>OZ007595.1:39081892-40281892 GCA_963931845.1 Maratus michaelseni | reverse complement strand
TTGACTGCACCATATTCTGGCCCATACACCATTTTAAAACAACTTTCTGATGTATCCTTTGAAATTGATAAAGTCAGCCCACATTTTAAGAGAAATTCCGAAATTGTCCATTCCTCCAAGTTAAGATACTACCACCCTCCTCAAAATCTTAAACTCAGCCATGAATAAACCCCATCTATCTCTTTCAGCTGTCAATTTTTTTTAATTTTTGCTTTCCTATCGTCCCCCTTACTCGTAGCATTTGGATGAGGACCCAGCTGGGCGTGTAACCTATCTCCCCAGCAGTGTAGAATGATGGTGACAGTTTAAAAGTACTGTTAGAATTTTTATTATTTTTTTTAAAAATATTATAATGACGAATTGATGACACATGAAGGGGTCCTCCGCTCCGTGGCCACCCATCTTTAGCCGGACTGTTTTCCCAGATTCTCTTTCCAGGTTGAACGGAGAATCTGGCAAAACTGCTTCGCTTCCCCTCTGCAGGTGAATATCGATTACCCACTTTTCTTTTTCTGTCGTGCGAGTGGCACATTTTTGGGTGATATTCCCCTCATAGTATTAAAACCCATATCGCACTGACCCTGCGCATGGTGAAAATTATAGCAAGTGTATATTTAGTTTTTATTAGCTGTAGTTTCTTTTTTTTTAAACAACTTAGTGTTGTTTTTTCATGGATATAAACCTAAGGCTGCATCATAGAAGTAGCTAAGTCCCTAACAAAACGGAAAGGTATACGAAGAAATATAATTTGTTTTTGTTATTAGTATTTTAGGATATTTTACTGTTATTTTATCTCAGTGTGAAAATTCAATATTTCTAGAAATGCAAGCTTTTCAAATTGCATTTGAGATACAATATATTTTGTTGATAGTATTAGTGCATATTTTGTATTATTGAATATTTTATATTTTTGAATAATTTGTATTTGTGAATATATTTTACATTTTAATATTTTGTATTTGTGAATATTTTTTTTTTACATTTGAACATTGTCTATTATTGAATATTTTTTACATTTGCATATGTTGTATAGTTTTCAGTATGTTTACCTGTGAATATTTTAATATACTATATAGTTTATGGTTGCAATTTGCAATTATACACAAAAGGATGTTTCCCAACAAACTATATCAAAAACTTTAAAACAATAACTGGAAAGAAAGGGAAACACTACAAACACAGTTATGTTATGACAACTGTTATAATCAAGATATGTCGTCTCGAGACACATTATTGTTTTGCTGCAGCACCATTGAAAGAATTCCAATATTTTAGTGTAACCAATATTTTTATGTAAATTTGATATATAAATGTAAAAATAGGTCCAATTGACTTGAGAGCTGAAGTAATTACTTGAGAGCTGGAGAAAATAAGAATCTAAAAAAAAAAAAACATGGGTTAAATTCACGAGATAAGACCCACAGGTCTTGCAGGCGAGCCCTGTGGCTCTTGTTTTAGTGGGGGGGGATATGAAAGGATAAAAGCTAAACCCCTTTTTAAAATGCAAAATCCCTTTTTGCCCCTTTTAAAATTTTAAATTACCGTTTTAAAAAATAGAAATTTAAATCAAAACTTTTAAATGCTTTAATAATTGTGTTTCAATTGATTGAAAATGCCGTCGCCCCTGTTAAATTAGTTTTCCTGCATCGCATCTTATAACTTTCAAAGATCGTTTTCTGACTCTTCATAAGAATATTTGTGCTGACGCTAACGCAATTTTAAAGTCTTGCTGCATCCGATCGGCCGATGGAGCCAACGCCTTTATTCCGCACAATCAATCACTCAGGTCGCGGCCAATTAAAATTAAAAATACGCCTCTTTTGACTTAGACGACCTCTAGCAGAAATAATGCAAAAACCTCATATTTATACCATTACACGGCTATCAGGAGCGAACTTTTTACGATTTCCCTCATCTAAACAAATCCACGCCAATCTGCTCTCTCGGAATTGCCTCGCGATGGACGAACCTTCGATGTCCAGACAGACTTAAAAAGCAGCTCTCACGCCAATATGGGCCTGGTTTAAAAGGATGCATGTAAGAAAAAGAAATAAACCAGGTTCCGTAATAGACGGTGTCTTCCTTTAAAAAGAAATACATTCACTCGGAATTTAACCGAATCCCGCTCACGGCCCAGGACTACAAGAGCATGCAAGGGAATCAGAATGAGCGCTTTGACGTAAATACGGAGCCGCCATCAGTCCGCGCAGCCACCGGCCCGGCGATCAAGGACCCACCGACGGAGCAACACGCTTCGTTTCATATATATATATATATATCCAAAGAGTATATTTTAAGTGTGTTCTTTCCATAAACTCAATAAGTTGCTTATTTGTGTTATTAATCTTGGAAGAAATGTTTTGATAAAGTTAAGAATCACAATACTTAATTGAAAATAATTAATACCTAATTTTTATAAAGTTGATCATCCTTTAAATTAAGATATTGTGATAAGTTTTAAAAACTGTGTTATAAAAAAAAAAAAAATACTTTATAGCTAATCTCAGTATTATGGATCAATTTTTATATATTGTGTTATTGTTATAATTTTGAGAATCACGTTGCTTCTATAGTTCAAATTGTTCAAATAAAAAATTTTTGTTTATTCTCAAATATGGTATGTTTTTCTTTACATATAATTTTTAAATAATTAATATTTTTATAATTACAACAAACCTATAAGAGAGGATTAACCTCTCAGTAAGTGTGACTAAAAATATGAAAGCTATAATTTTGCTAAATTAATACTTTTAAATTTCTTAAATCTAAAATTCATACCAATAGTTTAAACGAACATTAAGTGAGGTTTACTCACAGTTATTCGATGTAATTTTGATCTTGTCTCAATGATGGATAAACTAATAAATGATGATACAGTAATATTAGATTTAATTTCATAATTGATTAATTTAATTCTTAATTCTCCTTTCATTGGAATATTATTTAAAATAAACAATAAGTTGTTTATTTTTAAAAAGTAAAAAAAAAAAAAAAAAAAAAAGTATTCAGTCTTCTATGCCACTATACGATTTTCGGTTAACCGATCTGATCTTGTTCAAAACCTCCATAATTATTCTAAATTTTTGGTATCTCATCATATTTTTATTTTGTTAAACTTTTTCTATCCCCTTTCTCTCCTCATATTAGAGGAATTTCAGGCTTCCTTTATTTTTCCAAATTGAATGATGTTTACATTTTGTTAATTTTGTGTATATGGAGATTTGAGCTTGATCGGGTTGGAGTGGAGTTGGGTGTTCTTTATGCATTACAGTATACTATTTGATTTAGAAATCTGTTGCCCCTTACTACATTTAGTATTATTTTAAAATGAAGATTTCAAAATTATCATGTTGATTTAACTTATTCGGATTTTTTAAGTTTTGACATTTTAATAATTTTGGTTTAAATTGCTCTTCCTTTCATGGTAACAGATTTCAATGGAGTTAATCAAGGTATACTTGTTTTTTCTATTGTCGAGTGATTAGTGAGTTGTAAGTGATTCTTTAAAATTTTTAATTTAAGTAAATTATTTCTGAAAGAACATCAAAACCCCACAACACATACATAAAAATGAAAATTTTCTTTTAGGTAGGAAGAGGGGGATAAAAATAATGCAAGAAAAAAAAATTTAACATTAAAGTAATCTGAGACTGTCAAATAAATGTAATCAGTGGTACAATAAATATCTACAACATAAAATAATTTAGCAACACCAGAAATATGTATTTAAAAAAACTTTAAAACTTTAGTCTTTTTTTCTTTTATAGAGTTTTTAACGAGAATTTTAGACACAAAATTTAAAAAAAAGTTATATACAGTAGAACCTCTATTTAATGAACTTCTGTTAAGCAAATTCCTCTATTTAACGAATTTATATCCGGAACTTTGAACTTTGAAAAAATTTATGTGTGAAATAACTTCCATATAGTGAAGAAGCAAAACTTCTATTCAACGAAGCCATGCGATGACTATTCTTCTGAATATCTTCTTAAACCTTCACACAATGACATGATCAAAGTGTTTGAAACAATTATACATGGATTTCAATTACAAAAAAAAATGTACCAGATAATGTATTCAATTCCTCACAAAGATGTGAGTATTCTTTGAAAAATACGAAAGTGCTTCTAAAATCCATCACAGAATAGCAGGCTATTTTACAGCATAAAAACATTTAATTCTCTAATTGTACACAAACACTATTTCTAACATTTTCTTCATCCTCATCATTACGCAAGTTTATTTGTTTATTTTAATAATTTAAATATTGTTTAATACATCTTGGAAGATTAATCAGCAAATAGTAGTACATTAAATGTGTGTGTTAATTTTAATGCAATAAATCAAGTTGACAAATTAGTTGGGCAAATATATATTTTTAATAAGTAACTTCAATTTTATAAAGTCCTCTATTTAACAAACTTTTGGTCGGAATTTGGCGACTTTGTTAACTAGAGGTTCTACCACTATTTCTGAATAATAGTTTAAGCCAAATTTGTAATTAAGTTTCCAGCTTAACCAAACGAATGAATTTTTTAAAGATGTATAGTGGTCCTCCTAATTAGTCATTTTCTGAAGGACACATGAACATCCCCTCCCCTACGGCACCTCCCTCAACGTCATTTTCTCTAACTGTGTCTTATTTCAAGAACTCAGCTAATAATGTTCCCATCTTCTCCAAACCAGCTCAATTTTGTAACATGCCTACAATATAGTGTCGTAGACAGCGAGGACCTGTCTCAGAGATTCATTCGGAAAGAGGTTTGTTTAAAACAGAATGCTCCCCTGGAGGTGGAAGGGGAAAATAAAAGATACAGTGCAGAAGCCATCGGAGACCGTGGCCAGAGTTATGTTTTTTAAGAGATTAAATTTTATTACATGGGTTCAGGCAACGCCGGGTGGGTCAGCTAGTATATATGTATTTGCATTTGGAAAATTGTTTGAAATATTTAGACAATTTATAATTAAATACTTTATATTTTAATTTAGACAAATTATACACAATTTACATTATACACAATACACAATTTACATTTAGACAATTTATAATTTAGACAATTACAATATAATTTAAACAAATGACTTTAAGAAATAAATGACAATCAAATAAAAATAATTAGGAATGAAATTAATTATATTAAATCAATTAAGTGTAAAAAAATTGCTTAGAAAAACATTGTACTGTGAGAAAATTATTAAATGCAAAATTTGCATAAATTAATTAGACATTGAGAAATCCATAAAAATTTCACTCCATAGTTTAACATATTTTTACAGTAAAATAACATACTTGTAACTGTATTTGTAGATTATCTAAAATCACTTTAGAAGGCATTGGTCTGGCTACTATTTCATCTTCAAAAAACTCTACAAGTCCAGAAATACTATTCATTTGAAGCTGGAGGTATAAGTTGCTAGCAAGAATTCTTAAGAAACCAGAGCCAAGATCAGGAACACTGCTATCACATTCCGATGAAGCTTCTTTATCTAATCTTACACTGAATTCACACTCTCCAAAAGATCCATCTTTTTTCTCATTTTTCCAGATACGAGATCCTAAAGACACAGAGTCATAAAATAGCAGAAAGAATTTTAATTCAAAAAACAAAATACAGACGAGCCTCAATTTAACAATTGCAAACAGAGTCCCTTGAAACCAAAGTTATCATTAAAACAGAGAACAAAGTAAATTAAAATTGCAAAAAAGTTGATTAATAAATTTTCCAAAAATTTACCTACAACTAGTATTTATTTATATTTTACTTTTGGCACACAAAATAGACACAAAAATTATTGATACTTGCTTTGCTTTTTCCTCAAATTGAGACATATGTCATAATTGAGAAAATATACAAAAAAATATGTCATAAAGTAGTCAGTTTGGATTTGAGAACAGCCCGAGACATAGTATGTTCCCTATTCTTCCTATTTTATGCATTATTAATTAATAACATTTTAACTATTTAATTTCCTCATGTACAACTGAGACTATAATAAAAAATAAAATAAAATGTTCATAAATTGAGGATGTTGCTGATTTTAATATGAATAAAATAAGCAAAAGCAAAACTGAAATTGATTTAATACCACATGTCATGCTAATATACTTGTAATGAAATAGGACATGAATGACAGAAGTAGATGGATGGTAGAAGTAGACAATGGATGACAGAAGTGGCAGAAATGCTATTTTTCAATCTTTCTATAAGGTACCAATGCATTCTTAATAGGAAAAGAAAAATTAACTGTATTTATACCTTCTTATGTATTTACTTTTTTGATAAATATTCATTTTAAGCTGAAATATCAGGACAGGATATATTAAATTTACTCGGGAAAACTTAACTCTGCCTATAATGCAACAGAGAAGATAATATAAATTAGCAATGAAAGCAGTGTCAGCAATACTAGAAGTTAGTAGCTGGGAAACTCAGCTCAAAAGTAACCAATCACAGTGAAAGAGTAAAGAAGCTTTGTCAATATGACAAAAAGCAAAAGGTCATTTTCGTTACCATTAGCAGACTATGATTGGCTGCTCACGAACCAAACTTCCCAGCTGCTAAGCTCTAGTGACTAGCGATACTATCGACTCTAACAAGCACATATTTTTAGTTCATATTAATCTGGAGGTTGGTTGGTTGGTTGTTTTTTGCGCGGCAAATTTTAAGCGAACAAATACTAATCAACTGAACGTATGTGTAATGCATAAGCATACAGCATAGGAGACTCTCTTGTTTTTGCTAATATTTTTTTGTTGTGGGTGGAATTGATTAAATGTAATTCTTTCCATTCAATTCATGCTCTGTCCACTCCTAAGCTAAATTTCTGAAATTCACAATGAATTTTCTGAAAGATTCTAGGGCGATTAGGGGGATTCTCTTAAAATCTTCCACACAAAACACCGCTCATATTTAAAATGGCTATCAGTGGTAGCAGAGATGCATGGTTTGGAACATGTAAATGGTTTTTTCGTGGAAGTTAAGATTTTTTTTCTGCTGATAGTGAACTTTTGTTTTTCCGTGAGATGATCACTTGGTCAGCAACTTGTACTTTTGACAATCGTCATTTTGGATTTCTTCCTGTATTGTTAAAGTACTTCCCTAGTACTTTGACGGAGGGCGTGTAAAGAATGGAGTTCCACAATGTACCTCTTTTGACATCGGCAAACTAAGAGACGTGGAAAGTAATAAAATGTCCTGCATCAGGTCGGGTAAGTTCAGCATGTCGGGTCTGTGCTAATTGTTTTTTATTGCAGGTCAGGTTAATCTCATTTTTCAAAAAATAGTTCAATATATTGTTTCAGATTAAAAACTATAGCTATAATGATAAATAAACATAGACGTTTGTCTCCGTGTGTACTGTTTTGTGAATAGACTGCTGTGATGCGCCCAGATCTACAAGATTTTGCAGGAAGGTACCTGTTATGTCTGAAGTTATGCACCTTGAAGCCAGTTTCTGGATTTTTTAAATAGATTTTTTTTAACATTTCGTGGCGAATTTTTTTCATTAGTAAAAGTAATATGGTTTCAATCTTTTAACCCAATGCAGTAAATTTTGCAGAAATTTGAGTTTTTTCAGCATTTTTTTGACGAAATTCGCGTTTTTTCAGCAATTCTTTGACGAAATTCTCATTTTTTCCAGCGATCTTTTGCCGAATTTTGCGTTTTTTTCAGCGATCTTTTGCTGAATTTTGCATTTTTTCAGCGATCTTTTGCCAAATTTCGCATTTTTTCAGCGACCTTTTGCCGAATTTCGCGTCTTTTCAGCGATCCTTTGACGAAATTCGCATTTTTTCACCGATCTTTTGTTAAAATCCGCTATTTTCAGATATCTTTTTGTTGGAAAAACTAGATAGTTTTCCCTTTAGTTCTTATCACTCATTCAAAACATATCTTAATTGACCTATTTCATCCATTTATGCTTTATTATATTTATTCTGTTTATTTAATATTTAACTTTATTAAGTTATATGCAGTAATAAGTTCAGTCATACTTAAGTAATTAAATCCTTCATTTCAATAACTTTAGTTGACAGTATGAAAGCATATTTTTAACCGACTCAAAAAAGGAGGAGGTTATCAATTCGACGTGTATGTATTTTTTTTTTTTTTTATGTATGTACACCGATTACTCCGGAACTATGCGTCCTATTTATGTGATTTTTTTTTTATTCGAAAGAGAATACTCTCGAATTGGTCCCATTTAAATTTTATTAAAATTGGTTCAATACTTTTTCAGAAATTCAACAAAAACGAAAAACAATAAGCATTTTAAAAATAGTTAATTTGTTGGCTTTTGAGTGTTGCCAAATTTGAAAAGCAAAATTACATAAAATTGTGAATTAGATAAATATAATACAACGTACAGATAAAAACTTTAAATTATGCTACAATAGATCTACTTTTGAATCTTTTAAAATCTTTTATGTATGTTCACCAATTACTCCGGAACTATGCGTCCTACTTATGTGATTTTTTTTTATTCAAAAGAGAATACTCTCAAATTGGTCCCATTTAAATTTTATGAAAATTGGTTCAGTACTTTTTCAGAAATTCAATAAAAACGAAAAAAAATAAGCATTTTAAAAATAGTTAATTTGTTGGGCAGACGACTTTCATTTAATATCATAAAATATTCTATTACGTGAATTCGCAAATAATAAAAAGAATGACATATTTAAATCAGCTTTAACTTGTCAGATTTATTTTCATAGAACAAACTTTTTAAGATCTAAACAAAAAGTTTTGAGTGTTGCTAAATTTGAAAAGCAAAATTACATAAAATTGTAAATTGGATAAATATAATACAACGTACGGATAAAAACTATAAATTATGCCACAACAAATCTACTTTTGAATCTTTTAAAAGTTCCATTGTTGCAGTTTCACAGCGGTTTGGCATATTTTGACGAGCGTTTATTGGCGCATAATTAAATACATTGTTGTTTCAAATCCCATACAAATGTACGAGTTACAGAAAATATTTGCCGATTTATCACCTGTGGTGCACTAGTTGGAAACTGCCTTTAAAATATCCAATATCTATATTATATTATACAATACAGTTGTATATAAATGCTTCTGCAATTGTCTTTTAATATTTCTACTACATAATATTAACTATAGAGTGACAATATAGAAAGAAAGAAAGAAAGGGGTTACTCCAAATAGTATTATAGGCGACATTGTTGGCGCAGTGTATTTACCTTGTACGGATCGTAAAAATCAGTACACATTAAGCATAAGCACCGAAATCAGTGAGTTACACAGTTATCAAAACTGTAGTATACAGCCCGATTATGACACAATATCCAAGACGATTAGGTGAGAATAATGGTAAAATTTCTAATCTTCCGTAATCGAGTCTACTGCCAAGATTAGCGTGAAATAAAAAAGTCCTTCCGGCCTGTACCGGGAGGAAAAGGTAGCTTTCCTATATCTTCGTTTTAAAATTTTAGCTAATGTTACACGAAAACAGCAAGTTAAAATGCAAAGAAACGTTTACAAAAGATTCGTTAATACTGAATTTGAATAAGAAATTCGCCAAATTATTGAGCAATAGCCAAACTGGCTTCATTTATGAAGACTTATTTTGGTCGTAAAATTTGGCGATATTTCGCCAAATGTCGCAATTTTGACGCTAACGGATATGAATATATAGTTTTATGCGTATGATTGGGAAAATTATTACAACAATGAAAGAAAATAATTTGCGAGTAATCGCGTTAATGTGCTGTTTTGTTTCAAAATGTCAGCCACCCTAGAATTTCAAACTGCTCTATTTCAGCCATTTTTTAAGATAGAGGTAAACCAAAAAATGCTCTGGAATCCTTGTACCAAAGCCTAACACGTAATTAAAAAATAAATTTGAATTTTTAACTTTTTGGAATATTTATTTCAGTTTTAAATTTTTAAATGGCCGCCATCTTGAAACAAAATGGCGGACCAAGCTGGCCACCGAACTCGGTCGAGACATTCGTTGGCTTAATACACACAATTAGTTTCATCAAAATTGATTTATAAATACGAGCGTTATCGTATGACATGGGTCATATATATATATATATATATATATATATATATATATATATATATATATATATATATATATATATATATATATATATATATATATATGGATATATCTATATATATAAATCAACATTTGAACGGAGGGTGGTTTTGGGATCTGGGTGTCATGATCGGTGAAAATATATCGAAATTTTCCGGAACTGCTTTCCTCCGAACGGCTGCAATAGGTAGCTTTATACTTTTTTGTATTGAAAGCTACCTAAAAATATATTAGCAACAATATAGTTTAATATAAATATAGATATCATTAAAGGCTTTAGACATTAGATGAGAATAATGATAAATTTTCTAATCTTCCGTTATCGAGTCTACTGCCAAGATTAGCGTGAAATAAAAAATATATTAGCAACAATATGGTTTAATGTTAATATAGATATCATTAAAGGCTTTAAAGACATTAGATGAGAATAAAGATAAATTAATGTAAATATGGATATCACTAAAGTAATAAATAAATAAATAAACTTTGTAACCAAAAAAAAAGAACCGACTTCAAAAACTACTAAAAAGCGAAAAATAAACTTTTTAACCAAAAATTGAACCGACTTCAAAAACTTCTAAAAAGCGAAAAATAAACTTTTTTACCAAAAATAGAACAGACTTCAAAAACTACTAAAAAGCGAAAAATAAACTTTTTACCAAAAATAGAACAGACTTCAAAAACTACTAAAAAGCGAAAAATAAATTTTTTAACCAAAAATAGAACAGACTTCAAAAATTACTACAAAGCGAAAAATAAACTTTTCAACCAAAAATTGAACCGACTTCAAAAACTACTAAAAAGCGAAAAATAAACTTTTTTACCAAAAATAGAACTGACTTCAAAAACTACTAAAAAGCGAAAAATAAATTTTTTAACCAAAAATAGAACCGACTTCAAAAACTACTACAAAGTAAAAAATAATTTTTTTAGGTAATAGTTAATAAGAAATTAAATTAAGAGCATTGTATTTACCATGCATATTATTATATTTATGTACATTAATTTGATTTTTTGGAGTCGGTGGCAGCCAAGACAAGTTAAAGCCATGTTACCATTTTTAAACATTTCATCTGATGTTATAAATGTGTATTTTCAAATGAGATTAGCAACTATATCTCGACAAACATTGCTTTGGAAATTAGTTAATCATTTATTTAAATCATTGTATTTTCTACCATTTGATGAGTTATATGTATTTTTTTTATTGTCTCATATTTATGTAGATATAATTTATACGCGTGTTACGATGTATATTGGATATTTTGTTTTGAATTTTGTACTTGGCTTGGCTGGCACCGACTCCAAAAAATCAAATTAATGTACATAAATATAATAATATGCATGGTAAATACAATGCTCTTAATTTAATTTCTTATTAACTATTACCTAAAAAAATTATTTTTTACTTTGTAGTAGTTTTTGAAGTCGGTTCTATTTTTGGTTAAAAAATTTATTTTTCGCTTTTTAGTAGTTTTTGAAGTCGGTTCTATTTTTGGTAAAAAAGTTTATTATTTAAAGTATTTCATATGGTTTTAAATTAAAAATATCTTTATTTAGTTACTTACCTTTTGGCTATATTATCTGTTCTAACGCTTCAGGCTTTTCCATTTACTTTCATTTCATTTTGTTTACATCACATTTTAGCTTCCTCTGTACATCGCTAACGCATGTTTACGTTAATCATGTCTCCTCATTTCTCGTGGTTTTCAGCAGATTGATTACGTCACGATACAAGTGATTACAGCAGCTGATGACAGATGGCTCTGATAATCTGTCATTACCTGTGGTTCTACCTGTGACTGTAATCGATCGTCACGTAACCTTCGGGAAGCCGGAAGTGACCTGTCTGCTGTGGAATGGGGAGATTACGTCATCGGCTCAGACACGAGGCAGTAGCGTATTTAAGAGAGAGGCAGTCCTGTGTTGTCATCTTCTAGCTGGCTGGAAGCTGTCTCGGTGGTTGTTTTTAGATCTGTGTCGTCTGACAATGTTTAGTCTGGTGATGTTTATTTTTAAATGGAGGAAGTGTTTTTAACTCGTGTTATGATATACGCTATAGTGAATGGAAGGATATATTGTTTTTCAGTGAAGTGAAATCTGCAAGAGAGGAAATGTTTTAAAGAACGCCATGTCTCTCATCATCGGAAATGGAGCGTTTGGATTTCATCATATTTTTAAAGAGAAACCTTTTGAGAAATAGTTATTAAATAAAAAGGCAGTTTTTCTTGTATTATTTCGTGCAGCTAATTTAATATACTTTTTGATTTAGTCTTTCATTAGATAGAATGCTTTTTATTTAAAGTGAGTAAGGCTTTTCTTTTTGTCCTGATGTTGTGGTTTTTAGACTTTTATAATATTAGCTTTCATGTCATCAAAGGCTACTGGTAATTAATAGTTCAGAACGAGATTCCATTTTTTAGTATGTTGACACCGTTCCGTCTATTATTCTTGCATCAGTAATTTCGGAAGCCGAAATTACTTGTTACCGTTTTGCTATTGAAACACCAAATACGGTTATTCGGTTTGGGCTTCAAGGGATAGCACTTTATATCAGTAGACCGTTTGCCATTGGGACTGTTACTTAATAAGTATAGATAGTACCCTGGAGTGGCATGTTTTGTCCGGCGGTTCAACATACGACTGTTTCGTGGTCGAGCAGGTACGGTTGGTCGTTACTGACAAGTTGATGAATGGAGGTTGTATTTGGAAGGATAAGGGCATTGGATCGGGAAGTAAGAGAAGATATTGTTTTATGTTTAATTAAAGTTTGGTTTTAGATTAATGGAATTTATTTAATGTTAATATATTTTTTACAAGATTAAGGTTATTTATTTAAAGGATCATTAAAGTAAATTAGATGTTTCTTTTTCTTTGTTAAAGTATTTAATTAAAAGTAATTTCGTTTTCCTTTTAAGTTAATTTGGTAATGAACTTAATTTAATTAAAGTAAATTTGTTAATGAACCTGTTTCATATTTTTTTCGTTGGTGCTCCAGTTTTCACATCCGATCTATGAGATGTTGATTTAAAGGTCTCAATATATATTGTGTAAGTTTCAAGTTTCTGTTTTGACAAATGCAAATATAGGGTTAGTGTTAATGTGACATCGTTTTGACTCTGGAATATGTATTTTATCTTTGAACTTGATTTTACTTTATAACTTGAATAAATCTTGATTAAGTTGAATTCCTTTTGTCTGTTATTATTTCATTAATATCTTAGACTTTCAGTTATCTTTATTTTACTTTTGATCTTTTTAAAACCTTGGTCAATTACAGCATCAACGCATCACTTGTGCCGATGCTCTGCTTACTTCATTAATTACCTTAGGGTTTAAAATAACACTTTTAATGAAATTCGCGTTTTTATCCGCGATCCTCTGACGGAATTCGCGTTATTTCAGCGATGTTTTGACGAAGTTCGCAGTTTTGGATATTGTGATATTCAGTGCTTTTTCTCAGGATTTGAAGTCTGGTGCAGTAAAAAAAAAAAAATATTGGGACATATCAGTAGATAGATATTGTTATTGGGATATATCATCAGAGTCAGAGCTTAGATATTGTTATTACAAAAATTAAAAAATATGAATATTTGACCGATATATTGATAAATAATCCAGCCCTAAACAGTATATTAATCAAAATTACCTATTCTTTTTTTTCACAGTATGTAAGTAATACTATATATTCCAGCATATAACACACACTTTTGAAACATGAAAATTCATTAGAATTTACAGCTGTGCATTATACACTGAGTATAAAAATAAAATATTAACAGGTAAGAAAAGATGAGCATAAGAATTTAGGATTCGATACTAATGAACAAGAAAAAAAAAAGACATTATTAACTGAATGAACCAATGAATGATCCCAAATGCTTTGTGGAGATTCAGGTAAGCAGATGGTCACTTTATCTTGTGTGCTCGGTTTGAATTTGTATTTTCTTTATATTTGTAATAGTTATTATACTTTTGAATAATCTTTACATTTTCATGCTAAATGACTTGTGAAGGATTTTTTTTTAAGACTTCTTTTGCACATAATATGGCCAATACAGCTAAAAATAGGAGAAAAAAAATCAGCCCTAAATCAAGACCGCACATTATACACTGGGATATACGGTCATTATTTTAACAGTTAAATATTATATTCTAATTTAAAATTTATATTCTAATTAATTCCTTCTTTAATTGTTGGTTTCAATATTATTATGTAGCAATATTATTATAAGGTAGAATTATTATAAGAGATCGGTGAAACTTTTTACCACTTTAGAAAGAAAACGAGCAGGGAAGACCAAGCTATACTCGGTCAAAATTAAATTTGAGTTCCTATATCATGACCCATGACCAAAATGACCCACTAATTAAATTTCCTCGAACATGTGACCTAGCCCAACAGTCTTCTCGAGCCCAAAAACCATAGGATACAAAACTTAATGTAAATAGTCTGAGCCATTTTTAAGATAAAATAGCTTGACCCATAATGACCCATGACCAAAATGTCTCGAACATGTGACCTAGCCTAATAGTCTTCTCGTTCTCTAAACCTGTAGGATGCTAAATTTATTTCAAATCCTCTGAACCGTTTTTAAGATAAAATAGCTTGACCCATAATGACCCATGACCAAAATGACCCACTAATCGAAATTTCTCGAACATGTGACCTAGCTTAATAGTCTTCTCGTTCCCTAAACCTGTAGGATGCTAAATTTATTTCAAATCCTCTGAACTGTTTTAAGATAAAATAGCTTGACTCATAATGACCCATGACCAAAATGACCCACTAATCGAAATTTCTTGAATATGTGACCTAGCCTAATAAGTTTTCTCATTCCCTAAACCTGTAGAATGCTAAATTTATTTCAAATCCTCTGAACCATTTTTAAGATAAAATAGCTTCACCCATAATGACCCATGACTAAAATGACCCACTAATTGAATTTTCTCGAACATGTGACCCAGCCCAACAGTCTTCTTGTGTCCAAAAACCATAGGATGCAAAATTTAGTGTAAATAGTCTGAGCCGTTTTTAAGATAAAATATCTTGACCCATAATGACCCATGACCAAAATGACCCACTAATTCAATTTTCTCAAACATGTGACCTAGGCCAACAGTATTCTCGTACCCGAAAACCATATGATGCAAAATTTAGTGTAAATAGTCTGAGCCGCTTTTTAGATAAATTAGCTTAACCCACAATGACCCAGAAATGACCCACTAATCGAATTTTCTCGTTCCCGAAACTCGTATGATACAAAATTTAATCAAAATCATTAGAGTCGTTTTTTAGATAAAATTAACTTGACCCGTATTGACCCAAAAATGACCCACAAATCGAAAGTTCTCGAACATGTAACCCAGCCCAATAGTCTTCTCGTGCCTGAAAATGGTCGGATACAAAATTTCGTCAAAATCGCTTGAACCGTTTTTTAGATACAATTAGCTTGACCATGATCCAAAATGACCCACTAATCGAATTTTTTCGAACATGTGACCTAGCCCAATGGTTTTCTGGTGCCCCAAAACGGTAGGATACAAAATTTCGACAAAATCGTTAGAGCCTTTTTTAAGATAAAATTTGCATATTATATATATATATATATATATATATATATATATATATATATATATATATATATATATATATATATAACCACACACAAAATTTGCTCGTATTAGAATGTATGATAATACATTATCATTTAATAAAACATGCTTAATGCAAGACATCTAATTAAATTAGATGCTTTGTAAACATAAAAACCTTTAATACCAACATATGAAGAAAAATAAATAATTTTTTTTTTCTTTTTTTTTATTGATAAATTTAAAACAGACTTACTTGTTGAAAAATTATTCTGAAAATTCTCCCAAGAAATTGCTGTTTCTTCTTTGGTCTCAATTTGACTACAATGCACAAGAATGCTACTTTCTAATTTCGAGTGGAAAGAAAAACCAACTTTTCCAAATCTGAATGTAGTAATTGAAACCTTTATTTGAAAAAAAAAAAAAAAAAAAAAAAAACATAATATTAAAATTTCAATTTATAATTTCAAACTTGCAAATTAATATTAAATACTGTTTTTAACAAAACAAATAAATAAATGAAGCATTATTGCAACTATTTGATTTAATAGTAAATCAAATTATGCAATGAAATTCTTAATGGCGTAGCAAGCAAAAATTACTTGATACTTTTCAAATTATGAAAGGAGAGTTAGATAAAGAAAATAAAAGTTTAATTGAAAAACTTAAATTTACTTTCTGTCTATACAAAATATATATATATATATATATATATATCTACGGTAAGAATTTTCAAACCATGGCCTGGCAAAAGTATTTTAGCTGTCTACCATATCATTTCAAATATTAAAAACAAAAGTTTTTCACAAAATCAGAAAACGATTCAAAGCCCCTTAGAATGGCAAATACAAAATTATAATTACATAGTTTCACTGTTACTCCATAGTATTTTAATAAACATAATAGTATGTATCATTAAATAAGATTTATTTGAAAAATAACTAACCATTTCTTTCTTTTTTTCACTATTCAAAGTATAATTGCTGATTATAGAATCTTCTTTAATTTTACTAGCTATATCAACCCCCATTTCAGGTCGTGCATGTTGAAAGAATTCATCTTCTAATGAACCATCTTGATTTACCAAAATAAACTGATCTAAATCAGATGACACATCACTTCTTATAGAAATAGCATCATCATCTGGAAATGCAACACTGTCTCCATCAATAGACTGATCACTCTTCGTTAAAGCTGAATCGATACTAGCAACCAGCGAACAAAAGCCCCTTTTCATAGCTGAAGTGCTACTTTGGAAACCTTTCTGTAAGGTGTCCCCAGTAGCAGTAGGTGGAGCTGTTTCCTGAACAGGAGTATTTGGACCTTGTGATGAGCCCGATGAATGACAGTTGAGCAAAGAGTCACTACAAGACTTTGGCAGACCGTTTTCAATACAACAGTCATCAAGAATGTTTGAGCATAAGGTGTCTGGGTTCGGTTTTTTAGTAATGTTATCATATTCGTCGACAGAAAAAGAACTTTTTGACTGTATAATTCTTTTGCCAAAACTATTTGGTATATCACTTGTGCTAGAACAGTCCTCTTGTAAAGATGCTAAATCAGCTGAATCAGATGTTGCAGACATTTGATTGAGATTGCGTAGAACCAATGACAGCTCTATTTGTGGAAACCAAGCAGATGTGCACACAGATAACACAGGCTTATTCTTAATAATTAAATTAGTGTCATTTTCTAAATGTTCTAACATATCAGTGATAATGTCAGCTGCTCTTAAAACAAATAAATATTGATAATGAGACAACTGAATATTTAATAAAGAATCAATGTGAATTAATAAATAAATATCAGCTTCATTATCAATTTTATTATTGTTTAAATTATTATTGTTCACATGTGTAGGCTCAGAGACACTATCAAGATTCACCAGGTTATCATTTTGGCACTCGTATTGTTTGTGAGTTGGCATTTGCATTTGAAAACCTCTGTCACCAGATTTAATGCTATTCCGCAAGACTTCTTGAGGTTTTTGTATACTATAAAACCATAAAGTTATTGGTAAAGGATCTATAAATGATTGCAATCTAGTTCGCCCTGATTCACACACAGTAAATTCAGCCCAAAAAGGATCAAAATAAATGCTCCAAATGTCTGTAGATTCACTAAAACTTTCTTTCTGAGATTTCAGTTCACTGTCTTTGCCTGAAATTAAAAAAAATAAATAAATAAAAGTAAAATATTTATCAATCTATATCTTTCAAGCCATACACAAAATTTCTAATACATCAGTATTCTAGAATCTCAATTATAACTTCTAATGCACACAATCATTTTAGTCTTTGATCATTAATTTTTACTTATTTTTAAATATCACATTTTTGTTATCGTTTAATTAATCAAATTGGTGAAAAAATGCATAGTGCATTGCATATGAATGTATTTTCAATGCACCAAACTGGGCTCATAATAATTATGTAAAATTTATCAGTGTCATGTCGATAAATAAAAAAGACTCCTATTTCTTTCCACAATAAATGTTCAGCTCTAATTATACACCACAAATATAAAATATTTTAACATCTTCCAATTTCTATACCAAGAATATGTTTAAAAGATAATTTTTATTATATTAATTTATTATATTAAGATAATTTTTATTAATTTATTATATTAAAATTAATTGTAAATTTATGTTATATCTGGGAAATACATCTTTTATTATATGCTAACCTTCATTTTGTGCATGTTATATTCCTGATTTTTTTTCTTAGTTTGAATGATATTTCAATTAATTTAACACTTATTGTTATAATGTTTTCTCATGTGATGTTATTTTTGGGATGATTATCAATGGTATATTTAGTATTAAGGCATTCAACAACAAAGTTTGGACAAAAGTAAGCTTCATATTTTAAAATGATCTTAAAACTTTTTCACACAGAGTAGCAAATTAGTATGGTTAATATGCAAAATAATATACAAGCTATCTAACATTAATTTAGTAAAATAATTCTCTAAAGTTCTTCATATAAAAAAGTAATTATGTTCTGAATGCTATATCCAAAATGAAAATTTTAAAGCTGTAATATTTTACTATTAAAGAAACATTTTGTATGCTTGTGGAGGTTGTTGCAGATGAAATGTAGGATTTCAGGATGAAGTAATTTTCATATTTATAAACACTGCCAGATGATGCAAGTGGTGTTGATTGTGAAAATTAAATATCCATGCATGCAAGCAAGGAATCGTTAGAATTCTAGCTGGTGGTGTTAACATATAGACACAATATGGACATAAGCCCACATACCAGGGTTGGCAAGTTTCTTCCAAAGTGGAAAAAACCGCGGAAAAAACCATGGAAAAAACCGGCCGGAAGAAATAGGTTTCTTCCAAGTGGAAGAAATGGAAGAAACTGTTTTTCTTTAGGAATTTATCATATAAGTTGCAACTTTGTAAGATACAATAAAAATAAATGCATTTTTCTAATAGATGACCTTAAGTAAATTTAATTAGACCTATAGAAATTTAATTATACATGATAAATGAATAATTACATCAGTTTTTTAGCCAAGATCACACACCTGTCTAAAGCTTTCCAATCTTGTGTACCTGGATAAAATAAATGGTACTTTTCGTTATTCTAACACCATGCCAAAATGTATGCTAATGTGGCATTTATTTCAACTCTGAACGTGCAAAGAATTTTTATTGCAAACTGTACCAAACATTGTGATTTACTATTTATTAGAGTTGCAAAGACTAGAAAAAACCCAGTTTAAATCTAGGAGTAACCAGCTTTTTTAGGAATAAACTTGGTTTATTGGGAATAAACCAAACCTTTTGGGAATAAACCTGAGAATAAACAGGGTCTATTGGAAATAAACCTGGGAATAAACCGGTTCTTTGCAACTCTACTATTTATTGAGCATGAATCTTTTTATTATTATTACTTAATCGTAGCCTCACGAAACATCTTAATTTTCTATTTTTCAAATAGAAAATATTTACTATTAGTTTTAACTTATATTTATTATTGACACTGATATGGATTTTACAATTTGGCAGTTACCAGATGATGAGGAAGCTGCAATAAAATTGTTTCAGGCCTTTGGATAAATAAAAAGCTTTTGGACATATAAAAAGCTTTTATTCAAAAACTAGGAACATCTTCATTCAAAAAATGAAATGTTTACTGCAATGCTAAGAGAGATTTACAATTCTATGCCTGTAGTTTAAATTGAGTTTTATTTTATTATTTTATATTTATTTGTTCTTTTATTTTAAGTCTATATTTGTATTGATTTAATAAAAAAGTCTGCAATTTTCAAATGTTATATTTTTAATTGCTCAATTGTGTGCTCTTTTATGAATCATTTTACATGAATTTCATTTTGAGCTAATTATTACACTTTGCGACGACAATGGTGTTAGTATAACAGAAATGTACCAAATAAATTTATCCATAATACACAAAATCAATTCAAAGAAATTCAATTCAAAAGAGGCATATTTTTTTTTTTAATTTAAACTTCTGTAACTAGTAGTAAATAGTATGTGGATCATTTACCTACTGTAGAATGGAACTCCTATAAATAAAAGACAGTGCTTTTAATTTACATCCATATTATTAAGGGAACTAATATACAAAATCATTACTGTATTGAAAGATTTCGTTAAAATCTGCATTTTCCTTACTACAGTGCAACATGATATAACAAAACAAAAGTATTTTAGCAGTAGGATGTTGCAATCAATTTCTCAACTGAGAATGGATGAATGCAAATAATGAAAAAAATTCTTCCAAGTCCTGCAAAATATGGAGAATTTAAAAGAATTTTGGCATACCCATAGAGTTCATTTTTAGAACATTTATCTTTTAAAATCAGCATTGAGATATGCATGCTACTACTATACATAATCACAAATTTGTTTATTTTAAGAGTTGCACAATAGTTTTTAAAATATAACATTTTTGTATAAGAAACAAAAAATTGGTAGGTTTTTTTTTAAACAGAAATGACAAACAATAAAAAAATATCCCCTACCTCTAAAGTTGTAAAAAAAAAACATAACCTGTAATTACCTGTTGAACCTGAAGTTTTATTAAAAAAATAACCTATTTTTCCATAAATAATATTTTTAATATTAATTAAATTTTCCAATTTAAATTTCATATAATTAGGTTTTGAATTTAATTCTTTTATATAGTTAATATACTTTAATTTTGAGCATCTGTTTTGTTTTCTGTTAGTTTCTTCCATTTCTTCCAGTTTTTTCCAGTTTCTTCCACTGTCCTGGAAGAAACTAGTTTCTTCCGTAAGAAACCCAACCCTGCCACATACAGACACTTTTACTTTATGAGTTCAAACTAGACTACAACACAGAAGAGGCAACAAAGCATTTGAAGAATGAACTTACAGCAATGGTACCAAAAATTTCAATTTGTCGATAAGAATCTGAAAATTGAATTACATGGATATGCAACACCAGTCATCGAAAACAACAAATTGTGAATACTAGTTGAGTCTGGCCCTCACCAAACTTTAAAGGACATAGCAAAATAATTAGGTGGTTTTGACCCTATTTGACAGTTTCGCATAACTTGTATGCTATTGGTAAAGTCAAAATGCTGGATAAGCGAGTTCCTTATGAGCTCACTGAAAAAAAACCTGAAAAAAAATCTGAAAGTCAACAACTGGAAGTTTGCACTTCTCTGCTCTTCAATAACAGAAACGTTCTGAAGAAGATAACTGTGACTGTTTAGTGATGTACCGGTAATGTTATCCACAATCCATTTTTGAAAAGTGATGTAACTATTAATGCAGAGAAATAATACTGCACCTAGCTTAACACAATACATCAAAAATTACGAAATTTTAAGCCTAGATTTGTAAACAGAAATGAAGTTTTACTACTTCAAAACAACATGAGACCATGCTATTTCAGAACAACTGTCCAACAATTACACAGCTTGCATTAAGAGACTCTTCCTCACCCTCCATACTCCCCCACACCTTTCACCAATCGACTATCACTTTTTTAAGCATTTGGACCATTTTTGGCAAGGTAAAGGTTATCAATGAAACAGACATAAAAAAAAGCCTTTGAGGATACAGTAATAAATGCTTATTTAAAAGATTATTGTTATTACTAATGGTGGAAATCGTAAAAAAGGTAAGATTCTTTAAGTTGTGATAGAATCATGAAAAGTGAAATACATAAAATACAGTAATGTGATTAAATTCAGTCAGGCTGAAGCAGACCAAAGGTGACAGGAATCAGATTTATTTACGTTCTCGCTGAAGAATGATGAGGGATCCGGCTGCATCTAATATCTCACGTTATGCAGAAAGTTTCTTCACATTTTGCAGAATCAAACTAATTATTCATTCAGGAACTGGGTTATCGGCTATTGCATACTAGAATGATCAAGAATTACAACATATTTTTAAAATCATTTCTCTCTAACTAAACTACTACTATGGCATCAAAAGCTGTATGTCTGAGACACAGGGTGCCCAAGGACAATGCCTCCAATTACTTGCACACTGACCAGCAGGGGTTGGCAAACTCGAATTCACTACTGACTAGCCAAACGTGTGTAGTATACAATGGTGCTGAGAAGTACCAAGAGTTTCATCACAGTTTCACCAAAACAAGTTGTCAAGCAAACAGGTGTATGTGTCACCAAGATGTGACATACGTGAGAGGCAGGCCAAAACCCCGTGCTCAAATCAACAATTGACTGAAATCCGAGATAGGAAAAGAGAAAAAGCTGAGTTAAGCAAATGTACAAGGCACTTATACAAAAAGGTGAAACAGCAAACATAATTATAAAATAACTTACAATCTTAAAAGGATATTATTGATAAATAAAATAAATGTTACAAATGGGTGGATGATGAATGAATTAAAAGTTAGAATCTTGGAAAATGGGAAAGGATGATTGCAATTGGGCATTAAAATAATGGGGAGATTAAAAGTAAATTTATCACATCATGATAGAAGTTTTTCAGTTTCAGAATGCTGGATTTCTAAGCAACTGGCGTAAATGCTCAGATATCTCAATAGGAAGGATGTATTGCATCTAATGGTGCCTATTTTTATTAGTAAAAGCCAATTTCCATAGAGTTATCACTGTTGGAAGTTTACCTACCAATCAAATCCGGCATTTCATCTGCAACAACCTAATAATTTTGTTATTTAAATTATTATAAAGATTAAAAAATACTGTATTAATATTAGTGTATTATAATTTTCAGAGATATGTGCATACATAAAAATTTTAATTTACCTGACGCATGCTCAAAGAAAATGCTTGGGAAAGGCTTTCTATCTTCCTTCCAAGGAAATTTGGTTGTATCAGAAAACATTTCATCAGCACCGAGAGTTTGTAAACACTCATTTAAATCATTTCTGGTAACATGATCTCCTAATCGACAATTAGTAGCAATGGCTCTCGATGATTGTAACTGTAATGTTCTTGGTCTATCAGGCTGAGTAGGAGAATTTTTATCTGTAGGAATAACAACCTACCAAAACCAAGAACTAATTAATAAATATTGTTACATGTATTAAACTTAATGTATTAAATAAAATTAATAGTTATAATTTTTTTTAAATGATTTACATATTCAGAGCAAAAATATTCTTAAAAGATTATTCAAATAATTGAAAAAATTGTACTTTTCCATTATCTGGGTTAATGTTCATTCTAGAAAGAAAAAAGACAGGGTGCTACTCACTGAAGCAGAAAAAGGGCAACAGTTCAGTAGAAAAGGACAGTATTGGAAGAAAAAACATATATTTACTAATGATAAAAATTATGTAATTTTTAGGTACGATAAATAAAGTTACATTAACTTTAAATTATTTTATGAATTTTTTTAAATTAAGTAATACAATTACATTACAACATGATTTAATAATCTGTTTCTCCTACAGTAATAAGGAGGTTCCTCTAATTTTTCCAAGCTCTCGAGCACACAGATTTAGAAATACTGTGATACAGAAAGGATTTTTACAAGAAATCTCTGGGTACAATTAGGAATGCATTTCACTACATTTTAAAAAGGCAGGGTACATTTTATCGATTTTACAAAAGGCATGGTGCTGCGCCCTTACAAAATAGCCTAGGAGGAACACCAATCTGGGCGCAAGTCATAAATCACCAAATAACCAATCATCATCATTTACATTGCAACCACATCCTGTAATGCTCCATGCAGATTTCTAACAAATGATGCTTATTTATTTTATTAGATTTTCAGTACCTTAATCGCAATAAAAATATGGAACAAGTCTAAATTCCCAAATTTAATAATAGATGTAGTTTCATGGAAACTAGAATTCTCATTTTATTATAACATCTCTATGCCAATATGAGTACTAATTTGTTGCAACATAATTTATTTTTATCAATATAACAAAGTATTTCCTTACTTCCAAATAAAAAAATTAAAAAAAGCAAGAAAAATACAAATGATGCTTATTTATTTTATTAGATTTTCAATACTCTTAAACGCAATAAAAATATGGAACAAGTCTAAATTCCCAAATTTAATAATAGATGTAGTTTCATGGAAACTAGAATTCTCATTTTATTATAACATCTCTATGCCAATATGTAGTACTAATTTGTTGCAACATAATTTATTTTTATCAATATAACAAAGGATTTCCTTACTTCCAAATAAAAAAATAAAAAAAAGCAAGAAAAATACAAATGAAATACAGCTTTTAGATTTGGCATTTGTTTTACAAATGACTGTATACATATTAAAATACAAAATTGAAATTTTATATGGTCTCCTTTTCCTATAACTCAGGTTGAATTTTATGACTTTTCAGTGTTTTATGGCACTAAAAACTTGTTTTTTTATTTTCCAAAAATAGCTGATACTTTGCTTTTGATAAAATTTATTGCTCATTTCATTACCAAAATTTCTGAAGGGTTTTTTTATCCTAGCAAACACCAATACTATTAAAACCATAAAACCTTATATTTTGCAAGTAATGAATCCAAGTTGAGCTCAGAATATAATGTAAAACAAGAAAAGGCTAATTTTGTAAAAGCTGATCTTTTAATTGCAAACATTTTCATTGCCCAAATAAAATTGAAATGATGATGTTGCTTTATGGGATGATTTGTTTTTCATTTTACATCTGAAGAATACATTAATTTATATGTACATAAATCTACAACAAAAAGTCCTTCTCTATATAAATTAATTGCATCTAGAAAAGTAAATAATAGAAGCTACAGCAAGTACAACACTCAAAATCTTGTCTTATCTAACAAATTTTAATGAAGTTTTTTAAACACATAAATACCTTTCTAAACTTTTTTTACCTGTCACAATAGAGTAACAAACATTTCAACTTTTAGACTATACAAAATACATTGTTAACTAATATCACCCAATATGCTTTTTATTATTTCTTAAACACAACTATTTTTTCATACCCCCCACCCCCTCATTTTCTTCAACAATATACAATAGGTGTTAATATATTGAGCTTTATCTGTAATTAACAATAAAAAACATCCAGATCGTAAAATGTCTTATCAAGATAATAATGAGTAACAGTACTTGTTTTGTTTATAAAAAATGGTCGATGGGAAAGTAAATTCTGCTCCCAAACAATGTGATTTAACATCAAAATTGGATAAGTGTGACGTGAAAACATACTTATAAGATCTTTCTCTGTTTTTATGTAAGCATAATTAATTTTAATAACCATTTTTAAGGGTTTCATATAAATGTGCAGATAGTAGTAACCAAACAGTATTTAACTCAAATAATGACAAAAAAAAAAAAAAAAAATAAGTTGGAGAAATGTATTGCTTTTTATTTAGACAGAAAATCAACAAATATAAGTAACAGATATAACAAACACACTGTTCATTACATGTTTTTAGCTGAATTAAATTTTAGTTATGTAATGGATATAATTTCTACAGGTTTACCCAAAAGAATTCAGATTAATATTTATGGACAAGATTTCCTGAAAGTGCATTTTCAACTATTTTAATCATTTTTCAGTTCATCATTCTTTACTACATTATCTAATGTTAATATAGTGTAATGTATATAAATTCATAATACATAGCTGCACCAAAAGGAATCGACACATTGTCCTATATAGTTAGTAATTCCTAGAAAAGTGTTTTTAGTTGCTTTATATGTTTTCTAGCTGATTTAAAGTTAAGATTCACTTGCACAAAAGAATTTGTATACATTAATAGATATATCATTTCAGTGTATGAGTAAATGAAATTTCTTAACAATATTTTGATAGTAATGAAAAATGTTACATAATCTATGCCTGATGCATGACTTTTTGCTGTTTATTAAATTTTGAAACTTTCAAATTGAAGTTTCATTTTTTTCATGTTGCTATTATGCCATGGAACTAAGAACAAACAGGAACTGACATATCCCCCAAATGATGAAGTTTCAACTATAACCGGTTTCGCCCATTCCGCCAAGTTGTGACAACCAAAACATTCCCCCTGACAACGTTAGTAAGTGAGATTTAAGCCATAGTTTTAATTTAATTATTATAAAACAATGGGCTCGTGGGAAGCATATGGCTGCACAAATAGGTTTAGCAAGAAGATTCCTGAATAAAATTTCATCGATAAGTAATTTATTTACTTTTTAAAGACGTAATTGCTTGATGTATGCAAAGCTATCCAAATGGATTGCTAAAAACTATGAGTGTAATGTGCATGAATGTAAATCAGAATATTCCGCGGTTTGACAGTTTTGTTATGTATATGTTAATTTTCACGTTAATTGCACTATCTTTCAGCAGTTTTTTTTGTTCATTTTCTTGATTGTTTACATCGTCTAAATCAGAGTACAGGGATGGTGTTACATGTCAACCAAAAAGTATATATCTCTCTTTACATATAGATAATTTGATATTTTAATTTCGTCTACTTGTTATTTCTGCAACTGAAGTGTTTTTTTTATTTTTGTAGTAGTTATGTGAACTGAGCTATTTTTCTATAATTATATGCTGCCCAGAGCCCCGCGCCAGTTGAAGTCTTGTTAGGGGGCCCCAAGCCTGTCTATACATTTAAAAACGTCGTTACTCTGTGTAAAATGATGATATTATTGCTCTAAAGATGTCTTTAAATGTTTTTTGCTTAAGTTAGTATTAACTTTCATTTCTTACAGCCAAAGTTGATATAATTGTCGGAGAATATACAGATGTGAGGATCCTGAAAGTAACAGTTATTTAAAATATTCTAAAGGATAGAACATGTTTTGAAAAAAATAATTATACACATTACATGTGAAAAAATTTGCATGTTATTTTTCATACATTTTATACTCTACATTATAAATTATCCTATAATATATACAATTTTCAAAAATAATTTTTAATGTTAATTAAAGACACTTTTAACAATATAATTACAAAATGATAAGAAATTAGAGTAATCACTAAATAAAATCACTAAATATAATTAAAATCTTGAGAAATGCTTAAGTGATAGAAATTTTTATAAGGCTTTTGTTGTTTCTTTTTCTATCACTTAAGCATTTTTCAAGATTTTAAGAAATTAGCGATTAAGCTATGTGCTTGCTCATGCTGCTAAATACATTTCCGAGTAGTTAATATTTTCAAAATGATATCCATTATCAATTTTTGCTTTTTATAAAAATTTGTTTTTAGATCTTTTTTGTCAAATTTTGTTGAAATATATCAAAAGTATGCAGGCGTAATTTTTTTATGTACCTCCTAAAAAACAAAACAAAACAGAAAAAAAGGAAGGAATCTTATATTGGATTAGTTTATAGATAAGTATACGCAGTAGATGTATTTAAAATTTGTATTTTTCTAAATAAAAAAAGTAATGCTTTAAATTTTAAAAAAATCCTTGACGGCTCGGCCTACAGACACAGGTAGATTTCACATAAAAAAACTTGTCAATATAAAAGTTTTAGATAATATTAAGAGGATTTATAATAAATTTAAACGGATTTGATATCTTGTGCATTGACGATGCTATGAATTATTTTCTTCCAAAAAACCCCTCCCCCCCCCCCCCCCCCCCTTGTGGCCATTTTTAATGATATCAAAAATCTGTCATATCTAAATTTTTGGCCCTTATCATAGAAGTAATAATAACTTTTAACGGATTTGATACGCATCAATTAAGAAATTATGGGGGGTTTTCTGTTTTCACAAAAAGCCCCCACCCCCTCCCCATTTCCCCCTCTTGGTTCGATTAGAGAACTACTGGAAGAAGTTGTGTGTGTTGGGGGGGGGGGGGGGGGGATCTGAATACCAGGCATGAAGAATACATTTAAACTGCAGGAATATCAACCAAAATAAATTAAAAGATCACCTTTGCTCTCCTATTCAGCAGAGCAATTTATGTAAAAATACACCAAGTGAAAAAAAAAAAAAAATGCAACTCAGATGAAACTTACAGAAATATCAACTAAAAGAATGTAAAACCTTAAAAACACTTTAATATGACATTGGAATATTTCAAACGAGCTGGATTAGAATGTAAGCAAACAGCGGCAGCCATCTTGTGACATCCAGCTCAGTTACTTCAATCGACCGGGCAGACATCGGGGGTAATGTCAGTTCCTGTCTATTTATAGTTCCATGCTATTATGCAAGTATGATTTCAAGTTGTTTTAGGGGATTTAACTCTTAAGAATTGTAACAGAAAAATCAATTACATGCACTGATACTCTAAAACTACTTTTTTAATTATATGAGGGGGGGGGGGCAAAGAGCCCCCCCCCCAAGGGAAAAGGGAAAGACCCTTTTAGTCTCCCCCCCTTTTATCTCATCAATTTATAATTTATCTAGAATTCAGTATTTTAAATTCCTTATCTAAAATAATTAAAATGTTGATTTTGTTATATTTAATCAGTTTGAACGATTATTTATTCTCATAAATATTTTATTAATTATTGATGATCCTAGCTGTTCAATTTATTTAGAATGACTACTTGAATCCCTCCAATATTTTTTTAATTGCATTGCCACTGGTCTAAAGCAGAATTTTTCCGACACCTAGCAATTTCATTTTCACAGATTTTACTGTATAAATATTGTAGAAAAACACTTAAGTATATAAAATAAGTTACCTGAGGTAGTAAAGCTTCAACTCTTATATTTACATATGAAGGTTGGTCTGAAGCTGCTATTTTCAAAGACATCTGTAATCAAAACAGTTTTTCATTTGTGAATATAATCCAAGATAAAGATAAATTCATACTTAGAGGTCATGATACCTGTTTAAACTTACCAAACACTTTTGCAAATTCAGATAAAAGGCATTAATCCATAAAATCGTAGGTGTATCTAAATACATCTTTAATGGCCCAAAATGGAGGAATAAATTGGGTGATGGAACTGGAATTAAGTAAAAAGAATAAATAGTTTGAAAGTGTATCACAGCAAGGACATTTCAATTTTAAACTAGGTTTACATTGCGGCTCATTTTGTACTAAGTCATGAATCATCCAAGTTTTACAGCAGAAACACAATCAATTCTAATGACATGATAATTCCAAGACAATTCAAAATCTTAAGACAAAATAAACCATTTTGTAAATATACTTTTGCAAAAAACTAAATCTAAATAAATTAGATTATAGAATATTAAAAATCAAAAATATTAATTAAACATTTATCTACAATTTAAGATTAATACAGAATTGAAAAACAAATTGCATGCATAAATGAATTGATAACCCAAATATTTATTGAAAAACAATACTAATATTTCTTTACTTTTTAAACAAAATTTTAATTTCTAAGTTAAATTTAAAATATACCATTAAAAATATATATATATGGATTCAATATGGTTCTGCCAATTTTCACTTTAATATCGACACAAGTCTACTGATAAAGAGTTTGAACATAATATCTTATTTTATCAATTAAGATTATTTCATATGAGAAAAAGTAATATTCATCAAATAAGAACCTTTTGATGAAAATAACTTCAAAAAGATGTATTCTCTACAAAGGTAATAGTTATTAAATTTATGTGTCTGTTCTACAGTACTGTTTGACAATAACTCTCATCACAACAGTTAGCTGCAATGATGCTTAAGTGACTTTTTTATCATGACTATGCAAGTGCCAAGCTATTTATTTCTCTTGCGAGCTGCAAGTTTTGGTAAAAACCGTTGTATTCAAGAAACATTGTTGATTATAATTATTACTGTATTAAATATTCAATTACCAATTAATTCAAGAACTCTATTAAAAGATGTGTAATTTTTGCTTTTGCCGTTTTAGCCTTTTACATAAATAAAAATTTACTATTATGTTGAATTTTCGAAAGAAGTAAATTGTGAAAAATATTCTGCCATCAACTGTATTAAATATTAGTCCAATCAGTGCTGATCTTTACCAGATATATAATGTGAAAGTATTAAATAAATAATTTTATTTGTTCAAGTTGCGCCATCGTATATACGAGAGAAAGTCATTAAGCAAGTCACAAAAGATAATTAAATAATAACTTATAATGATATTCACTTCAAAACTATTTTTATTTCTCAACATAATCTCCACCAATATTTATGACTTATAAGACCGTTTTATCAGTACCCCAACACCAGCTGCATAAGATTCTTTGGGTTGCTATCTCAGCCACATTAGGACTTCAAGTTGAACCTTTTTATCATCTGTGAACATCATCTTGCAACTTCTTCAACATCCACCATACAGCTTCGACTTAGCCCCAAGTGATTTTCATCTGTTTAGCCCACTAAAAAACCATCTTGGAAGCAAGATGATGTTCATAGATGATGAAAAGGTTCAACTTGAAGTCCTAATGTGGCTGAGACAGCAACCCAAAGAGTCTTATGCAGCTGGTGTTGGGGCACTGATAAAACAGTGATGTAAGTGCATAAATATTGGTGGAGAATATGTTGATAAATAAAAATGTTTTGAAGTGAATATCATTGTAAGTTATTATTTAATTATCTTTTGTGACATAATTAATGACTTTCCCTCATATTTTCAAGTCTTTGTTATATTGATTCTCACAATCTGCAATCTCCCATTTTCCAAGTAAGAAATTTTATTGTTACAATTTATTCCATCATGCTTTTATCATCATCTTAAATTTACTGTTTAAATCTTTGCTTGAATGACATTTACGATTCAATAATGTTTTCAAATATTCAAAATTCAAGGAAATTTTATGTTTTATATAAATCTTATTTTGATTAATATTAATAAATTTTTAATTACAATGCATTGTTTACATTTTCAAATAACCACTATACGAAAAATATTTATTTAAATGGTTAATAACGCAATTTTAGAATTTTTTTTCAAATTTAAACAAACTTTTATAAATCCCTAAGCATGATTATATAAATTAATTTAATCCCTAAACTTATTATTTTTTTTAATAAAAATAATTTTATTATTATTATTATTATTTTGTAACATTTTTTCCATGCAGTGACTATTAAAACTGCTAGGGGTGCCTTTAAGAGATCAATTGTAAAACTTTGTTTACTTCCATTGCATCAAGAATAATTTATTGATAGGTGGAAGTATGCTCAGTGCAATGAAATTGAATTTACTATCAATTTATGATTCAGTTGCTCTGTTAGATAACAGATGGTGCCACTATGCATTCTTCAGAGTTTTTTTAATTCAGAATTCTGACATATAAAGACAGTTCAGTTTTGAGTTGTGATTTCAGGGCATAAAGATGTCCTTGTTTTTATATTATATTTAAATTTATCTTCACCCAAAGTTAGCAGGGGATTTACTTTATGCTTAAATTTAAAGCTTTTATGTAAGATGAACAGGGGTGGGGAAATACATAATTTTACTCACCACTGGTGAATGGATTTTTTGACAGGGCGAGTGAATTTTTAGTACTAGGTATATAAAAGATTGTTTCCATATTTATAAAAATAAATACAGGTGATTAAAGTAAAAACAATACAACATGCAGTTAATATATATATATATATATATATATATATGAAAAATGTTCTGGAACATCAACGAAAAAGCAATATGAGAGTAGCATAAACACATGCTGTTTCTTTATTAGAACTGCAAACCATTTGACAAGATTTTAAAACCTAACTTGGCAATATATTTCTTTCACTTGTCAATTTATCCTTGGGGGGCTACTATAACAAAGGAGTACCGTAAGTTTTTTAAAGTTTTTAACAATCCTTCTAAAAATGTAACTTTTATACAGTTTTATTCAAAAAAATAATTTTGAAAAAATGGCTGACCAGCATAAGAAACGTGAAGCAGTGAACACTATATCTGTTTAGGACAGTTACATGATTTGCGCTATTATACATAATTATGGTAATTTTATTCTGGTACATACTGCAAACAATGACATCCAACCAAGTGGTCTGTGACTGTCAAATTCAATATTTAAGAACCAACATTAGCATTTTATTTATTTTATTTTATTTTGTTACGAGATTTTCTACATGAAATAAGGAAATAAGTACATCTACAAATCAAGAACTGCTACATGTAATTAAATTATTAATAATCTAAACTTGGTTAACAGTAAACAAGTAATTTAAAATCATGTTGTTACAACTATAATTAAACAAAAAATAAAATGATGACAAATACTACAAAGTAAAAACCATATAAATAATGTTCAAAATATAACAGAACCTTGGTAGCTCAACATCTCATGTTGAGTTACTAATGTTCAACTTTGTCAACTATTGTTTATTGCATGTAATTTAGTAAACTAACTTATTTCATGCCATTTATGTCTTTATTATTTTTGTAACCCCCAAATCAACTTTTTATAAAATAAAGTATCAATAATTTTGTATTTGTTTATTGCTATCAATTTCAGTGTTCGATCGCTTTTTTTACAATACAATTAATGCGATAATAGATTGCTACAAACATATAAATATGTTCCACAAATATATAAATAATGAACTCAATTTTTATACTTCCCATCTTTATTTTAATTGCTAATAGACATTAAATTCTTCAAATTTTAATATAAGGCAACAATTTTTTTTTTTTTTAATTTGCACTAGAAATAAAACATTTGCAATGTCGCTTTTCTTTCAAGAAAAAAAAAAAAAAAAGAATGAAGAAAATTTTTAAATAGTTGCAAGTACAAATGATAGCTTCGAAACATTTAATGACAAAATAAATGAAAAAATACCTACCAGAAGTAAAACAGAAAAAAAAAAGGAAAATAGCATAAAAAATTAAACAAAACACTAAAACATCCCTACAATATTGAAGAACCTAGAATCTTACTTAAAAGAGCATTACCTTGAAATAAATAAATATATTAAAAAAAAACTGGAACATCATAGGTGAAAACAGTGGCAGCTCATGACTGGCTTTATTTGGGTCACTAATGGCTGCTAAATTTATTCTTTTCTTACCACTACTATTAAAAAGAAATACTTTATTTTATTTACTGTCAGAAAGTTCTGCCATTAAACAATGAAAATATTTCTTGTAAAATATATTGGTATGAATGTAATATGTGTTTCAGGCATGCATTTAGTGCCCCCCAAAAATGATAGTCGCAAGCCGCCACTGGGTGAAAATAATTTCACTTTTGAAAGAATTTTGCAGTACTTTTAAAAGAAAATTTCATAGGAAATAAAAAGTTAATCATATAATAATTCATTTAAATGACCTTTCAATATTTTTTTTAATTAAAGTAGTGAGTACAGTTACTTCTTTTGTTTTCCTGTAAGAAGCTGCATTTTCACTTGCAGCTGCTCTTAACTGTCACTGTTTCTGAGTAATGAAATCATTTTTTGTCATATTGTTGTGACATTCCACATAGTAAGTATGACTACAATGTCATATACAGTAAAATTCAACAACAAAGGAATAATAATCTACAAATTAAACTAGATTATGTGTGATATTATTAGCTGAAAAAGTACAAGGCAGTAAATAAGCTTTTAATAAAAACTCAAATACGCCCACTAAATATTCTAAAAAAAGTTAAAAATTTGATATATTACTCTCTCAGAATAACTTGACTGATGACCCTTAAGAGTTTATGGTGCTACAGGGAAAATTGCTGACAGTTACAAATGATGCAAGAAATGTAATATTTATATTATAAAAGTACAAACATGTGTCTGTCATTTTGACGTTGGCAACACCTGACAATTAAATTTTTCTTTTATTATTTTTTTTTCTTCTTTTAAACTTCTAAACATCACATCTTTTAAATTTTTACGCCATTGAATAGGGGAAAAAATGTTCTTTCAAGTTAAATTTGTTTGATAATTCTATCATAATTTATGGATTTTTTTATGGCTTTAAAAATAATTTTCAAGCATGGTTTTTTCCCCTTTTTTTAATCTATTATCTCTATTGCAAGCAGACAATTGTGAAAGATTAATCCACTTGGACCTAAAACAATATGAATAGTTCAGTATTTCTTTCTGGTTGATATTTCATAATTAAATTAAAACTTCATTAATAAATATATAAATAAAATAATATAAATAAATCACAAATTTAACAAGCATGTAATCAAACTATGTGCTTAAACCACTGAAATTATCAGAATCAAAAGCTATCTTTGGCAATTTCTTTGATTATTAATTCATGGAATGCGACCAATACAAAAGTATCACTTTTAATAAATTTCAAAAATTTATTTTAATGAATTATTGATATTATTCATATAAAAAAAGACTATTAGAGTTTCCATTCCAATATTTAAAAGAAAAAAATTGTTTTCACCTATATTCTGTAACCCAAGAAGGTTGGGTGAGATCACCTAGTTTAATTAAATGTTAGATTCTGCTAGTTGTTAACCAGGGGTCTGTCCGAACTTTTTTCCCAGGGTTCTGTTTTTGTGAAATTGTGAACAGCTTTTTATATTTATGAAATATCTTGTCATAATTTTGTGAATTTGAAATTATCGTTATATTCAGGTTATATATATATTATTATATTTATACATTTTAAAGAAGATATATGGATGTAAAATACAAATATTTTCTTTGAATGTGTAAAAGTGACAGGTCAGATTTTACTTTTAAATGATTAATTTGTGAAATGTTCAGTTTAAAGATGGAAAAAAATTGTGAAAAACTATTTTTAAAATGAAGAATTTTATGAAGAGTCCTGTTTTAGGGAAAATAGTTTTGTGAAGGGACCTGTTTTGAAATAAAAAAAATTGTGAAGGGTCCTTTAAAGGACTCAATTTTTTCCTAAACAGATCCCTGTTAACAGTAATTATCTGTCACCTTAATTAATCAATAAATTCATCTAAATTTGCATTACTCATCGACAAAGCTATCATAGGAAGACTATAAATAATTAAAACCAAATAAATAAACTAACCTGGAAAATCAATTTCACCGGGCAAATAATAGGATGTCTGTTCTAGATGAATAGTTTTAATATCTGTTGGCATGTGGGCATTTTTATTATATATTAGGAATTTTTCAATAGCATGAGTTCTTGAAGAGGCGGATGTAGATACTTTGTATGCAACTATATCTTCAAGTCTTAATACAAAACAACTGCTCATTAAATAGCGATAATTCCACTGCAAAGATGACTTTCGACTAAGCCCAGATATGCTTCTCCTTGAAGAAGTATCTGGAGTAATAGTGCCTGAGGAATTACTTATAGTGCTGGCTTTTCGAGTCAAAGGTGGTTTCTCATCAGGAGTAGTAGGAGTCACAGAACTGATCTAAAAATAGAAAAATATAAACCTCTTTAATAATTTCAGATACACAAAGCACTGAAAAACAACTACAGGATAAAACAGAAAATGCATTTCTATTTTATAACTAGATATATTTTTAATTAGATGAGTGACTTTTCATTGATATTTTTAAACATTTAGAATTTTAAGATATTTTCAGGCTTATGTGATTAAAAATAAATAAAGTTAATCGTTTACGATAAAATACTTTTAGATTCTGTGATACACCATTAGAAATAATGAATCATAAAAAGATACAAATTACATATTGAACATTGAAAGAAAATACATATAGTCTATGAAAGGACTTATTTCAAGCTCATAATATTTGTATTAGAACTTTAAGCACCATCACAGGGTTGGCAAGTTTTTGTTAGAGTGGAAAAACGCAGCAAAAACAATGGAAAAAATCCCTGACGGCTCGGCTTACAGGCACAGGTAGATTTCGAAGACGCAGACCGTGGGGTGCCTGTTTGTTGGGAATTGTGGAAGAAATGACCTTTTCCCCATGATGCAGCATTTGGAAGCGCCCACTTCGAAACCTAACTTGTTTGCAGGCGGAGCCAGCAGGGATTTTTTGGTTTTTAATTTTTTTTCTGCTATAAGGATTGGTCCTATAAAAAACTTGTCAATGTAAAAGTTTTAGATAATCTTAAGAGGATTTATAATAAATTTAAGCAGATTTGATATCTTCTGAATTGACAAAGTTATGGATTTTTTTCTTATAAAACCCTCTTCCCCCCCCACCCCCCACCCCCTTGAGGCCATTTTTAATGATATTAAAAATCTGTCATACATAAATTTTCAACCTTTTTCCTAGAAGTAATAATAACTTTAAACGGATTTGATACGTGTCATAATTAAGAAATTGTTTTTTTTTCTCTTTTTACAAAAAGCCCCCCCATTTCCCCACCCTTGGTTCGATTTTGCCCATTAACGAACCTGACCGAGATTTTATGCCCCTTGATTTTATATATCAGTTTGGAAGAGATTTGTGCAGAATTATGGGAGTTATCATGTCAATAAAAAAGTGACATAGATAGATAGATAGATATAAAGCTTTGAAATGGGGGTGGTTTTGGATTCTGGGAGTCATGATCGGCGTAGATCTGCAAAATTTTTTTTTTAATTCCAACTTAGGGGAGAATGTAATAGGTAGTATTTCTTATGAAATCTACCTAAAAACTGTACTGGCAAAAATTACTGGTACTTCATTAAAATTGCTATTTTTACCTCAGTAGTTGTATTTGTGCCATTTGTTAAATCTTTTAATGTTAAAAGTAAATGTTAAAACTGCTTATTATTTTCATCCAAAAATGATTAAGAGCGGAAGGAGTGATAATGCATGAAAATATTTCCTTCGTATTTCTTTAATATTTGCATTTGTTTACTAGTGATACATTATTGTGCATAATTTAAACAAATAATTGGAGAAGGGATGCATAAAAAGAACTGTGATAGGTCCTCCAAGATGCATAATTTATCCTTTGAAATATCGCAAAAAAAAAAAAGGCATGTATTGTATTAAATATATTGAATCTGTCTTATTTCTAAAAGAAGGACCCACGTTTGTGAAAAAAAAAAGACCCAGTTTTTTGGAAGTGTCTGTATCCCAGGAACACAGGATTTCAAAAGTCTAGTGACATCACTGGTATACCAATAAACTTGACATGAACCAAGACAAAATACTTACATTTTCACCTGATGATGGTGAAGACTTCTGCATGCCATGCTTAGGGCTTTCTTTGGTGAATATGCTGTCACCATTTATATCCACTTTGGATTGAAGTTTTTCATTAAAAAGACTTAGAAGTTGTTGAACCCATGAACTACGACTAGATGATGGTTCCGAATAGTGCAACCAGTGATCACGACTTGCAACTATAATTATAAATATGTGATGATAAATGTCACAAACAGTAGAAACATTAACCCATTCTCTATTAAAAGTGCAAAAATTCATCACTTTCTCGAGAAAAAAAATATATATAATTTTTTTTTCTTATAACAATAAATGTTTGAATCAACAATATTTTTATTCAAAAAATAGAATTTTCTTTTTTTCTTTTTTGGTTGCCAGTAACAATTTTTCATATTAAAAAAAAAAAAAAAAAAAAAAAGTGAAATTGTAATTTTTTATTCGACAAAAAATGCAACATGACTGTACATGTACATGCTTTGAAATATTTCATAAATAGTTAAAATTTGAATTTCCCTCCATTTTAGAAAGAATTCATGCAAGTCATAATCAGATTTGCACCTTTGCAGATTTGCAAATTTCTGTACTAATAAAGCTATTTTTCTTTCTTTGCAGTTAAGTCAATAGTATGACCTTTTATGTTAAAATATTAGTATGAAGCAAAAATTTTAATAAAAAGTCATTGTGTGAGGGAATGGGTCAAAAGTGAAATAAAAATAGGAATTTAAATAACATATAATAACTTAATAATTTAACTAATATATTTATAATATGCACAAAATGCATTTGTGCTATAATGAATACTTAACGTGTAAAAATAATGAAAAAAAAAAAAAAAAAAAAGCACAATAAATCAGAATACAGCTGTTTCATGGCTTTTAGAACTCTTTGTTTAGTGCAAAAACAGGAGAGACGTAAACAACATAAGCAATATAGCTGCTAACTAAAACTTCAAACATCTGTAGGCTGATATTTTGTGGTTATTTGTACTTTTTTTTTTTTTTTTCTATGCATGAGATACATATTTGTGATATTAAAAATATTTCTTTTATAAGAACTTTTACTTTTCAAAAGAAAAACAGAAAATCTAAAAAAATCAGATATAATTAAAAATATACTAATTCTGTTTCTTTTGAATTTAAATTATTCTATTTATTTTTGGATAAATAGAAAAAATCAGTCAAGAATCCAGCAAAATAAAAAATAAATAGTAGCCACTAAAAGCTTTTAAAATATTAACTGCTAAAAAAGAATTTCCAAATTTACTGATATCAATCTTTAGTTAAATGATTTTTTGTTTGTTTTCAACTTAGATTATGCATATTAGAGAAGAAAACGACCAATCGTGAAAAAGCATTCATTTATATTAATAAATTCAATACTAAAAAAGTTTAACACCATTTTTAGACTTTCAATTCCCTGGTATGATTCTTATGTAATAACTCAGTGAGTAATAACTTTATTAATAACAAAGACTTTGGTAAGGGATAGATGCATCAAATGCAACCGATCTCAACTATATTGTGCTTATCGAAATTTTTAAAAAATATTCAAAGATACAGTCGGCCCAAAAAAAAAAAAAAAAAAAAAAAAAAAAAAAAAGAGAGAACACCTTATATACATTTTAACTACCAAATTGTCACAGAAAAAATCAGCTATAGCCATTCCACTGAAAATTATGCGTTTTTTTTTAAATTTATGTTTAAAAAATAAGCTCAGGGTTTAAAAAATAAGCTCATTTTCATACTAAAATTGCACTAAACTCTTAAATTTTTAATACGACCACACCTAATTTTGACGTTGTATTTGGTTTTTTCGGTACATTTTACTTTAGCATACCAAATGGGGTCTTTTAGTCAGGTAGTATAGGAATGTTGAAGGCTTGAAGTTTAGAATTCCTAATGTTAAATTCATTTGTAATCATTGCAAAACAGATTGCAATGTGGATAGTTTTTTAAGCATAACTTGAGAACTACTTGATGGAATGAGCTGTAATTTTGGATTTGCATATTTTAGGCCTCTAGAAATCAATTTCTGGGGGGGGGGGGGGGAATCATAGGTTACAATTTACAATTTACAATTTTTTTTTTTTTTTTTTTTAATTTTTGAGGAGAAAAAAAAAAAGAATTTTAAGCAAATTTTTTTTAAACAGAAATCAATTTCTAAAGGCTTTAAATATGCAAATCCAAAATTAGAGCTCATTCTGGCAAGTAGTCTAAAAAACTACCCACATTGCAATCTATTTTGCAACAATTACAAATGAATCAACATTAGGAGTTCTAAACTTTAAACCTTCATAATTCCTAAACTATTTGACTGAATGACTTCCTGTTTGGTATCCTTAGGTAAAATTTACCACAATAAACAAGCAGGATGTCAAAATTAGGTTTTCACATTGAAAATTTCAGTATGAAGACAACCCCTAAGTTTAATTTTAACATAAATTTAAAAAAAAAAAAAAAAAAAAAAAAAAAAAGATAAAATTTATACCTAATTGTTATTTCTTTCTTCCCCCCCCCCCCCTCCTGTGACAGTTTGGAGATTTAAAAAAAAAAAAAAAGACTTAGTTTTATTTATAGCTGCTTATAAGGTGATTTTTAACAACTTCATTCCTAGACTGACAGGAGTGATAGAAAATATATATATATTTTTTTTTTATTCTGTCAGAAGAACACAAAGATAATTTTGTTCTCAATTATTTATAACTACATAGATATGAATGTAGTGAATATATCCAAGAGCCAAGCTGCATCATTTCAATGTCAAGTATATATTTTTAATTCTCTATCTCAAACTTTCCAAATAAGCACTTAATGACAAATTTCTTCATTACAGTCGAGCTCTATGCGAACTATTACATTATACTCATGATTCAAAATGCCTGTAAAACTATTACTAAAACAACAATAGTGTATTGTGCATATTGGAACCATTTTTAACATTTTGTAATAGTAATAAAATTACATTCAGTCAAAAAGTACAATATCACTGAAAATCCTTCTTAACCAAAAGCACCCATAATGCATTGAAATTATTTTGGATGGCTCTGTGTAAGAAATATAGAGGATGCGCATACCACATAACATACTAGAATTAAATTCAGTTGGACAGCACATGATGTCATTCAAAATAGACTTTAAGGAATAACTGCCCAAATACTAATGTATGAGATAGAGCAAGGACTTGCATAAAGGTTAGACACACCATTTTAATAGAAATTAAATTTTGGACAAAATTTAAGTACAAAAAAAAGAAAAAAGAAAATGTACACAAAACCTCAATGAAGCATTTTTTTTTTAATCATTCTGAAAACTTTTTAACTTTAAGAGCTGTCTTATAATATAAAAATAGTTTCAACAATTGCACTGTATGCAGTTTAACCAATTTCTATGTTCAAAATTAATAAAATTTCAGACTAAAAAAGAACAAAATATTCCTACATAAAGAATAATAAAATTTAAGGAATTTCATTCACTTACAAAAATAATTTTTAAAAATGCAATACAATAAACAGAATACATGCATAATTTTGTAATATATATTTTATAGAAGTCATCTCTTTCCTCGTAAAATAAAGAAATTATTTTTCACAATACTAAGTTGCTTTAATTATAAAATTAAAAAAAAAAATAAAATTTGGTGATTTAATTCCCCCCCCCCCCTTTTTTTTTTTTTTTGTAATTATTATGCAATGTTCTAACTTCAATGTTTTCACAAAATCAAAATTTGAATTAAGTATAGCTTAAAAAATAAAAATTCAGAAAATAGTGATAAACACTCACATGCTCTATGATATGGATAATAATCTATTATGAGTTTATCAAGAGATACTTGCAGAGCACCACCACCTTTTAAATTAGAATGCTGAGATCTTCCATCTGTAATCATTAAAAAATATTTACAATTAATAAAAAAAACTATGTATTTATTAAAAAAAAAACACAACAAAGGTTGCATATCAGAACTTACTTTCACACACACACACACACACACACACACACACACATATATATATATATATATATATAGTATATCACTAATATGCAATCAGATGAATACTAGACATATGATATATAGCAAGACATTGCATTTAGAATCAATTTAAATTATCAATTGTGTCATCTGTAATTTTATGCTTAAACTATAGAAAATACAAAAAATAATAACAATAATAATAAAGAAATGTGAATAACTTAGAAGACATAAGTGAGCAGCCACTAAATTTAAGCAGACGTGAACTAGCAGGATTCAGAAAGTGTTATCTAAAAAACCTATAAATTCTCCAAAAATGTTAAGAAAGAAATACAAAAACTTCTTTTTAAACTTTTGAAAAAAAAAAAAAAATCACTCATACTTGTTTCTTTTAATAACTTAAAATGATATTATTTTATGCATGAATATTTGCATTTTCAAGATAAAACAGTTAAAGACAACTCTGTAGCAGTGTTTCATAAAGTGTTATCTAAAAAACCTAAAAATTCCCCAAAAATGTTAAGAAAGAAATACAAAAACTTCTTTTTAAAATTTTGAAAAAAAAAAAAAAAAATCACTCATACTTGTTTTTTTTTAATACCTTCAAATTATATTATTTTATGCATGAATATTTGCATTTTCAAGATAAAACAGTTAAAGACAACTCTGTAGCAGTGTTTCATAAAGTGGGATATGTATACTCCTTGGAGATGTGAAGTGGTTCTAAGAGAATGCACAATAAGTCTGTTAAACTAGCAAAATACAGCAAGGAACAACTAAACGAGTTAGGGAAAAATGTTTTGCATCATTCACTGCTTTTAGAACAAAATATATGCATACACACTAGATGTTGAAGATGATTTAAGCAAACAATCAATATATGTGAAAGACTGAACTAGTGTACCTGTAACATTAAAAAAAACTTGCTTCCTGTAAAGCTTATACAGTCGAACCTTGTTAACACGAAATTGAAGGGACTGGGAATTTTTTTTCGTGTTATCCGAAATTTCGTGTTAACCGTCATAATAGTGGCGCCATCTATGTTAGATATAAAAACTAAACAAATCAATCTACAAATATATCCCTGCTCAAAAAATCATAAATTAATAAGAAATAGTAAATTTCATTAACAAATTAACTATCGTTTTTTAGGCAATAATAATTTTATTTACATGCTAATCATGTTTTTAAATAGTCTGTTATTGACTTTGGCTTCAATTTTTGTAGAGTACTTTTTTTAGGAACGAATGGACCTAATCTAATTTGTCCAAAGCTCGGGAAGTATCCTCTTGATCCATAAGGAAACGTTGTAGAGTTTTCAATGCTGCGGTAGATTCATTTATTGACACTAAACTTTTCCGTTCTGTGTCAATTTCTTCTTCCTTGTCTGACACTTCAATGTTGTCATCTTTATTTTACAGCAATTATTTCTTCATATGTCGTCACATCTGAAGTCAGCACGTCTTCATCTATACAAATGTACTTGGGAAAAAACAATGTCTAAGAAAGAATTTACCGATTTTGGCTACATATCTTTCTGCAGACAAGTCTATGAAGCTATTTAAATCTTGTCAGTCATCTGTTAGAAAATATGAAATCGCTCTCACCGAGAGCATCAGCAAAAGCCTCTGCTTCATCTTGCAAAACTGCAAAAGTTAAAACAATGTTCTGGCTTATTGCCTCTTTTATCCACCGCAAGAGAGCACTTTCAATTTATTCATTCTTCCTTCTACACATTCGTTTTTTTACTGGTTTGAATTAACTCACAGCATAAACCGCTTCAATCTTTTCGCGATTCTTTAAAATTGTAGAAGAATTGTAGGTATCCCATACTTCGCCGCATTTTACGATTTTTTCAGCACTTTATCGCTAACTTCGTTTAATTTTTTTGCTTGGTTTCTTAAGATACTGCTTGCTGTATTCGACTCATCTTTCACAGAATTCTACAGCGCAACTGTGAACAGCGTTTCCATTATGTTAGTTAGGTAGTGAAGTAGAGATAGTCACTTCTTTCACTCACAAATAGGAGAATTCAGGTCCCCGATTTATAGTTTATGTTACTGTCAATACAGTCAACCGAGTAATGGAACAATCACTTTCAAAAAAAGAAATTCCTTCCCCAAACTTTCATTGTGACTAATCTATTGCTCATATGGTTAATGTGGGAAAACTTGCGCATATCAGAGATCAAAGAAAAGCATGGATTATTCAGGAATTCAGTTTTTCAGAATTTTTTGAAACCCTTTTGCACTTTAAATCGTTTTTAAACCATGAGAAATTCCACTTTTAATAAGAGTATGTGACATTTAAGTTTGAAATATCGAAAACATTGCATAAGGAAACATGTTTCGACTTTGAAGCGAAAAAAAAAATTTCGCCTTAAGCGGGATTTTCTGAAATTCTATTTCGTGTTAGACGAATTAATTAACATTGCTTTTCAGACTCATCTGACGGGACCTGAAAATTATTTCGTGTTAAGCGAAATTTTGTGTTAAGCGATTTCGTGTTAACGAGGTTCGACTGTATTAAATTTAAACAAAAGTCGCGTTTATTTGCATGCTTTTGTTGTTTCCATTTTTCTGTTACTCTTACAAGAAATGAAAATATGCCAAGCAAATGTAATTCTTCAAGGGATATGAGGAACATAAAAGTTTGAGAACCACTGCTTTACAGAATATGCTGGATGACAGCACATAAGGACTTTAAAATGTTAATAACTGTACCTAATAAAAAAAAAACTCCAAATAGGTCTTCATTTCTTTATTGATCTGCAAAATTCTTTTTTAAATCTATTCTCATTTATTTAAAAGGACGGAGAAATCAAAAGTATAAGACAGTGTGGATTCGTGAAATATGGATTTGGAAATGAGGCAAAGTAATGCACTGTTAACATAACACTACACATTCATAAATGCTTTGAACACTGATACAAAAATAAATTATTCTTTAAAATTTGATTTGGTCTTATATAAATCCCAGTTTAATTTTTTTTCCATTTGAGAATGCAATACTTATAAAAGTTTAATTTTTACCATTTAAATCAAACTGAAAATGCAGAAAAGGCCTAACATTCCAGAAAATACTTTGACAATTTTTAAAAAATGGCTTAAAATATTAAAATACTAGTGACCCGTCCCGGCTTTGCACGGGTAGACAATGTAATTTTTTTATTACATTTGTTTTCCTGAATTTCGTGCTCCAACCTAAAACTGTTGCTGAGATATGGCGAAATGACCTAAAACTTTCAAATTGCCCTTTAACCACCTTCGAGGGGGGGGGGGGATTTCTAAAATCACTGAAATGTGTGTTTATCCATTTTTTAGTAGATGTGTTTTCCTGAATTCCACGTTCCTACTGATCCGCTGCTGAGATATGGTGAAATGACCCGAAACTTTTGAATACCCCTTTAGCCACCTTCTAGGGGGAGTTTCCAAAATCGCCGAAATACGTGTTTAACCAATTTTTTAGTAGATTTGTTTTAATAATTTCGCCCTCCTACATAAAAGCTGAGATATGCCGAAATGACCTAAAAAATTCGACCCCCCCCCCCATTTAACCACCTTCTGGGGGGAATTTCCAAAATTGCTGAAATATGTGTTTTATTCATTTTTTAGTAGATTTCTTTTCCTGATTTTTGCGCTCCTATCTAAAACTGCTGCAGAGATATGACGAAATGATCTAAAACATTCGACCCCCCTTTTAACCCCCTTTGGGAGGAAATTTCTAAAATTTGCTGAAATACGTGTTTAACCAATTTTTTAGTAGATTTGTTTTCCTTAATTTCGTGCTCCTACATAAAACTGCTGCTGAGATATGGCAAAATGACCTAAAATATTTGACCACCCCCTTTAACCACCTTCAGGGGGGAATTTCTAAAATCGTTGAAATACGTGTTTAATCATTTTTTAGTAGATTTAATTTCCTGATTTTCGCGCTCCTACCTATAACTGATGCTGAGATATGGCGAAAGGACGTAAAACATTCGACCACCACTCTTTAACCCCCTCCAGGAGGGGAAATTCTAAAATCCCCAAAATACATATTTAATCATGTTTTTAGTAGATTTGTTTTCCTGATTTTTGTGCTCTTAACTAAAAATTGCTGCTGAGATACGGCAAAATGACTAAAACATTCGACCCCCCCCCCTTTAACCCCCTCTGGGAGGGGAATTTCTAAAATTGCTGAAATACATGTTTAATCATTTTTTTAGTAGATTTGTTTTCCTGATTTTCGCGCTTCTACCTATAACTGCTGCTGAGATATGGCGAAATGGACTAAAACATTCGACCACCCCCCTCCTCTTTAACCCCTCGGGTGGCGAATTTCTAAAATCGTTGAAATAAATGTTTAATCATTTTTTTTAGTAGATTTATTTTCCTGATTTTTGCGCTCCTACCTATAACTGCAGCTGAGATATGGCGAAATGACCTAAAACATTCGACCACCGCCCTTTAACCCCCTTCTGGGGGGAATTTCTAAAATCATTGAAATAGGCGTTTAATCATTTTTTTAGTAGATTTGTTTTCCTGATTTTCGCGTTCCTACCTATAACTGCTGCTGAGATATGGCAAAATGACCTAAAACATTCGACCACCCCCCTTTAAGCCCCTTCTGGGGGGAATTTCTAAAATTGCTGAAATAGGTGTTTAATCATTTTTTTAATAGATTTGTTTTCTGAAATTTCAAGCTCCTACCTATAACTGCTGCTGAGATATGGCAAAATGACCTAAAACATTCGACCACCCCCCTTTAAGCCCCTTTGGGGGGGAATTTCTAAAATCGCTGAAATAGGTGTTTAATCATTTTTTTAGTAGATTTGTTTTCTGGAATTTCAAGCTCCTACCTATAACTGCTGCTGAGATATGGTGAAATGACCTAAAACATTCGACCACCCCCATTTAATCCCCTCTGGGGGGGGAATTTCTAAAATCGCTGAAATAGGTGTTTAACCATTTTTTTTTAGTAGATTTGTTTTCTGGAATTTCAAGCTCCTACCTATAACTGCTGCTGAGATATGGCAAAATGACCTAAAACATTCGAACCCCCCTTTAACCCCCTTCGGGGGGGAATTTTCAAAAATCCCTTCTTATTGCTTGCCTAGGCCATAACAGCAATCTACAGTCCAAATTGCGTGACCCTGACTTTAGTAGTTTTGGCTGGGCGTTGATGAGTCACTCACAAGGAAGGTCTCCTTAAAGCGCATCCTCAGAAAATTTTGAAAAAAATACTAATGAAGCTACTCATGTATGTAATAAAGGATCAGTCAAATTTAGCTGCGGAATCCCAGTAGAAATTCTGCAAAAAAATAATAACTTTCGAGTATTTGGCGGAAAAAGACGCGATTTGGCTTAGCAACATTTTTTCCTCGCCAAACGCAAACGATCGTTTGCATTTTGAAATTGCTTGCAAAATTATTATTCGAATGCGCAATACGTAATGAATTTAAACTTAAATTATGAAATAGTTTATTATTTTGTTGTACTTGTTCACTAACAAGTACAAATATCACAAAATTGTAGTTATAAAAAGTTATTCATTATATAAGTTAAATTTGCATAAGCTTGTTCAGCAAGAAAAAGTTTTTCCTTAAAGATTATTTGTCATAACAGCGTATTTTTTTAAATTTCATTCCGTCGCCAACCAGTGATAAATCGCCAAATAAACGAAATTTTCTTAATTTTTTTACGGACGTTATATCGAGGTTCCGCAGAAATTTTTTTTTTATAGACGTATATATCCTCATGAGAAGAACATTCTGTAATTTTTTCAAATTTTTCTGAGTATGCGCTTATGGAGACCTTCCTTGTCAGTCAGTCAGTCAGTCAGTCACCGTTTCCTCTTTATATAATAGTATAGATCAGCCATACTCAACCTGCAGCCCGCAGGCCGCATGTGGCCCGGCGACCTTTCATGTGCGGCCCGAAACACAAAATCATTAATCCATTTTTATAAAATTAATTGAGATGTGCATAAAAAATATTTAAGACCTCCACTGCCATTTTTTTTTCTTATTTTCATGGGAAGACAAAATCTGCCCTGTTATTTATATTTATTTTAAAATTATGCTAAAACATATTAAATACTGTTTTCCTAGTCAAAAGTTCTTTTTACATGTACTCTTATTTGTGCTATAGTGTTGTATACATTTCTTATTCTGGAACACTAATCAAACATTATTCGAAATTAGTTAAATTTGTTCTATATATTTATACAATTAAATGAAAACAAAGTTTATGTATTGAACAAAAAACTGATTTATTCGAGAAAATCCCTTGATTTATTTTTCTTTAGAACTTGAAAATTCTGCATTGTTATATTATAATGATTTATACTTATATAGCTAGCACTGCTTTTTAGGGATTAACTTTTGTTTCAGAAAAAAAATGACATCAAAAAATTTTTTACGCTGCTATTTCCAAACAACAAACTTCAAGGCCTATTTCTATAACATTTGCAATAGAAATCTACCACAAAGTCTATTATTTGGAAATAGTGGTGTTAAAATGTTTTGGTAACATTTCTTTCGTCACCCTACCAAATGTTCAACCCTACTGATAATATTAACTTTGGTGTGTTGCGGCCCGCCTAACATCATAAACATGTGTTTGTGGCCCGCGAGAGAAAAAGGTTGAGTATGGCTGGTATAGATGATCTAAAAAAATCTTTTAAATGCTCTTAATAGTCTCCTTTTAGGGCTATTTTAGTAAATAAAGAAATTTGTCTTTATTTAACATTTTAATTTTATGATTCTTTCTGAACTTGGAAGTGTAATTTGTATAACAATATTTGTATAGTTTAGGTGACAGGATCTTTTTTACTAAAACCTTGCACATGCATATAAAAATACATGGGCAAAACAGTTTTTTGAATAAATACTCTGTCGCATGCCTGATGACAGAGATTAGTGAGTGGTTAACCACTTCAACGGCCACACAGATAGGGAAACAGTGCTATTATCCTTGACTTATCTCGGGGCTGTTGTTAAAGTGGTTAAGAGCAAAAAACTCTAAAAATGTAATAATAATTGCAAATGTCATCAACATAATGGGCACCTTCTAAATAAGGTTTGAAACCATCGATGTCCACCTCCACAAGCAAGATCAGGGAAAGATAGAGAGAAAATAAGAAAGCTCCTAGAGCTGAAAATAAGAAATTTTTGTTACCACTGACCAGTAGAAATGTAATTTTTTTTTAGTTGTCAGTTTCTGCCCAGTAGTTATTTTTTACTGTAGCAGCCATCTACTGGTCAGTGTGTATATTTCCATTAATAGGCACAATGTGCATAACTAACATTTGAAAACAAGAAAAAAAAAATTAAGAATTTGCAAATAACCATTAAAGCTTATCTTTTGGAGCCAACTTTGTCTTTAAGTGAATATTAGGACAGTAGATGAGTTAACTGCATGAACTCTTGAGCTTTATTATTATAGATTCGGTATCTTTCTTCATCTTTCCTTTTTGTTTAAGAAACAAATTTATATAAATGAACAAACATTTAACAGGCTTCTGTTTATTACATTCTTTCATTAAGATAGAAAAGGCAGAAAACAATTTTTATATGAAATGTCAATTTTTTATGAAAATGTGAAATTTCTCTTGTTTGAGGAAAGAGGACAATTAGCTGACAAGGCACCCTTATGAAGTGCCACACACCGATTGTAACAAAATTTTGCTGGTAGGTAAAGGGCGCCAAGATGCACACCTTCACCAAATTTTATCAGCAATCGTTAATTTGGGGTAGAAATACTGAGGTTCAAAAGTGCTAAAATGTTACGTCATAAGACTAACATTCACTTTATTTAAATATTTAAAAATCAAAATTCTAATTAATTTATTTTCATATCCCCTCCCTCAATTAAAAACTCTTTCTTAAATATTTATTTAGTTGGCGATTTTATTAATATTTTTAATATTTAATTATTTAATGCTCACTTTCATATCAATTTTTAAATGAAAATGTCATACAATTAATATAAAATAAGATTTTCAAAGTACTTCAATATGATAATAGCAATTTTTCATAATTTATATATAATTGTTCAAAGGGTCTGCACAGATTTCTCTTCCATTTTATTTACTAATGCAATAACGAAATTTACGTTGATATATTTGTTTTGTCTGTTTATATATATATATATATATATATTATTATATACAATTTATTATATTTGTATATATGTGCCATTAAAAGTAATGAAAATAAATCTGAAAATCAAATAAATAAAAAGAATAAGTAAATATTTGAAAGAGAATAAAAAAATAATATCTCATTGTCATTGTAAATATATAAATATCTGTATAATAAGAAAATCTTATGAAATTTTAATAATTACTTATTTAAATTATTTATAAAAAATTTATAATCAAAATATAAATTATTTACAAGGATACCAAAATTAAAATATCATTTTACAATTTAAATTCTGGCACTTGTATTTCATTTATTTGTACTTTCAATGTAGCTGGTTTCTTAGTTCAGGTAAGATAAATTATTATTCTTATTTCATGATGACGATTTTCATTATTTATTTTATATGTTATACACTTAATTACAATGTTCTACTTTTCTTTTATACCACTATTTATTATACTTTTAGTTCATGGGCCTAAATTTATTTATCTCCTAATTTAAAAATACAAAATTTAAATATTCAGTGGTTAATATTCAAAATTCCTTTATCACCACTATTTTAAAATAATAATTCCCTTTTTCCATCTTTTCTTTTTCCCGTTACACATACAAAAGCACAATTGAGGGAAGAAATGTCCCACATTGTTAACATTCCTTTTGTGTTTATAAACATTATATTATCATTTTTTTTATGTTTATAAAAATAACTTTTGTAGACATTCAGATTAGATACTGCTTCACTCCATGGATATATACAGGGTGATTCATAAAAGATGGGCAGAACTTTAAGGGGTTATAGTACACTTAAAGACAAATAATATTAAATAGGAGACTAAGGGTCCCAGACGTATTCCCAAGGAGATAGGGGGCATTAAAGTCTAGGGTCCGAAATTTCAAATGATTATAAAACATGGAAAAATTGGTCGATTCGTTTGCGGTTTTTGCAAAAAATTTTCTTTATGCCAGTATTTTCTTGAAATAAAATTTTAAAGTTCAATTTCAAAAAATGCCGATAGGGGGCGCTTTAGACTTTGGAGTAACAAACAACTATTTTTTAACGTTATTTTTTGTATTTCTTTAAATGATTTCGAAAGCTTAGACTTAAACTTAAATTTTGATCTAAAAATCTGAGTCCTAACGAGTAGTTAAGTAGCGTAAACTGAAATTTGAAATTTGAAACCCTTCTCCCCCCAGAACAAAAATCAGTTATTCCCGATCTTTGTGTCGTAGATTAGGCTCTAACTACTGCCGCGTTTTGCTAAAATTATTCTTTATGTCAGTATTTTCTTGAAAATAAATTTTAAAGAAAATTTTCAAAAAATTCCGATAGAGGGCGCTTTAGACTTTGGAGTAACGAACAACTATTTTATACCGTTATTTTTTGTGTCTCATTAAATGCTTTCTAAAGCTTAGACTTAAATTTTCAGCCCAAAATCTGAATCGTTAGACGTGGTTAAGTTTCTGGGGAGAGGGGTTTGAAATTTCTACTCCTGAGCACAGTTCAGTTTACCATGTCCACACATTGTGTGCTGTGATACGAGGTAAAAAGACACAAATTAGGATTATGTTACCAAAGCATATTTATTAACATGTAATCACAATAAATGTTCAAAATTGTGACCACCAGAGGTTATGCACGCAGAACAACGGCGACGAATGGAACGGCGAACATTCGCGAAAACATCAGGCTTTTCGAGCACTTCCCCTACAGCGGCGGAAAGTCTGGCGACCAGTTCCTCGGGGGATTCAATGGGTGTCTCATACATAAGAGCCTTCAATCGTCCCCAAAAAAAGAAATCGAGGGGTGAAAGATCTGGCGAGCGAGCAGGCCAAGCAACAGGACCACCTCGACCAATCCATCTGTTCGGAAATGTGATGTCCAGATAGTTGCGGACGTCTCGTACGTAATGGGCTGGCGCTCCATCGTGCTGGAACCACATGACCCGCCGGATGCGTGGAGGAACAACGTTTAACAGGTCTGGCAGCACATGTTGCAGAAATGTGAGGTATGTTTTACCGTTGAGGCGTTCAGGAAGAAGGTACGGTCCGATTAGGTGGTCTCCGAGGATTCCTGCCCAAACATTGATGGAAAAGCGTCTCTGATGAGCATGTGGATACGTAGCATGTGGATTGACATCCGCCCATACATGTGCATTGTGTGTGTTAAATGTACCTTCACGTGTGAAGGTACATTCATCGGTGAAAAGCACAGTTCGTCCAAAATGTGGATTTAGCGCGTTCTGCTGCAGAAACCAGCGGGCGAATTCAATACGATTTGGATAATCCCCTGGAGACAGTTTCTGGACTCGTTGCACATGAAACGGGAGCAAATGTTCATCCTTCAGTACCCTCCAAGTCGTGGACTGTGAGGTATCCACCTGGCTAGCCACTGTTCGTGTACTTGTACTTGGCTGCGCCGCTACTACATCCAGAATGGCTTCTGCAACAACTACTGATTCGTCCTTTTTTGCACGACCTGCATTCGACCGGGAAGCGAGAAATGATCCCGTCTCACACAACTGTCTGTGCAAGCGCTCGAAAGTTTTGCGGTTAGGCAACCGCCTGTTAGGAAATCGCTCTCCGTACATTCGTTGTGCCTCTGCACCATTTCCATCTGCCGCTCCGTAAATTAAATGCATCTCAGCCTTTTCCTTATTCGTGAAGGGCACCATCTTCCGATTCATTACTACAGCGACTTACACTTGACTCACCGTTCAGTGGTTTTTATGCCTGAATCGTGTCGAAATTTTGCATACGTGTTCTTCTTCTTCCCCATTTGACATTTGCATACTTTCTGTTTCCTTCTTCACCCGGTGACTAGCGTCAGGAATGGAGCTTTAACGTTTGCATGAGCGACGTTTCCAACTGTGCCAGTGCCTTTATGAGTGAATTCCGACTATGCAGTCCTTGACGAAAGTTGTATTTTTGCCTCGTATCACAGCACAGAATCGTTGGCCATGGTTAAGTAGTGCAAACTGAACTATGTTCAGAAGTTGAAATTTGAACCCCCTCCCCTCGCTACTGAACCACGCTCAGCGATTCAGATTTTGAGCTGAAAATTTAAGTTTAAGTCTAAGCTTTAGAAAGCATTTAATGAGACACAAAAAATAACGGTATAAAATAGTTGTTCGTTACTCCAAAGTCTAAAGCGCCCTCTATCGGAATTTTTTGAAAATTTTCTTTAAAATTTATTTTCAAGAAAATACTGACATAAAGAATAATTTTAGCAAAACGCGGCAGTAGTTAGAGCCTAATCTACGACACAAAGATCGGGAATAACTGATTTTTGTTCTGGGGGGAGAAGGGTTTCAAATTTCAAATTTCAGTTTACGCTACTTAACTACTCGTTAGGACTCAGATTTTTAGATCAAAATTTAAGTTTAAGTCTAAGCTTTCGAAATCATTTAAAGAAATACAAAAAATAACGTTAAAAAATAGTTGTTTGTTACTCCAAAGTCTAAAGCGCCCCCTATCGGCATTTTTTGAAATTGAACTTTAAAATTTTATCTCAAGAAAATACTAGCATAAAGAAAATTTTTTGCAAAAACCGCAAACGAATCGACCAATTTTTCCATGTTTTATAATCATTTGAAATTTCGGACCCTAAACTTTAATGCCCCCTATCTCCTTGGGAATACGTCTGGGACCCTTAGTCTCCTATTTAATATTATTTGTCTTTAAGTGTACTATAACCCCTTAAAGTTCTGCCCATCTTTTATGAATCACCCTGTATACAGGTTGTCCCATAAGTCCATTCACATTTCAAAAATTCATTCTTGTCAAAGAGTCTGATTTTTTTGTGGCAATAGAAAAAATAATTCAAAACTAAGTTCAGATTCCAAAAAATTATGAAAATTTAATAAATTTCTGTATTAGAGGTTTACATCATAAAACTTGTCAAACAGCAGAATTTTTCATGGCAAAAGAAACAAAGTAGGTCAAAGAGTCCTATAAGTCTATTCACATTTTAAAAACTCATAAAAATTTAAATTGTCATATTGGATTTAAAATTGTCATATTGGAGTGCAGTTTGCACCATGTTACAGCCGGTGTGTGGCACTTGTTCCTTGTAAGTTAGCATTAAATCGATTGGGAAAAAAGAAGGTTGGTTGCTTACCAGACCAGTACTATTGTCATACTTTGCACACAAGGGTTAAACAAACCGAGAGCTCCACTTAAAGTGGAGGAAAAAAAGAAGAAGAAAATTATTTGGCTGGTCTATTGCCATATTTCAAAAGCTTAATAACCTACTCAAAAAGTATTGACAAGTAGTTATTTTTAGATTTAATGGCCCTCCCTAGATTTTCAAATTTAACTAAATTTTCTTTTTTTCTCATGATATTGGGAAAAAAAAAACATTCTTCTCAAATGTTAAAACAATTAAACACTGAGACAAAAAGGAACAAAAGATTTTTCATCAAAAAGGCTCTGCCTTGTTGAACCCTCCCATGAAAGAATTTTTAGTTCTGTTTTCTTTTTATATTCATGTGTTAAAAAATTAAATTAAACAGGGATTCAGGGGGAGTCAACCGTCCTAATGAATATTAATAAACTATTCCAATTCTTCATATTTAAAAAGATCTGTAGAAACTTATTTTTGGATACTTAATTTGTCTTATTTGTCACATTGTATTGTTTTTATGTTGCTATGTTTAAAATTTTTCTTGCAGGTGGGGTTATGACAAAAAATTATTAGTTTAGTTTAATTCATTCTTATATTCTCCTTTAAAAAGAAAGACAAAATGCAGTCTTAGCAGCAAACTACAGGTAAATCTGTTCTAAAAGTTTGCCCATCTCTGGATTTTTTTTTTTTTTTTTTTTTTTTTTTTTTTTTTCAGGCATTCCTGTTTGAAACATTAGTTAATATTTTATATTAAATATTTGATTTAACCTTTAGGATCCATATCATCACATAAATGTAGGTCTATTCTGCTGCACAGTACATGATAAGATGTTTCCACAACATCATGGCGATGAAATGCTGGAGATAAAGCCATACTTTTTGAGTGACTCTGGCTAAACTTGTCTGGTTGTTGCTACAATAAAAGAAATTAGATACAAATATATCAATATATTTGCATGAAGCTGAAAATGCATCTTAAATTCATCTACTGCTGAAAAAAGTATTTGAAAAACAGACAACAGGTTTTCAAAAATATTTGATAAAACAGATAAAATGCAACTGTCAGAAATTCAACCCAGTGCCAAAATGATCCCTTTAAACAAAATGGCAAAGATACTTGATTCATGGGCACCTTCAGGGTAGGAGGGGGAGGGAGAGGGAGAGAGACATGCCTTACCATGGATTTCTAAATTTAATTAACTAAAACTTTATTTTCCTCTAAAAAATATAATAACATTTATTCTTTGTAATTGACTTGAAATAACTAAATATTAAGAGAAAAAGGAACTAAATTTTTTTATAAGAGGCCCTGCTTCCCCTAACAACCCCCCCCCCCCCCTCACGACACACATAAAGGAAAATTTTGCTTTTTTTTTTTTTTTTATACTTATCAATATTATCATAAATGAGAATTCAGGGAGGGCAAGGCTTCCCAGATAAAAAAAAATAATAAACTGTTTCTATTATCCATTCTGAAAAAAGCAGACAGAAGCTTGCTTTTGAATTTTTTACATTTCTCATCTGTTAAATTTCTGCATTATTTTTTTATGTTTAAAAATTGTCATAAACAAGGTGTTCAGACAAAAAATTCTTAATTTAGTTATTTCGTGTTCATATTTTCCATTTTGAAATATATAATCTAAGATTTACAGGAACATCTGTTCCAAAATCTTGCTCCTCCCTGTATTTTATTCTTTTGGTGTCCATGATTTGATAATGTATAACTTCCAACAATTGATAAGAAATATTAAAACGAGAGAATTGCAATGCCAAATAAAACGCCTAAGAAATATTAAAAATGTATATAAAGTTATGTGTCATACATGGTAGCAAAATCCTAAGAGAATGGTAGTGGAAAAAAATTGTTTTGCAAAATTTTACTTGCGTGATTTTTCAAAAAGGAAAGAAAATAGGTTTAAAGTTAACATCAATAATGACAAAATCAATGAGACTTGTGACAGCACAACATGTAAGACTACAGAAGGAGAAGAAATGATTTTTTTACATACAGTTGGTTAAAAAAAAAAATGAACACTCCATAATACCAAATTGTCACAGAGAGATGGAAAAAATCAATTTGACTAGAAATTGTGTCGTCTTATTTTGTATAAATAAAATAAGCTTAGGAAGAAGCAAACTGTAGAGATAGACCTTAAAATTTTCAATGCTAACACCCAGGTTCGGTATATTTCAATTCTACAGTAAATGTTAACTTTAGATACCAAATTTAAAACTGTTCAATGAAGAGTTGATAAGTTAAGGAATTATATGGATGAAAAGTTTTAAAATCCTAATGTTAAATTCATTTTTGATATATTTTTTTATATCTCCTGTAATATTTATTTTTTCATGCTGATTTTTTCTGTGGCATTAAAATTAAGTATCCCAAACATAACCATGTGATTTTCATGCATTTTTATATTTTGAATGCATAAAGTATAAATTATGAAATTAATATTTTAAAAAATTATGTACTATAATTCATAAATTAATCTTTCACTAATTCATTTTTCAGCAGAGCTGAAATTATGCTGTAAATTAATGAAATACAAAGGATGTGAATTATCACTTTACTAAACAGCGTACAACCATTAGAGTGAAAAAATGTCCAGACCGGGGTTCGATCCCGGATCCCTTGGTATAGCGCACCAAGTGCTTTACCAAGTTTGTATTTCATTAATTTACAGCGTAATTTCAGCTCTGCTGAAAAATTAATTAGTGTATACATATTCACCTATACCGGGTTTTAATTTGTCTCACGCATGCCAACGGTGTTGTGCTCATGATTGACTTTCCATCTTGTGCTGCGTGTTTGTAGCCTTGCCATATAAGAGTGAGAGAATGTTAGACTGGATGTTGTCTGGATAGCTTAATTGGTAAGCGCTATACCAAAAATCCGGGATAGAACCCTGGTCTGGACATTTTTTCACTCTAATGGTTGTACACTGTTTAGTAAAGTGATAATTCACATCCTTTGTATTTCATTAATTTACAGCGCAATTTCAGCTCTGCTGAAAAATTAATTAGTGTATAAATATTCACCTATACTGGGTTTTAATTTGTCTCATGCATGCCAACGGTGTCATGCTCATGATTGACTTTCCATCTTGTGCTGCTTGTTTGTAGCCTTGCTATATAAGAGCGAGAGAATGCTAGACTGGATGTCGTCTGGATAGCTTAATTAGTAAAGCACTTAGTGTGCTATGCGTCCGGCCAAGGGATCCGGAATCGAACCTTGGCCTGGACATTTTTTTCCCTCTAATGGTTGTACATTGTTTAATAAAGTGATAATTCATATCCTTTGTATTTCATTAATCTTTCAGCTTTACATGAAGCCAAACTCATTGTTCTTACAGTTGAGACCAAATAAAATTCAAGCATTTTTCAAGGATTTACTTAAATATTTTCAAGGACTGTTTAGATATATGCAACAGTACATGCTCCTGACCAATGTCATCCAAACCAGTTCAGACAATATGTTTCTCAAATGATTACTTAAGTGCAATTTGATTTGTGCATTATTTGATTCTTTTATGTAAGGCCGAGCTTCATATAACATTTTAATAGACATTTAAACATATATATAATTCACTATTTTTATGTTATTCTTATCATACTTGGGATGGAAGGGAGAATCTTGCTACACTATTAATGTGTTAAAATATCTCTAGAATAAGTATAATAAATAAGGGAAAGAATCCCCACATCGTCTATCCATTTTATAGAATTATTTTCAGATATTTAAAAAAAAAAATTATAATAGAAAATTTCAAGACAACATATTAAAAGAGAATTTTTAAAGAATTAAGTATTTTAACTTAATAAGGCACATCTATTGGAAAGAAATTTAGTACATCATAAAAAGTTAAGAAAATACAACTTGATCTTTTTTTCTTTAAAAGCAAAAAAAAAAAAAAAAAGATGTGATATTACTACAAAAGCATAGGTAAAATCTCAATTGAAATGACTTTCCATTGCAAAAAACATTGCTTCAAAATTAAAGATAAGCTAGAGATTTTTCTTTATTAAACAATACTGTTACTTACTATTTATGGTAATACATTTTGTACGTACAGTTTGGGGAAAAAGAAAGTCTAATCATTTCCTTCAACACTTTTTTCTGCCACTTACTAGCACAAAATTCCGAAATTTCATTTGAAAATTCAAGGATTATAATTACTTTTTTCAAAAGTTTAAGGACTTTCAAGCATTTGAAAATGAACTTTTTTTCAAATACTTTTCATAATTTTTTCAAAACGTACAAACCATGAAACTTAAATAAAAGATTATATCACACTTTTTGATTTTAGTGGGAAAAGTATTTCAGATTTTTAGTAATCAATAATAATTACTTCATAGTTTACAAAAAAAAAAAAGAAAGAAAGAAAGAAAGAAGTTCAACAAAAAACCATGGATCCTCTCCCCTTACTTCCTCTCTGCAAGTTAACAGAAATAGACAGATATCCAGCATAATATGTCAGTTACCTTTTTCATAATTCCATAAAAGTTGTACCTTTTAAAAAAAATTCTAGTTATTATGAAATTGTTTAATCTTTTTTAAAAATATATTTCTAGAGAAGTTGCTCAGCTTCCCCAAGTCTCCCCCAATTCCAACCTAAGTATGCCTACATTTTAGACATTTTCCTGTTAGACATTTTTTAAAGAGTAATGTACCCTGTCCTTTTTTTAAAGTAATGATGCTTTTCTGCCCTGTTTAGAAGTGAAAAATGCCACCTTGTCCTATTTTCCAGAATCTACTCTTCGCCTTGTAATTTTTTTAAGAGTATCTTGACACCTTTTTTTTTTTTTTTTTTTTTTTAATGTAGAATGCAATTTAAATGTTTAAAAATATATAAAGAGCAGCAATTAGGCAACATATCATATATATATATATTTAGATTAAATTGTTTGTATTTGTACAATATATGCTGTAAACATAAATAATCTAGTGAGTGCTAAGGAAATTGACCTTTGAGACACAGAAAATACTCTTTTACTCAATAGAAAGTACACTTTTGATAAATCCACCCTGACTTTTAAAAAAAGAAACATGAACACAACATGCTAACATTCTAAAATAGAATACCTCCAACTTATGTTTTGCCTTTTGCTTCTGAGTGAGTTCAGTTGCCTTCTGCACTAAACCACTTAGAGACTGGACAAAATGTAGTGCAGCAACAAGTTGAGCATCAGTTAGCACCCATAGTAAGTCATCAAGAACAAAAATGAGTCTTGATCCAATCACACTGCAATCTGAAAAGAAAAATTTAAAAGAAAAATATTCACATGTGTGATGTTTAGTTAGGAAAAAGAAAACTATAATAATAAAAGATGTTGTTTTGTTCACTTGAAAATTCTTAAAAAATGCTTTAAAATTAGTGTGGGGAGGGGGAAGACTTTTTAAAAATTAGAAAAATACATTAAAAATTCTAAAAAAATAACCTAAAAATTTTTCCTAATGATTGAATATTTGAAGCTTTGCCCTAAAATAATTAAAACTAACTTCATAGAAATTGTTCTGGGAGGCAACATATAAAGATTTTCAAAAGTAAGCAACATCAGAAGATAAGAAACTACAAAAAGTATTTTATCTTCTTTTCCCTTTTGCAAATACCATCAATAAGAATTTTTATTTCTATCATAAAACTACTAAAGGAAAAAAGTAGAAGATTGGTGAACACTTAATATAACTAGTCGTTGGGGGCCACCGTAATACTTACCCATCATGGATATGCATAATGTAAACTATTAAAATAAAAATGTGTAAACTACTTAGAAAATGCATTGCAATTCCAATAAAATCGTGGCTTGATGACGTCATAAACTTTAACTCTTTCATTCCCGAGCAGCCTCAAACTTGCACCTCTTCAGAATCCCAGACAACCGCCCGAAATTCTCACCCCCCTCTTTTAAGATAACTTTTTTTCACCTATTCATCAAATATGACACATGTTACACGCCTACTAAGAAGTGGACACCCTTCTCCCATTCCTTTTGAATAGATCTGGTCAACCGTGCTAAATATTTTATTGCTTCACTTTTGTTCACAAGAACATTCATATATACACAGTGAAACATGGTATTATAAAGCATTTATATGAAGTAGCTTACTCTATGTCTTCCTACAAAATAATCAGTTATTATACATTTTTCTAAGATAGGCAAAAAAATATTCCCCATTTCAAAATTAGTGCATTCAAAATTAATAATACAAAAGTACCACATAATCTTCAAAGAAAACAAATTCACTACATTTATTTAAGGTAAATTTAAAAATTCTTTTATTTATAGGCTTTCAAATATGTTTTCTGTACAAATTTCCAAAACATGCAATATAAAATGTATTATTTGCAAATAATCAAAAAGAAATTAGCTTTGAAGGCCTGTACACTAGGGTGAGTCGAAAGAACCGAAATTTATATAATCGAAACATAATAGTGCAGGAAAGTTGCCATTGGTAATAAGAAATAAATTCGTAAAATATTACACCAATTAGTTAATATCATTTACAGCCGCAGGGAGGGGGGAGGGGGTGCAGAGTTCCGAAAAATCACAAAAAACATGGTTTTTGCACAAAGAAAAAATTAACTATACTACCGTAGCAATACAATTTCTAATAGAATGCAACAGCTACATCAAGATGTTAGTAATGTTCCATTAAAATTTCATTATGGTGAAATCATTTCTATTACCGCCGTAGAGGCGAGCAAAATTTCGTAAAAGTAGCAAACATTTCAATTTTCCGTTTTTTTTTAATTATCACCATTTTTATTATATGTCAAGAATTAAATAAATATAAATTATATCTAGTAATAACTTATAAATGTCTAGTAATTTTGATCATGCGCGTAGCCAACCAAGGGCGAGAGTGGCCAGACCTGCCCCCTAAATTTGAAAGATAGGGGCTTTTTGAAGGGATTTTGGAGATTTTCAAGGAATGTTTAGGGATTTTTTTGTAGGGGACCCCCAAAAGTGGAAAATAATGGGGAATTTATGTATGGGCACCCCCCCCCCCTAAAAAAAACACCAAAATTTATCGGAAAATCCCCAAAATTCCTTATAAAAGCCCCTTTTTCAAATTTAGGGGGAAAGGGGGCTTTCGCCCTTGGTTGGCAATGCCCATGATCAAAATTACATTTATGAGTTATTACTAGATGTAATGTAAATATATTTAATTGTAGACATATAATAAAAATTGGTAAAATTAGAAAAACGGAAAATTAAAAATTTTGCCGTTTTTTTTTTTTTTTTTTCCAAACATTTGGCTGTTCTGGGCCGGTAATAGATATGATTTCACCATAATGAAATTTTAATGGAACATTACTATCATCTTCATCTAGCTGTTGCATTCTATTAGAAAATGTATTGCTATGGTTAGATAAATTATTTTTTTTTAAACCATTTTTTGCAATTTTTCAAAATTTTGCCCCCCTTCCTCCACCACTTCCCTCCTTCGGCAGTAAAAGACATTATATATTTGTAATTTTTTGCGAATTTATTCTTTATTACCAATGACAATTTTCCCACACTATTATGTTTCAATTATATATATGTTATTACTATTATTTTATATCAGAAACTACGCAAAATTTTAGAATATATTACAAAATGCGAACTGATCTGAGAGTAAACTGATATAGAGCAAGAATATACACTTTTGCAAACAGACAAAATTTTTCAATTGCTATTATACAGTCCTCCCCCTTCCCCCTACTTGTAGGCGTTCCACAGTGTCAACTAGGAAGCCAGCGTAATTGATAGATGTCTTCACCTCCCAAGGTGTGGGGGAAGAAACGTTCTTCGGCCGTCAGAGCCGGAATGGGATCTTCTATGTTCGGGCGTCTAAGGCCGGAACGGGAACGAAAGAGTTAAAGGCTTGATTACTGAATTGCTTGAAAGAAACATCCTTATAACTCCAAAAATAATAATCCTATTAACTAGCCAGCGGTTTATTGCATCTGATTAAGCATCAAATTTCCAATTAAAATATATATTTGAAGTGAAATTTGGATGAAATACAGGGTCATGAAAAATCGAAGAGAGTGGAAAATAGGATTCCAAATATCTCGGCAACTCATTATCCGATCGACTTCATGTTGTATGCAAAATTTATGTTTTTTTATTCTCTTTTATATTCATTTCTTAAAATAAACAATTTCGAAAATTTTTATATACCTTTCATCAGAACGAATATTTCGAGAGTCCGAAAAAATTTTTCCGTTTAATCGAGGTTATTGAAATTAAATAGGCTTCTTCCCATTATTACATACTAAGTACATACCAAATTGCAAGTCTCTATCTCAATTTTTTCAGGAGATAGAGCGTTTACAGACACACAGACGGACGGCAAAATTCTTTTCTAAAAATATGTTTTTCGGAATCTCCAGTGTCTGAAACGTGTAAATCCGTCAAATTTTTTTTTTCGATTTTCAAAACGATTACAAGACTTACCCTATACTATGTATGATGGGTAAGTAAAAATTTGTGCATGAGACAATAGTACAGTGGTTACCAGCCACTAATGAATGTTTTGAATAAAATTAAATAAATTAATTGCACTTGAAAGCTTGCTTTGGTCTCCTGTGAATAACAATATTTCATTTTTCAGTTAGAAAATGCAATCTTTAATTATTATTATTATTTTAATATTATAATTTTAAAACATAAAAATGAAAAAGAAATATCTAAAGCTCTAAATTATTGAAAATATACAAAAGTTTTATTGGTGTTGTTGTTTTTGACCAAAAACTAACTGAAAGAGCAAAAATCACTAAAAATATAAAAATATCATTAAAATCCAGACCTTGGTAATAAATAATAAGATTTACAATAAAAACACATTCAACTGTATAGTATAACATTTTAAACCTTCTGCGATGAGCATCACATATACATGACTCATAAAGTGATTGAATCTTCATTAATCCTACCAGTAATTTTTAATGGAAAATTCTGCCTTTTTTAACCAAAGCATTTCTGTGATTCAATTAGGCAAAGATTCGTATTTTTAAAAACCGGTAATAAAACATAACTTCTCTATAAAGAATGCTCGTTGCAAAGGGGTTAATTCCTTCAGGAAACAATTAACATTTTAAAACAGTAAAACTACACCAACTACAAAAACAAATATTGAACAACTAAAACGGAGGGGAACATAAAATAAATAAATCTTATTTGAAAAATGAGTTTGAGACTTTAAGAGTTATGGTGGGACATATTAAATCAAATGCTTGAAAATTTTCATAATCACATTATTAAAAAAAACAAATGGGACTTTAGCCATAAAAGTTAGTTTGATAATTTAAGAATCATTAGGAGTTTTAATCATTATTCATATTTGGATATTCCATGTCCACAATTCTAAAATTTCCAATGGGTTTTACAATTTATGCCTCTTGCATTTTTAAAACAAATTAAATGTCCCATTTGTGAGAATCATTTTGATAATTTAAGAACTATAACAAAACATAGAAGCATGGACATTAGGAAGATTTCATATACTGTCTGCTGCATTTAGTCAATTTAGAAAATTCAGAACAATTAACTTGGATAAAAATAATACTAATTATTAAGAGGTCTTGGCATAACTCAGTCTTAAGAAAGTGAGATTTCTTGCCAAATGTTATAAACAGTCATAAAAATGAAATGGCATTCAATGAAAAAAAAACATATATATGGCTTATTTATGTATAAGGTTTATAAATATCATAATATTTTCAAAAATATGATAAATATCTGATATTTTGATATATATTCGATATTTTTTAAATATTTCAGATATTTTTAAAATAATTAACTTATTGGTGATTATAAATATTTTCAGACTTAATATAAATTAGAAAGTAAAACATATTGCACTTAGTATGAAAACTTAGTAAAACAATATTCTAAATGTCTTTTTCTTTATGTAACAAAATGGAAGATCAACTAATTGAAAATTGACAAAATCAATTTGCTTTTTACACTCACAAAAAACAAACTACAGCGTTTACTGCCAATTATCAAGAAAATTTCATGTTTCATACAACAAAATTTTAAATACAAAATTGTTTGTTTTTATTGAAAAATTTTAACATAAATGGCTTGTCTGCTTTTTCCCTAATAATAATTCCTTAATTCAAAACCAGAAAAGATTCTTTCTAATGAAGCTGTAAATAACTTATTTTCTAAATTAGACTTTTAATGGCTGTTCTAAGTAAATATTGCCCACCATAATTATTGGTTCTATATTTAAAAATTCAGCTTTAAACGTAAAACCTATATCTTTTTTTTTCTTTAAGGGGGGGGGAATATTACAAAAGTCATTGCTTGAGCAAAAGTTCTTTATCTACAAAATGATACAGTCAATAAATAACAGTTGAAAAAATCATTAACACTTGTTTTGACTGAAAATATTAAAAATCTCAAACACAATATCTTGAAAATAAATATCAATGTATGAAAATGTTGAAAATATCAAAGTGATATTTAAAAAATAAATATCAGATATATATCACTGAATCCTGTTTATGTAGACATATGTCATGTACTTTCTGTAACATTACTATATGGAATATGTATTAAATGGTGTAAATATTAAACAAATTGCTTGTGCAATTGATACACGGATAGTTATTTCATAAAAATATAACAACCTGATATAATTTTAAAATGTAAATAAAGGTTGCTAGAAAGTACTTTTGAAATTTTTGTTTTTCTTACTAAATTTAATTTCACTGTTTTCTTTATCATTCCAAAGCCCCTATAAAAAGGTAGTATTGATTGATATACATATATTCATAATTTTGTGTACTTTAGCAATGATTGTTTAAAGTAAAATAAGTTCAGTTTACTTCAAAATTAGAATCTGAGAGAGGAGAGGAAAGGAAGAGAAATGCCATAATACCTACCAGATAGCTTTTTTTTTATTGTCATCTTACAGCAACCTTGATTAGTGATGAGCCGAAGTGGAGTAAGAGGAATATCTTTTCGAAGACCGTTTGCATCATTATCTCTAGATTTGGCTTCTATTCTAAGAACTTGCCAATCAAGACGCTTAAAGAGAAGAACTTCACCTCTGTCAGCATCTTTAATGCGAGACAGACGAAGATCTTTCTTCTTGAAAAATGGACAATAACTTTCTAAAACAACTCTTGAAAGCTAGAAAGAAAGAAAGAAGAAAAGTATTTTAAAAGATAATCCATAGCCCATAAAATGAGCAGCAAAAGTTATTTTAATGTATTTAATAGCTTTCTAAAACAACTCTTGAAAGCTAGAAAAAAGAACAAAAAATATTTTAAAAGATAATCCATAGTTCATAAAATGAGCAGCAAAAGTTATTTTAATGTATTCAAAATAAAATGAAAATAAAAGACAGAATAGATAACAATTGCACAAATGAAAAATTACATTCACTCCTGAATATTAAAAGTACATGATCATAAAAAGAGAAAAAGAACAAAAATTAATCTTTATTCTACAAACACATGTTTAATATGCTCAATTCTGTTTTTACATGATTTTTTTTTTTTTTATGTGAATTTGATTTAACATGATTTAAAAAAAGCAGAGTTTCCCCCTAGTTTAAAAAAGGGCAGGATGCTGCTGGTGAGAAAAGGGCACTTTTTTAATTCTTAAGGGCACTTTTTGGATTTTTGAGGGCACTTTTCAGATTCTTAAGCACACTTTTTTAATTGTTAAAGGTATTTTTTTGGTTTTTAAAGGCACTTTTGATATTTCAAAGTCAAAACACTCTTTTTAAGACAACATTGAGTCAGTTTTTACTATGAAAGAAAATTTTTTAATGCAAAAAGGAGAAAGGGCACTTTTTTTACTTAGGGCAAGAAGGGTGCTAATTATTTTACTTGGGGGGGGCAAGAAGGGTGCTAATTCTTTTTATGAGGGGCAAGAAGGGTGCTATTTTGTAAACCAAAGGGCAGGCAGGGTGCAGCGCCCTTCTGAAACTGTCTGGGGGAAACTCTGAAAAAAGTAATAATTATCTTTTTACACAAGTTATTTCGATTTAACATGAATAACTAATGTTACACAACATACCATTTTCTCTTTATTTTTTAGTTTTACAGCTCAAATTTGTCAATATCTTTTGAATAATTAAAATTTTAATTTCTACAACGATCTCAATAATTAATTATAATAGGTTAATTATAAGTATTAATTTTTGCATTCAATATTATAAAATGATCTTTTTAGTTTATTTCAAATTTTAAAGAATGAACAGGGTGTCTATTCCAGATCAGCAACAAATTTCCCTGACTTTTCTATACCAATAAAAAAAATTTCCAGGTATTGAGATTTTGTGATGATACACACAAATAATCTTATTGTGAATTTGAGAGCTGAACTTTCAAAACTGATTCTGAGGCACAAATTACTGATTTGTTACGTATTTTTTTGCAAAATTTACAAATTGTTGAACATTTTACATGCTAAACATTTTGCAGATACATACTTTTAGCATCAGGTTCTATCCATTTTGTCTAATCAGAATGAAATTCTTTATCACATCAGTCACAGTTCAATAAATTAAGCTAACAAAACACCAATACTTTAACATTCAGTAGAAAGTTTCGGTGAAGCTGAAACTGAAAATCTCTGGGTTAAAGAGAAGGACTGAAAGGGGGTAGACCAAATGATTTGCACAAGAGGTGAAAACATCTTTACAGTACTTATGAAGAGCAAAGTTTGAATATGAATTTAATGGCTCTACAATTTCAAATCCTTAGTTTTATAAGAAACATTTTTCTATTTTTTTTTCTTGGAAGTTTAAAAATATTCTACATTTTTCTCACAATTTTCAAATTTTCCTCAGAAATGATAAATTTCCCTGACTTTTCCAGTCCATATACATTTCCCTGACTTTTCCAGGAAATCCAGGTTTTCCAGGTAGCTGGACAGACACCCTGAATACATTAAAATAAAATATTACCCTTTCTAAATTAATAATTTACATAATTTAAATCCTTAAAAAATAATTATCTACTCACCTGTTATAAATATTTACAACCATAATCATGAATTTAAACAATAATTTTAATATCATTCTAAACTCAGAGAAAGAAAAATTTTCCTTATTAAATAACTAGTGTAAATGCCCGTCCTAGGACGGTGGGTAGAAATTGGGGTTTTCAGTTAAAATTTTAAATAATTGATAAAAATATTCATATACTGTTTATTGACAATAAGGAAAACTGACCTGAACCGTTAAGTTCAGGGTTAATGGTAAATATTACTGTTAATGGTAGTTATGTTAATGGTAAATTTTACGAAACGTAATATTTTTATTTATCTTTGTTTTTCAACTCAAAATTTCCAAATATTTTTCTGAATAATTAAAATCTTAATCCTAATAACGAACTCAATAATTAATTAAGGTCTCAATAATTAACTATGGCAAGTAAATTATAGGTATTAATTTTCGCTCTCAATAATACGAAAACGATCTTTTAGTTTCTTCATAATCTAAAAGAATGCATTAATTTTTACACAAAGTCAAATATTTCCCTTTCAAAATTAATAATAAAAATAATTTAAATCATTAAAAAAAGTTGATCTTGTAATAATTCAATACATCCTGAATGTACATACCTTATGTTAATGGTAAATTTTACGAAACGTAATCTTTTCCTTTATTTTTGATTTACAACTCAAAATTTCCAAATATTTTTCTGAATAAATAAAAGCTTAATCCTAATAACGATCTCAATAATTAATTAAGGTCTCAATAATTAATTATGGTAAGTAAATTATAGGTATTAATTTTCGCTCTCAATAATACGAAAATGATCTTTTAGTTTATTCATAATCTAAAAGAATGCATTAATTTTTACACAAAGTGAAATATTTCCCTTTCAAAATTAATAATAAAAATAATTTAAATCATTAAAAAAAGTTGATCTTGTAATAATCCAATACATCCTGAATGTACATACCTTATGTTAATGGTAAATTTTACGAAACGTAATCTTTTCCTTTATTTTTGATTTACTACTCAAAATTTCCAAATATTTTTCTGAATAAATAAAAGCTTAATCCTAATAACGATCTCAATAATTAATTAAGGTCTCAATAATTAATTATGGTAAGTAAATTATAGGTATTAATTTTCGCTCTCAATAATACGAAAACGATCTTTTAGTTTCTTCATAATCTAAAAGAATGCATTAATTTTTACACAAAGTCAAATATTTCCCTTTCAAAATTAATAATAAAAATAATTTAAATCATTAAAAAAAGTTGATCTTGTAATAAATCAATACATCCTGAATTTTTTTATTTTAAAAATATGCTTATGTACATTTTATATTATTTTACAACTTTATTATTATGTAAATTATAATAAAGTTGTATTATTAGTTTTTTTTTCCAAAGTTATAATTTGTATTTATTGTCAATAGGTGGCGCCAGAACAGTATTTAAGAAATATATCTAAAATACCGGTAGATCATCGCAAAGCCTCGAAAGGTATCATCGCTATTTCTGAAAAAGTACTTAGAGGAATAAAATGCTTACAGAAATAAATTTAAAAAATCCTTTAAATTATTTAAAGACTTTAATATGCTTTTATGAATATTTTAAGAGCATAATCGGATTTTTTAATGAAACGTTCAAAGAGTCATTCATGGAATAGATATGGAATTTGTGTTTTTGAATGGCAACATTATTTGTTTGTTTACATCAGGTAATCGGATGTTTAATCGGTTATTTTTAATTTAAAACTTAAAACATTATAACTGGATATGATATACATGTTTTATACGAAAATATGCTGAACAGACATTATTTCAAGTAGAAGAAATTATCATTTAATGGTTATGTGTTAGCATATCTTTTTCAGTAAGCCTAACATGGCGTTTAACTACGGTGGACTCGCAAACCAGAGTGGTACAGCCCGGTACCGTTACAGACAGATTCTCGCCTTTGGATTTTATTATAAGTAAGATTAATTGCTAATAAATAACTAATTAATTGTTCCTGACATTATAGCTGATTTTACTAATATAATATATTCTGGAGAAAACAAGAAGATTAATTTCTCTTTCTGACTAGATTTTTAAAGTAAATTGATTGTGCTAAAATAATATTAAAATAAGATGTGCAACTTACTTGAAAAGATGCTTGAAATGCTGGCGATGAAAAATTTATAACAACAGAATTTACTACAACTGTCATGCCATCAATAACTCGATCAGAAAATCCATATTTGCCATTAGACCTATAAATAACAATGCCACCATTACAAACAAAATTTATGCAAAATACTGGTTATTTCAGAGAAAAATCAATATCAGATCTAGATCAAATCAATATCTAGAATATCATTTTAACTAATTTACAAAAATCTATAAAATTTAACTAGGAATGATCAAATTACATTACCACTTGCTAATGATAGTGGCACAATTAAAAAATATATATCAATTAAAAAAAAACTTTACCTTTTTCATTTTTTTTAAAATACCAAACACAGGACTTCTAATCATTATTATTAATTATTGTATAAATATATTATTGCACTTCATGCAACAGAAATAGACATGGTAAAGTCCCATTAATAAAAAGCGATACATCCATTGTATTTTGCAATAAAAACACAAAAATGGTATCATTAAATATGAATTAACTAGGGGGCTCAGCCCACTACTCGCTAAATTTTGACTACTCGCTAAAACACTTTAATTTTGAAAGAAAATTGTTAAAAATTTGTTAATAAGTTAAATATTTGTTAAATTCAAAATTTTTAATTTATCTGTAAAATTACAAGTAATGCATATTGAGAACACATTATGTATATCTTCATTCAGATGATTCTCTAAACTCTTATAAAAAATTACATTATTATTTGAAATGCTATTTGATTGAGAAGATAAATTATAAAAATCACATATATTATTATTTAATTTGCATATGCTATTTGATTTTAGAAAGTTACATTCTATGAAATAAAAAATATTTATGTAATTCTAAGTAATGAAATTTTGGAAAAAACAAGAAAATTTTAAAAAAACATTTTTTTGTTAGAGAACTTTATTTTGATAATCTTAAAATTACATTTGATAAAAGTTTGAAAGTTTTACAAATTAATCATATTATTAAGAACAAATTATGTGATCAGAACTGTTATTAAATGAAATTGTTAATTTTTAATTTATGCATGGCTCTTAGAGATTAACTAAGTTTTCACCAATCATAAATATCCAAAATTATAAAAGACATGGTAATTTTATCTCGAGTATTAAATAAATTATCAAAAATAAATATATCAATATGATAGAGATGTTTACTTTGCAGTAAAACAAAGAAAAAAAAATGTCTTTGTATTGAATTATTGTTAATTATATGATTATGATTTTTGAAGTAATATGTTCTGTATCATTAAGCAATTCTTATTTTTATTTTTGTGTAGATGATGTGTCAGTGTCACTATCCAGTATTTCAAGTTCTTTGGATTCAGCAATAACACAAAGAGCAACAAGTGAAATTGGTTCTTTAAAAAGGAAAAGAGATACTATGGACTTTTTTGTCAGTAAATCAACACCATCTCAAAAGCAAATGTTTGATGAACAAGTTGCTAGGTTTATATATGCTACAAATACGGCATTTAGCACTGTAGAGCATCCTGAGTTTATTAAAATGGTTCAGAGTTTCCGCCCAGAATATTCTCCACCATCAAGAAAACAAATTGCTGGGGATTTATTAGATCATACTTACAGCAAAAAAAAAGAAAAATGTGCAAATATATTAAAAAATGAAGTTGTCACATTAGGATTAGATGGATGGTCAAACATTCACAACGAACCTGTGATCTGTGTTACTTTAACAACAAAAGACGGGAATACATACTTAGCAGACACTATTGATACATCGGGAATTGCTCATACAAGTGAAAATCTGTATGATATTGCGACTACAACTATTAATAAATGCCAATCGGAATTTCAATGTTTAATACAAGCATTAGTGACAGACAATACTGGAAATGTCCGAAAAATGAGGGATATGTTTGATGAAAAAGAAGAGTTTAATATTATTACTTATGGATGTGCAGCCCATATTTTAAATTTACTGGCAAATGATATAAGTTATCCAAATGTAAAAGAACAAATTTTGCATGTAATCAAATACTTCAGAAACAGCCAATATGCAAATGCGTGCTTCAGAAAAGATGCAAGTACATCAAAACTAATAATGCCTTGTGAAGTTCGCTGGAACTCATTTGCTGACGCTTTAGACAGCTATCTGAAATCATGGTCAGTTCTTGTAACTACATGCGAAAATAATAAAGACAAAATTGATAAAAATATCCAAAGTCTAGTTTCAAACATTTCATTGAAAAGAAATGCTGAAGACTATTTTCAACAATTAAAGCCAATTAGTGTAGCTTTAGATAAAGTACAAAGCCAAAATTGTACAATTGGAGAAACTGTTTTTCTTTTTAAAAATTTAAAAAAACAGATGGAAGATTTGAAACTGAATAAAGACATTATGAAAAAACTAGATACTCGTTATAAAATGGCAATAACACCAGCCCATCTTCTTGCTTATCTGTTGGATCCAAGAGCCAAGGATGCTGATCTCGAATTGTCATCGGAGGAAAAAAAAGAAGCATTGGAATATGCTAAAACAAAATTTCACAAAAACAATTTATTATCTCTGATACTAAAATTTTGTGCCAAAAGTTCTCCATTTCAAAGATATCTTTTTGAGAATGATTTTAGTAAAGATGTATCAGCTATAGAATGGTGGCATATTCAAGAAAATGAAATCAAAAAGTTCAATGATGGTGTGTTGAAAGAAGTTGAAACGATTCTTACTGCAAAAGCGACTACTGCAAATGTAGAGAGAATTTTTTCTTCATTTGATGTTGTACAATCAAAGTTACACAACAGACTGGGTTTACAAAAAGCGGCAAAACTTGTTTTTTTGTTTAAAACATTAAACCGTAATAATCCTGTTTATTAACATAGAATCTTTATAGACATGTGTCGTACTTCCATTTTCTTAAAATTTTAAAAATTTATTCAATTTCCATGTTTTTAAAATGTTTCTTTTATATATATTTTTTAAATATATTTCAATTTAATTTTCTTACTGAAATTCAATTTGTTTTTTTAAATTGAATAAAAAAGTAAGTCTCACTTTCTTTTCTTTGCATTATTTTTATTTAAAAAAAAAAATAGTATAGCATACCAAGGTAAAATTCTACATTATATCTTTATATTCTTATGTAACACAACTAAGTGTTGCTTATTAAAATGAAAAAATATAGGAAGGCAATCGATTAAGTCTTTAAAGAATTTAATATAAATCTTGCAATTAAATACTATTAAAAACTTTTAAGTATCAACATTAAGATACAGAATCCATTCTATGAATGCAATATGAAATACATAAACATATTAATATGTTTTATAAGTGTGCTAAATCATTTGGTAAACATGAATTACAGGTTGCATTTGGAAATATGTATATATAAAACAGCAATTATTTCTTCAACTTTTTTAAAAAGTAATCTTTAAAAATTATTTAAAACTTATCACCATTACTGTAGAACCTGACGGCACAAGTGATCATGTTCTATGTATTATTACATAGGAAACTTTTGTATATATATAACTGTTTTGAATTTGAATGTAAATGATGTTAGCTCAGCTCTAAATAAAATTTAATGATTTGAATTTGTACATAATTAATAACAATTGTTTATTTATTTTGTTTAAACTGTTTTCAGAATATATATATATATATTGTTATTGTAATATTAAACATTCTTGTCAATGTTAAATTTTATTTACTGATGTGTATATATGTAATTAAAAAAGATACAAAAAAACCCCGTTTAAACCAAAAAAACCTGGTTTAAACCAAAAAAACTGTTTTTTTTTTTGTTTTTTTAAAAAAAAACCCGGTTTTTTGCCAACCCTAAAAAAGTAATTGAGCTCCGTTGAAAACACAACTAAAAATGCATTTAGTTGGAGCTACTAATGAGCATATAAATCATTTAAATACTATGAATAAAGGACCTTGGAAACATAATTTGTTTAAAACTTATTGCACTTATAATATTGTACAGCACGGCTTATTCATAAAAATAAATAAATAAATAAATAAATTAAAAAAAAAAACACTACGTAATAGGAATATAGTTTATCATCAATGATTGTTTAAATTTCGTTCGACATTTTTCTATTCTAATTGATTATAGATTTCTGAAACAGATGGCAGCAGGTGCAACCTAGACAGTTGATATTTTTACTTCTCTCCGATTTTTCATGTGAGTGAAATTCTTAAATAAATTCTAAATAAGAGTTGAAATTCATTTGAAATTAGCAATATTCTCATAATTAAAATGAGGAATAATCTCAGACGCTTTGGATTACGTACATGTTATTTTATTTTTAATATTTGCTAACTTGATTTTCACTGCTCTGACCGCCATATTGAAGCGGAGCTGATCTATCTAACACAATCTAGTCTTTTCATTGGTCTGAGCTCTGGAAACTACGGTTGTTGCCAACAATAAGCTAGAAATTCAGCCCTATTTCCGCACCACATAAGACAAATATATATATATAGATGTTTTCTTTCAGAATCATATTTTATTTACACAATTTTTTAGTCATTTACATAAACTTTAAATTTTCAAACAGCAATACCTCTAATTACTTTCTGGACACATAAGGGAATATTGTATCTGCATAGCTTGAGACTAGAGGTTGTGCAGATTTTAGAATTTTGCAGATTTCTAGTCACTGTTTTGTTTACATTTTTTAAGCAGAAATTTGCATATGAATGCTTACAATAAAGTAAAATAATAACAAAGTAAAATAATAAACATAAAGAAAATTTAAACAATGTTTAAAATATTGAAAGTAAAGGTCAAGTAAATAATTAATAATGCATAACTAAATATGAATAATAATGATAATTTTTCTTAAATTATTCAGTGAAACTCGCCTTATAAAGGTATACTAATAATTCACATCAAAATCCTAAAATAACAAAGTTTTATTTCATGTTTAGCCATACTTAATAACCAAAAAAGCTTGATTAATACATAAATATATTTGGTAAAAAGATCACAATCACCACTGATATCAGCATTTATCTTGTTTTTTTTTTTTCTTCCTTCATGAGAAAACATGAGTTCAATCATATTAACCCGAATTACGTATTAAAATATGTACAGAATGATATATATATATTTTTTTTTTTTAACTTGAATTTTTCATCTACATCTTAACTGTAAGTTTCATTGTTTACATCTGAAATGATGTGTGGATTTTAGGCATTTGCAGATTTTAGAGTCGCAGATTTGAGGAAGTCTACTGTATTGTACTCGTGATAAAAACTTGATTATGGGTATTTTGTTACATTTTTACTATCTTCTATCTTTACAAGAAGAAAGTATTGGATTCATAAATTTTTTTTACTTCCGGTTCTCAATGGACTTACATGTTTTAGAAGGTCCTGAATACGATTTGACTGTTTTTAGAAAATGTCTGTCTGTGAGTGACAAAAATTTTGTGGGTGCTCTATCATAAGAACGGTAAAGGTGAAAATAAGGAATTTTGCTTAGTAGCCACTGGCCAGTAGATTGATTTTTTTTTAGTAGCCAGTTACTGTCTAGTAAGAATAATTTCTTTAGTAGCCAGTAAGTACATTTATGTCACTGAATATTTAATTTTAAAATATATAATGAGTTTACAGTATACAAGTAATTTATGTACTAAATAAAAATATTTTAATTTCTATTGTTTTGAATAAACTTGAGATATAAATTTTCAATCTATTTTAAATTTTAAAATAAGTTAAGAGCAATGATTTCCTTGATTAAGATCTGACAATAATAGAAATAATATTTGAATGGGGAAGGCTTGATCCCATGAGCCCTTCCTTTCACTATGACCTTCAACACTATTCTCTTCTTCCTGATTTGATTGGTTGACAGATTATAAAATATGCAATGCAGAGTTATAAAAAATATATTAATCTAGTTTAATATAAAAATTTTATTAAACATTTGCAATATAAAAGCAGCTACTTATAAAAATTTTGTTTATATCACATTCTTGTAAGTACAATTTAAAAATTAAATTTGATTACTTAGCTTTTCAGTTAAATCGAAAGATTTTATGCACTATAACCATTACTGAAATTACACTGATAGAAATGTTCACATAGGGTATCCATTGCTGGAAATTGACTAATTAAGGATTCCAGTAATGGGCACTGGTCCTAAAACCATAAAAGTAAGGGAAATTTTGTAAATGGTTGTTTGCATGCAAAATTTAAAGTTTTTTTATTATTATTATTATCGAGACAAATACATACAATTTCTGCAAAAAAAATAAAGAAGATAAATTAATTAAGTAATTAAGTAGGTTATTAATTAAGTAAAACCAGCTCTTAGCTTGTTCAGTAAAATTTGCACTAAAACGTTATTTTTTGGTTTCTGATTGCTTTCATTAAGGTTGTCAACAATAATCCAGGTTATAAAATATGGAAGGGAGAGTTATGAAAAAATATATATAAGCAGAATTTTTATTGATTATTATTTTATAAACAAAAAATTTTGGAGGGAGTTCATTACTGAAAGGGTGCACATTTACCTTATAGGAAATGTGTAAATTGTTTGCTTGAATAACAAGTTTGAACCAGGGGTGCAGAATATGTCCGATCCGGCGATCTAGGATTGGGGGAAATTTTAGTCATCTGGGGAATTTTTTTGGAAAAATATACAATTGATTTCAAGTTTAACAATGAATTACATAATTCCCCGAGATAGAAAAATGTTTCCCTACAAATAAAAAGATCCGTATGGCGACTTTCACAAAATCGATCTGAGAATAATATGTACCGTATATACTCACTTATAAGTCGAGAAATTTTGGAAAAATAATCTGCTTCAAAGTAGGGGAGGGAGGTCAACTTTATACATGGGGCAAAAAAGTCTAAATTTATTTTTGGAGTAGAAAAACGCCTATGTTCCGGAGTAATTATGCAATTGCAATAATCGAAATTTCTAAGTTCTTTTCTTATGAATTACCTTAGAAAAAAATTTTAAAGATAATAATTTTCTGACAAAAAAAAAAAAAAAAAAATCAGGAAAGAGAAAACTTTAGAAAGAGAATCAAAACAAGAAGATCACACACCCATCACTGGTGAAAAACTCACTACAAGCTCTCACTGAATGGGTGAGCAAAAATAGAAAATAATTTAAATTAAATAATGAGAAAAATATTTTTAATCTATGGACAACTTGGAAGAAAATTATTCTAAAAACTTAATTTAATAAAATAATCCTAAATTCTGAAAAGAAACCATCACTTCTAGATCAAGACAGCGGTACCAGAAATACTTTAGCTCCTTGAAAACTGCTTGAAAAGTTACAGTGACTGTTTGTGGATCGGTTGGCTCTATTATTGGAAAACACATTTATAACAGAACCCTAAAATCTAATAATCTATTTCATGAAGTGTTTATATCATGGAATGACCACCAGTGCATAAAGCTACGGAACTATTAAAAGCATCCTTAAACAGACATTTTCATGGTGCAAATTATCATTTTACTAGATTTTCTTCAAGAAACAGATTCAAGATCTACAAAACATCAAAAATGATTGACAACATCCACAAAGAGAGTGGAAGATTGCAGTTTCTCAATAATTGACAATTTATCAGAAAAGGTAATAAAAAACATTGTATTTGTTGGTTAAAACTGTGTATTTATTAATAAATATTAGGCATAAGAATTAGATTAAAACTTACATTGCATTAACTTAATTTACCTTCCCAATAACTAGGCATGTTACAAGTTCAGTCTATAGGTTTTTAAAGATGCGACTTGTATGTTGCAAAATTTACTATACATACGGTAATACAGAAGCCTATGTAAGCCTATAACATATCGTAACATTTTGGGGAAATTTTCATATGGATTGGGGGAAATGTTGGGAGTAAAAACATTTTCTGCACCCCTGGTTTGAACTTTGAATTTAAACTACGTATTTGGGTGCTTAGAAATTTATGTAAAATATAGAAAGATGGCCAAGCCCATATTTAGAAAAACAAATTTTCAGAACACGTTATGATGTTTTTAGTACAGGAAAGAAGGATTTATATCACAGGGACAGGACGGCTACAAAAATTGAAAAAAAAAAGTTCCCTGATTTTTCCTTGACTAGCTTTATCAGATTGCCTTGATTTTCATTATTAACGATACACATACAGTATTTTTTAATATATGCCACTTCCTCGTATAACACACTTATCCAGCTTGCTAATAATACCTCATTTGGGAGAAAAACATAAAAATTGTACATTATTTATAAAGTACTGGTTCACAGTTTCATAAATCCAAACTCAAAATTAAGTCCATCAACTTCATATAGTGGCCAATGAATATATGGCGACCAGAAAATTTCCTCATTTTCTAAAGAATGTTCAATTTTAAGACATATCTATATCTAACGGGATAGCTAATTGGATTCAAACTGGCCACGTGGTCAGCCTATGCTAATGTATTATAAAATTTTCAAAAATGGGTAAATTGCTTTCAATATAATCGCTATCAACAGAAAAAGAGGACATCTAATCACCTTAATTTGTCTTAAATACAAAAAAACTCATATTGTGGTTATCTTTTTAAAAAAATATAAAAATTTTACTTTTCTTTATTGCGTACTATTATTGGCTTAAATATCACATGTTTGCAGACAAATCAGTCACGTGGGAAAACACAAATATTTTCGCATATAAACAAATTTCCCTGATTTTCAAGTACTTTTACTAATACCCCTGACTTTTCCAGATTGATCAACCTCCTTGATTTTACCTGATTTCCAGAATCTATGGCCACCCTGTATTAATATATGATATGTAGGCACTTGACTTACATATGGTAACTTAGTTAATAGAAAATGTTAAATAAGTACCAGAACGTAAGGTTGGAAATTTTATAAAACACCATATTTTAGACACAACTTTCACCCTGTTTTCTTCTTTTGTCTAAGCTTGGCTTTTCTTTTTTTTTCTATTTTTTAAAAAGTTGTTTTTTGTAGATCTTTATATACAAAGTACATAAAATATCAAAGAATCAAAAACTTCATAAAAGATACATTAAGAATCCATTCATCCTTAAAACTTCAAATTTTAATGAGATTTTAAAAAATTACTTGTAGCTTGCTTCGTTAGTCATAGGAGTGGGAGGCCTAAGATCTTCACATGTTTGTACCTCCACAACAACCTCATCTAGAGACTACAAGAGACATCAAAAGTTAATACTCTAATACAGTGTAGGAAAAAAAATGTAGGGTTAAACAATATATCACAAAATATTAAAAAACAATAAAATTAATTGCATTTCACTTTAAATATACAGCAATATAATAAACATGAGAATTTATAAAAAATATGTTTAAGTTATAACTTTTTGTATTATGAAAATAAGTTATTTTATGCATATAGGAGAAGCTGAAAGCAGATAGCTTCCTTTCAAAACACAAAAACTACCAATTGTAACCATTGCCCCTAAACAGTCTCAGCAGTTTGGCCAGTTTATGAAAAAATTATCTTATTTTTGGTGACATTTTTCGCAACAGTTTGTCAAGTGCATGCCTATATGAACGTATACATCAGGGTTTGCCTAAGTGGGTCCAGCCCCGAAAACACAGACTGCGGTTTTTAAAAAAATTCTCCTATTTTCACAACTGTAACATTATTTAATCTAAGGTATGAGAATACAAAAAAAAAAAAAAAAAAAGAAAAAAAAAAGGGGGGAAACCAAAATATGAAATTAAACATTTTAACAATTATTTTCATCTGAAGCTTATGTTTAACAAAATTACAAAATTGCCAATTTAAATATCTTTTAAAAGAACCAGATTTAAAGAAATTTCTAAACAGAGATGAAATGACCAAAAAAGAAATCAGCTGAAAAGAAGGAAGATTTTCATGCACTTTTATGACAATCTGATTTAAAATTTAATACTAATGCAAAATATATGTGCTAAAATTTTCAAAAATATTATTATGAATCCCATTTTTTTTTTCAACAAAAAAATAAATATATGAATGTTGTCTTCAACTGATTTCTGATTGAAGTTAATGAAAAAAAAAACCAGTATAATTTTGCCTGTTTAACTTAATATAAGAATTATATAAAGGAATCTAGTTTCAATTGGCTTAATATATCTTAGTGCAGCAAACTAATCCCACAAGATACAAATTTACCTTGTAAATTAACTTGATTGTTTTTTTCATATATATATTTATTGTTAATTCATACTTAATTAATGCAAAATTATACCCAGGTTTCACTGATAAATGAAGAATTTAGGTATTATGTATATGAAAATTAGAAGTTTAAAAAGTTCTTTAAAAAAAAAAACTCAATAAAACCAAAAAAAAAAACCAAGTTTTTGACTGGGTTTAAAAAATAATAAGCTGGGGTTTTTCAAACCCTGATATACATGCAAGTATTGCTAAACATAACATTTCACAATGTATTGTTATAATCCTGAGATTTTTATGTTTTAATCATCTAATAACATAAAATGGTGACATCAGCAATAATCACAGTACATATTCTGGCTTCATAATATAGATAAAACAGGTTGTGTGTTAATTATTCCACCTTTTTTTTTAAGTATGTTATGATTTGATTATTTATTAATTGTTACTACTAAATAACAAATAAAGTTGAAAAATGCTTATAAAAATTAAATAATTTTAAACTTTGTATGCAAGGGGGTAAAAGGGGAGGCAGCATAAATTTTGAATGGAGGAATTTAGATTAAATTAAAATAATAATAATCCGAAATCTGCTAAACACACAGATTTTTACTCTTTGTGCTGTTCTGCAGAAAAGATTTTGTGCTATTGCAAGGAATTTTATTTCTAGCAAAAATATAAATTGTTTCCAAATCAAAAACCTTTCTGCAAGAAATCATTAATATTCTGCAACATTCTTACTGTGATTTTGTCATAAGAAATGTAATGATGTGCCAAAATAATAATAATTACTAAACTTTCAATGCATATGAGCTCTTATAAAAACTGTTGTAATTCATGCTTGACAAAAGCAGTTGCTAAGGGCTGTACATATATAACATTATCAACTTTTTGATAATTTTTGACCCCCTCTTAGCAGGCTCGGACTGGCCCGCCGGCCCATCGGCCCGAAGGCCGGTGCGCCCTCAACCAGGGAAAATTCCGCGCCCCCATGCCGCTTCAATATTTTTCCACACACATATATTCTGATTAGTGTAGTAAATTTCGAGAATTTGCTTAGGGATAATCATCAAGTAATAGACAGATAGCAAAACATAGGGATCTTTATTATCATAAAGAAATTGAAGATACATCGAAGGAATTTTCAGAATCGGAAACCAAAGTGGACATGGTTGCATACGATTGAGGATAGAAAACGGGCACCTAAGAAGTTTTAATAGCCCTGGCGCGCCGTGGCTATTAAAGCCCACGCCCATGTGCTACTCCCACGCCCTGAGAGAGATTTTTTTTCATTTGTTCTTATGATGGTATTTTTAGGTCTTAATCTCAGATCAAATATTTGGCGTACCCTCCATTGTAGTACCCAGGGGACCTTGCGCCCTTTTAAAGCCGTCCATGAATGAACCTATAATTGAAACCATGCTTTTCAAAAAATAATTTTATAAAAAGACAAAAACGTTTTGCGCTGATTTTGTTGTTGACTGGAAAACATAACTTTTCCAGGAATAAATACAATCTCGGTGACACTTTTGGATTACAATTCTGCAAGCTGGTATCGCGCGGCTAGAGTTTTTCCATTCAAAATACCTACCAAAATTTTCGACTAGCTTTAATAAATGACAGCTTTTCCGTAATTAAATAACTATTTGGAAATTCTGTTATGTATTTTAAATAAAAAAATTTGTTTTATGTAATCACGGAAAAATCGATCATTAAATAAAACGATGATTACTATTCAGAAACTTTTTTTGTTGTTTTGAATTATAAAACGCTGGCAACAAAATCCTGTCGCATGCAACATTATAATCCCCGGAGGATATCTTTCAATTATGGAAACTTAATTTCCCTTGATCTATACCTATGATAAGAATTTTACAAATCATGGAAAGAGTGTGGTGAGAAAAGTAAATTTATTCAATCTACTAATCGCTATTTTTGATGTCATTTTTCCGTAGAAACCTTTTTATAGTGCGATATCAATTCAGCATTTTAAGAATGCATAAAGTCATTTTTAAGCGCACAAAACGCCTCTTCCTCCTCCTGCCTCTCCTTATCCCAAATGCTGCAAGTGTAATATTTTCACAAGCAAGTGTTATTTCCACATTCAAATACCCCTTCTTATATATTTGGACATTCAAATATTTCTATAATACGTGGTACTTAAAAAAAACAAAAAAAAAAAAAAGAAAAAAAAAATCAAGCATGAGTCTTAGTTTTAAAATTTTTATTTCTATACTGAAAGTACATTTTTGTTCTCGATATAAACATTTTTTGAACGAATTTTGCATACTGAATGTTTATTTTGTATGTGTGATGAGGCAGACACCGTCAGAGGGCCACATTTTGACACCACCACATTTAAAGATGCTACTTTACTAAAGAAAAAAAAAGTTGTAGTAAATAAACAACATTTGCTGTCAAATTACATCAGAAATTGCATCTATAGCATGTTTATAACTGACTTGATAACTAATTCATATTATGTCATATAAATATATATTTTTTAATAGAGGTTAGAGGCTCTTAGCACTGATATTCTTAAAATTAAAAAAAATTGTCATAAAAATAAAATTTATTTGTATAATAGTTTTAGAGATATTTGTTTAAATACAAATGCAAAATGAGGAAACATTTCTGAAACCAAGGAAACCAAATTAGAAGCACTTTTAGTAGGTAATTTTAGAAACATAATTAAGCACAAATTAGTTGAAGTTTCTAATTAAAATAGGAAAATTATTTTCATATTTGAATATTATTATTAGCGCAGTTTTTCCAGCAAACATAACTGTTGGTCAAATAAGAACTTATATATTTTGACCGACGATCAGCTAACCGTTGGCTCAGCTATTGGAAGCAGTCAAACTCAATCGTGGGCCAGCAAAGCTAGAAAACAATGGACTAATGATAACCAAAAATTCTGTGTTGTTTGAGAGAAAAAAGAATTGTATAAAAGGGAAGAGTTAGTCAGATCATATCTCACAGCACGATAACAGTTTTAAAAAATTATAAATATCGTCAAACTTGTAATAATACCTAAAATTGCTAAAAAAGTAAAGGATTTTTTTTTTTTTTTTTTTTTTTTGCGTTAATGGACACAACTATGGATATATCAAGTGTGTTAATTTACAGTCCTGGGAAAAAAAAAACGTGATCACCCCCTACCAATTTTTCTAAAACTAATTGTAAAAAATCTATAGGTACTAATCGATTAGAAATAATGTCTACTAATTATAGCTATGAATTAAGTATGTTACAAGAGGAGTCGTCTACGTATTAAAAACTATACCAACTTTGAATTTTCAAATAATAACACCTATTTTTCAGACCCTATTTGAGTTCCTTGGATCGAGACAACCCGCGAAAAGGTATAGTTTAAATACTTTGTTAAATTTACATAGTGCTAGAAGAGTTTAAAGTTTGAGGATGCTAATGTTAAATCCATTTGACAAACTTATAAAAATCATCCGATTGAATTTTTATTAATTTTTTTAATGAAATACACTTAATAGACACAAACATATTTGAGGTTTTTTTGTATCCAAAGACATATTTTTAAATATGAAAGTAAGTAATAAATTCATATTAAAAATTATGAGTTATCACCTACATTAATTTTTGTATATATATAAAAAAAAAAACTGCGTGTAAGTGTACAGCTTATTTGAATAATCAGTTTTCGAAATGCAGAGAACCTTCCTACAGTCTAAGGGGATCGCTTTCTGTTTTCAAAGAATCTACTGAAAATAACACGTGACACTTACCAAAAACATTTTGTAGTATTTCTTTTATATAATGAAAAAGTTTTTTTTATAAATTTAAAGTACCTGTATTATTTTACTACTGACTAGATGAGTGTTCAGTACTTTTTCTTGCAAGATTTAAATTTTATTTTCGAAATTTTTAGATAAATCCCCAACACATTTTCTTTTATAACTCTATGAAGAATTAAGATAAGTGTATTCCCAGGATCTCTTGATCCAGGCAACTCAAACATAGGTGTTACAATTTGAAAAATCAACGTTCGTGCATTTTTTAATATGTAGACAATCCTCGAAACAAAATTTTCGAATAGAATTTAATAGTAGAAATTATTCCCGCAATAAATTGGTACCTATGCATTTTTTATACCTTATTTGCAGGATAATTAGTAAGGAGTGATCACTTTCATACCATGACTGTTCTAAGGTATCTATTGACAAAAGACTAAAGTGGATACTAGGTAATCCGTATTCAACTTTCTAGAGTTTTTGAATATTACATGACATAGTTTGAAAAACTGTGTAGCATTGTGTAGATTTAATGGAACTTCAAACATACGCGGGGGAATATAGCGAAGTCGTCTATCTAAACTCAGGAATATAATATTAAGCCCTTTTCTTACTTGGTGCTATGCGAATGTGTTAAACTTTGTCAAGTCAGACACAACGCAAGTAAGTAAAATTGATTTAAGTTCGTTAAAATTTTTGCGCCCTCATAAAATCTAAGGTCTGCGCCCTTTTTCCTGGCCCAGTCCGGCCCTGCCTCTTAGTCCCCTCCTTATGATATCATATGTTATCATTCTTCTACACCCCCCTCCTCCTCTCCTTAATAAAAATGTTATCAATATCTAAAAATTCTTTTTATTTTTACAATTTTTTTCCCTTTTATACATTTGCAATTTGCAATGATATAGAGTTATACATTTATTATTTGCATACTTTATTGATTCAGAAGTCAATAAAATATCACTATTATACACAAAATTACTTTATATCAAATAATACCTAAAAGAGAAAGTTACTATTTAAAAATATTTAATAATAGCTTTTTGTTACATAATGCATTCTATAGTAATATTGTCTTCTTGCACTTGCCCCTGAAGGGGAAGGGGGGGAGCAATACTTCTTATCAACAAAACAAGTGGACAACAATCTTTCTTTATTCTTTATTAGTAAACACAAGTATAATTTTAAACGTACTACTAACCTGATTTCTCCGACAGCAAATTATATGTAATGATGGCAGAACAAAAGGAATGCCGACCATTGGGATATTCCATATTTTGGAGTGAAATGATTTTATAATCATTTGATAGCTTTAATAATAACTTTGTATTTTCATAAAAATAGACAATACTTCTAAATAGCAATACTTCTTATCAACAAAACAAGTGGACAACAATCTTTCTTTATTCTTTATTAGTAAACACAAGTATAATTTTAAACGTACTACTAACCTGATTTCTCCGACAGCAAATTATATGTAATGATGGCAGAACAAAAGGAATGCCGACCATTGGGATATTCCATATTTTGGAGTGAAATGATTTTATAATCATTTGATAGCTTTAATAATAACTTTGTATTTTCATAAAAATAGACAACAGACTAAAAAAAGATAGACTGTTTTTATGTTAAAAAAAATAATAATAAAGTTACAAAAAAAAAATTTGGTTGGATCAAAAATTATAAAGGTATCAAAACACAAAATCTTCCCTTCCCCTAGAGATATCTTACGATATCAAGTGCTAGATCAATGCTCCCTCCTAAAGTGATAACATTATATATACACAGCCCCTAAGAGCTAGATGAATTAAGAAATAGAGTTTGAAATGTGTCAAAGCCTTATGGCCACAGTGCCAGTATTAAAAGTGCTTTGAAATGTTCAAATAAATACTTTCATTCAAGAACTATCTTAATGTTCATTAGAAATTATCAATGTCTTCTTGACATTATCAAATAAACATCTGCAAATTAACTTGCTTTGCTCAATTTTACGTGCATGCACTCCTCTAGTAATAGAGCTTTCAATGTGCACAAATTCTTCTAAAAGTAGTTGTAATTAGTGTTTGATAAATGCAGTTGCCAAGTCCATACTGTACAGGTGACTCAAACTATTTTAACTGGTGGCTGTATTTATATTCAAAATTAATTCATTAACTGAGTTGATGAGTTAAAGTAATTTGTGATATGTCATTAATTTACTAGTAATTATTCCTCCTCAATCAATTTATTTTAAAAAAACATGCACTTTTTGAAAATCCATGATTAAATAATGTGTGAGGTTTTTTTTTTTTTTTTTTTTTTTTTTTTTTACCCGCAACTAGAAAGTTTTGGTGGATACTACCAGATTTTTCTCTTATTTGTAAAGCACTGGTTATAATGATAAAAATATTCAATAAAATATTATTCACAGGATTATATTTTGAATTAAATTTTAGAACTTATTTTATATTTTAAATTTAAATTTTTAATTAAAATTTAAAAATACTAAAATACATGTTATATAAATAAAAATATTATCACTTACCAAATATATAGGAACAGACTTTAACTTTGTCCATGAAATCTAGAATTAATAAAAATAAATGATTACATAAATATGTTTAAAATGATTGATTGATTTTGGACACAAATACAGACAAATTTTCTTTTAAAGCAAAAATAAATTAAAAACTTTTTTTATGCTATGTTTGGTAACATGATTTCAATTTCATGTTTTAATATTTTCATTTTTTTGTATACTCCATACATGAAAAAAAAAACAGGGAGCAATTTATTTTAACCATTGAAATTGATAAAATATTGAAATGTAAACCGTCAAAACTAAAAGTTGTTAGCAGCTGGATTCTAACAATAATAATATAATGTAATTAATGCCAAAACACACTCACTAAAACATGTCATCTGCATATAGAACCTGTTTACAAAAACTTATCCTATAATAAAGTGCTAGATCAAGCTATTTTTAATCCATAGTGCTTTGATTTATTTTAGAAATCATGTCTTTATCAAAAACAACTCTTGAAAAACAGTATTATACTTAAATCTATGTTAGGTAGCTTCCATTACAAAAAATAAAGCTGCCTATTGCAGCCATGAGGAAGAAAGCACTTCCGGAAATTTTCACCAATCCTACCCCCCCCCCCCCCCCCCCCCCCCCCCCCCCGACCCAAAATCACACTCTGTTCAAATATTCTGAAAATATCCCCCCATTTAAGTCAGATGCAGGCAGACACATATCTTTTCATATCCATCCAAAGCTGATGATCTGATTCTGACAACGTTCGACTTCCGACTTCATAGAGTTGAATAAACAAAACAACCACTCTCCATTTTCCTTGCAGTTGCTCTATACTGGTCTTTTGTGGGGTGCTCTAATTTTCTAATACCTTTTCTATACTAATAAAATAAAGTTTCGCCCTGTGTGTGTGTCTGTTGGCAATTGGCTAGGAAAATTTAGCGCACCTAGAAGTCTGTAAATTTAGATTTAGGTAGTCCAAACCCTCTCTTGGTGCACCTGATCCTCAGAATTTTAATATTTTGATAATTAGTCAAAATGGTGTGGATAGTCCAAGGTCTGGCCATGTGCACCTGAGTCTCAGAATTTTAATATTTTGATAATTACCCAAGATATTAATTAGATTCTCATTAACCATCTCTTCTAAAATGACATCTTTTAAATCAAAATGTCAAAAAAGAAAAAAACAGGCGCAAGCGGATTTGCAAGCGGAAATGAACAAATTGGAAATTATTTTACTAATTTGCAAATTTTAAGAAAACTAATTGAGATATCAATTTGAAAATTTCTGAGCATATGTAAAAAAAAAAATCTGCATCTGACTATGTGATTTTTGAAAAATTCAGTCGGTAATTTTTTTTTATTTATGCAAAAAACTGTCAAAAATCTGCCGGTGCCAGTGAAAACAATCCGAAAGAGTTTCAGACAGGGATCTGCTTTCATTAAAAACTGAACTACAAAGAGATCTATTTCTCTGGCCGATCCCTCCATTTAGTTTGTGAAAATGAAAGGAAATAATAGCAATTTTTAGCACTTTCCAACCTAGTTGAAAAGTGCTTATGACTTTGGTTTGTCTGCCGTATGGCTGTCTGTCTGTGCTCTAACTCCCGTAAATAGGCTTGGATTGCTCTGCAATTTTTATATGTTATTGTCGTTATCTATAGCATGTTCCCTATTTCAATGGAAGTGTGTAGCACTGATAGTTTTTTTACAGGGACACTCAAAAAATTCCGTTACATTGTGGTCTATGGGGAAAAATCATTTGCGGTTTATTTAAATAATGTTTCACTATTTTAAACGCATTGAAATTTATATATATCACTAAGGTGCATTAGAAGAAGCTTAATATGAAATAGGGTGTGCATAGCACTTATAGTTACTTTACAGGGACAGTCAAAAGAATTCCGTTACATTACGTCTATGGAGAAAAATCGTCTGCGGTTTATTTAAATAATGTTTCATTATTTTAAACGCATTGAAATTTATATATATTACTAAGGTGCATTACAAGAGGCTTACTACAGAATAGTGTGTGTATAGCAGTCATCGTTCATTTACAGGGATACACAAAAGAATTCTCTACTGTCTGTTAACAATAATTCCTGGAAGTGCGTTTTAAGTTACTGAACGCGATTTTAATTTTAACTCGCTTTTTGTCTATTACGTGGTGTGTATAAATTCTGTAAATCCTATACAGGGCAGCACAAAAGTTCGCGAACACATTTCCGTTTACTGACAGAAACTCCAGAAGGATAATTTTAAACTCTGCTACGCGTTTTCTAACTAAACTAAAATTTAGCATCCTATGTAGTATATATACAAATCTATAGATCCTATACAGGGCTGAATAAAAGTATTCAGATATTTTTCCGAATATTGTATCTGTTGGAAATTCCTGAAATTATGTTTTTAAATATGTTATGCATTTTCCAAATTGTTTACTTAGATGTTATCTTTTAGCTTATTAAACGGTATGTTTTGTAAAATTATTTTGGAAGCGTTGGAAAGTGCTACATAATCTATGCTTGAAGCATGATTTTTTGTTCTTGTTACTAATGGGGAGGGAGGGGGTTAACGCCTTTCTCTGAGATTGTAATTATCTCGGGCCTGGGCGAGTTAGCTAGTATTTTAATAAAAATTTGTTACACAGCCTAATTTACTATTATTTACTTGCTGAAAATTTAAATGAAATTGGTCAATTAATAATGGAGATATCAATTATTTTTTTTAATAGTACGGAAAAAATGGGTTTTGGCTTTTCTTTCTTTATTATTATTATTTCTGTTTGCTTGCAGCTCTTTTTCTTTTTCCTACACTCAAACAACACAAACTTGCTGACACATTCATGGAGTCCTTTAAGAATTTGAATAGTTTCTCTCTAGCTAAAGAGGAGAAAAGAATTATTAATCTCGAAGTATCTCATTTTTATGGTGATGATAATGAAGAGGAGGATTTCGAAGGATTTCTGTCTAATAAAGACTAATGTTTAACAAACAAATGGATTTTTCCTTGCTATTACTTCATTGGAACTTGATTAATTGGAATTTACTTGTAAGACTAATGTTGCATTTTAAATTTTCAATAAATAACGTATGTATTTAATTATTATTTTTTATTTATTTAAAAAATTTTAAAACTTTCCTAGAATATATATTTTTTAAATATTTATGGGATATACCTAGTCATATACCAATTAATTTCTGTTAATAGACATTAATAATATTAAGAGACAGTATTGAGGAAATTTTCAAGAAAATTTCATTTATAAACCCCATCCTCACTTTTGCCAATATTTCATGTTATCAAAGGGAGTATTTTTGTAATTTTATGGTATCTGTACAGTATGGAACCATTTATCTGAAAACCAGATATCCAGAATCATGTTTCCAATTGACTGACTTAAGAATCTTTATCGAACAAAAGTGTCATACGGTGCCAATTTGACTTGTGCTTTGCTTAATACATTACCAAATGCATTGCATAACTTGATGTCAACATCTAGGATTTGAAATGGAAGCATTTAAATATAAGGTGTAGTGACTTTTATGCAGAATTATTGTTTCCAAGAGATTCACAAAAACTGTCTTTTATCAAACTCTAATGAATCTTTGATCTTGATTCGAAATGTTTCTTAATCTGTTTAATGTAATAATTAATTTCAAATCAGAAACAATGGCACAGTCACATATATTTTACAAAACTGATCAAATGGGTGTTGGTTTAATATCCAATGAGTTATACAGAATGCATCTGGTCCTGACCATTCTGGATAAATGGTTCATGTGTGTATGTATATATAATTTTTGTCATGTGATAGTACTTATATTTATGAACTGATTTGGATGTGACAGAACATGTGTACGTGTACAGGGCTTACCAAGGTCTCAACAAAGTTTGTTAGCCAGCTTCATCTGCCATCTTGTTTCAAAATGGCAGCCACTTACACATTTCAAATTCAAAAGATGTATAAAAAAATTAGAAATCAAAAATGTTTTTCTCATAAGTGTTTGGCCTTGATACAAGGATTTCAGAGCATTTTTTGTTTTGCCTCTATTTTAAAAAATAGATGAGATATAGCAGCTTGAAACTCTAGGTTGCATGACATTTTGAAACAAGACAACAGATTGGGATTCCTCTATAAATGTGTTTAATTTTATTGAATATGGTTTCTCACAAATTTTCTTTTATTGTTGTTGTGATAATACTATCACATTTTTTTTTTTTTTGCGTAATTTATATGCTGTTTTTGTGTCACTCAAAGTTCATTGTTATCGGAACTTGCATCTGGAAAAATGATAAAAATTCATGAAATGATGCTGTGTATTCTATTTTAAATTTCTAAAGAGTTTGCCAAGCCAATTTGAATTCTTCAGTATTTCGCAGGAGTTTATTTTATCATAAGCCAACTGTCAAATTCAAAGATGTTCTCTTGAATCTTCAATAAGATCCTTTTATTTTTAATAGAATGCAGTGACCAAGAAAAGGTGTTTAATTTTAAAAAATCCTTCCTCTCCAATAACAGGGATAGTACTACCCTAGATGATATTTCAGGACATACTTTTTTCGATATTTCAGGACAATTTCAGGACACATTTGCTTGACATTCTAACCGAAAAAAACCCTTAACTGCTTCTTTAATACATTTTATTATCATAAATAGCACACGACATACACATTTTTTTTGTTGTAAAAGTATACATTTAAAAGAAAAGTAATTTTACCAGAACCCTTCACCAAGCTGCTAAAAAATTGCGATTTTTGCATTACTGAAGGACGAAAATTTCGATTTTTTCTTCACTGATCGACGAAAATTGCAAAAGATTTTCTTTTTTATAACCGATTGTTAAAAATTGGGATATTTTTTTTTTTTTTTTGTGACTGAGAGACGAAAACAGCAAAATTTTTAAATGACTAATCAATGAAAATTGCGAATTTTGGTAACTGATCACCAAAAATTGCGATATTTTTTTGTGCAAATTGATGAAAATCACTATTTTTAACGATAGATTGAAGAAAATTGTGACTTTCGTGAACATTTTGCATCAGTAAAAAGGTACAACTACCCCCTATTTGATGATATCAAATGCCGATATAGCACAAAACTCACAAAATTTCAGGAATATTAGGACAGACTGCCATATTTCAGGACATTTCAGGATGTTTTTATTTTTTTCAGGAATATCAGGAATTTCAGGACAAGTACTACCCCTGCAATAATGAATTGAATAAAGATTGAATTAACTGCAATTTGCTTGCCTTCAATTCAGCCTCCCTCACCGTTAAGTAAAAAGTTCATATTTAATTTTCCTTTTTTAAATTTCTCTTCAAATAAAGTTTCCAACCAAAAGAACCACAACATTGTTCCATTTAGGGTCGTTGATCCTGATGATCTCAAAAATACTTCACAATGCAATAGTACGTACGTTACGATCACCCAATAATTACAGATTAAAAATAAATATTTCTCACAGCTGCAATCCTTTTGTTCTACCACTAATTCAAATAAATTATTCATGTCACACTTGTAACCATTGTTCAAACTTTCATACGCTTAAAACTACATAGCCATATCTATCGGCGTCAAATTCTCCCAAGCTTGGCAAAATATTGCCAAATTTGACAACAAAAATAGGTCACTATAAATGAAGTCACTTGGTGATAGCTGATATAGGGTAGATGTGCCAGTATAGGTGCAGATTCCCAAAATTTGTAAGGAGCCAGTGGCTCCTAAACCCAAAAAATCCAGTGGCCACAATTGTAAAACAAACGCATAAAAACAATAGTGTTTATACGGGGTAAAAAATTTAAAAAAAAAAAAAACTCAAGAATTCAAAGTGTAAAGTAATTTGTATAAACATATGTACAACAAAATTTGAATATTAATTAAATCTTAAATCATGTACATTCAGAAGATAAAGTTGGGAAAGATACGGTTTAAAAAAAATATGTATAAGCTAAGCAATCATGATAGCGGGGAATATCAGAAAAATAATATTTCTTATTTGGATTTTGCCAGACAAAAGTACATATGAAAGAAAATCCGAATTTGTGAGATTATTTTGCAGTATAAAAATCAAAACACACTTCAAACATTTGTTTATATATATATATATATTTAAATCACAGTCTATGTAAAGTTATCAGATTCAAACTGTTACGAATAACATTGCTATTCGAATATATTTAATAGTTTGCTGTGTTAAACATATCATTCTGAAATGTTATTAAAAGATAATAATAATGTTTGTTATGTGTTTTGGCCTTAATCTTTCAAAAAAATATCAACATTTCACGATGGGGACTGGGAATACCAGAAATTGATTACTTTAAAATCACATGGCGACTTAAACGCCAAAAGTTAGTAGCCACAGCAAAAAAATTAGTCGCCACGTGGCGACTGACGACCGTGAATCTGCACCTATATGTGCCAGTAATGGACCGCCTTCCAGTAAAGGGCCACCTTCAACATTTTTGGTTTATAAAAAAATAACCAATAAAAATTCAGCTTTTTTTATTTCATTAATATGCTTTCTATAAATTCTAGTTTTAAATACAATCATAATATCAATTATCTATTACTTTTTGTGGGGTGTCCATTACTGGAATTTAGGGTGTTTTGATTTATTTCTGTTATTTACAATTAAATTTTGATTCACATTGGGAAATGCGACTATGAGCATGGTTAAATATTGTTGGTAGATTAATATAATATTAAAAAATGTGGAATATAACAATTATAACTATTAATTAAAAAATAATTTTTAAAGAAATTCCTTAAGGGTGTCCATTATTGGCACATCTACCCTATCATATATATTTTTTAATTCCATTCAAATTCAATATTGATGAGAACTGGGAATGTTCTATAATTGGGTTCCATGCATTTTAGCTTTGTGTGTAAAATTAACTGAACTCTAAAAAACAAGGAACAGCAGAGCTACCTTTAACACCTAGTGCAGATTGGAAGGATTTTTTTCTATTTGAAACTAAAATATTATTATAATAGAGGGGAAAAAATATTTCAGTTTTTTTTACTTAATTATTTCATAAAAAAAAAAAATGAATGAAAGAAAATGAAAATGAATCATTACAAGTGAGACAACAAAATCTATTAACTAGATTACTGAATTTTTCATTATAATCATAACCAGGATTTTATTTAGGATAGGGCAAAACTTTTTTTACTAACTAAATATTAATACTCATCAAACACTTGCTTCCAACGTAAATTTCATTTAATAAATATGAGTTACTTTAAAACTACATATATAGAAAACAAACCTCGACGTTTCGGTTAATCTTTATAACCATCATCAGGAGAAAAAACCTTCATAAATATGAACAGCAAAAATGTAACACTCAAAAGTTCACGATCTAATTTTAAAACAGCTGTTTTATATTCCTTGAAAATTTTAATGTAGTCCATATTGCCCAGCATCGGCGTATTCATAATTACGTTGGAAGCAAGTGTTTGATGAGTATTTATATGTGCAACGTAAAGTCCTTATTAATTATAAATATTAATAGTTTTAACTTTTTGAAAAAGCCATTTTATATTCATTTACATTTTTTTTTACTCTATGTAAGCTGTTTATTGAGAAAATAAAAGTTTTTTTTTCTTTCTATGAATTGAAAGGGAAGGGTTGGAATACTCCATTTTTTTTTCTATCCTAGCTATGCCTGTAACCATAATTTAGCTGTGAGTTAACTGATTACAGAAGTAAGGTAAAAAAAAAGGGGGGGGGGGATTTAAAAAATATTATCAAAAGTAAATAAACAAACCTGTAATGTAACATGGTTACATGTTGCTCTGGTTAAATTAAGCCAAGCTGGTAACTCAAGAAGTTCTGTCAAGACTTTTTCATTTAATTCCAAATTACGCAGTTCCCCATGACCTTTAAGAGTACTCAGATGTAATTTGTCTGGAGAAAGGTTCTTAGCAAATCTAAATAAAATGAGAGGATTTAAAAAAACATGGTAATAAATATTTAAAATTAGAAATGATTTAATGACAAATTAAAATTCAATAACAATGTAGTCCAGGGGAAATGTACCAAAAAAAGGCGTTACCTTACAAAAGGTCGGGTAGAAGATTTTATTTTTTTGACTTGTATATAATAAGGCCAGCATGGAAAAACCGAATTATCCAACAAAATTTCTTAAGGGAGAATTTTCTGTGGCCAAAAAACACCAAAATTTTGGGACTTTTATTGTTGTTTTTTAAATATCTAAAAACCCGTTGTCGTAGCGTATTATTTGTTAATTACAATGTTAAGGAGGACAAAATTCTCTACAACTTTCACATTTACAACTTTTTTATACGCTTAATAGCAAGCGCAGTACGATATTTCAAAAATAAGACAATTTTTTCAATGTCCTTAAAAACCGGGAAAAACGTAGTTTTGTCCCGACGCGCGACGATTCAAATGTTCCCCACAGATGTAATGATGTATGTCAACTTCTACAGATTGACAGCAGAAAATTATCTATTATTTGCACACCCTCTTCTTCATTTTTATCACAACAGACATATTTTAAATTCAATAAATCTATATAATTTAGTAAGTATGGGAGTGTGTAGATGACTAAGACAATTTTCATATTTAGACAATAACTTATATAGTATATAGAATTGTTAATTTTAAAGTATTGTTTAAAATAATATTTCAGTATTTAGTAACTTATTGGCACGACAGTTTCAATTTAAAAAAATCTTGTTTAATTTTAATAATTATTTTTATAATGCATGCATATGTTCATTTTATTCCATAAACATTTTATTCTATAGTACAATGGTATATTTTATTTACCGATTATTGATGACATATGTTTTAATGTTTTACTGTTTTAAGTGTATCAAACATTGGATTGTAGTTCTATATAAAAGGAAAACGTAGTTTTGCCCCGATGATTCAAATTTTCTCCAAGAATTTAATCATGGATGTCATCTTCTACATATTGATAGCAGTAAATTATCTGTTATTTGCACCCCCCCCCCCCTTATTCTTAAGTGCAGTACGGCTTTTTAAAAATGAGGTTATTTTTCCAACTTACATACCCGCTCTGTTATACAGAGTGGGTATGAGGAAGAGGGGACGGGGGGCAAATAACTGCTAGGAAAAAAAGAAAAGATACATCTAGAGCAGGGATTGGTTAAAACTATGGTACGCCTACCAGTACTGGTACAGGAAGCTCTGGCTACTGGCACGCAGAAATCCGATACTGGTACGTGGAATAAAATACAGAAAGCAGCATATCATATGATACAACCTGGCACTGTATCTCACGATAGAGGAAAGAAGTGAACTTATTCAGCTCTCCTGTGATGGATTACTGGAGTCCACATGAGTATGAGAGTACCATTTGTGTGTGATATCGTCAAAGTCTGTGTTTAGCACAACATGTATCTGTGAATGTGCTCCCCCCCCCCCCACCCCTTCGTTACATCAAAAACAAACACACGAATAAAGTAAACTTCGAATGTGACTTATGACTAAAACTACCTAATATTGAGCCAGACATGAGGAAGCTGTGCTTGATAAAACAAGTCCACCCTTTTCATTAGCGATAAAAGCAAATTAGCCTACTGTAACAGTACATGAATCAGTGTGCGCCAATATGTCATTAAGTAATGTGCCTTTTTTTCCTATACCAAAACATTTTTTTTTATTGTATGCATTGTTAAAATTTAATGGTGATACTACTTTTTACTTGAATGTTATTACAAAGTAGCCAATCTTAGTAACAATTTAGTTATGTAATTATTCATTTTTAAATACAATAAAACCTGCTATGACGGAAACAGAAAAGACCGAAGATATATTTCGTTTTAGGCAGGTTCCTTTTTATAGGTTTTTCTATATTAGCTTTACGTTTTTTATCTGGTTGTACACGGAAGTATGAACTTCGATTTAGTGGTACGTCGGTCTTAAAGTTTGGGAACCCCTGCTCTAGAAGAACCATGATCCTTGATATATCTTCTATCCAGGAAACTGAACGCTAATAATCCTACAACAGTCCCATCAAAGAGACAAAAATATTGTTAAATATCCCGTAGAAATTATCATTATTAAAATACATTTTTTCATTTAGCTTATGCAGTCATATTGCGTACCTTACTTTATTGTGTAGGGAAAGTGGACTTGAATGAGATAGGGGATGAATGTATAACAACAAAAATGTTTATATGGTCTACAATCATAAATAACTCGGTATTTCATTAGATAGATGGTAGCACTGAGATAATTCAACAGATATAGTTTCAAAACAGTACATATTACAGAATATTAGAATATTCCACAAAGTGTATTTTTCAACAACAAGTTCTTCTGTTTGAGCTTTAAAGCATTTAAAATGATAAAATCTTAAAATTTTATATATTTTTGCACGCTTAAATGTTATAATTTCTTGTCATAATATATAATAAAACTGGGAAAATATTGACAATATTTACTAAAACTAATGTTTTGAAAATTTTTATTAAAATAGTTATCTCAAATATTTTATTGATAAAATTTTTAAATTTTACAAGAGATATAAATGCATAATATTAGTTAATGAAATAATATGTTGTCATTTTTATTGTAGATATTTTATAAGGTAAAAATATTTGTTACATAAGATATATTTATTTTTTGAGTCCCACCTTTTATATAGAACTACAATCCAATGTTTGATATACTTAAAACAGTAAAACATTAAAACATATGTCATCAATAATCGGTAAATAAAATATACCATTGTACTATAGAATAAAATGAACATATGCATGCATTATAAAAATAATTATTAAAATTAAACAAGATTTTTTTTTAATTGAAACTGTCGTTCCAATAAGTTACTAAATACTGAAATATTATTTTAAACAATACTTTAAAATTAACAATTGTATATACTTAAAGTTATTGTCTAAATATGAAAATTGTCTTAGTCATCTACACTCTCCCCTACTTACTAAATTATATAGATTTATTGAATTTAAAATATGTCTGTTGTGATAAAAATGAAGAAGAGGGTGTGCAAATAATAGATAATTTTCTGCTGTCAATCTGTAGAAGTTGACATACATCATTACATCTGTGGGGAACATTTGAATCGTCGTGCGTCGGGACAAAACTACGTTTTTCACGGTTTTTAAGGACATTGAAAAAATTGTCTTATTTTTGAAATATCGTACTGCGCTTGCTATTGAGCGTATAAAAAAGTTGTAAATATGAAAGTTGTATCTAGAGAATTTTGTCCTCCTTAACATTGTAATTAACAAATAATACGCTACGACAACGGGTCTCTAGATATTTAAAAAACAACAATAAAAGTCCCAAAATTTTGGTGTTTTTTGGCCACAGAAAATTCTCCCTTAAGAAATTTTGTTGGATAATTCGGTTTTTCCATGCTGGCCTTATTATATACAAGTCAAAAAAATAAAATCTTCTACCCGACCTTTTGCAAGGTAACATGTACATTTCCCCTGGACTAATGCAAACATTTAAACTTATTTGTTAAAACATTACTTTAAAGATTATTTTGAACCAAAATAATTGTAACATGTATTAAATTACATTACTAATAACAGAAGAAAAAAGTACATATGTATTATACAGACTCCGTTAATTATCATAAGAAAACATTATACGCCAGTTTTTGCCAAGACATTACAATAATCAAAATCAGAGAATAGAGACATATGTCGAACGTGGGAACAGTATTTGAAAAAAGTTTAACGAAATAAATAAAATAATCCTTTAGTTTTTTCCATAATGGGCAGATTAGGGAGGGATGGGACATTTTTAAGAAAATTTTTTTTTACAAATTATGGGCAGAATCCTCGAATAAGCGAGCTTCCCGATTTGGCGATTTTTTTTACGCACACCAAGGAACGACGCGTGCCAACCGAGAAATCGGCAACCTCCGAATTCTACCCAATCAGAACACGTGCTTTTCGGCAGATGACTTATTATTTACACACTTCGTCAAGCAAATTCTTTCACAAGGTAAACCGTGAACGTAGCATTGATTTTATTTAGTTTTAAGAATATTTACAAAGTTTTAGTAAATTTTACCGCCACATTTTTTGATTTTTACATACTTTTACCAATATTTTCCTTCAGATATTTCAATTTTTACAAACTTTTACTGATATTTTCCTTCAGATATTTCAATTTTTATAAACTTTTATCAATTTTTTCGTTGAGATTTTTCCATTTTTACAAATTTTTAGCTATTTTTTCTGCCGGATGTTTCCGTTTAAAAAACTATTTATGTATTTTTCCCTCCGTATTTTTCCATTTTTACAAATTTTGAGCAATTTTTCTCTCCGAATTTTTCTATTTTTACAAATTTTTAACTATTTATTCCTCCGGATATTTGTATTTTTACAAATTTTTTTCTCTGGATTTTTCCATTAAAAAAAAAGTTCTACCCTATTTTTTCCTCCGGATTTTTCGTTTTTACAAGTTTTTAGCTATTTTTCATCTGTATTTTCCATTTTTACAAATTTTTAGATAATTTTTCTCTGGATTTTTCCATGTTTACAAATTTTTAGCTATTTTTTCCTCTGCATTTTTCCAAATTTTAGCTATGTTTGTTTTTTTTTTTTCATTTTTATAAATATTTAGCTATGTTTTTACTTTACTTTTTTTTTTTTTTCATTTTTATAAATATTTAGCGATGTTTTTCCTTCTTTTTTTTCATTTTTATAAATATTTAGTTATGTTTTTACTTTTTTTTTCATTTTTTCAAATTTTTAGCTATTTTTTCTTCTGGAATTTTCCGCTTTCAAACATTTTTAGCTACTTTTTCCTCCGGATTTTTCGGCTTTTAGAAATTTTTAGCTACTTTTTCCTCCGAATTTTTCAATTTTTAAAAATTTTTAGCTACTTTATCCTCCGAATTTTTCAATTTAAACAATTTTTTAGGTATTTTTTCCTCCAGATTTTTCAATTTTTAAAAATTTTTAGCTACTTTTTCCTCCGGATTTTTCAATTTTTAGCAATTTTTTCTCAATTTTTAAAAAAAATTATCTATTTTTTTTTCATATAGATTTTTTAATTTTACAAATTTTTAGCTATTTTTTCCACCGGATTTTACCATTTTTACAAATTTTTAACTATTTTTTTCCATATTTTTAATTTTTTTCCTTCTGTATTTTTCATTTTGATAAATTTTTAACTATTCTTTCCTCATCATATTTCCATTTTTACAAATTGTTAGCTACTTTTCCTCCAGATTTTACAATTTTCACACATTTTTACCTATTTTTGCCACCATATTTTCCCATTTTCCAATTTTTTTGCTATGTTTTCGTCCGAATTTTCCCATTTTAAACTATTTTTTCCACCGGATTTTTTCATTTTTTATGAATTTTTAACTATTTTTTCCTCCAGATTTCTCCATTTAAAAAAAATTTTTAGTTATCTTTTCCCTCTAGATTTTTCAATTTTTACAAATTTTTAGCTATTTTTTCTGCCGGATAATTCATTTTTACAAATTTTCGGCTATTTTTTCCTCCGGATATTTCCATTTTTACATACTTTTATCAAATTTTTTCTATTTTTACATATTTACAGCTTTTTTCTTCCAGATGTATCCATTTTTACAAATTTTATCTATTTTTTTTCTATGAATTTTTTTGAAATATTTATCAAGTTTAATAATTTATTACCTTTAACAATTAAAAAATTTCTAGTAAAATATGGCTTAAACTTTGAAAATTGTCACAAAACAGACTAAAATCAACGTTTACTTCATGAAAGAAATTCTCATAAAAACTCTGTAAATAGTCAATTCTCTACATCAGAGCACACACGTTATAATTGGGGAAAATTTCGATATTCCTCATTTTTCTAATGCATGAAATACATGCAAGATGCGGTTGACTATGCTTCGCGTCCATTAACCGAAAAAAAAAAAAAAAATCATTGGACGCATGAAACTCGCTGTACAGCATTCTCTAGAATGCATGAAATTCATTCAAGCCGCGGTCAGCAACTTGTGTATGTACGCTTCGCGTACATTAACCGAAAAAAACCCGTCACTGGACACATGAAACTCGCTGTATAGCAATCTCTAGAATGCACGAAATTCATTCAAGCCGCCGTCAGTAACTTGTGTATGTACGCTTCGCGTACATTAACCGAAAAAAAACATCACTGGACGCATGAAACTCGCTGTATAGCAATCTCTAGAATGCACGAAATTCATTCAAGCCACCGTCAGTAACTTGTGTATGTATGCTTCGTGTAAATTAACTGAAAAAAAACATCACTCGACGCATGAAACTCGCTGTGTAACAATCTCTAGAATGCATGAAATTCATTCAAGCCGCGGTCAGTAACTTGTGTATGTACGCTTCGCGTACATTAACCGAAAAAAAACATCACTGAACGCATGAAATTCGCTGTGTACCAATCTCTAGAATGCATGAAATTCATTCAAGCTGTGGTCAGTAACTTGTGTATGTACACTTTGCGTACATTAACCGAAAAAAAACATCACTGGACGCATGAAACTCGCTGTGTACCAATCTCTAGAATGTATGAAATTCATTCAAGCCACGGTCAGTAACTTGTGTATGTATGCTTCGCGCATATTAACCGAAAAAAAAACATCACTGGACGCATGAAACTCGCTGTGTACCAATCTCTAGAATGCATGAAATTCATTCAAGCCGCGGTCAGTAACTTGTGTATGTACGCTTCGCGTACATTAACCGAAAAAAAACATCATTGGACGCATTAAACTCGCTGTATAGCAATATCTAGAATGCGTGAAATTCATACAGAGGGAAAAAAGTAAAAACTAGTAAAAACGAAAAATGCGAATGAAAAAATAGGTTAAAATTGAAAAATTCGTATGAAAACATAGCAAAAAATTTGTAAAAATAGAAATATCCGGAGGAATAAATAGTTAAAAATTTGTAAAAATACAAAAATCCTGAGGAAAAAATGGCTAAAAATTTGTAAAAATACGTAGGAAAATATAGCTAAATATTTTTTTTAATGGAAACATCCGGAGGAAAAAATAGCTTAAAATTTGTAAAAATAGAAAAATGGCTAAAAATTTGTAAAAATAGAAAAATCCGGAGGAAAAAATAGCTAAATATTTTTTTAAATAGAAACATCTGGAGGAAAAAATAGCTTAACATTTGTAAAACTGGAAAAATCCGAACAAAAAAATTGCTAAAAGTGTGTAAAAATTTAAATATCTGAATGAAAATATTGGTAAAAGTATGTAAAAATCGAAAAATATGGCCGTAAAATTTACTAAAACTTTGATTTTATTTCGTTTTATGAATATTTACAGTCTTCCTTTGAAAACCTATCGCTGTCCAATTAATTCAGCCCTTATTCCATGTGTTTCTCTTTTTTGGGCCTAGTAATTTGAGCAAAAACCGGCTTCATACTACAAGACGTTTTTACGGCATTCTGTATCTGTAGCTACTTCCGAACTCTATAAATCCAACATTACGGCATACAAGAAACCAACCAACCCGACCAAACGATTTATTTACCCATACACCAATCAAATTTCCACATCAAACAACGTATGCGTGTAGCGGCCTCTGAACTCTATGAATCCAACATTACCGCACACAATAAACCAACCAACCCGACCAAGGGATTTAATTTACTCGTAAACCAATCAAATTTCTACATCAAACAACGTACGCGTGGAAAAAGTGTAAGACACGAACTGGTAGCAAGAAAACCTCATTTATCACCTCGCAAAATCCAACACCGCCAACTTCCTCGCTTATTCCAGGATTCAACCAAATTATGTTTCACTAGAACAAAATGGAAAATTTCAGAATAACATCTGGAAACATTTGTACATATTTAAAATATATAAATTTGGCGATAATAATTTACATTTTAGGTTTATAAACCAATTAAATTAACAAGAAAAATGTCCCATTCCTCCCTCATGTGAGGGAGGGATGGGACATGTTTTTAAAATGAAAACTCATATTTAACTTTCAAAAATGTAGTGAAAAAATGACAAAGACAGTGAGACATTTACATTTCTAATGTTTACTGAAAATCACAACCTCTAGTTTATCATATATTATACTTTGTAAAATCCAAATCAAATAAAAAATATGCTTGTGCCCAACTAGTGCGCCAATTATTTTTGGAGGATGTAGCTATGCAATTATGTCTTGTTTCATCAATGATGGAACAATCATTTTCTTCAGGAAGATGAAATTTACTTTTTCATTTCTCCTCATAAATAGTATCTTAAAGCTCAAATTTTCCTCATCTTTGCTTTCAACTCTTCCAACAAATTAAATAAAAAAAAATTATTTAAAAATTCAGCTAAAACAAAATCATTTAAACCTATATTTGGTTCTTCTTTACACCAATGTATTTCTTGTGTATTTTCATGCTTACAGTGATATCAATACACTTTCATAAGAGGTGTTAAGTACAGAAATGAAAATAGTTAAAATTTCTTTTTAATATGGTGTCAACGATTTTAATCAGATTATTTAAATCAGTGATTAAATCAACTTTTTAAAATCACAAATTTTCTAAATGTTTAAAATGACATAAAAAATAATAAAATCTAAGATGGGAATAATTTGTAAAATTTCTATGTATATTTTACCTTATGAATAAATAAAAAAAGCTTTGAAGAATTGTTTCTAATCTTAATTCCTTAGACTTATAAAAAAATAAGTACAGCAAGTTTTTATTGGGCATTAACAGCATTTTATTTAAAAATGCTATTTAAATTTATAAATTAAGCATTCAATCATGAGAAAAAAATAGCGAAATTCTTCAATCGGTTGCAAAAAAATGCGAAATTTGTCGATAAGTTCCCGAAAAAATCATTAAATCCGTCAGTTGATGGAGGGGGGGGGATCGCGGGAAAATATCGCAAATTCTATTAGGGGACTCTAAACAAACCAGTTCAAAATATTTTTTGTGAACAAGGCACGTGTGCCCTTTTTTTAGAATAGTGTTCCCTTTTTGAAAAAAATGTGCCCTTTTTAACACTTTCCAACCTAGTTGAAAAGTGTTTATGACTTCGGTTTGTCTGGCCGTCGGCCGTGCTCTAACTCCCGTAAATATGCTCGGATTACCCTGCAATTTTTATATGTTATTGTCGTTATCTATAGCATGTTCCCTATTTCAACTGAAGTGTGTAGCACTTATAGTTTTTTTACAGGGACACTCAAAAGAATTCCGTTACATTACGGTCTATGGGGGAAAATCATTTGCGGCTAATTTTAATGATGTTACACAATTTCAAACACACTGTAATTGATTATATCACTAAGGTGCATTATAAGAAGCTTAATATGGAATCTGGTGTGCATAGCACTTATAGTTACTTTACAGGGACAGTCAAAAGAATTCCGTTACATTACGTCTATAGAGAAAAATCATTTGCAGTTTAATTAAATAAGTTTCACTATTTTAAATACATTGAAATTGATATATATCACTAAGGTGCATTACAAGAGGTTTACTGCAGAATATTGTGTGTACAGCAGTCATCGTTCATTTACAGGGACACACAAAAGAATTCTCTACTGTCTGTTAACAATAATTCCTGGAAGTGTGTTTTAAATTGCTGAATGCGATTTTAAATTTAACTCACTCTTTGTCTATTACTTGGCGTGTATAAAGTCTGTAGATCATATACAGGGCAGCACAAAAGTCTGCGAACACATTTCCGTTTATTGACAAAAACTCCAGAAGGAGAATTTTAAACTGTGCTACGCGTTTCCTAACTGAACTAAAATTTAGCATCCTATCCTATGTAGTATAAATACAAATCTATAGATCATATACAGGGCTGAATAAAATATTCGGATATTTTTCCAAATATTGTACATGTTGGAAATTCCTGAAATTACATTTTTAAATATGTTAGGCACTTTCCAAATTGTTTACTTAGATGTTATCTTTCAGCTTATTAAACGGTTATGATTTGTAAAATTATTTTGGAAGCGTTGGAAAGTGTTACATAATCTATGCTTGACGCATGATTTTTCGTTCTTGTTTTAGAATAGTGTTCCATTTTTGAAAAATTTCTGCCCAGCGCCCTTTTTTTTTCTAGAGTCAGCACTAAATAACTATGATATAATTTACTCTGCACTCCTTTGTCACAGGAACCTTCGCCTAACTGTCTTAAGTGCGATTTTGTGCTAAATATTATAAACAATCACGAAACTGAAATGGCAACCAATTAAAAAATACTAATCTTATATGACTTTCTTATGTTCTATTTTGTATTACATTATAATATCAATATGGCTAATTTATGTATGAATGAAACAAATTTCTTCTCAACGCATAATATTAAATGGTGAAAATATAAAACTAATATTGTTTGAGAATTTGATACATTGATACCTATTTTATAAAGATACTAGCTGACCCGCCCGGCGTTGCCCGAGCCCGTGTAATAAACTGAAATCTTTTTAAAAACGAAACTCTGGCCAAGGTTTCTGATGGCTTCGACACCGTATACCGGGCACGCTCCGGAAAATCTTTTATTTCCCCCTTCCACTGCCAGGGCAGCAACCTCTTTCGGAAAGAATCTCTGAGACAGGTTAACGTTGCCTACGGTACTGTATAGTAGGCGTGCGACAAAATCGAGCTGGTTTCGAGAAGATGGGAACATTATAAGCCGAGTTATTCAAATAAGGCACAGTTAGAGAAAATAATCATGAGTGAGGTGCCAGGTGAAGGGGATGTTCAAGTGTCCTTCAGAAAATGACTAATTAAGAGGACTACGATGCATCTTTAAAAATTCATTCGTTTGGTTAAGCTAGAAACTTAATTACAAATTTGGCTTAAACTATTATTTGGAAATAGTGGTAGCCTCTACTCATAAATTTAGTTTAATGTTATAAAGGGTGTCTATTAAGTTAATTATAATGTTTGGAATCACTTGCATTCAAATTGGAAAGATAGTTGCTGAGATATGGAAAAGATGGCATAGTTAGGTAAAAAACCTAGAAGCAGGGGTCGGGGAGGGGGAGGGGATGTTCAAGTGCCATTCAGCAAATGACTAATTAGGACAACCACTATGCGTCCTTAAAAATTTGTTTGTTTGGTTAAGCTAGGAACTTAATTAGAAATTTGGCTTAAACTATTATTCAAAAATAGTGGTAACTGCTACTTATAAATTTACTTTAATGTTATAGAAGTTTACTATTGAGTTAATTATAATGTTTGGAATCAGTTGCGTAGAAATCGGATATATAGTTGCGGAGATACGGAAACAGGGCATAGTTAGAGGAAAAACTTTGAAGGAGGGACCGGGGGGAGGGGATGTTCAAGTTCCCTTCAGCAAATGACTAATTAGGAGGATCACTATGCATCTTTAAAAATTCGTTCGTTTGGTTAAGCTAGAAACTTAATTACAAATTTGGCTTAAACTATTATTCGGAAATAGTGGTAGCCTCCACTCATAAATTAAGTTTAATGTTATACAGGTTTCTATTAAGTTAATTATAATGTTTGGAATCACTTGCGTTGAAATCAGAAAGATAGTTGCTGAGATATGGAAACGGAGCATAGTTAGGTAAAAAACCTTGAAGGAGGGTTTGGGGGGGGGTTCAAGTTCTGTTCAGCAAATGACTAATTAGGAGAACCGCTATGTATCTTTAAAAATTCGTTCGTTTGGTTAAGCTAGGAACTTAATTAGAAATTTGGCTTAAACTATTATTCAGAAATAGTGGTAACCACTACTCATAAATTTACTTTAATGTTATAGAAGGTTACTATTGAGTTAATTATAATGTTTGGAATCAGTTGCGTAGAAATCGGAAATATAGTTGCGGAGATACGGAAACAGGGAATAGTTAGAGGAAAAACTTTGAAGGAGGGACCGGGGGGAGGGGATGTTCAAGTTCCCTTCAGCAAATGACTATGAGGATCACTATGCATCTTTAAAAATTCGTTTGTTTGGGTAAGCTAGAAACTTAATTACAAATTTGGATTAAACTATTATTCGGAAATAGTGGTAGCCTCCACTCATAAATTAAGTTTAATGTTATACAGGTTTCTATTAAGTTAATTATAATGTTTGGAATCACTTGCGTTGAAATCAGAAAGATAGTTGCTGAGATATGGAAACGGAGCATAGTTAGGTAAAAAACCTTGAAGGAGGGTTTGGGGGGGGGTTCAAGTTCTGTTCAGCAAATGACTAATTAGGAGAACCGCTATGTATCTTTAAAAATTCGTTCGTTTGGTTAAGCTAGGAACTTAATTAGAAATTTGGCTTAAACTATTATTCAGAAATAGTGGTAACCACTACTCATAAATTTACTTTAATGTTATAGAAGGTTACTATTGAGTTAATTATAATGTTTGGAATCAGTTGCGTAGAAATCGGAAATATAGTTGCGGAGATACGGAAACAGGGAATAGTTAGAGGAAAAACTTTGAAGGAGGGACCGGGGGGAGGGGATGTTCAAGTTCCCTTCAGCAAATGACTATGAGGATCACTATGCATCTTTAAAAATTCGTTTGTTTGGGTAAGCTAGAAACTTAATTACAAATTTGGATTAAACTATTATTCGGAAATAGTGGTAGCCTCCACTCATAAATTAAGTTTAATGTTATAAAGGGTGTCTATTAAGTTAATTATAATGTTTGGAATCACTTGCATTGAAATCGGAAAGATAGTTGCTGAGATATGGAAACGGAGCATAGTTAGGTAAAAAACCTTGAAGGAGGGTTCGGGGGGGGAAAGGGGGAGGGGATGTTCAAGTTCCATTCAGCAAACGACTAATTAGGACAACCGCTATGTATCTTTAAAAATTCGTTTGTTTGGTTAAGCTAGGAACATAATTAGAAATTTGGCTTAAACTATTATTCAGAAATAGTGGTAACCGCTACTCATAAATTTAGTTTAATGTAATTAGTTTATGTTAATTAGTAATGTTAAGTTTTAGTAATGTTAATTAGTTTAAAGGGTAACTATTAAGTTAATTATAATGTTTGGAATCACTTGTATTGAAATCGGAAAGATAGTTGCTGAGATATGGAAACGGGAAATAGTTAGAGAAAACTTTGAAGGAGGGCCCCGGAGGGGGGGGGGGGGTGGCGAATGTTCAAGTGACCTTCAGCAAATAACTAATTAGGAGGATCACTATACATCTTTAAAGATTAATTCATTTGGTTAAGCTAGGGACTTATTTTGAAATTTGTCTTGGGCTATTATTCGGAAATACTGAGTTTTACGATAATTTAGTAAAAATGGAACTAAATGGAGAAGTTCGGAACATTATTACTGAGAAACTGAGATTTAAAATAGCGGTATTCTGTATATAAAACAACAATTAAACGCTACGGGTTAAAATTGTTAAATGTAATTAGACACCTACCCCTCGCCATTCCCGCAAATATATAACAAATAATCTGTTAAATAGTTTTCTGTAATAGTAGTCTCTATCATAATAATATATGTCCTGTTTTAAAAAAACCTTAAACCCAGATAATTATAATGAAGAAAAACGTGTCTGTAAATGTCTGAAACAGGTGGTGTTTATGAAATCTGTCGTGAATAGATGGCCGATGGCGCTGTATTAGCTTAGCTATATGCAGGTAACTGCAATCAATGTTGGCACTGTTTCGTTATAAGTCCTTATCTATGCATCGTTACTTTGATTTATTTAATGTGTTCTGAGAAGATATTCAACACAACCAACCAACCGATGAAAAAAAGCGTATTTTTAATGAGAGTTCTTTGTGCATTTTAATTAATATTTCAGAAAGTAATTAAAATTCTGACGCAATGTTGCACCAGGAGAGGGTTTGGACTACCTAAATCTAATTCTCCAGCCTTCTAGGTGGCCTAGATTTTCCTAGCCATCGCCGACACACACACAGAGCGAAACTTTCTTTTATTAGTTATAGATAACATTCCGATTATGTTTCTAAAAATGTAAATAGAGGCTGCTGAAAGCGTTTTTGAAAACTATGCTTTTCTCGCCAATTTCAACCTCAACGTCTTCTTTCGCGCGCTAAAGCTCTATAACAAAGAAGTATACCATTTACTCAACACTAAAACATTACAACAATATTTTACATAGAATAAAATGTTATTAATAAAATATAGATGACCAAGTTATGTTTCTTTTCTGATATAAAAATAACTGATAATTAAATATAACTCCAATAAACACAAAACAAATAATTAAAAAATATATAAAAATTACTGCATCAAGCAAAAAGAAAATTTTTGGGATTTCAAGGTTCTCACCATGAATTTAAAACAATTTTTGTTAACTTTTCACACGAGTAGTATAATAAATAATATTCAAGTTCTAGAACACAAAAAGTATAATCAGTTAAATATTGAAATTTCACTAAAAAACAAACTACAAAACCTTCCTTAATTCTTACTTTGATAAGTGCTTAAGCACTTGATTTTTAAAGATGGAAGCCATGAGATCTTTAAAATTCTCTTGGATTCATTAATTCATAGTTCGTCTTTATCGATGATAATAAAACTTCCTTGAAGCAATTATGAAAACTGCTATTGTAGTACCACACAGCAGATTACTTAATTTTTCATTACACAAATGTTTACTAAAAAATGTACATAGAGCTCCGACATACCGGTAAATATTATCAAAAGCAAATTAGTCGATTGTTCTCTCGATTGCCACTAACCAAAATCGCAGGAGGCTGGACCATAGTAGAGTACCGTTATACATCAGAGTAATTCACATTACTCAGTGCATTCCGAAGAAAACAGACAAGAGTCATAGGGCCAAGTTAGGGTTTATTTACAAAATTTAACTCATCCAAGCGAGAATATACAAGTATGAGTAACAGTTTATATAAAATCATCCAATATGAGTAAGCGTACGGTATATCCTGTTTCAAGTTCAGGAATGTAGCCTTCACATAATTTGATGAGCATGCGCCCTACGTGTAAGTTGCGGACTATAGGGGAAAAACTGGCAGTGCCTGATTTACGGTAATGCATTCGGGGCACGGGCCCAGGGCCCCCAAATGCTACTAAAGATTTTTCAATTATTGGCCAAAACAGTTTTAACTGTCAAAAAACAAAATTAAAATGGAAAAATCTGTTTGTCAGAGACTGCCTATGATATGTTAAAGTAACTTCATTTTTTGCTGATTGTCTTTTAACAATTTATGTGCAGTAATGTACGGAACTCCATTTTTGGGATCGCCATATTATTTTATTTTTATTTATTTTATATGTAAGGCCCTCATGGTTAATATGGACAAAGCCGTGTGGTTCTGCTAGTTACTTGTGTAAATTTAGTTTTTTTTCACACAAAGCTTGTATTTAAAAGAAAAATTAGTTTGATTAATATGATATGCTAATATTTTAAATAATTATAGCTTGGTACTGTGGTAAATTTATTATTAGTTGTTGCATACTTTATCATTCCAGATATATGGACTTGCATAGAGAAAGGTAATCAGCACCACACAGTTTATTATAAAATTCAATTAAAAATTTATAATTATCAAATAATTATTTAAAAGTTAATTAATGATTATTAAATTTAATTTTTTAAATTAATATTTTAAAGAAATTATCAAAGTCAATAGTGGTTATCTTAACACAAGTACTGCTTTCGATATTATATTTTTTTATTATCTGTGCGAGGGGGGCCCCCATACACATATGTGCCCAGGGCCCCCAAATTTCTAAATCGGTCCCTGAAAACTGGTGCTGTCCTGAGTCGGCAATCAAACGAAGACGTAGAGTATACGCCGCTGAAGTCGTGACGTCATCAATATGGCGCTGGTTATAAACAGACTGCAGTGCCCATTGAAATAACATGCACGTAAAAAATAAAATCGTCTAGGAATAATAATTTTCATATTTAAGAACTTTCAGGCACTGTTCTGCAAAGTTTAAGGTACGCTTTTCATTATGAATTCCCCAAACTTCTGATTTTGTGATTTAAATTTGATCAGTTTATTAAAAACTCATTAGCTTAACTCTGGATAGACAAACATCATGGTTGTTTACATCTACTGAATTGCTGATATTTACTTATTTATGTCTGTCAAGATATCTCTGTCTCTCTCTACTTATAAATAAAACTTTTATTAATTTTAATTAATAATTTTATATTTAAAAAAAATATTAAAGATATTTTATAATTTATAAATTATTATAATACATAAATTATAAATAATATTTAAATAAAGTATGTAAATTATATATTAAATAATATATTAAGTATATAAATTATATATATATATATATATATATATATATTATAATAATATAAATAAACATAAAATATAATATATTAAATTATAATACTGAAATGATATACTATTTTAAATTAAATATTAAATCAATTTAAACATATTAAATTAATTATATATTACATTAAATTAATATTATGAATCATTAATACTAATAATAAATAATTATTTATCATTTTAAATGATTAATAAATACAACTGATAAATAGTATAAAATTAATTATTAATAATATTAATTAATAATTATTTAATTATACATATACTTAAATAATTATTATATAATTAAATAATTATTATAATTAAATAACATATAATAAATATATAATTAACTAATTATTAATTTAATTATAATAATTAATTATATTATTAACTAATTTAATTATATATCTATAATTGTCTGAGTGCAACGAAGACTCATACACAGCGCAGTATTACTTTGCCCCATATATAGCTACGATGGATATTAAAACCTTTCGTCAAGCATAACTCAAAAAATATTTAACGGATTTCGTTCAAATTTTTACAGCAGGTACCTATAAAGGTGACAACGTCGTCTATTTATTACCAAGAATAAGTGTCAAACCGTTTGGAAGTTATATTAAAAAAATAGATAAAAAAGCACAATTAAAGTACATACGTCACTAAAATTTTGTGCGTACGTCATTTTCACCGGCGGGAGATTTTCGTAGACAATCGGAATTGAAAAGTTCATGGAGTACACGGAGCAAAAAAATACGCACGCACTAATATTCAGCACACTAAAATATATTTCAATTTAGTAGAAATCGAAAATTAATATGGATTTTTTTTCTGTTTGAAAGAAAACCCCCGCAATAATTTGGTAGACTTGGCGCAAATCTCAGCAATAGCAGCTTTTTTTATTTCGCGTGTGTAAATAAATAAAAAAAAAATCTTTGGTGTTTAAATAAAAGGTTTCGATTTATGGCATTATTTCTTTTTTTTTTCCTCTTTTTAGCATTTTAAATCGGATTAATGAAAGGCATGTATTTTAAATTAAATGAGTGAAAGGTTTATATTTAAATGAAATGAATTCAATATGAAAATGTTATAGGAACAATATTTGGCGATTTATCAACTGCGCCAGGATAACATAAAAGTACCAATATATCAAACGGTATGTATTATGTGAAATGAAACAATTATAATTATAAACACCCATCGTACAAGAAAAACTAATATTCTGCATTCAGAGGGAAAAATCCATCTCCTGTGCCGTAAGATTTGGCGAGTTCTTTTTTGGTGATAAGTTTTTCGATGTGATTGTTGGGATCTGCAGGACTTGGCTTACTTTTTCTAAATATTTTTTTCAGATGTAGTATTATGTAAATATATTTTTTTGCAGATATTTTTCTATTTTGTATATTTGGCATTCTATTTTGTATATTTTGTATTTGGCATTTAGAAAAGAGATTTTTACCTTTTTATCTGTGCCTTCGGAAATATTAAAAAATAAAAAAAGATTTACATATTTCAAGCGTATGTTTGCATTATTTTGCAAGCGTATATGTTTTGCATTTTTATACGGACCACTTCTCCATTTTTAGATTTTAAATGCTATTTATTATTTACTAGCCGTTTATTAATTGTTTACAATTTACCCCGCTGACAATAACAATTATTTATCAAAAAAATGCCTCTTAGGTCCGTTAAATAAGTTTGTTTGTGCATTTTCATTACTTATTAAAATATCGAGTATGGCGATAAAATTTTATTTTAGCATCGTGCTTAAATTTTTAAGATGGTGCAAAAACATGCTTTAATAAACGTATGTTTGTAAATATTTGAAAAACATGTTTTACCGCTCTCTTGAAAAAATTTGTAAGATGCTAAAACTACCTTTTGGCACCATTTCAAATTTTTATCGCCAACCGACATAGGATACGAAACTTTTCCCCATTCAGATACACAGGCAAGGCTGGTCTCAAACAAGAGTAAAGCTAGCAACAATATTGTTTTAACTCTATAAGAGTTACAATAACTTGAATTATAAAATTTGAGCGAAACGAATGATATTAAATGCTCCGATTGGCTTTGGGCCCAATTACGAAAGTTTCACCTAAAAAAACTGTAGAAGAAGTCTTTTACATTTGTTTCAAATGAAGCTCGGTCTACAAGGTATTAGTTAATAATACAAACAACACTAATGGCATGGAGGCAAAAGTTTTAATTTAAATGTATACCAGTGAACCCGTGCGAGGATTTCGCACTGCAGTCGAATATTTTTTAGATGCTGGTTTAAACTTTTAAAGAAAAATTAAGCATAAAAATAGCTGCAAACAACATTAATCAAGCCAAAATATCATCTCATTTATTCCATCAAAGTTATACTAAAAACTGATCCATTATAGCAAAAAGCACGCTCGAGAAAAAAAATTAATAGTCGTGTAATGTGATTTTAAAATGAATACAAACTTATGTAAACCTTCAAAAGAATTCAGGCTTTAATCAGCATTAACAAACGTATAAAAATAAAACATAGCGGCTATATCGAAATTAGAAAATGAAAAGTCTTGTTGCCAAATAGTCTATATAAAAATAGTGTTGCCACTGTAATCATATATATAACATTCACCCCCCACGAAAAGTTATTTATCAACATAATCCGACAGATAGGCAGGTTTACGTTTCAGTCGTCTGGGACGCTGTTGTCCATCACTAGTTTTCTGTTCTGGCAGGTTAGGACAGACACTTTCATCAGGACATACACAATCTTTAGGATTATTTTCAGTTCCATCCCGACTCTCTGTTGATTGTTCCGAATGACCATCAAAATCTTCACTGGTACGGCTAACAAGCGACTCCATCTCATCATTACTCTCATAGGTAGGTTCGACGATTTCCCCTCTTGGAGCTAAATGTCGTATGGACACGCTAGTCTCACGTCCATCTGGTAACCTTACATAAGCGTATTCTGGATTAGCTTCCAGAAGTTCAACTTCTTGAACAAGGGGTTCATATTTATTAGCGCGTGAATGGTTTTTCATCAACACTGAACCTGATTGAGTAAGCCAAGTAGGTATTGAACTCCCATTATGCGACCTTCTAGGATGAGTGAACATGCGTTCATGTGGAGTTACATTAGTTGCCGTGCATAAAAGAGAACGAACAGAATGTAGTGCTGATTCTAGAACCTCTTCCCACTGTTCAATCTTCTTGTTTTTAGTTTTCAATGCCAACAGAATTGTTTTCCATATGGTCCCATTGTAGCGTTCGACCTGTCCATTACCTCGTGGGTTATAGGCAGTGGTACGACTAGTTGCCACACCAAGTGATGTTAAAAACATTTTTAACTCTCTGGACATGAAAGAGGGTCCTCTGTCAGAATGTATGTATGCTGGCATACCAAATATGGAGAAAATATTACTTAAATGCGCAATCACTGTAGTAGAAGAAATATCAGAGCAAGGAATTGCGAAAGGAAACCTCGAGTACTCATCAACCACAGTGAGGAGGAAACGATTTCTAGAATTTGATGGCAATGGGCCCTTAAAATCAACATTCAATCTTTCGAACGGTGAAGTTGCTTTTATCAACTTCCCTTGATTTTTAAAGAATCTGGGTTTTACTTCACAGCAGACAGGGCAGGAATTTATGAGGCCTTTAACATCGTCCAGGGAGAAAGGCAAGTTTTTGGATCTAATCCAATGATGCATTCTAACAATACCAGGATGACATAAGTCCTCATGCAGCTGTTTTAAATTCACTTCTGGAATAATTGTAGCAGTTATTCTTGAAAATGTATCTGCATTAGCATTCTTGCTTCCAGGGCGGTAGATAATATCAAACTTGAAGCATGACAACTCCAGTTTCCAACGCATGATCTTTTCGTTCTTGATTTTGCTAGAATGACGTTTGTCAAACATAAATGAGACAGACCTTTGGTCAGTGAACACCTCAAAAGGTCTACCAATCAAGTAATGGCGCCAGTAACGTAGAGATTCCACGATTGCATATGCTTCTTTCTCAACAGCTGAATGATTAAGTTCTGACTTGTTTAATGTTCTAGAGAAGAATGCTATAGGTCGTCCCGCTTGGCTGAGAGTTGCTCCTATGGCAAACTTAGACGCATCAGTCTCTACACTGAATGGTACGGAATCGTCTATAGCGGTTAATGAAGCTTTGGCTATATCTGATTTTAAATTGTTAAATGAATTCACAGCCTCCTCTGAAAGAGGGAATTGATGATTTGATAATAATGGACGTATTTTCTTAGAGAATGTTGGTATCCAACGGCAGTAGTGGGCAAACATTCCTAATGCTCTTCGGAGAGATGCCGTATTGTTAGGTATAGGCAAGTTTATCAAAGGAGCAAGCCTGTCTGGATCAGGCTTGATAGTCTTGTTTGTTATGGTATATCCTAATAGCTTAACAGACTTAGTAGAAAACTGACATTTTTGTTCATTTAGTGTTAGGTTGTATTTCTTGGCAATTGTTAAAAAATTTTTTAAGTTTCGATCATGTTCATCAGGGTTTTTTCCACAGACAGTTACATCATCCAGATAAGGATACGTACCCTCTAGGCCTTCGTCGTGAATGATCTTGTCAATTGCTCTCTGGAAACAAGCAACACCATTGGTGACCCCAAAAGGTACACGGAGGAAATGATATAATTTACCATCTGCTTCGAAGGCAGTATAATGTTTTTCAGCATCACTAATAGGAAGTTGATGGTAAGCACTTCTCAAATCGATAGTGCTGAATATTTCATATCTTGATATTTTTGAGATTAATTCTTCAATTTTCGGAAGAGGATAGGCATCAAGCATCGTAAAACGATTAATGGTTTGAGAATAATCAATTACCATACGTGGTTTGTGATGCTCTCCTTTTACTACGAATGCCTGAGCTCGCCAAGGTGAATTACTGGGTTCAATAACCCCCTCTTCCAACAACTTCTTTATTTCTGCAGCAATAAATATTCGGTCTTCCTCAGATTGCCGCCTAGATTTGGTAGCCACGGGTTTACAGTCAGGGGTTAAGTTAGCGAACAGTGAAACTGGTTGCACCAGAGCAACAGCTAGGGAGCATATTTTAAGAGGTGGTCTCTCGCCATTAAACTGGATTTCAATGAGTGAATGGTTCTTCAGAATATCATGACCAATAAGAAAGTCTGCACAGAGATTTTTCATGATAAGTACTTTTATGCCATTGTACACATGTTTGTCCAAATTCATACTAACTTCACCGCAACCCTTAACATCTGTGCTTAGAGAGGAATTAGCCATAGTTATTTTGTTTAAGTATGGTTTAACTTTTATGTTACATCTTTTAACGTAGCATTCGTTTATAAAGCTAAGGGAACTACCAGTGTCAATAAGTGCATTCAATTCTATCCCATTTATTTGGACTTTGGTAATGGATTTTTGAAGACAACTAGGTGATATTGGCACTGAAGCTAAGGTGTGAATTGATGCAGCAGAGTTATGGGAGACACGCTGTGGTTTTGATAGGCAAACTCTTTGATAGTGTCCCTTTTTTCCACATCTTCTACAGAGTACTTCTTTTGCAGGACAGGCTTCTTACATGTCGGTCATTTCCACAAAAGAAACACTTTCCAGATCTAAGTCGCGTAGCTGCAGCTGAATGGTTATCTTCAACGTGATCAGAAAGCTCTGTGGCAGCCACAGGTATAGGATGTGAGGTATTCATATACGATGCTGAGTGAGATTCAGCTAGTTCCAGTGCCCTAGCTTGATCGAAAGCATTTTCTAAGGTAATAGTGGAGTTTTCCAGCAAACGCTCTCTGATGCGAGGATTCCTTAAACCGCGAATGAACGAGTCTCTAATGTACTCACTCTTGTATTGATCAGCCGTCACGGCTTTGAAGTTACAGTCCTTGCTAAGTTGCTTCAGTGTTTGTAAGAATTCAGAAACAGACTCACCACTTTCTTGTATTTTAGAGGCTAGGCAATGTCTGGCAAAAATTTCATTTCGTTTGGTAACATAGATAGAGTCCAAAATGGGAATAGCAGCATCATAATTTACGGCATCATTAATATGAAGGAACACACTAGCAGAAACGTAATTACATAGAAGCGGGAATTTGTTTGTCTCAGTTATGTTTTGAATTTCGCTTAAAAAATTAGAAAAGGTTCGTTTCCAGTGTTTCCATTTAGCCTCCGCACCAACACAAGTAGGATCGACGTCAAACTTTTCAGGTTTCAAGAGTTGATCCATCGTAAGGTATTTATAAGTAATAAATATACAAATGCTGATTAAATTGTAATGTGATTTTAAAATGAATACAAACTTAAGTAAACCTTCAAAAGAATTCAGGCTTTAATCAGCATTAACAAACGTATAAAAATAAAACATAGCGGCTATATCGAAATTAGAAAATGAAAAGTCTTGTTGCCAAATAGTCTATATAAAAATAGTGTTGCCACTGTAATCATATATATAACAAGTCCTATTTTAACTGCATTAGAGGACGACGTCACTCACTTCTGGAAAAACTGACAAAAACCTTTCATTTCATTTAAGAAAACAATTCTGATTTAAATTTTAATTAACAGCAATTTTGCTTCGATCGATTGAGGGTGTTTTTTTTCTTCTAAACATTTCAATTTTTCTTTTTAATTATAAATATAAAATAAACCCGTGCGCACGTATCACACTTTATACTTCTTGTACTTATTACGTATTCTACGCATTATGTATTACGTAAATAAGGTACTCTTATTACGTATGCCACGGTTGTACTATTTATTTTTTTATAATCATGGTTGAGCATCACATAATGCGGTATTTTAGTTTTGTGGCAACACTAATTTGAAGAATCATTTCATTTATGAAAGCAATGCCGATTTAATTTTTAATTAACAGAAATTTTTAGTCAAAAAACATGCTTTAACGAAATGTAAGTGTGCTATGTCAGAAGCCTGTTTAAAATCCTTTCATATGGTGTCTCATTCCTTCTTCTGCGTTTTGTATTTGCTTAGAAAAAGTGATGTTAACAGCAGAAATAATATATAGGATATTTGAAACCCTACCCCCCCTCAAAAAAAAGAAAAGAAAAGTTACAGTAATGAATTTACAATGGCGTTAAGCCACGCTTTCTGACATAAGCAATTGGCTGCAAACGCGATAACGAAACTTTCACTTAATTTAATAACATGTAGCTGATATAGCCCTCAGGGTACTTTGCAGTTATACAGACCTTGTGGTTTTTTTAAAAAGCTTGAGACAATTCAGGTTTAAGAAGTTGAGATTTACTGTCAAAGGATATAAACAGCTATGAACACAAAACTGATGAATTATTATTCAGGTTTATGTATGTATTTAAAAAAAATTGCATCTGATTACACTTATTAGATAAATTACTTCTGTTTGCATTTAATAACTGGTAAACGGCTTCCGTAAATTAAATGAATTGTTTAAATATTGGGAAGAGGTGGCGAGAGGTAGAAAGACGAGTAAACAAACGGGTAGAGAGACGAGTAGCGACATAGGTAGGCTGACGGGTAGCGAAACGAATAGACAGACGGCTAGAGAGAAAGGTAAAAGAGGGTTGACAGAGGGGTAGTGAGATGGGTCACGAGACGGGTAGCGACACCGGTAGACAGGAATGTAGAGAGAAAGGTTGCGAGACGCGTAGCGTGGTAGATTATGAGACGAGTAGAGATATGAATACAGAGACGAGTTGACTGACGGGTAATGAGATTGGTAGCGAATCGGGTAAAAAAACAGACGGATAGTGAGACGGGTATACAGATGAGTAGAGAGACAGTAGATGGGTACGGAGATGGGTAAGAAAATGGGTAGAGAGGCGTATAGCCAGACGGGTAGAGAGACAGATAGACAAGTTGTGAGACAGATAGATAAATGGGTAGCGAAGTGGATAGAGACACGGCTAGACATACAAGTAGTTAGACGGATCGACAGACGGTTAGAGAAATAGATTGACGGGTAGAGAGACCGGTAGAGAAATATAGAGACAGGTAGAGAGACGTGTAGAGAGATAGACAATCGGTTAGAGAGACGGGCAGAAGAACGGATAGGGAAACAGACATATTGTGGAGAGACAGACAGACAGGCAAAAGAAAAGTCTGCGGATTGGCGCAGTAAAGGTGCAGGGGGCAGAGCCTCCTAGAGAATAATCAAGAAGTATCTGTTAAGCTTAACTTTGAAATATGTATAATTTTTCAATTGTGCCGATATGGAGATTTAATGTAAAAGTTATTTTACAGAAGTCATCGAAAGATTTTTTGTACACTTTAATAGTAATTTAGACTATAGTTTTGCAATCTGGTTTGTAGCAAAGCATGCTATCAATGTGGTTTGAAGTGTAAGAGTTTCTATAAGCAGTTATACAAATAATAGATATATATAATCAAGGAAGAAAAATTTTAAATTCACACACAAAAAAAGGTGCAACAATGAAATTAAATTTGCGTTAAGCCACGCTTGATAGAATAATCTATTGGCTGCAAATCCAATTACGTAACTTTAAAAAGCTTGGGCGTTTTAAAAGAGCCGGCGTTTTTTTTTTTTTTTTTTTTTCAAGTTTTGCGCAATACGCGCTTAAGAAAATGAGATTCTTTGCCACATGTTAAAAAAAAATTATGACAACACATCTGATGAACGGTACTTCTTTTCTATTTTTTAACAGTGTATATGAATTTATATATGATATTTTGTAACTCTACCATTTAATTTGCTCTTTTTCTTTATATTGTAATTGTTAACCCTATGTTCTCAGCAATATCACTCAGACTAATCCCTTTGAGGGAAGTCCTAGTTAAATAATTATTAATTAAAATTATTAATAATTATTTTATATAATTTATTAATATCAATTATATTTATTAATCATTTAAAATTATAAATAATTATTTATTATTAGTATTAATTATTCATAATATTAATTTAATGTAATATATATTTAATTTGTTTAAATTATTATTATTATATTATAGATTATATTATAATTTTATATTATATTATTATCAATATTTATAATTATATTAAATATAAATTAATAGCATAAAAAATAATAATATTACAAGTTATAAATTTAAATTATCATAGTAACGCATTTTAATTATTATTAATTATAATATAATAATATGAACTAAAATATTAGTTATTTAACAATTATATTTAATATTTTAAAATAATTATTTAATATTAAAAAGTATAATTAATATTAATAATAATAAAATATTTATAATTATAATTAGTATATATTTAATAAATAATTAATATTATATATATAAATAATATCATAATGAATTATATTAAATTAATACTACATTAAGGCTGGGATTGCGGTGCCTCGCTTAAGATCAACTTTGAGACTTACGATATAAACAAAACGTAAACGGCATTACAGTGCCTCGCGATCTTACGACAGCTTCGAAGCAGCCGTAAGTTAAGACGCAAGTGGATGCGCGCGCAACCGAAACAAATGTAACTGCGGCCTCTGATTGGCTGACTGCAGGAGGACTTACACCGAAGCACGAGGACTTACGCTGAGGCACCGTAATACGAAGTTACGACTGATCGCAGGAACGCCTATCCTACGATCGAGCGTAAGATACGGTAGAGCGAGGCACCGTAATCCCAGCCTAAATTAATAATATAATATATTAAATTAAAATACTAAATTTTAATATATTAAATATAAAGTATTATAATATATAAATTATTAAAAATAATCTAATAACTTTTTATTTAATATGATTTTCTCTTTACTTATAACTAAAACATCAAATTACTTATAAGTAAGGAGAGATAAATATATCTTGACAGATATGAATGTAAACATCGCCGATTCAGACGATGTAAACAACCGCCATGTAGTAACCGGATAGCTAACCGGAGTTAAGCTAATGAGTTTTTAATAAATTATTCAAATTTAAAGCACAGAATCAGAAGTTTCGTGAATTCATAATAAAAAGCGTACCTTAAACTTTGCAGAACAGTGCCTGAAAGTTCTTAAGTATGAAAATTATTATTCCTAGAAGATTTTATTTTTTACGTCCATGTTATTTCTTTTATCTCTTCTATCTGTTTATGCCCAGCGCCATATTGAAACGTCACACTTCAGCGGCGTATTCCGTATGACACCACTCTTTTACCAAATGTCACCAAACCAAGTTATTGTCCAAAATCCGATAGACTAATCAAATGCATATGTTTCCACTCTCTTATGAAAGCACTTTAGAAACTCCTCCTCAAGTGAGGATCATGAACGGGCTTTATTCGAGGCGAACGAAAAAGAAAGGCTACCGCGTTGCTTTACGCGTATCTTTTTTTACAGACCGCGAGAGTCACGTGATGCTCGAATCCACCAATGCAGGTGTACGGAAAGAGCACCACGTCACTCTAGCGGTCTGTAAAAAAAGATAAGTGGAATGCACCGCGGTAGCCTGTCTCTTTCGTTAGCCTCGGCTTTATTGGCATGACGTCATAAACCACCATCTTGTGACCTCCCTGCTGTGTTTATATTTGTTTGTCTGTATCGCATGCATACATTGGTCGATATTGTAAGAAATCACGTGTTGGTGGTATTCTTACAATCTCGAACCCAGATTCCCAATAAAGCCCGAAGCAGACGAATTTTTGTAGCCTCGAACCCGAAAAAATAACAGGGTAGATGTTGAATCGTGATTCTTTCATGATTCATTATTATATCAAGCTCCGCGGCGGGCTACTAATCGATTAACACCGGCAGTGCTTGATCATTTCTTTTGTCTGTTGATTGATATTTCTGTAAGGATTTTTACTTTATATTTGCTTTAAAATGTATTCTTCTTTAATTTTTTTTTAAAGTGCATGATTATTACTGTTTGGTTTAGAATATATATTCTTTTTTGTGATTATGTATTATACTTTAGATAGAATAAAGGAAATTTTGCTTATGAAGGCGTGCATGGGTAGTTAAGATGCCCTTTTTAAGTTTGTTCGATGCTTTAAAATATAGAACTTATAATTTCGATTATTTTGAGGATGCTTATGATTAGTTCTAAATACAATAATGTGCTTTAATTTGTATGAATGGCTGAATATTGAGTTAGGTGCGATTCTGCTAGTTAAATTTGTATGTAATTTTTCCTGAAACTTCAATCGATCCTTCTTTTTTTGTTATAAAAATATTTGTTTACGAAGGTAGTGTACATTGATTTGCTATTACTAGAATAGTATCTTTTAAATAATTAAAAACATTTTAAGAATGCATTTGTGATTTGGTATTGGTGTTAATATAAAGGTGTAGAAAATCATGATTATTATTTTTTTAATAATAATAAAATTTGATTATTATTATTTTCATAATGTTTTTTTCCTACGTTAAGATATTGAGTGGCTACCACTAATTGGAGGTTTCCAAAATACTTAAGCTTCTTATTGGATAATACTAAGGAGAATAATCTAATTAATTAAAGCATACAATTATAATTAGCAATTACAAGAATTGCAAATAAATAATTTCATTAGTTTATACTAGGGAAAAGGGGTGTGTAGTACCAAATATTCAATGTCTGAATACCAACTTCTTTTTTTTTTTTTTCCAAGAAGGAAAATATTTTTAAACTGGAAAAAGAATTCACACTAATTAATGTTTTATTTTTTATATGTTTAAAATTTTTAATAGCTTCATGTTAATAATAAAACAAAACTTTTACTATATCTAAATTATAACAATATAATGTTACATGAAAGCTGTCAAACATTTGGTCTAAATTAAGAAGTCATTAGTCCTTACCACTGTTAAATATACTTTTTAAATTTATTTTTTAATTCAGGAAAATTAATTTTAGCACAAAATGTGGAACAGATGTGTCTGCGGTATGAGCTTGGCGACTTTTTCCCAAAATGCAGTTTTGAAAATTATCGCCAATCTGAAATCCAGAGGAAACCTTGCTTTCCAATATGGCGGTCATTTTCAAAACTCTCTGAAATCTACTTTTTTTTTTTAATGAAGAGAAACATCTTAAACGAAGGATTTTTATGTCAGGGGGCTTCTGCCCGTCTCAACCCCCTATTTTGCAGTTTTTAAAAGTAGTAAATACAATATATACACAATTCTTTTTGTTTTAAAAGTATCCATTTTATAAGTGATCTTATCAGCATTCTTATTGGAAAAAGTACTTTCCTTGGCATTTCAGAATTGCGATCTATTTTGAAAAAGGCATTTTTAAGCACATTATAATAAAGAAAACAATCGAAAATAAACCAAAATAGCACTTATCTTGTGCAGAGAAATCCCTCAAATAAATTATGAGTACAAGGTGGGGAAGCAAAAAATTTTCGATTGTAAATAAAAACAAGTTTAATCATTTCTATAGATACAATGTGGAAAAAGCAAATATTAAAAGAGGCGTTTTTGTTCTTTTGCATTATATTTCACATTTATATCAAAAACCGTTGATAAAAAATAATCTGAGAATTTTTACCTTCACTCAAAACTCAAAATGCCGACACAAAAATAAATATTCTGTATCATTTTGAGAAAACACGCAAATGGATCTATGTCGAAATCATGAAAATTTGACTCCGTAAAAATAATCTTAATTGGATCCACATCAGAATTACTCTGTAAACACAATCTTAAGTAGATCCACATCAAAATTATCAAAAATTACGTAGGTAATCATATCTAAATTGGAACAGCTTGCTTTATCTTTAAACTGTCAGCCACAGAGAGGTGCAAATGCGAAGTGAAAGATAATAATACTGTACTGTACCGTTAAGAGAGAAAAGTACCATTAGAATTATTTGAACGAACATTCTAGAATAAGTGTGCACACATTAAAAAGCGGAAACTGTGCAGGTTTGTTATGAAGTGGCATCAGAGGTGCAAAAGAAGATTCTCTCTCTCCTCCCTCCCTTACAAAACTGGAAGAGCTGCTATAGTTGCTAGCATGAAGATAGAGACGGAGAACGATGATAATATTTCTATTATTGGAACTAAAAACAGTACTTAGCCATTTCCTGGAAAAGGCATAGCTTGCGGACTTGGTAAATGTAGCGTCATCTATATTCTGTGTCCGGGGGTCGATGCAGGTTTTTTTTCTTGGGGCCTATTTGGTGAAAAGAAAAGGTAATTTTTGTGAAATTTTATTATAGGACAAGCAGTTGGAAAATAAGTTTCCCCTGGCAACTGTGGACAGAGGTGTGTATGAAAGACAAAAAATGTAATGAGACATTAAAGATAAAACATAACTTTATTTTTCCACATAAGTACCAAGTACATTGAGACATTTGTCATACTGCTTTATAAGCTTCAAAAAGCCTTCCAAGAAAAAATCAGGGCTTTGCATACGGACGAAACATTGAATGGCTATGGGCGAAAGACGACACAGCATGTGAACGTGCAAGACACCGATACACCGTTGGGTAGAGGTCAACCGCGATCAAGCAGATGGCGCTGTTGCAGTGCCTGTGCAGATAACAGCCAAATTTCGTCGATCGGACATGTAAAATGTGCAATTTTGTCAATCGGGCCCGTAAAAATCCAGAGTTTTGCCGATTGGGTGCGAAAAACCGCTTATCTTACCAATCGGGCGCGATTAAATCGCAAATTTTGCCGATTATGCAAGTAAAAATCATGAATTTTGCCGATCAGGTGCATATAAATTGTAAATTTTGCCGATCAGGGGCTAAAAAATCACAATTTTTGCCGATCAAGTGCAAAAAACTGCGAATTTCGCCGATCAGGCATGTTAAAATTACAATTTTTGCATCGATCAGGTGCGTAGACATTACAATTTTTACTCATCGGGTGCATATAAATTGTAAATTTAGCCGATCGAGAGCTAAAAAATTGCAAATTTTGTTGATCAGGTGCATATAAATTGTAAATTTCGCCGATCGGGTGCATATAAATCGTGAATTTTGCCGATCAGGTGCGAAAAAATAAAAAATTTCGCTGTTCGGGCACGAAAAAATCACAAATTCAGCCGATCGTGTGTGTAAAAATTGCAAATTTTGCCGGTTAAGTACGTAAAAGTAGCAAACTTTGCCAATCAGAAGCATATAAGTCACAAATTTTGCCGATCAGGCACATCAAAATCATAAATTTTGTCAATTACTAGGAAAAAAGTTGAATATTGTCAATCGCACGTGGAAAAAAAAAAGCAAATTTTTTTCATCCTTTCCAACTAAATTGGGTTATGCTGACTAAGGAGATGGTTGAGTATAGAGGGCTAACCCTCCTTTTAAAATTAGCATCTTTATGAACTTTTAGGCCGATCCTCCACATCCTTCCTCGAAACAAAATTTTGTCCACACTACGGATGTTAGCTCTCGACAATCCAGTCATTTTTGTGACTGGCCCTCCTCTTATAAAGGTTGTGCACCCAGTGCCTGATTTACAGCATGGCATTTGGGGCATGGGCCCAGGGGCCCCCAAATGCTACTAAAGATTTTTCAATTATTGCCTAAGCAGTTTTAACTGTCAAAAAACAAAATTAAAATGGAAAAATCTATTTTTCAGAGATTGTCTATGATATGTCAAAGTAACTTCATTTTTTGCTGATTGTCTTTTAACAATTTATGTGCAGTAATGTACAGAACTCTATTTTTGGGATTGCCATATTATTTCATTTTTATTTATTTTACATGTAAGGCCCTCATGGTTAACATGGACAAAGCCACGTGGTTCTGCTAGTTGCTTGTGTAAATTTAGTTTTTTTTTCCTTTTTTTCATACAAAGCTTGTATTTGAAAGAAAAAGTTGTTTGATTAATAGGATATGCTAATATTTTAAATAATTATTGCTTGGTACTGCGGTATATTTTTTATTAGTTGTTGCATACTTTATCATTCCATATATAAGGACTTGCATAGAGAAAGGTAATCAGCACCACAAATTCTTATTCAAAGAATATTTCATTTGATTTTTTTTTTTCAAAGAATATGTGTGAGGGGGCCCCCATACGCATCTGTGCCCAGGGCCCTCAAATTTCTAAATTAGTCCCTGTGTGCACCCCTACTTGATATCCACATTTTATGACCAAATATGTTAAGAAGTACAATTTATAATATGTTTCTCCTCCTCCCCACCTTCATTCATGAAAGCACAATTTTTTTTCGACACTGGCAACCCTTACAACTAAATTTACTCCTTCAAATAAAGTATTTTCACTCTGAAAATAATTTTAGCTATATTTCTTTTATAAATACAAACATAAACTGTTGATATATCCTTGCCAACAGAACTGAATATGTTGACTGGGAAGGAAGGAACCTACGGGACTAAAACTACCCTTCCGAAATTGATGTTTGTTTTATCTGATTGTAGACTTAGATTCCCCCCGGCCACACCTCCTCGAAACAAAATTCTCTCTATGCTACTGATGGTGGCCCTTCGTTTAAAAAGGTTGTGCAGCCCTACAATATATAGTACTTTTGCAACATTTCAACAAAAAAAATTATGCATCCTGAAGGACCCATTAAAATTATATTAATGCATCCCTTCTCCAATTTTTTTTCTTAATTGATGTGCAATAGTGCATCCCTGGCATCACTGTCCTGAATTTATTCGGGCAGAATGTTCATCATCTGTAATTGATACCACAAATAGTATGGTAGCTTTCTTGCACTGAAAGTGTGAATAATTTGATTATCCAAAGTAACTTAATGTGAATTACAATAGATTAAGACGTGGATGCAAGACCTCCAAGCTCTGGACTGATTTCAGTCTTGGAGAGATTTTTGACTGATAGTAAATTCTACTTTGTGCACTTATACTATACTATCAAGGAACTTTTAATCACTTTCATTTATTGTTAGATATCAATTTTTGGCCATAATGCAAGACATTGAAATCTTCTAGCCTATTTTCATTTGGTTATTCCTAATATTCAGAAAAGTTTTCAGTCTTGGCTTGAATTGACTTCTTGCATCCATGGATTGAGATTTAACTAAGTATAAATTTAATATGAACAATTATTTTAAAGCTTCTTTCATTTATTTAGTAAGGCAAAGTATCTTTAGAATAGAATCTTTGCAAATTATATTTATCTTACATTTTATTATTTTTTTACATTATTTTAAAAATTTAGAAAATTGATTTTAATCACTGATTTTTTGTTAAAAAATAATCTTATTTAATCCTTTGACACCCTAGTTAATCAATTCTTTTATATTATTTAGCCTCATTCAAAATATCTTTCAGTTTATAATCAGAAATGAGTTCAGAAGCTGAAAACGTGGAAGCAGATCCTCAGTCTTACAAACCCGGACCCGATGATATTGACATATCTCCAGAAAAGAATGGAGGCATCTATAAGACTATAGTTCAACCTGGTGAAGGTGATGAAACACCTAAAAATGGAGACAGAGTATCTGTGCATTACACTGGTAAACTGATGGATGGAACTAAATTTGACTCTAGTGTAGATCGTGGTGAAGAATTTGAATTTACTTTGGGAAAAGGTATGAATGAAATATATTTTTTTTTAATTTAATCAATCATAAGTTATCAAATTAACATTAGCATTAGCAAAAGTTTGATAAAACAGGGTGTCTAATATAGGTGTCTAATATAGGTATTCCCAAAATCTGGAAGGAGCCAGTGGCTCCTAAACCCAAAAAATACAGTGAACCAACCACATTGTAAAACAAATGCATTTTATGAATAAACTATTCTCTAGCGTTTTTTGCTCTATAGATAACCCCCTCCCCCCCTAAAAAAATTCACAGTTAGAAATAAACACCAACATGGTCATTTGCATTAATATATATATATATCAATATATATAAGAATACAAATTTAAAATATATATGAAAAAGATTTATTTTCTTTTAGGATTTAGATTTTAATAAAATAAGTAACTATTTCTGACATTCAGGGATGATTTTGAGTGTATGATGATGGAGAAAGACTTAACACACAAAAATCCTTAATAAACTAGCAGAGCTTTGTCCGCTATGCTGGTTGGTTTATTCCAAACTATGACGGATTGTTGATCTGTGTTCCACTTTCCTAAGACTTCACACAAACAGCATGAAGATTTTACTATTTAAAGGTTTATATTGTAGAAAAGTACATTTTAAAGCCGCTAGATGGCGCCAAAACAATATTGTTCGCAACAGTGTTTGTTTGTTTGTATACGAATCGATAAATCGCAGCTGTCCAGAACTCCAAAAGTCAGTTTTCTCAAACACAACGTAAAATAAATGTGGTGGCGCCATCTAGCGAGCATTCGTCATGTTTAAGATGACATTTTTCTACAGTTATTAGCATTTTTAATTTAAACTGCTTTGAAACAAAAAGGGAAGGGGGGGGGATACTTTATATGTAGGGTTAATATATATATATATATATATATATTTTTTTTTTTTTTGAAAAATAGAATTTTGCAATTAAAGACAATTTAAATTAAGAATTTATTAATAATAGATTTTTAAGAGTCTATTGCAGACATTTTCCTTCCTGTGAGCAGTTTAATGTTTAGAAATTCATTATTTATAAAATATACTTGTCAAATCTCTTAACAAGATAAGTTTATGTTGAGTTTAATTTCATGGAATTGAATTTAGTATAAAGGATTGTTTTGTGAAATAGAATTTTTTGAAGGGTCCCTTTTGATTAAAATAAATTTTGTGAAAGGCTCTTTTTAGTAAATAGAATTTTGTAAAGAGGCCCCAATTTTTCCCTGTATTGACCTTGGATAAAAGCTGTATTTATCATTATACATAAATATAAATTATATTTTCCAGCTTTTATTGGTAATAGTTATAATTATTAATAAAATATTTATAATGAAATACTTTAAAACCAAAATCTTGTTAAACATTTAAACTGTAGTTATGTAGATTTTATGTTTAATTAGTACAATCTTTTTGGGCCTTTAAAAAAAAATACATGTAGATTTTTTTTCTTGTAAAAATGCTGCTATTGTATTGAAATTGAGATTTTACTTTAAGAAAATATTCGAATGTTGTAGTGTATTCAGTGGTGCAGCCAAGATTTCAGTTTGGGAGCGGTTTTGAATCATTGTTATTGAACCAGGTGTCGATTCAGCAGGGCTCCCAAATGGTCCCCTTTTTCCCCCTAAAGTCCCCTTTTTAGAAAAAGGTCCCCTTTAGTCCCCTTTTATGCATTTTGGTCCCCTTAGTCCCCTTTTTATGATTAAAAAAAATTTGCTAACATGGAAAAATTGCCGGAAAATGCAAAAAAACTTTAAAAATTTCTAAAAGTAAAAAAAAAATTGTAGAGGACAAAATTTATTATAATGGCCTAAAACACATAAATTTAGATTGCTAATACTAAAAAATAAATAAATTACACATTTTAATATATAGATAAAGTAATAACTATGTAAAAAATAATTTATTATTATTTTTTAATTTCTTAAATATGGCATCAATTGTTGTCTGTTTTAAGACATTTGGTTTATAGTGTTGAATTTTATCTTTAAGTAAGAGTTCAAAAGCAATATATGTATTTTTTTATGTGTTTTTCAATTTTATAATTACGATTTAATGAAAAAATAAATAAATTATAAAATATATTGTCTAAGTAAGGATTTTTTATCATTAAAAAAAAAAAAAAATCACAAAAGCTCAAATTGTATTTTACAAGTATTGTATGAAGAAATGGATATTTAAAATAATATACTAATTAAATGTGCTTTCATTTTAAACTATAAAGAAGAATGTTATATGATATATAATACTATATATAAAGATAAGAAAAATGTTAAAATGGTGAAAAAAAAATTTAAAAATTCAAAATTTTGTCACCATTGAAGCATTTTTCAAGAATTAAATTTCTTTGTTTACATTCATAAATTGATTGCGGATTACAGGTTCGCGGATTAGCAGCTCTCTACTGTATTATCTACAACTTTTATGTTGACAAGTTTTTTATAGGACCAACTCTTACAGCAACAGCGTGGCTAGTGGTCAGGGAAAAATACAGTAAAAAAAAGTGATAAACACCAGTATATTCTTATAGAAAAATTTATCTTGACTATTCGATCAAATAATTAATTTGAATTTTTCTATAAAAATATACTGGAAATTTTCATTTTTTTTACTGTATTTTTCCCTGACCACTAGCCACCCTGAGCAAAATAAATAAATAAATAAAACAAAATAAAAACAAAATAAATCCCTGCTGGCTTCGCCTGCAGTCAGAGGCAGGGGTCGGAAAAACTACTTTTTTATTGTAGCGAACTACAATTACAACTACTTTGTCAAAAATGTAGTTAACTACAAGTACAACTACTTGTTTTAAAAAGTAGTGACTGCAAACTACTTTTCAAAAGCAGTCCCTACTTCGCTACTTTCAGATTATGTCAAAGCATTCAATTTACACTTGTAACTGAAGGTACTGATTAAATAATAAAGCGACCCCTCGTTATATCGTGTCTGTCGAGATACAATTAAAATAAATACGACATAACCGAGGAAATTAGAAAATTTCGAAAGATAAGATACAAAAAAAAAATTGTTTTTCCCTAAAATGTTAGTTTATAAACATTACAAAATTTCATAGCAAAATTAAGAGAGATATTACAATCTAGAAAACTACAGAAAAACAACTCTAAATACAAACAATAAATAAATCTGTAAATAAAGTAATTCCGAACAATAAAAAACCAGACGTTAAAACATGAAACCTAATAACGGATAAATAGACAAATGTTGCCAGCAAGAAAATTAAATCGTTTGGGGGATAGTACTTGATTTTAGGAGCAAGTGTCAGTGATCCAAATCTATGACTTCATACAGTGCGTTGCTAATATACTGCAGCTCCGATTTACCTCTGAGATACGCAAATTGTTGAGCAGAAGAAATTTCGCATAAAAAAGCAAGTTTCGGCCACGCGATTTTCAGAATGGCAATTTTATTTTCTTCTGAAGTAGCGTTAAAAGTAGCATTGGTTCTCGCTACAAACTACCGATTTTTTGTATCGTGCTACTCCCTACGCTACATTGTTCAAAATGCTACACTACAAACTACTGTAAAAAGTAGTGACTACTATAGTTTCACTACTTGTAGTGCGTTACTTCCGACCTCTTGGCAGAGGTATATTTTGAAGTGGGTAGTCCCAACTGCCGCATCATGGCAAATAGATCTTTCTTCTGCAATTCCCAATAAACAGGAGCCCCACGGTCTGCGTCTTCAAAATCTACCTGTGCCTGTAGTCCTAGCCGTCAGGGATTTTTTTTAAATACTTTCTTTAATATCTATCAAAAGAAAATATTGAAATCATGAAAATATTCTCTATATATTTTTATTGATTTACACGTTTTAGGTTGACCTGAATACGATTTGACAATTTTTTAAAAATCTCTCTCTGTATGTGGTACACATTTTGTAGCCATTCTATATCAAAAACTAAAATATGAAATTTCATCAAATGCCCTATTTAATTAGACTTTAGCACATAGAGGTGCTGATTATGTTTTGGCATATATGGCCCAACAGGTGGCACTGTTATGCTGCATTTTTTACATTTTACATGCGGTATTTTAAAACGGCAATCTGGGTGAAATTTCATGAAACTTCACATTCAGTTAACTTAAATTGATGCTGATTAGATTTTGGTGTATTTCACCCAACAGGTGGCACTACTGGGTCATGTTTTTAACGATTTTCAGGATAGCCAGATCTCAGCATGTTGAGAATAGAATTTCACCAAATTTAATATGTAAGATGATTATGAACATTGATTCAATATTGGTTTTGACCACTCTCCAAGGGGCGTTGCCATACTATGCTTTTTCGGATGAACATTATAGGATCTCAGCTTCTATTGTATAGAAAGGAACTGAATTTTATGTTTGAGTTAATAATTAACAATATATATGTTAATCTAATTTTCAATTTTATTACATAACAGAAGGCGTTATGCTTTGCTTTTTTTATTCACTGATTACTATTACAGGGTTCCCAGCATCATGGAAAGTCAGGGAAAATCTGGAAGGTCATGGAATTTCAAAGTAGTCAGGGAAATTTTAAAATATATAGAAAAAGTCAGGGAATTTACAAATATTCTCTAAAAAGTCATGGAAAAGTTTTGGAGAAAAAATGAAAAATTATGTGAAATTCATCATACAGTCTCGGGGGAAAAATAGAAAATTTTGAAGAGTGATCACAGAAAAATAAAATGGCAAATTTTTGACAAAGGATTGCAAAAATAAGTAACAAATTCCGTTGTATGCCCGTTTGGTCAGAGAATTTTTTGAGGTTTGGTCAGGGAAAATCAGGGAATTTGCCAGTCATGTTTTGCTGGGAACCCTGTATTAGATGTTAAATTCCAAGAAATGTACTATACTTTTGTAATTGTTAATGTGTAACTCTGCTAACAATTGATTGATTTAATATTTTCTTAGATGCATTAATTTTTACTGTTTTTATTTTATTCCAAATCATTTTTTGCTGTTCTAAATATAACCCATCTTGCTGTAGGATGTTTAAGTGTGTTAAATAAAGCTATGTACATTGTTTAATGACATCTTTGTAAAGATAATCACTTAACATATTTTCTGAGGTAATAATTTTTTTTTTTTTTTTTTTTTTTTTTGCATATTTAGGAAAACTGTGTATAGGGTGTTAGGAAACCAGTATTTTTAGACATGTTTGTGATCCCTTTTCAATCGCTTTTTTAAATATAAATGGTCTCCCAAACTCCCTTTTTTTAGTATAAATGGTCCCCCAAAGTCCCCTTTTTTAGAATAAATGGTCCCCCAAAGTCCCCTTTTAAAATACAAATGGTCCCCTTTCCCCCTTTTGGAGGACAGCCCTACCAGTGGCTGAGAGGTTGTGCTCTCGAAGCTGGTAGACGGGAGGTGCTGGGTTTGATCCCAATCGCGCCCGTCGGCCTAATCGTTCGGAGTTTTCGTGGTTTTCTTCGAGCCGTGGATTTATCCATGCGTAAATACGGGTTAGGTTCCCTTAGAAAGACCCCCACGAAGGGCACTCCCCCCGGGCCTATATCCCAAGTGCAGATAATTGGCCGTCAATAATCAACCCAACCCTTTTGGAGGACTAAAAAGTGTTGGGAGCCCTGAATTCAGGCAAAACTTGGTGCATATTTAGGGCCACGTTACAAAATTTCATTTAATACAATAGAACTCTTCTCAAAAATTTCTCTTAATAAAACGACTTATTTATAAAATTCCTTTTATTTAAAGCAGACTTTTTTGCGAAATTTTTCTTCATAAAATAGACCCCTTCACAAAATTCCAGTTCATAAAAAACATACTCTTCATTAATTATTTTTATTTTGTTAGGTTTTATAAATATGTAATTTGCAAATAATATGAGTTCCCCAGAAAGGTAAATTTTAGCAGAAGTACTTAACAAATCTATTAATAAATGCTTGTTTCGAATTTGAGTAATTGGATTTCATCTTTATATTTACTTAATGTTAATATTCACAAAAATATAATAAATTTCACAAAAATAACTTTTACTTTTCTTAAAATGTCCCCCCCCCCCGGCAAAAAAAAAAAAAAGAAAACTTCCATCGACCCTTATGAACAATTTCATTGTTTTATATGTGTATGACTTTTTTATTTCCTTTAAAAAAATGTGTTATAACCGAAGTAAAGCAAACCACATAGTCATCTAGATATGAGTTGAAAGCTATTTCAAGGCTTCATAAAAGAGCCCCCTCGTAGAACGAAATGAAGAGTGGCGTCAAAATGCATGTGCTGCTGCTATTTCTAATTATTTCTCTCAATCTATCTTTTCCTCTCCCATTTTTCTCTTAAATTGCTCCTTTTTATGTAGTTTTGAAACAATTTAATGCTAATTTTTTTTTAGCTATTTTGTGTTTCAGTTACTTTTTACACATTATTTATTCACCATAACGGTTCTTGTACTTATCTTATATGCTTTCAATTGGTCTGGGAGGAGTTTTAAAACCCCTAAATCCTATTTTCTGCTGTGGCAGTGGTAGCTCAAATATTGCCTGAAATTTTTTTATTGCTTTTAACAAAATTCTGATTTTTAGTAAAAAGCTCCTTATAGTTGTTTTCTTATTAATAAGTAAAAAAGAAATTTCTAAGTATAAAATGTAATCTTAATAATAAGGTTAAATTTTATACTTATAAATTTCTCCTGAGTATCATTCTAGTGCTATACAATCCTGTTGGGGGGGGGGGGGGGGTGTTATTATCTTTTACCTAAAGAAAGTCAAGTGGTTTCTGGACTGTGAGCCCATTAGATATAAACCCATATAAATAGAAATAAATTATTTTAAAATGTTACGATTTTCTATGCAAATTAAGATAAAAAATATTACATAATCATAAAGAGAGGAAGAACCAGAATTTAGCTAATTTTAATTTATAAGGACTTGTAAAAAGGGCAAAATTTTTTATATCACGAATAACCCTCCTTAAGTAAGCCTTTAAAAAATGACTTAAATTTTGTACAATCACAAATTCATTTATTTGGTACATTCTCTTTTTCCTGCATCAAAACAGGTATTTTTAAAGAATAGGAGTGATCAACAGATTCAAATTCAGTAGAATCATTTAAAAATTCTTCTTGTAGATCAATTATTTTTCCTTTGTACATAATTTTTGCAAATTTTGTTTTAGTTTTTTCTGGATTCGTTGAATAAAACTAACATTGTTTTTCTACATTTTTATTTCGTGGAACTTTCCTGAAATTTAATTTCACGTTTCGTACGTCCCCAATGACCTAACATTAACAAAACACAAATAAATCCCAACTCCATGCGCATGCGCGGAACAGTGCTTTAGAAAAAAGAACCTTTGGACTTTTGGACGGCTGCGATTTATCGCCTCGTGTTTATATCTGGGATTCCGATGTTTAATCAGGATTTTTAATTAAGATCTTAAAATATTGTAATAGGATATGATATACATGTTTTACAGGAAAAATATGCTGAACAGACATTATTTGAAGTAGAAGATATCATTTAGCTGTCATATGTTACCATAGGTTTTTCATTAAGCCTAACATGGCGTTTAACTATGGTTGATTTGCAGACCAGATTGGTCCTGCCCGGAATGGTTACAAACACTTTCTTGCCTTCGGATTTTATTATAAGTGGATGGACCTCGGATTAAATGAACTTAGGATTGGGCGGCCCACTGTTTTCGGATCTGGTCAACTCGGATTTAAATAAAAAACAAAAAAGAAAATTTCTTTTTAAAATCCTGCAAAAACTGCATTAACATATTTTTAAAAACTGTAATTGTTGATTTATTTTTTGTCCGAAGGGTGAAGCATTTCTCTTCAACGAAAATTAACCTAGGCTTCAGGCAACAAAATGGCTGCTTGTAAAATTCATCTAAAGAGAACAGCTGCCATTTCAAAAACAGAAAAAGTTTTTTTTTCCATTGGAAGTGGGGAGAAAGATTAATGAGTTTCTCATTATGTGGGTTTGAACGCTTGTTCTCTTTTGTTCAGACCTAGCCCACTCTCAAACTATAGAATTCCTCCTGGTATTTACCCTTCCATTCAGGTTTCGTGATTTTATTTATTTATTTTTTAATTCAAAAGCTCTGATTTTTTTTTTTTTTTTAAATAAGATTTTTTTTATTTAAAAAAAAATTCAAAATATGATTTTAAAACTACACATTTTAAAGTAAAATAACCTTTGCTAAATCATTAAAATTAACAATTAAAAAAGCTCATTTAAATTTATTTTGGTACTTCTCTATTATCTCGTCGACCACTTTTCATAACAAAAACTATCGCCAAACTGTACTGCCAAATAAACAAATAGAAGAATGTTGCCATTGAAATCTCAAAAAAAAAAAAAAAAGCTCCACTCACCAATGTGTCAACTTAGTAAGCTTAATTAAACAATGAAATTTACAATATATTAATGAAAACGGAAAAAATAATCTTGGATATTTATTTACATACATTATTTTTCTCAATTATCTATCTCGACTGACTGGTGAATAAATATTTGTGATGTCAGTTGAAACTGGTCTATTGTGCGTAAGAATAGCAATATTTTTTTCAATGGTTTTTCTCTTTTAATATCCGCCATTTAAGGATGCAATTGTCATTTTTAATTAACGAAATAACTAATAAATCAGTAAAACATAATGAAAAATACAATTACATGTCAAATTAAACACCTTGATGACATAAACACATGTAATGCTTCTGACGTCAAGTGAATGTGATGCCACGATCATGCATTTTTGGCCTTAAATCCTATAGTTTGGCGATAGTTTTTTGTTATGAAAAGTGGTCGACGAAATAATAGAAAAGTACCTTTATTTAAAAATTATATTTAAAAAAAAAAAAAAACTTTGAAATATTTTAATCATATAAACAATTAAACATACAATTTAAAAAAAATGGAGCAACAGAAACAGATTTAATTTGAAAAGGTGAATTATCTTTTACTTTTAAAAACACAAAATAAATAAAACAAATTGTCTTGTGTTATACGAGCATTTACTTACTGTGTATATATATATATATATATATGAAAGGGTAAAAATAAACCCATTTTTAAAATGCAAAATTTAAATTTAAATTCTGCTAAACACTTTTTCTAACTTGATAAATCCGTATTTAAATCTAATTTGCCCCTGTTATCTTGGTTTCGCCACCATACAATTATTACTTTCATCTATCAATTTCGATCCATCTTTAAAATAAAAAGTGCTGAGTTTGTATTTGAGTTTTGTATTGATTGCAGACATCTGTTGCTTGCAGCACTCAGGTCATAACCATGCTTGTCGGCATAAAACCCCAAACATCAATCAAGAGCTATTTGACCAATTAAAATAAATGATACTCGTTGTTTGACAGCTTCTCCCTCTCTGGAAAATATTCTAAATGCTTATCAAATTTGGCATGCAATCGAGCAAGAGTGGAGTTTTTGCAGATTTGAGAGGCCTGTAAAACCTATGACCATGTAGGTCTCCAAAAATTAACGTAAATGGCTCTGAAGATGATGTACTCTAATTTCCTGCCTATAATCCGCAGGTGTCAATTTCATGATATTTTGAAAAAAAAATCATCGTATAATCTGCAGGTGAAATTTTCCCTTAACAAAAATTCACAAGATCTACAGGACTAACATTCAGCCTAAAAGGAAAAAATATTGAATCTCGTGTAAAATATTTTAATTTTTAACTTTTGTATTTAATACACACTTGATAAATAAATAAATATTAAATAATAAATTGAAAATTCAGTACAAAGATATGTGCAATTCTATTACTCATAAATAAGGGTAAATTCAGAAGATTTACATTACTTAGTATAGAAATTATAATTAAGTAAGTTAATTACTTTAATATCTGTTTAAATTAAATATAAAATCCTTGTACTAGTTTTTTTGTTTGCCTTATTTTTATTTTAATATTATGCGATCAGCGAATCGGACAAATATTTGTCTGGCGCATCTATCGAAGTAAAAGCTTACTACGCAATTCGATTATCGTTTGAATCGAATATCGCCGTATGCCCAGCTGTAATGGATGAAGCAGAATGCGATGCCTATAAACTAAATATGAGTTAAAAACTATTGTAAAGCGTGAAATAAATGGATATAAGGTATGAATTATTAATATAAAACAGAAACTAAAAAATTATTGGCAAGTACTTTAACCATAATAATTACGTTTTCATAATAAAGCTATTATGTTGATATGTACTGTTTATGAACTTTATATTGAGATTAAATAACTGTAAATAAAGATGAGATATGAGTAAATGGTAATGAATGCTTGTGTTTAAAGAGTGTATTTGAGGCAGTAAGACCTAGATATAAAATGAAGGCTTGACTTTTCTTAACAAGATTTAATAAGTTGCGTGGTAGCGTCATCTGTTGATTTTTAAGAAAGATATTTGTAAATTTGCTCAAAAAAAGTATGTTTCTTGACATTTGCAAAGATATCGAGTAGAAAAAAAAATCGCAGATAATCTGCAGCGGCGTATAATCCACATTAAAAGAAAAAGAAAAAAAGTTTTTTAACGTATAATCCGCGGATTATAGGCAGGAAATTAGGGTACTATGGAATACTTCAATAAACCAGTTCAATCCTTAAAGTGGTTCCCGAGTCCAACTTATTTCTCTCCAAAGTGTCTCTCCCAAATATTCGTTACATATTTATAAGTCGGCATGATGATCACCTGCCGTGAAAATAAATCCCAACCTTTGCTGCTCTTTATAATTGAAAAAATCCAACTCTGCCATGGAAATTCAAACACTACCTGCACTCTGTGTCAGCAGAATTAGCCAACGAACATTCTCCAAATAGTGCCATAATGAATGTGATATTCAATTAACCCTAAAAGAAATTTAAAAAAGGAAAAATTAACCTTATTTTTGAGAAAAGAATGCTTTTTCTGGATGCCTGTCTGTGATCGGCTGGAAGTAAATCACGTAAACTCATCCCTTTTTTTTAAAGAACTTGGTATTTCATATTTGAACTTAATATGGAAAAAAGAAACTACATTTTTCACAAAAGTTCACCTCCCTTCGCCTTCGTCTGTCTTTGGAAAGGAACCAAAAATAAACATCCTTTTTACTGGAATTTATTTGCATGCTACGTTCCGGTGCACTAACAAGAAACTTTTCTTTTTCTGTTATCGACAAAAAGAAACTCTCCTTGCAAACCACATCAAATTAGATTCTCTAAAGATCGAACAAAATCGACAAAAAAAATTATCTTTCTTTTGGCATTATATATGTCAAACAAACAATGAACTTAAAGGACTGGGTCAAAATTTCGCTTATCAGACATTTGAAAATGATTCATCAATTACTGAACTTGAAATCATGGGAAGATGTGTTTATATTTACTTTCCTCTGACTGTTTATCAAAGAACAGAAAAAGCACAGTGTGTTATTTTTATTTATTTTATTTTATTTTGTTTGTGTGTCAGCAAATGAATACTTTAATGGATGCTCATCTTTATTTATTTTTTACGATTGATTTCATTCCTGGCTAAAAAGTACTTCATTGAAAAAAAAAAAAAAAAATAATAAAAATGCTGTTATAAATGTGCAACTTAAAAAATTTAGAATCAGTTTTATCTAAAATATTACAATTGGGTTAAGAGGATTTTAAGAGTTTTAAGCAAATTCAACTTTATTACCATGAAATCCTGATTGTAAGCCCCCCCCCCCCCCTTTTTCAAAACCAAAAAGGGTTGAATGTGGGAGGGGGGTGCTTATAATCGGGATATTTTTAAAAAATCATTTAAAAACCTGTTTTATCATTAATTTAGAAGTAAAAAGGGGCGAGATCTTCTGTATTTCAGCAGATTTTCTCTCAAATAAAATAAATATATAAAATCTAAATCTCCCCCCCCAAAAAAATTGAAAATCTTTAAAAAAATTTTTATATTTCCTTTATTTGTTATTTTATTGTAACGATGAATAATCAATCATCTAAATCCCCCCAAAATTGCTGCTACCCACTTTACCCCCCTCTAGTACCAAAACCCCACAGTTTAACCTTTATAACTCTTTAATTTTAAATTTCTTTTCAGACTTACTTAATATTCTATATTAATAATAAATAAACCTAATCTACCACCTAAATCAACCCCTCCTCCTAAATTCTCTGCTTTTCTCCCTGTGCCAAGACCCTCCCCCTGCAAATGCATCTCATTAAATTTAAAATTCTTAGTTTTTTTTTTCTGCTCTATTTGTTATTTTCTGTAACAATATTTAAATAACAATCTAAATTATTCCCCTCCTCTCACACCCAAACAGTCCTCTTTATTTTCTTTGCGTCCCCCCCCCCCTTCCCCAGTACGTGCTTTAAAATCTTATTTTTTTTTTTTCTTTCAATAATTAAATAATAATTTTCAACAATAATTAAATAATTATATAATTTGCTCCTCCCTCAGAACACAAACTTTAAAATCTTTAAAATTATTTTTTAAAGATTTTTATGCTTTATTGTTACTTTGTAGCAACAATAAATAAATGATCATGTAACTCTCCCCTTAAATTTCCATTGCCCATCCCCAGAAAAAGGGGTGAATGGGGGGGAGGGAAGGCAGGGAGAAAATTTTAGTCTTTTTTGTAGTTTGACTGTTCTTACAGCTGATATTTTGTTAATAGGAGAGGAGTTATTTTAAAGAACATATTTATTTCAAAACATAAAATATACACATGATTCAGGGAGGAAAAAACAGCCAAACTGCAAAAAAGATGAAAATTTTTGCTTTCCTCTCACAGATTTAGAAATGCAACCCACTCCCTCGGGAGAAAAGGACAGAGCAAAAATTTCAAAGAGGATGATTATTTTAGATGAGTGATACTTAAATGAGATTATGTAGATGAGCTGAGTTACCTTACTATAAAATAAGAAATAGAACAGCATTTAAACAAATATATACTACAGATTTTAGTATTTGCTGAGTGGGGGGAACAGTGTGGGAAATAGAGCTTTTGGGAGAAAGAAGGGTATTTTAGATAATTGATTATTCATTAATTGTTACTAAAAATAAACAAATACAGCAGATTAAAAAAAAAAAATAGTTTTAAAGATTTTAAATATTGTATGTGAGGGGGGGGGGAATTTTTGGAGCAGAGAGAAAACTTAGGTGACAAATTGTCTATTTATTTTTACTAGAGAGCAACAAATAGGACAAAAGATTTCTTCAAATAAGAGTTTTACAAATTTTAAACTTTGTATTCTCGGGGATGAGGGGGGGGGGGATAATATGAATTTCAAAGGAAGAGGTATGTAATTTAGATGAGTTGTTATTTATTTATTGTTAATAGAGAGCAACAAATTGGACAGATTTTTTTTTTTTTTTTTTTAATATAAATAGTTTTTCAAAAAAAAAAAAAAAAAAAAAAAAAAAAAATATATATATATATATATATATATAGGGGTTGACAAAGAGAGGGGGAGCAGAAATTTTGTGGGTAGAGAGGTAATTATAATGGTTGATTATTTATTTATTGTCACTAGACAGGAACAAATAGAGCATATATTTTTAATAAAGAGTTTTAAAGATTTTAAGCTTTGTATGCTGAAGGGGAATGGAAACATAAATTTTGGATGGAGTGGAAGATTGTAGTTTGGAGGACTGATTTTTTACTTGTTGTTATATTACTAGCGAGCAGTAAGAAGGCTAGAAGAATTGAAGATTCTCAAGATTTTGAACTTTTTGTGTTGGGGAGGGCAGAGAAGGGAATCAGACATTTCATGTGGGTGATGGTGGGGGTATTTCATTAACAAATTATAAAAGCAAAAATAGAAATCTGCCAAAATTTTCCAAAGATTGAAATTTTTCTTCCTTGGATTAAAAAAAAATATTGTGTGTATGTTGGGGGGGGGGGGGGGGGATATTTGGGAATGGAAAAGATAATCAAAATTGCTTAAAAGTAGGAGGGGGGCTGGGCTTACTTTCGGGATTTTACGGTATATAATTTATTTTTTCCTTTATTTATTTTTTCTTGTACAATTCGAGTTATTAAAATTATAGGAAATTTGGGAATGACAAGCTATGCACATTACAATTGTTACAAGTTTTGATAACAGTAGTTTTTTTTTTTTTTCCATCAGGTAATGCATACGTGCAATCACCAAAAACTATATTTTAATGCTTTTTGTTATAGAAATATAGTTTGAACTAAATATTTAAAAAAAACTAAAGTTTTTTACTAATCAGATTTACCCCAGACAGTGAAAAGTTCCAGTATAAGTTTGACTCAATGAGAACATATCACATTAAAAGTGGTGGTAGGAGAGATGGGAGATGAATGGGACAAGGGATGGATGGGACGTTCTCAATATTTCAGGCAATAAACTTTTTTTTTTAGTTGTTTCCTATCCTCATAGATTTCACTTCCATAGTGTGCTTCAGAACCAAAAGCAAGAGCACATGGCTGTTTTCAGTTTTCTTCAAATTTGCATTTCCTGAAAACTCTGCTTAAAAGTAATTTTTTTTACATTTGAAGTTACTTAAATATCTTATACAATATAAACAATTAAGATATGTTGCAGTTTTTTATTTCAAGGCTCAATATTGGTAGTTAAAATGAATACATATTAACCAAACCATTGTGACAAAATAATTTTTTAGACAAAATAGCTGACAGTTGAATATATGCATCATGGGGGTGATTGGAGCATTTCAAATGGGATGAATGGAACTATCTCATTCATCCCTAGAGGATGCTGAAAAATATATTTATTAACTATAATATTATATAGGTTGATAAATTAATACTTTATGGTAATTATTCTTTTAACATTTCATCCTCATTGTAACCATCGTCTTCAGCCATTGAATGCTTTCGTTTATGGGCCTTTTAAGGCAAAGCTGAGATGAGTCCAAGATGATTGGCTAACAAATAATCCTGGAGATCATATTACAATTTATAATATCAGCTTTTGCCAAGGAGCCATTTTTGTCAGCTTTTAGTCCTTAACATTGAATAAGGGGAGAAAAATGTTTGTGTCCTATTCATCCCTGTTGTGTCCCATTCATCCCTGATGTTGGGGATGATTGGGACATAGAAGAACTTTTTTTTTATTTCATTTATATTTCTGTGTAATAATAATCTTGAACAAATATTGTGCATAAGATGTAGTCAAACCAGGGTTGGCAAGTTTTTGACAGTGTGACGGTTTTATCCGGTTTTAACCGTCATGTCAAAAACCCCTTTTTGACATAGTTTTTGACAATGACTGTCAAAAACCTAAAATTGAGTCCAAAAACTGATTAAAATTATTTTTGCAACAACATTAAATTTACAATTTTTCATAATTTTTAGTGTTAGATACATGGGTAAACTTTCCGACAGTTTTAGACATTAAAAAAGGTCTATCTAGAACCCCCCTGTACAAAAATCGATTTAATATATCAGTGACCTTCACAAAATTCCACTTAATAAAATTGTTCCATTCCATAAAAACATACTCTCCATTAATTATTTTTATTTTATTAGGTTTTAAATTGTATAATTTACAAAGAAAACAAATTCACAAGAAAGGAAAACTTTAACAGAATGACTTAAAGAAGTTATCATTAAATGCTTGGTTTGAATTTCAGCAGCTGGATTTCATCTTTCATAACAAAATAAATTTCACAAAAATAATTTTTAGTTTTCATAAAATGAGCCTCAAGAAAAAAAAAAAAAAATCTGTGTCGACACCTGAAAACTCAAAGCATGATTTTGGTTTAAGAAATTACTTTGAAAATAATTGTAAGTTATAAATATATAATAAAATAATAATTAAAAGTATCGTTACATTAAACTAATCAAACTATTAAATAGTACTTTACTTGTATAATTTAATGTATACAATTTCATATAAATAATATACTTATTTTTATATTGTTTTAATGGGTACTTTTCGGTTAGCCGGGCGCCACTGATATGTATATATCTATATATACATATATATGTATACATACACACATATATGTATGTGTATATATATGTATATATATATATATATACATGCAATATATAAATGTGTGTATGTATAGATATATGTATATATATGTATACATAGATATATAAATTTCACTGGCGCCCGGCTAACCGAAAAGTACCTTTTAATGTTTGTCTGCCCAGAAAGGTACTAATGTACAGAGGAATGTTTTTTCAACTAGGTAAATCATATTCAAAGGTTGGAGTAGCATAGTTGAGATTTATTCCAACAGAACGAAAAATTCCAGGACCAGGACTCGAACCTGGGTCTTTTCATTATGACCTAATTACATGGTATACAGGAGTTAGTTTCTGCGTTGTATCACATTCATCATGTAAAAATGCTATAGTGTATAGTTATAGCTCAGATGAATAAAATTAGCACTGCAGATCTGCAGTTCACAGCCCTGTCCAACAAATAAGAGTGAATTATGTCAACCAGGATATCGTTGGGATAGTTTAGTAGGAAGAGCGTTTGCACGGCAAGACAAAGTACCCAAGTTCGAGTCCTGGTTCCGACATTTTTCGCTCTGTTGAAATAAATATCAGCTATGGTACTCAAACCTTTGGATAAAAAAAAAGAGATACTATTTTACAATGTATAAAAAACAAATTTAACATAAAGAAATAGTTCTAAATAATTGAACTGAAACTAATAAACTGATGAACATAATAAATGAACATAATAAAATGAAGATATACATGTTAAAATATTGAAAATTACAAACCATCTTTTTTTAAGTTATTGATTTAAAGAACATTTTATTATGTAGATTTCATATTATAATTAATTTAATTACTTTAAGAACATTTGTGTTGCAATTGTGGTTATGTACAAAAACAAACATTTGGAATCGTTAACAAGCCTAGGTAACTTAGGAACAGTCATTGAATAGTGGCCACTTTAGCTTTACACAAGCCTTTATTTATTTATTTTATTTATTTATTTTTTAAGCATAAATTAGATTGCTAATTTTTTTTATAATAAACCAAATACTTAATAGTGATAAAATTATAAAAAGTACTTTGAAAAATGCATTTAATAGTAGTTTCAATATTTTTTGCTATTTTTCCTAGCATGGCAATTGACAAATATTTTGAATAATGATATATGATTTTATTACAACTTAATTACAGTATGACTAAATGAAAATTATTTATATTATATAAATTATTATTTAATCAGTTTTTAGCTTGATATAATATAAAATATCACTAATGATTGCTAAAAATAAATTGTATAAGGTTTTTGACAGTTCTTGACACTTTTTGACACTTTTCGACAGGTTTTTGACATGTCATGTCAAAAACCACTTTTTGACGTCAAAAACCCAACCCTGAGTCAAACACTTAATGCATGACATGTGATATATAATATTGATAATAACTTATATAAAATATTTAAAATAAATATTTTTGTGAAAATGTCCCTCCCCTATATCTTAATCGCCTCACCAAATATTCTCACTTCTGCAATAGCTGGGTACAAATATCTTGCCGTTCTATTTTTTAGAATACGCTGTAAAACATGAAAAATGTCCTTCAGATGAAAATATTTGATCCTAGATCAGTTTCTTACACTGATTCCAGATATACTATCTGTTTTCTCTTGGTCATCCAGTTTTTGAGAAATTTGCATATTTATGTCTATGCAAATTTAAGCTTTTTTGTGCCATTTTATGCAAAATTTAGGTACAATAAATGTCAAATTGAATTACATTTTCTAGATTATGACTACTGGATCATATGCTTCAGATAAATGTTGCAGTTCCCGGTCTGGCACACAGATGGTGTTGCAATTGCCGAACCGATGCTTTTTTGGTAAATACTAACCTTTAAACGGTAGCAGAAAAAATGTCATGAGGATTCGGCGTGTGGATAAAATGTTAGAGTGGTTTTAGTTGAACGACTTTCTTCATAAGCAAAAAAATGGATAAACAAGAATTTCAAGAATTGTTATTTGATGGGGGAAAAACACTGTTCAAACAAAAGCTTGGCTTGATAAGCGTTATCCGGACACTGCACCAGGTAAATCAACCATTATTGATTAGTTTGCTGAATTTAAACGTGGTCGTACGGATACCAGTGATGCACCATGCAAAAGAGGTGGTTACTCTGGAAAACATCAAAAAAGTCTACAAAATCGTTTTGGGGAACTGTAAAGTGTATTTGCAGGAGATAGCTCAGACTCTGAAGCTATCCAAGGAATGTGTAAGTTTTATTTTGAATGAATATTTGTCTATGAAAAAGCAGTTGTCAAAGTGGGTGCCGCACGTGTTGACTTTTGACCAAAAACAACAACGAGTCGATGATTCTGAGCACTGTTTGGAGCTTTTTTGTTATAAAATTATGTTATTTTTTATTAAATTATTATTATTATTCATTTATTAAATTATTATTATTAAATTATTATTATTTATTATGAAAGTTATGTTATTTATTAAAGTTATAAAGATATAAAGTTATGTCAAAAAGTTGTGTTTTCTTTATTAGAACGGGAACTTATCAGCCCAAGTGTTATTCTTAATATTTACCTGTCAGTTATTAAGCATAATTTGCATATTTTTTAATGGTGTAATGTTTACATTACTATCAACTTTAAAGTAGTTGCTACAGAATTGACGTAATGTTTTGACTAGATTTTTATGTTGATTTTGAGTCTGTAATCAGTTTCCTTCTATCACATCTAGTTTTTGAGTAAAATGAATATCTGTGTTTGTATGGTTTTGGCACATGTTTGATTTCTTGTCCAAAAGGGTAGCAGTGTGAGATTCCTGACAAGGACATAATCATCAATGAGTATATTCAAAAAACAATTGAAAAAAAGTAGTAGAATCTGTCCTAAATGGCTGAAGTAGATCACAAAGTCGCATAAAAAGCATTTTCCTGCTTTTTGACCAAAAAATAAAATCCTCCATCCCCCCCTTTTTTTTTTTTTTTTAAAACCTAGACGTGATAAGGAAAAATGGACACCAGATTTGAAATTAGCATAAAAAACTGATTTAGAAACATGTTAACATATGGCAGAAATATTTGGACATCAAGAAACGTTATTAGAAAAATATGCAAATTAGGCACAATATTACACGGTCACATGTCAGTATAATCTCGGACACAACATTTTTGTAAAGTAAACTGGCCAGTAATCATAACATAAAACAAAAAACCCAGTCTGATGCTTTATGCCGTAAATTTTTATGTAATTGTACGCAAATTCCGAAATTTGCATAAATCGAAATATGGAAATACCTGAAAATTTGGGTTCGAATACAGATTCAGAATCAGTGCAAAAAAAAAAAACAAACAAAAAAAAAACAACAGATTTCCATTTTGGAACAGAACAAAAGTTCAAATTTGTTGTCCAGTGATATTTATCAATAGACAATATAATTTGATGGATATAAACAAATTTTCTTGTAAAAAAAAAATATATATTCTAAGAATTTGTAATATAGAACAACTAAAATTACAGCATAACGATTTATTCAACTAATGCATTTACGAATGAAATAGCAGTAAATTTAATAATTTCTACACAAATTTAATAAAGTGTATTACATAAAAGTCCAAGAGCATTTCACCAACTTTATTGTTGTGTTGAAGTATTTGAAAAACTTCATGTATAATTTCATGATGAATTTTGGTATTGAAAGACAGTTCTGGGCTTGATTCTTGCTGCGATTTGTGTCTATGATAATTAAAACTTTATCTACTTTTATTTCGTTTAACATGTAACCTGTAATTTTTTTACCTATGCATTGCTTATTTTGTGTCACTTTCATTTTAATAGGGGAAGTTATCAAAGCATGGGACATTGGTGTTGCTACGATGAAAAAAGGAGAAAAATGTACTCTTGCATGCCATCCTGATTTTGCATACGGAAAAAGCGGGATGAAACCTAAAATTCCTGAAAATGCAACCTTAATTTTTGATGTAGAGTTAATAAAGTGGCAGATGGAGGATTTGACCACTGAAAAGGATGGTGGAGTATTAAGATCAATTATCCAAGAAGGAGAAGGTTATTTAACTCCATCTGAAGGAGCTAATGTTGAAGGTAACTGATTTAATTGTATTTGTGTTTTAATTTCTCCAGTTTTAAAATTTGCAGAATAAAACTGTTTGCATCGAAGCTTCTTGTTTGTTATTTCTTATAGATATATTATAAAGCAAAAACATATCCGGGAGTAGCGCTGATGGCAGTGACCTGACCAATAATTTTTTTTTTTCCCCTTTTGTGTTTTTTCTAAACATTACACAATTTCAATTTTTACACCCCCCCCCCCCCCCCCCAAAAAAAAAAAAGTACTTTCAAATACAATTTGTTTGAAAACTATCTTAATTTATTGATTGTTTATGGTTTTTAAAATAATTTTCAAGCATGAATATTTTGAAAAGCTCTATTGCGTGCAGCTCTATTACAGAAGATTAACCCATTTGCGCTTAAAATAATGTAATAATTAATTCAGCATCTGTTTCCATGTAATATTAATATTTCATAACTAAATTGCTAGACAAAATTAAAATTTCAGAAATAAACGAACAAATAAAATGTGAATTTAACAGACATGTAATTGAACTACACACTTAAGCTCTAAAATAATCAGATAATGAAATGTTACACAATTGACCACTGCAGTGACATGCAGCTAATATGAAAGTACCAAATGATTTTTGGTGTAGTTGTTGGGCAATTTAAGAAAATATACTAACTGTAAAAAATCTATTAGTTTTCAATTAAAAACTATTTTCATCTATGTTCTGTACACAGGTAGTATATCTGACATCTGTAGCCCAGGTTGGATTGCTCCATTTCTATAAACTTAAGTGATCCTGCACATCAATTATGCAAAAAGTTAGTGAAGAGATACATAAAAAAACGTGCTGGATCCCTTAGGATGCTTGATTTTCTTTTTCGAAGAAATAAAAGTTTGTTACTTATATTAGTACTTTGAAATCACATTATTAAAATAAAGGACCTACTTCTGGAAAAAAAAAAGTGGGAGGAAGAGGTCCAAGTTGTGTCGGATCTAGATTTAAAAAGTCTATTAGCATCACTGGACTTCTGTCTTGAGAGACTGTACCACGTGTTATTTTACTCAGACTTTAAAATCTTTCAATTTCCCATGTTTTTATTCTTTTATTTGATTTGTCATGCTTCTTTTAAACTAAATATAAATTTTTACTGTTCTTAAAAGACACATTAAATATGTGGTAGGATGGTATGTCAATATTGATAAATGTATTTAGAAAATTGAATAAAACTAGCTGTGAACTGTAAATTTGAGATGTAATCATTATTTATCACAGGCAAAAGTTACCTTGAAATTCATTCATAAATATATCATTTGTTAAAATTAGCTGGCATGCTGCCATCAGGACTTTTTCAGCTAATTAATATAAATTGACCAGGCTTTTAATAATATCTTTTAATATATCTTTTAATAATAAACGCTTGTATTAATAAAGATTATCATCAAAACAATCCTCCCTCCCTTCACTTTTTTTTGTTTGTTTATTACAATTCAGCATGTTACTATGTTGTATTGTTTTTTGATTGAGTAATTTGTTCTCATTGAAATTATTTTCATTTAAACTTTTTTTTATTATGTGTATCTTATGTCAGTTTTTCTGTTTTAATTATAAGATATACTTTACTTAATACAGGGCTAGCATTTCCCCTAAAATTCCTAAATTTCCTAAATATTATTTTATCCCCTAAAATTCCTTAAATTCTTCTAAAATTTTCTTCTTGTTCCTAAAAATTCGAAATCGACAAAATTTCACCGAAAAATATCGCAAATTTCGACAAATGGTCACCGAAAAAGACACGTATTTTGTCAAAAGATCGCTAAAATAACGCAAATTTTGTCAAAAGATCACTATAACAACGCAAATTTCGTCAAAAGATTGCCGAAAAAAGCTAATTTCAACAAACAATCCTGAAAAAAAACTCAAAGTTCATCTAAGGATCGCGACAAACTAATTTCTTCAAAGGATTGTAAATTTTTTAAAAACATCTCGGGGAAAAAAAAACTAGAATTTCTTAAAAAGATTGTAGAATAAACGTGAATTTCAATTTTAAAAAAATCGTGAAAAACCCCTCCAATTTCATCCAAAAATCAAGGAAAAAACGTAAATTTCATCAAAAAATTGTGGTAAAAAACGCCAATTTCGTTGAAGGATCATGAAATTTTGTCAATCAATCGTGCATATAAGGCGAATTTCGTCAAACGATCGCACAAAAATACAAATTTCGTCAAAAGATTGCAGAAAAACATGAATTTTGTCAAAGGATCACGAAAAAAAGCAAATTCCGTCAAAAGGTTGCGAAAAAAAGCAAATTCCGTCAAAAGGTTGCGAAAGAAACACGAATTCCGACAAAAGTTATTGAAAAAAACGTAAATTCCGTCAAAAGATCACGAAAAAACATGTAAGTTTGTCAATACATTGTGCAAATAAGGCAAATTTCATGAAAGAATCGTGAAAAAATGCATGTTTCGTCAAAAAAAAAAAACACGGAAAAAATGCAAATTTCGACAAAGAAGTGTGAAAAAAACCTTTCAGAAGTTTTTCTGTTAGTTTCAGAATTTTTTTTTCTCATAATCACCCCTGCTTCCTGCCTCTTGTTCTCTAGGTTCACCGAGAACATCGAAAAGAGAGAGAAAGAGAGCATTCATTCTGGTTAGGCTCAATGATACAGGAATTAAAAATTCTAATTAATATAATTCCAGTAAGCATAAGTTGTCAAAACGGTTTGTAATATCAAGCCGGTTATTGTGCAAATTTAAATGCCCTCATTCGCAACAAACCACAGAGTAAGGAGATTTAAACAGAGAATCAACTCTCATAGACTTCAATGGTAACTTCTTTAACATGGGATTATACATAGACAGTGGCGCTAGCTGCGGATGACGTGAAAACTACAGCCGTAACAGAAGAGAGGTTGCTAAATAGAGCTATATATCGCTTTCTTGGCGACAAATGAGGGAAGGGAAAAAAAACGGCGACTACTTGCTTCTTGTTTTGGTTGGTTGGTTGATTTTAAGACGGTCGATTATCTATCTACGCGAATGAAAACAGATTTATTGTTTTTAACATGTTCTGAAACAATCGGAATTCAACTTTATTTTAAAATAAGTGCTGTGGTAAAACAAAAATATTTTTTTCCAAGTTTGAAAGGAAAATTTGATTTTTTTAATTCTTCAAAATGTAAGTTGTGATTTATTTTTATGTGTTATTTTTGTTCTTGTTTTTTCAAGTTCCATAATGTTTGAAATATTTTATATATACAGTACAAAGTCCAAAATCCGGAATCCTCCGGACTTCAGCGATTCCGGATTTTGGATTTTTCCGAATTTCGGATCATTTGCAGTTTGCCCCCCCCCCTACCCCCCCCGTTATTTATTTATGACGAACGCATTTCAATACTGAAAAATATTATACTGAAGCAAATTAAATATTTTAAAAAATGAATATATTTTTAAAAAGGTAAAAAAATAATAATAATCTACACCCCACCCCCGTTTATTTTACTGAAATAAGGTAATAATAAAGCAAATATTTCAATAGAGGAATATTTTTTTTTTTTTAATTATCACAATTTCAGGAAATTTTACTTACAAAATGAAATTTTTCTGTTAGGTAATTGAATATGTCCGTTATTTTACGCTGCTTTATCAATTATAAATCATTTGCAGTTATTAAAAAACTAATCACCCCCCCCCCCCCCCCCACACACACACACACCGATTTATTTACGTCAGGAAGGCATTTGCAATGCTGTATAAAGATACACACTAATACGATATTCCAATAAAATAATATATTTTTTAAAAGGTTTAAAAAAAACCGTTATTATTTGTTTTTATGCTCCCTATTGTTCCCATTTGATGTTCTCAAAGGGTGCTGCGCACTGCCCTTTTTTTTTAAGTGCCGATGCGCCCTGCTGTTTTTAGACGTGAAAAATGTGTCCTGCCCCTTTTCCATATTATCTTCTTTACGTCGTCTATTTTTTTTCCCTTTAAAAATATTTTTCCTTTATTTTTTTCGTGCAAAAATAGAAGAAAACAGAAGCTTTGACTCACATGTCATCATTCCTAATCCGCTCAACAAGCCTAGCCTAATAATAAAAAAAAAAAAATCTGTGCATGGTTTCTTTCTGCATAACGAAACATAGAGGGACTAAAATAAACAAAACAAACAGCCAGATAATTCAATCCTTTCTTTTTCTTTTCAGTTACTCTAGTGGCCTTTTTTGTGTGGTGCTCCGATTTTGGAATAAATTGTCATATTTTGATAAAATTTGGGAAAACAGCCTAATTTGCTATTATTGCAACTTGCTGTAAATTTGAACATAATTCGTCAAATAACGACGGAGATATTTATTTATTTATTTTTTTTTTATGGTAAGGAAAATGGTTTTTTTCATGCTTTTCTTTTAATTACTTTTTTCTGTTTTCCTGCAGCTAAATACAACTATGAATGCGGCGCTTCCTATGGAATATTGGGAAGTCGCCAATAAAGATTATCAGACATCTATATCACGGCTTCAATTTATTGAATAAATTGATGCAATTTTTGGAGATTGGTGGGGAGGGGAGAGCGTTGAGTAAGGAATGATCGAATAAAAGCGTAAAGATATCAAATTGGAAAATATATGGAGACAAATATAACAGAAGGGGGAAAAACGATTCAGTCCAAGGCATATATAAATAAAAAAAAAAAAAAAAAAAAAAAAAAAAAAAACGAAATATTAAAAAAAAAAAAAAAAAAAAAAAAAAGCTAGTTTCCAAAATGTCCGGATTTTGGAGAATTCCGAATTTCGGATGTCCGGATTTGAGACTTTGTACTGTATTGAGTGTTGTATTTTATATATATTGAGTGTTGACAGATTTGTGCCGAAACGTCATGTTAAGGCTCACTGTGGAGACGCGAAATGTTTTTGGTTTCCGTCTGTCTGTTTGCCATAAAAATGGTTCGATTAGGTTGATTTGTTGGCGAGGTATCCGGAATTAGCTGTATAGTTTTTAGTTAAATTTGGCCGGAAAATATAGAATATTTTTTTTAGGTCATAAGGCTTTCTTATGGAGAAGCAGACGATTTTTCAAATTTCATTTTTATCTGAAATGAAAATAGAATATTTGCGTAATGGATTTAGATGTAAAATTATGAATGCTATATTTTCGATATGGATTTCCAATAGTTTTAAAATTTTGCTTATAAATTTAATAGAATTTAGAAATTAATTGCTTAAAATATTTGAAAATGTTTTTGCATCTGTTCGGGAAATATAAACATCTTACTTTCATATTTTTTTACAATTTTTAAAATAATTTATTTTTACTTACCACTTTAATTTAAGGATTCTAATTTCTGGAACATTCGAACAATTTTATATGCTTATAAACATGCATGCAATTGAAAAAATAATAATTGCGGATTGTACGAAGTTAAAATGATATTTAAAAAAAATGATCTGCAGATTTACTAGTATAGGAAAAAACTTAGTACCCTGTTTACATTGCGATAGAAAATGTATTTGAATAAAATTTTATACAGAGAAATTTTTTTTAACATGAATGATATTTATGGTATGGCAGTTGTTTTAACGATAATATAAAGTCAAAATTTGTTAAAAATCTGCCAACAGTGAATATATATAAAATATTTCATACATAATGGAACTTGAAAAATAAAAACAAAAATAACACATAGAAATAAACCACAACTTACCGATTCTTAGGAATAAAAAATAACTTTGATGTCTTGTTCTTGCAAACAATACACTCCTCTCTTCGTAGCATTTTGAAGAATTATAATAATTATAATCAACTATTTGATCTTCAAAGAATAATTTTAATAATAAGTATTAAACAAGATTCGAAAATCAATTAGCGAACGCCGAAAATTTGCACATGCGCAAATGACAACAGAAAGACGCCAAGCAGAATAGGGTTACACTTAAAATGAAATCACGAAGATAAAAATCGCCAAACCGATGATTTAGTTCTTATGTCATCCGCCGCAGTCGCTCTTTTCAGGCGAAGTTGGATCTCTGTCTTACTCTGTGCAACAAACAACACAAGCACATGGAACAAGGGCTGAATTCATTGGAATGATGGGAATATTCTTTGGCAGTGTACCACATGTGCCTGTCTAGCATGAAAATACTGTTATTACATACTTGTAATGTTAAAAATATCGCAAATGCCTCTAAAATTTTCCTAAAATTTGGAAAAAAATTCCTAAAATTCCTCCTTAAAATTTTGAAAAATCCTAGTGCTAGCCCTGCTTAATACATTATATGATTAAATAAAAATTGCATATTTTTTCAGTACATCTCGTTGGTACATGTGCTGGCACTGTATTTGAAGAACGTGATGCAAAATATTCCCTTGGAGAAGGTCATGAAGCTGGTATTGTTGAAGGATTAGAAGTAGCCTTAAAAAAAATGAAGAAAGGTGAAAAATCAAAAATTTATCTTTCTCCAAAATATGCCTTTGGAACTGAAGGCAGTTCTAGTTTAAATGTTCCTCCTAACAGCAGTATTGAGTATGAAGTTACCTTAAATTCATTTGAAAAGGTTTGTATTAAATTTTGTACATTTTTGTTTGTGGTTATTATATATATATATATAAATAAATATATTAATTAACCTGTTTGCTCTATCGATCTGTAACCAGTCTGTAATTTTGGCAAACCTTTTAGTGTTCTAAACATTTTATATATTATTGTACATTTCAATTTAGTTATTATTTTTTTTTTTCCTAGAACTTGTTAAACAAAACAAAATTTTAAAAAATTAATAACTGTCTCAAATCTAGAGTTAACACTGTTTAGAAGTAAATCAGCTAGAATTTTTTTTCTCTATTTTCTAAAGCATCTAGAATATCCTTATGTAGTTTGTTTCATTAGTTTTGCAAGCTGATTGTTAAATTTAGATTAATAGCTATAAAATTTATTTTTTTTTTTATTTGGTACATATATTGAAAAAGGAATAACAAGCTACATTAGGGGGCAAAAAACAATTTTAGAATCAGTGTTTCAGGAAAAAATTTTATTGCTAATATTATTTTCACTTGGCTATAGTTTTTCTTTGCTGATTAGTTGAATTGCTAAAGTTAGTAAAAGCCAGTGAGAACTCAGGTGTGCAGTTATAATCACTGTATAAAAGTACTGTGACGCACGCCCTTTCAAACATAATTTGAGAAGTTATGTTTTGGTAGCTGTAAACTAAGCGATGAAAAGAAATCTTTACATCTGAAAAATCACTTTATTGCATAAACAAAGATGTTCTTTGTAGATGAATAATTTTGGCATTACAATCTAAAATTTTTAATAAAGTTTATGGGTTCTTCGACATGCTCATCACATATTTTAAATCAAAGCAGATTGGACATCAATGTCCGTAAAGTTCATTATAATTAACAGTCAGATTTGTTTCAGTAGGAGTTTGTCCAGAACATAGGTCTCATCTCAAAAGGTTTCTTTATCACCACAAAGCGTCTTGTGGCCGGATTTTCATGCAGTCACGCGGGTGCTTGGTGCACTCTTTATTTTGAATGGAGGTCTGGCACCTCAGCGTCTTATGCAGTCACCTGGATACTTGGCGTACCCTTTATTATGAGCAGAGGTCTGGCACCTCTCTCTCTTTTTCTTGATCTGAACTCTTAATATAAATTCTCTTGCTCATAGTTTTCACAGTGGGAGGGGATTTAGTCCGAGGGGGGGGGGGGGCTTATTAGGGCCACTCGTAGTGGGGGACCATGGCATCACCTTCAAACGAGTGCGTTATTGGTTCCTTTCTAAAGAAGGGGTATATGCACTTTTGGTTTCTCACCAAGACATGCTACCAGCAAAGCAAGTCCCATCATCCTGGGTGCTCAAGGCTATCAATTATAACTCTAAGGTTTTCTTTAGTTCACAAAAAAAGTTCGGGATTGCCACTATTTCAAAGTAACACCAACATGAGAAAATATGTAGGAAACGTTCTTTTTTAGAATTTTCCCACAAGAACTCTCAGATACCAAGCACTGGTTCTCACGCACCTACAAGTGAAAATGGATTTTTTACACCACCTTCATTTATGCTATTCTGACTTATGTAAATTCGGAATTACATAATTCCAACTCTTCACTCGTTTCTTTTCCAACATATCTCATGGTTTTGTGAGTTTTCAAGCTTGTTCAGGAGTGTTTAATGTGCACCAGGTGTTAAATTTCTGGATTGCTTCAAATATTTATAAATATCAAATTTTTTTCGTCTCTCCCTGAACTTTAATTTCAGTTGTTTATGAGACTGTATTTATAATTCTAACTAAAAAGAAAAATATTTTCTATGTGTGAAATTTAAGCACAACATTGTTCTGAATTTTGAAAATGGAATAAAAACCTGTAAAACAATCCAAAAATTTAAATTTCAATCAGCATTTAATAAGAATTATGAAAGAATTTTTAATTTGCTAAAAAATAATTTTGTTAAAAGAAAATACACCTACTGTTATCAGTGTTCACTCTAGAAAGAAAAGGGAAGGGGTCTAGGGGTGATTCCTTTCCGAAAAATTAAGGCAGTCATTTCCGAAAATTAAAAAAAAAAAAAAAAATCTGTCTTAAATCCGAAAATTCAAACATAAAATATATCACGTTTTTCGACTAATGGTCGGCGAAAAAAATCAATTTCATCAATCGTTCAAAGAGAAATCGCTAATTTCGTCAAAGGATCGTGGGGAAAATGCAAATTTCGTCAAAGAATCGCCGAAAAAACAAATTTCGTCAAAGGATCACGAAAAAACACAAATTTCGTCAAAGGGTCGCGAAAAAATGGCAAATTTCGTCAAAAGATCGCGGGAGAAACCACAAATTTCATCACAAGATCGCAGAAAAACCGCAAATTTCGCCAGAGGGGTGCGGGGAAAAAACGCATAGTTAGTGCCGGGAGTGGATTTCCCTTTCCCTGCCTTGTTGTAACCTTTCAGAATTTTTTTTTTTTTACCCAGAATCACCCCTGGGTTAGTCACTAAAAAGAGCAGTGATTGAGTAGAAAAAAGCATTAGAAAATGTATTGTTGCATTTACATAGTTGCCAACCTCCTGATTTTTTTCATACCAATATTTGTTTCATTTAATTGTACAATTTCTGCAATTTAATAAAGCGAAAATTTTTGTAAGATTTTACTGGTATTCAAAAAATTATGCAGTTGGTAATTATGCATTTAACATTAGGTGTGTTTGTGGGGGGGGGGGGGGTGAGAGAAACCTAAAAATTAGGTATGATAAAAAAAGTAAAACATTAATTTTGAAGGATTTTATGATTTATGAATAAAAAATATATAATTAACATGATTTAATAATCTCCTCTGTTTTAAATGAATGAGGAAGCTCCATAATTTTTGCAAGATGCTCATGGATTTAGAAATATTGTGGTATTAGGAAAATTTTTGCAAGCAATCTCTGGGTACAACTAAAGATGTATTTCACTATTTTTAAAAGAACGCTGTGTTCTTAAAAAATGGCCTAATAGGAACACCTGGTAAATGACAAGTAAATTAAAAAATTCTATTAATGTTTTAAAGATACTTGTTCATAAAAAAAAAAAAATAATAATAATCTTCTTTTAGTTCACATTCGACTTTCACATAGCATTTTAGGTTGTTTATTTTGTGTATTTATAACTAATGTAATTGCTTATGTCATCTGTGTGAATATTTTATAACTGTCTCGTAACTACTTGCATCAACTTATCCAATCATCTTTGTCATGTACTATTTATAGGAAAAAGAAAGCTGGAATATGACATCAGAAGAAAAGCTTGAACAGTCTGAAATTGTCAAAAATAAGGGTACAAAATATTTCAAGGTAATTTTTTTTTTTTAAACTATTTGAAATTTTATGTGTATATTTAAAGACATTTTTTTTTTTTAAGCTGACCTGTGCCCTTCTAAAAAAGAATAATAAAAATTCTAAAATGAATTCTCGCAAGTGGTGTCATTGAAGCTACTGCTGTATACACTATGTTTTATCTATCTTCATGTGATTACCATATTCTTCCTATCTGAAAGCATTGTTTTATTTTCAAGATCAAATATTTAAAGATAGATTCTTTGAGATTTTTGTTTACTAGCAAGTTAACATGCTAATCACTCTTCCCATACTCAGTGTTGTAAGTGCTGAACGAATGTGGCTTAAAATTCATCCATCATCACTCAGACTTAACCATTGGTTTTATTTTGTTTATAATGAAGGATGGTGATCGCCTTGGCCTTGATAGAGCAAAATGTTGGGGGGGGGGGGGAGGTGTTGATTAGCAATGGACTACAAACAAAATATTTGAAATATAAAAGCATATCTTTCTTTTTTCTAAGATTTTGACCTCTGTCAACAAAAAGTATGATAATAGTAACTCACTCTTTCACATTGTACCAGTGCATGAAACAAATATATGTATGATATACCTGACAACATTGTTCATTGTAAATTGTTCACCTTTTTTTAGATATAAGGTCTTAAAATACTTTTGTGTTAATATTTATTTTATATATATATATAGTTTTAATACATATTTGGTTGTGTAACTATTTCATAGTGTATTTTCATGAGTTTACAATTTGTTGTTAAAATTGTCATTATTTTCATTAATAAATACTAAATTTCAAGTATATAATGGCAGAGATATTTGCACCACATCATATGAATACATTAAACAGACTATAATTGACATATTTAAATTTATCTTTTAAATAATATATAATCTGTTTTAAATTCTGTTCATAAAAAAATTTAAGTTCCTGTATGCTTGTTCAATGTTATTTGACTGGCAGTAGAAGTTCAAAACATGATAAGTTGCAAATAATTATTTTTAAGTAATAATTGGGGGCCCCTGATTGAAAATTGCAGTTTTGTTAGAATTTTGCAAAGCGGTAACCTCTAAACTTATCCCATGCAGCACCAAGCAAATCTGCAGGTATTTTATATTTTATTGTTATAAATGCTTCTAAAAAGATTGTTGAATTTTCAAAATATTGTACTTTATTTATACTTTAATAGAAAGGAATCTTATAGAAAAGTTTCTGAATTGTTGAATTTAAAGCTTTTTGTATTTTTTAATACAGTTAAGCAGGTTACTGTTTGTGGGAAAATGTACTTTTTAGATTCTTAAAAACATTATTATTATTACTAAGCTACTGTTTTAACTTTTAAGGCAGTTTTAATATTTAAAAGTCAGGGCATTCTTTTCAAGACATAACAATAAGTCAATTTTTTAAATAGAAAACACAATAAGGGTGTCACTAACATTTTTAAACTAGAGCAAGAAAGAGGTTATTTTTGAATAAGAACACGAGGGGGGTGCTTTTTTTTTCTCTCTTCTTTCTTTCTTTTTTACCCAAAGAGCAGGCAGGTTGCAGCACCCTCCTGAAACTGTCTGGAGTAATCTCTGATAAACGTTTAATTTCATTAATTAAGCTATGCTAAATCTTATACATATTTTGTTTTATTTTTTAAATGTTCAGCATAATTGGATACTTTAATCCAGAAGCTAAATTTAATGATCTATCTTTCTCAACAATCCAGCAATTTTAAATTTTTTTTCCTATTAACAAACACAATAAGTATTAAGAGTAAAACCTCTCAATAAGGGACACCCGTGGAGCCAGATATTTTGTCCTGTCCTTATTAGGAGGTATGGTTAAGAAAAAAAAAATATCTTAGTACATAAATACACAAATTAATTTAAATTCAACCAAGAAATCTAAGAAGCTAGAATAATGTGTTTATAACAATTCAAGAGTTTGGGCTTTAATTGGCATTAGTTTAAAACAATAGATAAATTATTATAAACTAGATGGAACCTGTCAAAACGTGACGGAAAAAAATACTATAACAATATCAGTAAAATAAGCTTCTTTATTATTTAAGTAGGGCTTCGTATGAAACAGTCTTTCAAATATTTTATTTTAAAAAATCCCCATTCAAATATTTTATTTAAAAAAAAAATAATAAATAACAGTTCCTAGCATATCCTGATTCAACATATACATCAACGAATTCAACATATCAATTTTATGTTAATCATAAATTAAAAATAGTTTTTTTTCTTCTTTTGACAGATTTTATATTAGCGCCAAAATACTCTATCTTATGGATTATCTGATCTTATGATTTATCACGTTTTTATTATTATTTTTTTTTTTTCACTTTTCATGAAGGTTAGGGATACCTATTTTCAATTGTTGCAACTTTCGAAGGGGCTATTTTACATTATTAAAACAAACGGATGGTCATTGTTAAGATAGAATTGAAAAATATTTCATGCTTGAAAATTATTTAAAAAGTCGTTAAATTAAGCGGCAGATTTCAAATAAATTTCAATCGAAAGCTAATTTTTTTTCTCTAATTGAGGATGTAAGAATTGAAATTGTAAAATGTAGTAAAAAAATTAAATTTTTAGTATTTAGAAGTAATGTAAGCGCGATGAAAGCTAAAGCGATAGTGCCGTTTGTTGTCACAACCGTTATCCTTATATATTATTTCTCCTGTCAACATCCCTTTTACTCAGAAAATATGAAACGCAGAACAACGAATGAGATACCATATGAAAGGTTTTAGAACAGGCTTCTGACATAGCCCGCTTAACAATTCGTTAAAACATGTTTTTGATTAAAATTTGCTGAAAATAAAAAATTAAATCGGCATTGTTTTCATGAAAGAAATGAAAGGTTTTCCTGAAATTATTGTTGCCAAAAAAATAAAATACCACATTATATGATGCTCATAGCAATTATTATAAAAAACACCGCACGGGTTTATTTTATACTTGTGATTAAAAAGCGAAATTGAAATTGAAATGTTTAGATTTATATTTCTAAGTCCCATGGTTTTTCCGAAGCGGATGACGTTATCCTCTAATGCAGTCAAAATACGATTGTTAATTTTTTTTTCTCGCGCGTGCCTTTAGCAATCTTGGATCAGTTTTTGGTCTAACTTTGATGGAATAAATTAGATGATATTCTTGCTTGACTAACAACTAAATGTTGTTTGCAGATATTTTTATCCTTGCTTTTTCTTTAGAAGCTTAAACCTGCATCTAATAAATATTACATATTGATAAAAAATGATACTTTTATTATCCTGTCGACCACTTTTCATAACAAAAAACTATCGCCAAATAAACGGGAGAACGTTGCCATTGGAATATCAAAAAATAAATAAAATATAAGAATTTAAGGACACAATTGTTATTTTAATTAATAAAATAACTACTAAATCAGTAAAACATAATGAAAAATACACGAATGTAATCCCACTAGATGACGTAACAAACACGCATAATGATTCTGACATCAAGTATATGCGACTGCATTTTTGGCGTTTAATCTTACAGTTTGGCGGTAGTTTTTTGTTATGAAAAGTGGTCGACGGGTTAATAGAGAAGTACCTAAAAAATATTAGATTTCAGTGCAAAATCTTCGCACGGGCCCTCTGGTACATTTCTAAATATTGCCACTGTGTTTTGGTTGACGTCCAAAAGTAGACAACCATTTTTTGACATCGAAAGAAAAATTCACAGTGAAAGAAATAAGACTTTGCCGCTAATAAGGAACTGTTAAATGAACTTATAACAAACCTACCAAAATAATTCCTATAAAATATTAGCCTTACATTGTTTATTCTAGCTAAAAATACAATCATTATTTCAAGTTTTTTTTTCCTGAAATTCTTTACTTTTGTGAATTTTTTTTATTAATAAAGGAAATCTTAATAATTTAAATCCTATAATTCCTATAACTTAATCCTATAATTTAAAAAAAGTAATTGGTAACATGTAATCAAGGTGAAGCAACCAATAAAGGCTCCAGTTCTAATTTTTAAAATTAAAAATTGAAATATCAGTTAATATTACGCCGTTATATTATGTTGACACAATCATATAAATTTTTCTTTTTAGTTTTATCAATGTTAAAACGCATTTCAAGCTAAGCAAAACGTCATTTTCACCAGTACAAACTTTTCACATGTACATTTATGCTTAAGCACCATGCATACAAATAAAAGTATATTTTTCATTTAATTGTAATGAAACAAATGGCATCAACAAAGTTATAATGCTTAATGATAAAATGAACCCAATGGACAATATTTCCGTGACGTCACAGTAAATATGAATTTTTATTTGCTTATAAAACACACGGATAAATATTTTTACCGAAATACTTAAACATTTTAACTATATTTTAACTTACAAATTAAAAAAATTCGTCCTAAAAGTCACGTGCTTTTAATATTTATTTTTTATGCTCGCAATCATTGAGTTCAGAAAATAAACTCTGTACGTCGCAACAGTGGGCGTTAATCCGATTGCCGACTTTATGACGTCATAAGCAGAAGTAAAATTTTAATTTAAGATTACGGCTAATTAATTAAATTTTCGAACAAACAAATGTACGATAAGAAATCTGTGACCAAATATCTTTCATTTAAAAAAAGAATGATGTAATTTGATGTTGTAGTTTGTTCTCACGGATTGTCGAAACAAAACGCTTAGCGTTTTAAATATATAGATATTTCAAGGAGTACATAATAATGTGAATATTTGCATTTGTTTGTATTTTTAAAATATTCTTTTCCATGTACATATTAAATTTACTAATTAAATTTAATCTTGCCCATACTTAAAAATAATTTTTCAAGTCCTAGAACATATTTTAAAGCATCACTTCTGTTTAGTATCATCATCGCTTCCTTGTTTAAAACAAAATATATATATATTAAAAAAAAAACTTGATTTCTAAAGAATTACTTGAAATAAACAGTGATGTTTTTGTATATGAGACAGTGTGCTTTGTTCTTTGTCGCACTGAAGAAGAATCTCGCTTGTGGATTTGAAACAGCTGTTTGCTGCTTTTCTGTGTATTATTTGTGCATTTTTAATGTTGGTTTTCTGCCTTTTAATATTTTTGCACACAGGTTTTATTTGCTATTTTTAGAGATTTTATAGTTATCATTTGTATTATCTTCTGTATACAACGGATCATCTATTTCCACTTTCAACATATTACTCAAGTTACATCAGTGTCACAGTCTTTTGCAAACTGATCCAATTCTGTATTGCTTTCTTCATTATATACTAATACAGTTTCACTGAATAGATGAAAGCCTGTTAATTTGAAACATTTAACACAGTACTGAAAGGCATCTAATCTCTGCAATGCAGGGTAGTAGTGGGTAGCTGCCCAACCCACCTGGGCTAGGTTTTTACAACCCTATAGGTTGTAGTGGGTAACTGCCTGGGCTGGGTTAAAAAAAAAAGTTTTTTTACAACCTTGCTGCAATGGTTCATTACAGTGTAGGTAGTTTATAGCGAGTAAGTTTTTTTAATATTATAGTGGCTCTTACGATTATGCCAAGTAACATTCAATTTCAACAGGGTTGTAGTCAAGCTCCTGAAGTGCAAAAGCAGTGTGCATGTATAATAGAGATATTTATTTTTATAATGTAATATTTTATATTAATGATAATATATAACAATATTTCTTAAATTCATACTAATGTTTCATAACAATTTTTAATGTTACGCCTTACACAGACTAGTCAAGTCTCCTGATTTTTAATCATTCTTCCGATTTTCTACTATATCTGAAAATTCTGTCATTTTCACAAAACAGAACCAGCCAAACAACTCATCATAGAGAAGAATGCTTGAAACACTTTTCTAAAAACATGAAACACTTTATAAAAAAAAAAAAAAATGTACATATTAAAAAAAAAAAAAAAAAAAATAAGGACCACGTTTAAAAAAAAGCCCACTAATTTCTTCAAATGATCTCTGGGGGAAAAAAAGAAAACACAAATTTTGTCAAAATCGCAGTTAAAAAAAAAAAAAAAAATTGCAAATTTCCGTCAAAAGATTGTGGTTTAAAAAAGAAAAAAAAAGGTGCAGAGGAAAAAAAAAACTAATTTCATCAAAATTATTGGGGGGGGGGGGGATTGCGCATTTTGTGAAAAATTACTACAGTGCGCTAAAAGATTGAAACCAGGTTCTTTTTACAAATGTCAAAAGATCGCCACAGAATGAGAAAAAATGCTAAAAATCGTATAAAATTTGCAGAAGATAAAATTTATTACATTGAGCTGAAGGGTAAAACCGTTTTCTGTTAAAATCTTATATATGCACAATGGTAAATTAAAGTCTACTAACATACTATGTTTACTTCTAATTTGGAGCTGCTACAAGTCATAATTAACCCGCTACAAAACTGATATTTCACCTGCTCCTAACATGCTACAAAAATGGATTTGGATTTTTTTTTTTACCCCTGTAAAATTAGAAATAAGTTCAGATCTAACATGATTTTGCGATCATGTAAATTTTTTCATAACAATTTTAGACTATGTCTATGTTACATCTTGATGGCTGGTTTTAAAACAAAATCCTTGACTGGTAAGATTTTTGAAAATTCCTCACCCTTGGCTATGACAGTGTGAAATTTCATATTTCAATCAGAGTTAATTCAGTGATATAAGATGACTGTGAAATACATTGACATTTGCTTTTGTTTTATTCGTCAGCTGTCAATTAATTTTGCGACACTATTATTTACCTTATGTTACAAATTAATTTGAGGATCAAATCTCACTATATATGAGGGGGGTGGGGATCTTTTGGTTTTGATAATAGCAGAAATCATTACAAATTCTTTAATGCTGAATAATTTCCCACCTTTTTTTTTTTTTTTTTCTGTGTGCATACAACCACTTTTATGTGAAAATATAAATTTAAAATAGTGTGGGTTTTATTTGCATATAAATTTAAAATAGCTTGTATAGCACAAAATTGTAATATAATTGATGTTTTTTTATTTCAGGAACAAAAATATGAAATAGCTGAAAAACAATATAAAAAAATTATTAATTTTCTACAATATGAAACTGAGCTTGAAGGTGAAGGTAAAGAAAAGAAGAATGCACTTTTGCTTGCTGGGTACCTTAACCTTGCTGCTTGTTACTTAAAATTAGAAAATTATCCAGAGGTAATTCAAAACTGTGATAAAGCACTGGAAATAGATCCCAAAAGCTCTAAAGGTCTCTTCAGGAAAGGACAAGTAAGTTTTTGTTCTATAACTTTTTTTTAGGGGAGGGGGAATAGAAAAATAGTTTTGTGTTATATTAATTGTTGGTGTCCTATTTTCATATCATTGTAAAGCAGGTGGTCAGAAAAGCATTTATCTTTAGCTTCCTAATAGGATTTAAATAAAAAAAAAAAAAAATCCTTTTTCTGTTTTGATTGTTTATGGGTTACTAAAAATTATGTATGGTATTTTAAAATACTATAATAAGCTCATTTTGAAACTTAAAATTCAAACATTTTCTCACATTCCCCTTGGCTGTAGCACTACGGAAGTTGTAGTGGCACTACTATCGCTATAACCTAAAATGGCATCTCAGCAAGAAAGGGCATTTTATGTTCTGTAGTATGCGAAAATGGAATCTGTAATTTTAATCTAACTTGCAATTTATAGACGTTTTGTAAAAAAAATAGTCCTACTATAAAAAGGGGCATGGGAAGGGTAGTTGTTGTTCAGACAACAGCAACAGACAACAACAACAACGAAGAAACGGGCTGTCTTAGTGACTGTTTCTTGTGAGGCTTTGTGAAAGAATACGTTTATGTGGTACTGCTACCACACAACTTGGACGACCTAAAAACATGCATATGTAATGCTCTGATATGCTTAAACGAGCGCAAACTAGACTGTCGTTTGGACATTGTTCATGTGACAGAAGGAAATCATATAGAACAGTTATCTATACTAATAAAATAAAGTTTTGCTCTGTGTGTGTGTTGGCGATAGCTAGCAAAGTCTAGCCCACCTAGAATCCTGAAATTTTAGATTTAGGTAGTCCAAACCCTCTCCTGGTGTACCTGAGCCTCAGAATTTTAAAATTTTGAAAATTAGAGTAGTTATTAATTAAAAACTGATCAAAGATCACAAATAAAAAAGTCATTTTTCCAAAACAAAAGATACGGAAAAACGAAGGTCACCAAATTAAAGATCTGAGTTTGCCCTTTTCAAAGCCATTTTTGATTTTTTAAAATATAAAAATTAACCCTTTGAAAAAGTATATTTTGTATGCTGTTTTACGATTTTGGCAATTTTTAAAAATTTGCATCGGCGATTCAGAGAAAGGTACGAAAAACTAAAACTACCGCGCCTAATCTATTGGGTTGGCAAGAAAGTAATTTCGGTTTTCGCACATTCAGAGATTTATGTAAATTTTTTTGAATGAATTCTGCTAGAAATGTTTTTGGCATTTTGCCATTTGATAGCAGTGACCTTGAGGTTGCTTTTTAAGCCATTGCAGTGTGATTTAGTTTGCAACTATTTGTTGAGGGTCAATTTTAACATGGAGTGCAAAAACGAACATTTTCGGCATATTTTACTTTTTTATTTCTGGAAAGGAAAAAAAAGCTGCAGAGGCCATGGGTGCAAGTCTTCAGTCTCAGGACTGATTTCAGTCCTGGAGAGATTTTTGACACATAGTAAATTCGACTTTTATATGCTTAATAATAGCAATTTTGCTGTCAAGAACTTTTAATCACTATCTTTTACTGCAAGGTATCAATTTTTAGCCATAATGCAAGACATAGAAATCTTCTAGTCCATTTCCATTTGGTTATTCCTAATACTCAGAAAAGTTTTCAGTCTTGGCTTGGATGGACTTCTTTCACCCATGGCAGAGGCTCATAAAGAGATATGTGAAGTTTATGGTGTTGACTGCATCACAGAGCGCACGTGTCAGAATTGGTTTAAAAAATTTTGTTCTGGTGATTTTTCACTGAAAGATGACCAACGTTCTGGTCGACCGACTAAAGTTTCTGATGACCAAATCAGTATCATTATTCAAGAGGATCGTCATGTAACTGTTCGAGGGATTGCAGAGAGGTTAAAAGTATCTCACACAACTATTGAAAATCACTTAAAAGGTCTTGGACTCGTTAAGAAGCTCGATATTTGGGTTCCGCATGAATTGAAAGATAGTCACTTAACACAACGAATCAATATTTGTGATATGCATCTTAAACGCAATAAAAACTATCCTTTCTTGAAAAGAATCATCACTGGTGATGAAAAATGGGTCACCTACAGTAACATCATTCGAAAACGATCATGGTCCAAGCATAATGAACCAGCACAAACCACATCGAAAGCTGAATTGCATCAAAAAAAGATCATGCTGTCTATTTGGTGGGATTACAAAGGTGTTGTGTATTTCGAGCTTCTCCCAAGAAACCAGACAATTAATTCAGATATTTACTGTCAGCAACTAATAAAACTGGATGAAGCAATAAAAGAAAAGCGGCCGGCATTGGCAAATCGTAAAGGAATCGTCTTCCACCATGATAATGCCCGGCCTCACACATCTTTGGTAACTCGTGGGAAATTATTAGAGCTTGGTTGGGAAGTGATGTCGCATCCCCCCCTACAGCCCTGACCTGGCACCATCTGATTACCATTTATTTCGAAGTTTGCAGAATTCTTTGAATGGTAAAAATTTCACAAATGACATGACCTAAAACAGTTCTTGGTTCAGTTTTTGTCTGATAAGGACCAGAAGTTCTATGAACGCGGAATCATGCAGCTGGAAGAAAGATGTCAGAAGGTCCTTGAACAAAAGGGAAAATATATAATTGATTAAAGTTTATTCTTTGTCTTAAAAAAAAAAAATGAGTTTTCTTCAATACTACAAAACCGAAATTACTTTCTTGCCAACCCAATATATCCCTTTGTTTTTTAAAAATCTGGTATCCATTTTGAAAATTTTTAATTTTAACCCTCCGAAAAAAAATACTTTCCAAAACTCACTCACACGATTTTCGGTCCAGGTTTCAAAATCATCATCGACTCAGGAAATGAGAGTACGGGCAAACAGTAGACTCCGGATCATAGACACGTTTATTTTCTTTGAAATGCACCGTTGAGTTTTTTAAAATATCTACATTAACCTTTTAGAAACCGATCGTTTGCGTAACCCACTCGTGATTTCCGCTATTTTGGCAATGTTTATCCATTGTTAAATTTCAATTCTACTAAGAAATTTGGTTGGGTCGAGTGTTCTGAAAAGGCCTCTTCCAGAACAGACTGCACCCCCTGACGGTGGAAGGATAGGAGTATATCTGGTTCTATGGGCTCGATTACGACGGGGTTTGGCTCATTCGACTTGATATCTATAGTCTTAAATATTTTAGTTGCGCTTTCCGATCTTGGGTTTTATGAGCCCGATTACGACGGGGTTTGCCTCATTCGACTTCATTTCGATAGCCTTACAGGCTTCAGTCATATTTTTATAGAACAGATTATTAATATTTCGAGCCCGGGCAACGCCGGGCGGGTTAGCTAGTAATCCAATAAAATGAAATTGTTTCAAGTTTTCTTTCATTTTAAACCCGTTCTGGTAATTATATGTTTCAAAATGAGTTTATTATTATAGTATTCTAAAATACCGTTCATAATATTGAACCCTGTATATAAGATCGTTAAAGTAATAAAATTTCTGAAATTGAAATATAATTTATATTTAAATTATTAAAAATAATTAATATTTAAATTATTAAAAATAATTAGTGATAACATTAAAAATAATTAATATTATAATTATAAAATGAATTAGTGGAGCAAAGAGAATGTTACTCTTAGTAACACTATGCAATTACAAATTTTGTTTGGGAGATTGAGCAATTTATCACTTTTACTCGTATTTAATTATTTTAAATGGTTTTCGTAATTATTGGACTATATTCCTAAAGTAATAATCGATTTTTTTTTTTTTTTTTTTTTTTTTTTTTTAAGGCACTCATGGCATTGAAAGACTATGAAATTGCCAAAGATTATTTTAGTCAAGTATTGAAAGTTGATGAAACCAACAAAGCAGCCCAGAAGAACATTTATATTTGTAATGATTACCTTAAGAAGCAACTACAAAAAGAAAAACAGTTATATCAAGCTATTTTCAAGAAGATGGCTGAAGAAACTAAGGTAAGCTGCAGATTTGTAGTAGTAATTAAAAAATTACTGTGATGTTATTAATTACAAAATATCAAACTTTAGTCAAAGTTCATGTGTGGAAATTTTTTTATTAATTGAGAAGGTTGCCAATTTGATGCTCCTTAGAATAACTTCATTGCAATTTAGAAATCCAATGTGATTTTTTTTCTGGAAAACTTTAAGTACTTCACTGTAAAAACCATAGATAATAACCACAGATTGGTATGAATTATATACATTTAGAAAAAAAAAAAAAAATCCTTTCGATTTTTACCTTAAACATTTTTGGTCCTTTGACAAAAACTTGGCTTCTAAATTTTTAAAATGCAACATATACATCCATCCGTTTATCATGAGAGCTAGATGTCCCTTTCTCTTTCTTCTTTTTTTTAATTTATAGTTTGCAGGAGATAATTGTAATCTTTTTTTTTTTTTTTTTTTTTTTTTGTACTTTAAAAAAAATTTTCGTTTTGTTTTTTCGAGTATTTTGATCCTGCTTTTGCCTCTCAGTAAAGAGAAAATTGCTGAATGATTATTTGAAAATTATATGTTGGCATTTATTCTGTTTTTTGTGAAATGTGAGCTATTAAAGTAGACACAGATATTTTTTTCTTTTAAGGAGGCATATTAACTTTAAATCTTCAAAGAGTGATTTTTTTTAAACCAAATGCATAAAACATTTCCTATAACTATGCAAGTACCTGAGCCAATAGCATATTAGGTGATGCTAGTATGACATGGTTGGCAACCCCCCCCCCTTCCTTTTTTCCCCCCAGGGTGATACTGAGTTATTTATATGCATTTTATTAAAAATAAATCAGAAGATCTATACTTAAGTTAAAGGCTGGCAAAAAGAGTAAGTAATTTCAGCTGCTTTTTATTTTTTAAAAAGAGAATGTTTCATTTTTTTCCAAAAATTCTGTGTTATAATTTTTAAATATTTTTGATGATTAATTACTGTTTTTCTCTTAAGATCTAAAAAAGTTTTCGATTAATTGATATGTAACTAAAACAAAAGTTTTCAGAACTAAAAATATTCACAGAGATAATATTCAGCAGTAAAATTTTAAACTATGAAGCTAGACGTCAAGTGTCACAATCATTACTGGTGAATAGGTAATGCTGTAGACCAAGCATGGCGAATCTTTTTACGTATGCATGCCAAAAATCCACAAGCAATACCTGTCAACATTGTAATGTGCTAAAAAAAAACTCTTACATAACAAAAATAATAATGAAATTTTGATTCTGAAATAACCATTTAAGTGGCACATACTGTAATAAAGAATGAAGTTTTATGAATTTTTTAACTTATCATTATTGCAACATCCAACTTATTTGAATCTATGTTGCATTAAAAATGTATTAATTTATTAAAGATATTTTTTATTGTATGTTTGATAGAGAATGCTTTATATCTGGTTTGCATTTTGTTATTTTAGTAATGTACACAATAAAATTAATCCACTTTCCAATTTATTGGAATGTCTGCCTTATGAAATTTCTTTGAATTCACAAAGCTTTTTAAATTCATGTATAACGTCAAAATAGTTACTTGTAAAAAGTGCTGCACAAAAAGATAATTTATACTAAAAATATGCACTAAGAAAATTTTCTAATGTATGTATTAAATCATGTACACTAATGGTGCCCGGTGCATGTAAAATCCGTAGTGGGTGTAAAGTCCTCCAAATTCCCTGTGAATTACACCTCTGGGGGTGCTCTCAAGGTTCTAAATTTATGAGACCAACTCGAGTAGCGATGGCCATGACATGACGTATGGGTGAGCAATGCATTGTGGAATTAGTAAAATATCCCGGCATCTCACATCCGTCCGGCATGACTTCGCTACACTGTGCGGTGCTGAACCACCTCATCCAAAATCAATTAGCAACCGGCCAACTAAGAAAAAGCAATTAAGGCAACAAGACGCACTGAAGCCACGTCGGCCTATAGATTTATCAAACACAACTTCACCATGCGGAGAGCAGGCGAATCCTTGCCCCGTTGCCAGGCATCAAACCGTTAAACTGGGCAAAAGCCTGACAGGTATGGGGCCTGGTCAGTGGTCTAAAAAGATAAAATGTAAAACAGTTTTATTTATAACAAATGGAAAAATTAATTTTATTTATATAACTACTATAAAATTTTAATTTTTTTGCATGCCACAAAAATTATTGTATGCACGCATCATGATTGTGACGGCTGGAGCTGTAAGGGATATATGAAAAATCGAACAGTATAGATAAATGAATTTCAATCTTACCATTTTCACTAATTGGTATAATTGGTAAAATTTTGCACATGATTTTTCATTTTTAAAGAGAAGAGTAATTTTTAATTATCTTACAAATTATATTTTCCAAGTTAATGTTTTCATGTGAGAGATAAACACCAGAAAGTATCTATTATAAAAATTTAAATATATAATATATACAAATGAAATTTCCATTTTTTCCAGTTGGAAATAAAAAATAAACCCCCTTTGAGGGGAAAAAAAAAGTTTTTTTTTTCTGAGCGGCCATAGCTAAAAATCTAATTAAAAATTTACATTAGAGTCTTCTAAAATTTATGAGGGGGCCCCAAAATGAAAACATAACGAGTCTTCCAATTCCCATTTATATATATATTTTTTTCATTGCATTTTTAAAGATTTTTGAAAAGTTTGTCTAAAGCAACAGAAAATCCACTTTATTTTCAGGAAGAACTGTAATTTGGTCAGATCCAGTGAAGGCAAATATACTTTGATGTTTCTTTTTCTATACAGACACAATGGGGGGGGGGGGACTGGCATGTTAAATCAGTCCTAGTAATAATTGTAGCATTGATGTGTTTTTATGTGTAAAATTTAGAAAACCTTCATTGAATGAAATCGGACCCAGAAAGGACATCATGATTCCCTTAACCTTTTGATTACAGGCTAGGACTGGCAACTATTTTTATATTCACTCATACCACAATTAACAAAAAAAAAATTGTGGTAGATTTCGCTTGGAAAATATCCTAGCATGGCAGAGATTTTTCAAAAAGTGGTGTGAAAAGAATAAAGAAATAATTTGTGGGACGACTTATGTCCCAACCCCGTAATCAGAGTTAACTTTCGAAGTTAATCAATGCCTTTCCTGTGTTAACTATGTATTTACATAGGTTCAAAATTCTTTTCTAGGAGGAATCTGCTGAAGATAAAGTTCAAGAAAATGGCCATGTAGAAAATATAGAAACAGATGATGAGAAACAAGCAGCTGCTGAAAGTGTTCAAGTTTGAAGGCATTTATCTGTGTTAATTTTAATAGCATCATAGACTCATTCCCATTTTTATTTGTACATTTGATTTATAAAGTAATTTCTCTTACAAAAGAAAATATTTTATTTCTTTCACATTTGTGCATTTCAATTACAGTTCTCGTTCTGCTTTCAGTCGTTTCAACAAATTTTCAGCTGCTCTTTTAATAATAGTTTTATTGTTCTTAATAACATCATCATACATTGATATCTGTTGTTCTGAAAACTGAAACAAAGAAAAGATAAATAAAAATATTGTATGCCTTCCAGTACAGCAAAATATATAAGAGAAACACTACTTTTCCAGTATAACGGACTTAGTGAGAGAAAGAAAATTGGCAATCTATTAACTGTTTCATTTACACAAGCAATTTTTTGAATATTTTATACAATTTATTTAATATAAACAAAAAAATATGTCTAATATAAAGTAAATTGTATATAGAAAGCACTAAATAAAATGTTTATGTATAAATACATATATAAACAAATATAAAAGTTCATTAGATTTGTTTGGTAAGTAATCTCACTTTCTTGAAGTCTGAATTACACCAAACCTTTAAAAAAAAAAAAACCAAGCCCCCTATAGTGGAAAAGTAACAAAAACTCTATGCATTTAAAAATAGTATATAGAAAGTAAGCATTGTTACATTTTAATTGTTAAGACTTTATGCTGTTTGGGAGCAGTGTGCAATAGAGCTAGTTTTACACTAAATACAAGAGTTCTATGACAATTGACAATGCAGTGAATTCTGGAAGCTTGCCATTTATGATGTGTTAGTAATATCTGAAGACATAAATATATTCAGAATTAAACTTAATTATGCATAAGTCCACCATAAAAAGAATAAACAGGACTTTGTATCATAAGCATTCCAGAAACATTGGTACTTTATTTTGTTACTGCAAAAAACATTCATGATTTCTAAAATATACTATTCTGTTTCATAACGTATTTTCATTAATATAAAAAAAAATAATAAAAGTACAATTTAAATGAAGGATTTTTTTTTTTTTCCTACAAAAACTTAATGCACAACTTGGTGTTTTTGTATTAAAACTGAAAATTAAAGCAAAATAATGTAGCTTTTCTTGCATTAAATCAGGGGTGTTTCTGTTCCAAATTTTCCAAAGGCAGTCATTTTCGAAAATTTTAAAAAATCTGTCATAAAATATATCGCGTTTTTCGACAAATGGTCGCCGAAGAAAAAAATCGTAAATTGTTTGAAGAGAAATTGCCAATTTCGTCAAATGATCGCAGGGAAAAACGACAAATTTCGTTAAAGGATCGCAAAAAGAAAAACTGCAAATTTCGTCAAATGATCGCAAAAAAAACTACGAATTTCGTCAAAGGATTGTAAAAAAAAAAAAAAAGGCATATCTTCAAAAGATCATGAAAAAACGGCACATTTCATCAAAGGAACGTGAAAAAATGGCAAATTTCGTCAAAAGATTGCGGAAAAACCACAAATTTTGTCTAAAAATTGTGAAAAAATGCAAATATCGTCGGGCTGCAGAAAAAAACGCATAGTTAGTGCCGGGAGTGGATTCCCCCCCCCCCCCCCCCCCCCCCTTGTTGTTGAGGCCTACCTTTGAGAAAATTTGTTGTGAATTTCAGATTTTTTATTTTTTTTTTTTATTTAGAATCACCACTGCATTAAATATAAAAGCTTTATATGATAATGAAAATTCATGTTACAGATGTACAACTTGCATTACTTCAGCTGCAGATTGAAAATATATCCCATACACATTTTACATTTGCTTAACCAAAACTATCCTTTGCAGTTAAAAACAGAATGGTGTTTTCTTAAATGTTGCCTTTTACTGCCAATTTTCAAAATTAATGATTTAAACGAAACTATCACTATTTCTTATAGTAATCTTTGCTTTAGTTAATCATGGACTTTTTTATTAAATAAAGATAAGATTACTATTCTGAAATAATGGTAGCTATTTTGAATTAAAAAAACATGCTGAATTGGTAACATTTACTCTAATTTTAACAGAACATAGTTGTCAAATGTCCATTTTAATGGTTCCTCTGACATTTTTAGTACAATAATTAATAATAAGTAAAAGTAACGCTAAGTAAAAATACAATAATTTTCAGAAAAGTCTGCTTTTTAAAAGAATCTCTTGATTTTTTGTATCTACAGTTTCAGCTACATATAAAATTTAGTAATTGTGAAGGATGTTTGTTTTCATTGTAATCATGAAATACGATTATTTTTATTATTGTGTTTAGCATGTAACAAGGAACCTACATGGAAGGAACATCAGAAGTTTCGTTCTTATTTCATCAGGGATTTCTGGGAGTAACATTCCAGTAGCCCAAAGCGTTTGGTGAATCTTTGGCAGTTTTTTCCCCCTCTTAGCAGCAGCTTTCTCCACATTTGTCTTGATTGATGGCCTTATCTTTTTACTCTTGTCCTTGAGGGCGTGGGTGCTTACCAGTGCACAAAAAACATTTGTACTCTAATACTTTAGGGGTGGGGAGATTCTTTTGACATTCTCTTAAATGAAATTTTTGCAATTCTAAGTCTAACAGAGAATAATTTCAGCTTCTAAAAAGAGAACTTTAAATAATTTTCAATAATTCATAATTTTTTCATAATTTAAATGTTTTTTTTTCTTTAAGTGATTTACATCGGCTTTATTACTTTGAGTTTCCTTAATTTTTATTGAGAAAAATATTTTTTTAATGTTATGCAACATGAAATATTAATACTTTAACTAGGAATTTTTCATTACTTTCATAGAATTTCAAAGATAGAAAACATTTGATATTTCAAATAGGAAACAATTTATTGTTTACACATTTTATGTACGTTGTATTCTGAGAAAAAATCTGCACTTTTTAAAATATAGATTACATTTTCATATTTAAGGAGGATACCTTAAGGTCCAAATCCAATAGTGCTACTTTCTGACACATTTCTGAATTCATTTTAGTTCGGAAACTCGTAAAATTGGCAGGTGTTCTTATTCAGAAACTATGTAATCGAAAGACATTTTCCATTTTATGCTAAAGGCAGATCTTTTAGAAAATACTATCAAATTTGGCATTTTGAAGCGAATTCCAGACGCGGCAGCACAAAAAAGAGGATAAATTTGTCATGGTAGAAGAATCTCTAATAACTCAATAAGTAATTCATTTATCAGCAAATGGAAAACGCTACTCGATTCAATAGTTCAGCATGCCAAATGCCTTTATGTTTAAAAATGTGTTGGAAAGTTTCGCGTTGTTGAGCAGGGAATTTGAGAACTACCTTGTGTAACAACCAAAGAAGCAGATTTATTATTATTCTCAAACTCAAAACATTCCTGAATTCATTTTTATTTGTAAACTCATAAAAATGGCAGGTAAATAAAAGCAAAAGAACTTGCAGAAAAGTCAAAGTTGATGTTTTGAACAGACTTTCTTGACAAGAACGGTCGTCTTGAGACAGCAATTGCTTATAATTACGAAAATTTAGCAAAAAATGAAAAACACTATTCGTTTGAAAACTAATGGTCATGTTTGTCAAATGCATGCTTTTACATGTTAAACCTTCTTTTAATGCGTTAACACTATCCCGGTATTTGAAGATGTTTGGGGGGGGGGGGGGGGGGGAGCTGTTAAAAGTACATAACATGAGAAAACTGAAATAAATGATTTGATAGTTTTTAAATATTCTTTTTTTAAATTCAGTGTTCCAAATGAAATTATAAAACAAAGTCTTTTTATGAAGCTTAGAAATTTGTAACATCTGAATGTTTTTATTTTTTTTTTTATCTTGCCTGTTTCAAATCACTTGTTTCCAATGTTACATATTTACTAAAATTTTACTTAGATGCAAAGCAAATAAATTGTTCATTTTATGTGTAATAATAATTCAAAACCCCTTCCAGGAGAAATCCTTGCTGAGCTACTACCAGATGAAATACATTTATAGGAAAATTGAAAACACTATTAGATTTCAAAGCACTTTAGTAATTCAGAAAATTTTGCGTTATTGTGTTTGTGTGTATGTCGGGGGGGGGGGGGGGGGGGGGGGGGGTTGATTTATGGCGGCCAATTATCAACACGAGGGATATAGGCCCTAGGAAGGAGTGCCCTCTGTGGGGGTCTTTTTAAGGGATCCTAACCCATATTTATGCAAAGTTCGAAGAAAACTCCGAACGGTTAGGTCGACGAGCGCGACAGGGGTTTGAACCCAGCCCCTCCCGTCTACCAGCTTTGAGAGCAGAACCTCTCAGCCACTGGTGGGGCTGTCGGGGGGGGGGGGGGGGGGGGGGGTTTGGAGGATATATATATATTTTTTTTTAGAACATTCTTAAATAATAACACATATTTGATTATAAATAGCTTCCTGACAATTATGTCATATTTAAAGTAATAAAAATAGATTAAAGAAAAATTGTTACAAATTTATTTTGAAACAGATGTTTTCTATAGAAAAAAAAAAAAAAAAAAAAAAACATAGTTTCAGCCCCAGTTTGCATTTGTATTACTAATTAGGTGTCCATTCTGATTTACTTTTGTTATTACAATTAAATTTTCATTCACCATTGGAAATATGACTGTGACCTTAGTAAATAATGTTGATTGATTAATATAATATTTTAAAAAAACCTAGAATATAATAACTACAACTATTAATTAAAAAATTATGCGAATTAGAATCTTAGAAACTTTTATGCGCAAATTATTAATTAATTTTTGACTGTGGCTAAAAAGTAATTTAATGTGTGTTTTGCTTTTTAAAAAATATATCTATTGAGCAATTTAGAGAAATGTAAAAATTCAGAGTTCCGTACTTTTTCTTCTTTTTAATTTACAATTCTTAATTTATAAGTAATGCCATTTCGATCAATAATTGAGCAACTAAAGCTAAAATATTTAATTTGAAATGTTACTTGAACGAAACATTAAATATATTTAAGCAAGTTACAAAAAAATAATATCGCTGGAATTAAAATAAAATGCATCACTTTAACAAGATAATAAATATTGATTAAATTAAATTACTATTGTTAAGAATTCTTTAACACTTTAAAATTAGTTTAAAAAATTTTAGAATGAATCGCTAGAAAACATTAAAATATTTTAATCCTCCTACGATCCACTGACCGGGTATGCGAAATGAGCAGATTTATTGAAGAAAATTACAGCAAATTCACAAATTCTAAGAAATTAATTTTGTAATGAAAATTCTTCCATTTTCCATGTATCCTTGGTTTAAGGAAGCTTAAAGAAACACCTTATGTACAGTTTTTACTTTGCTTTTTTTTTTTTTACATATTTATTTTATGCCCTAGATAAATTTACCAGAGTTAATCAAATCACAATATAAAAAAATATATACATATTTTATTTAAATTGAAATAATACAAATCAGCCAACGCTGTCATTTTGTAGAAAAATAAATAAAGCCTGTATTGACCCCTGTATGGGGATAATTTTTCAGGGAATTATTTTCAATTTATCAATTTAAATAATGTAAGTATTTTTAGCTATTTGAATATGATATTAAAATTTTCTTTCTCCCCCCCCCTTTTTTTTTACACTACATTGAAGTGAAAAATTCAAACTTTGACTATATAATCTATAACTGAACCTATGTATTTTTTTGATTCGGCACATTTTTCGAAGGCTGCAAACAATTAAATGCCAAATCTTCCAAATGTTTTGTTTGAACATCCCCCCCAACCCTCCCATATCATGCAAATCATTGAGAACACTTTATTATTATTACTTAGTGTATCTATACTATTAAAATAAAAGAGTTTGTGTGTGCAATCTATTCCATGTAGGGGTCTGAAAATTTGGATGAGGATAGTCCAAAACAACTCAGAATGCAGATAGGCTCAGATTTTTTATTTTTTTATAATTAGCCAAGATATTAATTAAAAACCATAAAGACACAAAATGACATGCATTTGCCATTCGGAAGCTTTCCAACTACATTCCAAAGAACATGAAGCAGATAACACGCAATGGCCGAAAAGGGCTCTATTTTTTTTTTTTTTTTTTTTTTTTTTTTTTTTTTTGTCTTAAATATAGATGTATTTTATTTATGGTTTTGATAAATACTGGATAATGATTTTTCACAATTTACTTATATTTTCTTGTTGACCAACTTGCAGTTTTATGATTAGTGAATCAGGCTGACTTTCTTCTTACATATCTTATTGTATATTATGTTTAAACTACAGGTTAAAAAAATAACTACAGTTAACAAAAATACCTCATTTCCATATGCAGATAATATGCTTGTTAATAGCTTTGTGAATTTCACATTCTTATTGCATACTGATGTCCAGCTGAGCAACTTATTAAGCAACAAATCATATAAAATACTTTCATGATAAACCTGTAAAGAAAAAAATTCATAATTACAAATATAAATTTAATAGTTTGCACATGCTTATGAAAGAAGTTAGAACTAGTGTATCTTAAAATAAAAGGGCAACCAATAAGCGAATTTCCCGATTTTTTTCCCACATCTTAATGGCGAAACTTACGAGGTTTTATTCATGTGATCGTGGATGAATTTTGTGATTTTTACATGCGACCGATTGACAAATTTCAAGATTTTTTCTTGTGACCGAGTACAGCGCCTCGAAAACGCCTAGGGGAAATGCTACTAATGTGTACATTACAACCAAAAATAAAACAAATAATTTTCCTGCTAAATACAGTTAAAAATATTACATCTGCATAATAACCCAGTTATTAAAACCATATTATTTATTACTTATGACAATAAGTGACACCTTCTGTTTGATTTTAAGACTATTCTCCATATTAACAAAGAATTTGCTAAAACTCAACACACAATCAGAGAGGATTTGCTTCATGAAACTTGTGGTGCAAGTAATTCATCCAACATAAACAAAACAGAAGGCAGAAATTGGAAGAAAGTAATGAAGAAATAGAATTGAAACCGAAAAAATTATTTCCATTTCTCTTTAAACTTGTTTAAAAGCACACAGTATTAGGGAAGCTTTATTTACTACAGTGTACAAGAGGGAAAAAATACAAAATGACAGCATACACCGCACAAAGAAAGAAGAATAAATAACAATTTTGTCTATTTTTCTCAACTTCAGTAAAAGCATACACGAAGGGAGAGACAAAGAATGTAGCAAAAATTTTTAATTCAAATAGCTACCACTATTTCCGATTAGTAATGTTCCCCTTAATATGTTATTCATAAGCCGAATATTACCATTTTGAAATAGTGGTAGATATCTGAATTTAAAAAACCCACTAAATTAGCAACACTGGAGAAGAGAAAAGAAATTTTAATTTTGATCTATGAATTCGCATAGTAAGCAAGATTTTTTGCCTCAAGAAACCGAAACTTTATCACATGTTATATTTTTGCATTAATCTTATGGCCGATGGTCAGGGAATTGGAAAAATTTACAGTTTAAGCGGAATCACATTTTAGCCAGGTCGACTGTATATTGTAATTTATTGGTATATAAGTTACTCTACATAATGCATAATCTATAACAGAAAATACATTTTGTTCTCATGAAATCAAACATATTGATAATTACTTCAATAGTTTTAGAATTTCAAAATATCTAGTTCTATTTTCCTAATTTTAATATAATAAAAATTAATTTTCATTATTAATTAAGAGGAAATTGCCAAAGTCAACCTGGAATACAATAAGCAGGATGTCCACTTGACTCAATATAACTATCCCAAATCATTTATTTTAAATCTATACATTACAAATATTTTTCAAAAAACTTCAATAATCTAAAATTTTAATTTAAGATTGCAATGCATGACACTGAATTATTAATCAAATTACCAGAAACATATTTTCTATATTAAAATTTTTGTTATGTGTTTTATAATAAAGGCATAAAAAAAATCATGTTTCCAATTATAATAAGTTTTAAAAAATTAGTAATTAAAAAAATTAAATTTAAGAATTAAAAAGAAAATGAACAACACAGAATTCTTAATTAAAATACTTCAGAAAAACTTACTTTTCTCTCTATTAAATTCTTTAATACAGCAAATGTATTATCTACAGGCAATGCATGTTGTAAAACCCTCCTAGAAAATATTAATCCTGATTAAAATTTAACAAAACATTATTTCATACATTAAAGATTAGAATATTTTCAGTTTAATTATATCAAAATATAATATCATTTCACATATTTGTATTGTAAAATTAACTCACAAATACTCAATAAGCATTCATTATTCTGCACATGTTAATTCCATCCATATTCGTTTCAGTAATTTTCTCATGGAATAGTTTGCAAAGCAGTGTTAAATAGATCTTTCTGTTCATACATATCTTGGGGTAACAGGGGCACGTTGGAGCAAACTGCTCCATGAACATGAATCATAAAGGTTCAAAATTTGAAAAGGCAAAATAAAAAATTGTAAAAATATTTGTATCATTTTTTAGATATGATTAATAAATTATAATAGATAGATCATTATTTGTTACAATTTGCATATTCTTATTACCTTGTTTTGGATCTCAATTGCTTCGATTTAAAATGCATTTTTATACTTGTTTAAAATAAATTACTTCTTTCGCAAAGTTTTAATTTACACCACCACAATGCCGCTTTAAGTAACTTCTCCAACATTGCTTTAATATTGCTGATTTTTAAAAAATATTTGACAAGCACAGCAAAGCAAAATTTTAAAAACTTATCTAATCCTTTCATCATTTGAGTTAACAGTAGAACCTCCACATGAATCAATTAGAGTAAGGATTTTGAACAAGTGACCTGTGGCCCACCAAGTTTTTATATTCTATTTGTACCATTATTTACAAAAAGTTTTCTTTGTGGTAGATTTCTCTTGAAATTGTTACAGAAACATATGGCAAAAGATTATGTTTTTCAAAAGTGGTATGAAGAGAAAAAAGTCCTTAGTTGCAGCAATTTCTAATAGAAGATAAAATTGTAATCAAAGGGGTAAGAAGCAGCATGTTGCAACATTGTTTTAGCTCTTTGATCACTATGTAAAAAAAAAAAAGAAAAAAAGAATAGCTTGTTAATTTTATCTGGAGAAAAAATATAAATTTATAAGTTTTTGCTCCTGGAGCCTGTCTCTGATGAGGTACAGCCCCAAAAATACTTGAGTATTGCATTGTCATCGATAATCAATGTGTGTGAACATTTGAAGAAAATCAGCTCAATGGAAATGGGTCAAAGATTGATTGTAAGATTTGACCGAGACAGATTATAAACGAAGTTAATAAAAGCATATAAAAAAAGCACAACCATATATCATGAAAACATTCTCAAATAAGTCCAAATCAGCCATACTCAACCTGTGGCTGGCCCATCTTTCATAATCCATATTTATAAAAATTTGTGATGTGCATAAAAGATATTTAAGACCATCACTGTTGTTTTATATTATTTTATGAGAAAACAATATCTGCTCTGTTATTTACAATTAATTTAAAATTGTGTTAAAACATCCTACATGTCATTTGCTTATTCAAAAGTTCTTTTACATGTAGTCCTATTTGCATTAGAATATTGTATATATTTTTTTAATATTCAATACTAATCAAACAATATTTAAAATTAAGTTTGCACACTATATTTTTACACTTTAAATGATAAAAATTCTTGAATTGAGCAAAAGTCGGATTTATTAAAAAAAATGGCCTGATTTTTTATCTTTAGAAATTCTGCATTATATATTATAATATTTTGCATCATTTCATATTTTATACTTATCATATAGCCAATATTAATTATGTTGATTTTTTATATTGGTTTCAGTGATGTCGCTAGGCTTTTGAAATCATGGGTTCCATACACTTCCAAAAAACTGAATCCTTTTCACAAAAGTGTGTCCTTTTAGAAATTCGTTATCCTCAATGTATTTAATAGAAAATATGCCTCTTTTTTGCTCTTTCTATGTAAAAATTATGCATCCTGAAGGACCCATTACAATTTTTTATGTATCCCTTGACCAATTTTTTGCTTAAATGATGTGCTATAGCACATCCCTGGCACCAATGGGTATGTTATACTACTTTTGTATTAAAACTTGCTTGCGGGCCTGTGGAAAAAAAAAAAGTGGATTTATGGCTGGTCTAGGTGGTGTTAATGTATGCAGAATAATGAAAGATGCTCATATTGAGCATTTGACAGTTAATTTTATGATAAGCATTGCCACTAAAACTTGGACTGCTATTTTACATATGTATGAAATTATATCTTATTTTGACAATTTATGAATGAATTTATAATGAGTTCAAATCATTCATCTCATTTTAAAACACACTGTACTTATCAAACTTTTAGAGGATGTTTTGGCACCTTAGAAAATAAATAAGCTAAGCGTACAAAATTTTTAAAGCGGTTGTAGAAGGATATAAATATAAATTAAGAGTAGTATACAATACTAATGTCTAACCTGGGAGGGGAGATGCACAAGGTAGTTATTATTAGAATGTATTGTACTGGTTTAAATAATTTACAATAAAAAATAAAATAAAAACAGCTTAATTTATTGATATTCCTGCTAAACTTTATTATTTTTTACTCAATCATAGTGATGGGTAAATATATCATATGAATTGACATTTTTCCAACTGACAAAGTGAGTCAAAAATGTCAATTCGTATGATTCCTACTAAAGTTTTTCTTTCTGTAAACTTGTTTTATTTGCAAATATATATTTAAAATTTTAGAGATTAAAAATAAGAGAGTTTCCTTTTATAGAATGGAATTTTTGTGTAAAGTATTCTTTTGTCAAATGAAATTTTGTGAAGGGCTCTCTCTTTGTAAAATGAAATTTTGCGAAATGGCCCCAAAGATGACCGATTTTTTGCCTGGATGAACCTCTGGTATAGCTGAACCAAATTTAAGCATTAAGTCATATTTTTCTTTACAATATAATAGTCAAACAAACCACAAAAGTAATAATAAGGCAAACACAATCATTTGACATTACCATAAAGATAACTGGAGAGACTTCTTTGCTTATTCTGCTGAGGCAGGAGTGCTGCAGTTTGTATCATGCTGAGCATGCACAGAAGCTCGTTTTGGGCACCAAATTTACTATTTCTCAGCAGAAGTAGCACAGGGAGTTATGAAATTTGCAACTTCCATCATTGTACATTAATAGGAATGTTCTCTCCAGCTGTCTCAAGGATAATACCAATATAATATATTTATTAATCCCAGACACAAAAATGACTCAAGGGAAAAGAGGTGAAAAAATATTCACACTATGCAATGACGACAAATTCCTTCAATTTAATTTATAATGAAATTTAAAGAAAAAAAAAACCTCCTCAAAACATACGTAATGTGTGGACAGGAACAGGGATATTCATATAATAAAAAGAGAAACATGATTAAACAATGAAATATGCAATATTATAAAATAATTTTTGCATAAATATACTATTGTATTACAAATAATCATTAAAATAATTGACATTTATCCAGATTCATCAACAGCACCGGCTTTTTAACAGTTTACATTGAAACTTCTAAATAACAAATGAGCCACAAGTGTATAACATGGGTTATAATCAGCGGTATTAGTACTGTATGAGCTCAATCTTGTTGTCTAGAGTATAGTTGCATGAATCAGTTCGATTTCATTACTGAAAAATATCACACTTGTAAAAATAGCATTCAGTTAGGGTATATCATATGCTGACAAAAGAGCAGAATAAACTTTCTTTTTTGATGTTGAATTAAATAAAACACAAAACATACACTCCATAACAGGTAAAAATCTTATGTAAAATAAAGAGAATTATTAAACTAATGCTAATTATTTAAACATTTCTGCAAATGAATATTAAATATTTTTAAATAAAAGTAACAATAAAAAATCTGGATGTGGGGCCTTTCTATGTACGAGGCCCTATGTAGCCACACCTGTCATCCACCCTTAAGGCTGCTCATCAGTAAACTTCCCGATTCCCCTCGCTAATGTTATTCCTATAGGCGTAGGATGCATTCGTATTTTTAAAATATCTCCTTGGAAAATTAATGTTTTTAACTTCTGTTTTCTTTGTATTGTTCTTAAAGAATGGCTCTTTTTTTTCTTAGTTGTCAATTTTTTTCTAAAATATATACTTAATTTTATATGAAATGTTAAAATCGTATTCAGTTTCGCTAAGATTTTAACACATAAAAATATAAATTAAGCACATAGTTTAGAAATATTTTGACAACTAAGAAAAAAAGAGACATTCTTTAAGAACAGTATATAGGAAACAGAAGTTAAAAATATTAATTTCCCGAGGAGATGTTTTAAAAATACGAATGCATCCTATGCCCATAAGAATAACATTAGCGAGGGGAATCTGGAAGTTTACTGTCGAGCAGCCCTAAGGAAGGTTCTAATCATACCATAAACTAACTTTTGATCTGACAGTTCTGCAGTGTATGAAGAAAAATTAAGAGAATGAAACTCAAAAGGTTTGAAAAATAAGTTTGCATACTTAATTTCTCAGCCATGCCACCCCTATGCACTCATAATGTTTTCTTTCTACTTTTGCATCAATCTAAGGAATATCTAAAGTTGCTTTCAAAGGAGAAATTTCCCTTTTACTTACCCATCATACGTAATATAGGGTAAGTCTTGTTTAATGAAACTCTAACATATCTGTAATTTACAAGGTGATGTTAAACAATGTTCTTACATGAATTAAAAGTGGTTTGTTATTCAGTTTTCCAACTTACATTTTAACATTCTTGAAAAAGCTAAAATTTAAAGAAGATAACTCCTATGCATTACGTATAAATTGTAACTAAAAAAGTACCTGAATAACTAAATTTAGTTTTAAAAATTGTAAATAAATACTTTTAAAAGATGAACTTAAAAAGAAATTTTAAAAATGGCCAAATAAAAAATTTTTAAGGCTAAATTTGTCAAAAAGAGACTAAATTTAGCACTATCTGACTAAATTGGCAACATTGATCAGATGGTACTTTTTGGTTATCTATGTTTCTTTTGTCAGCCAAGAAATCCCCGTAAAATGAGACCAGAGATAACACAACATAAGAAAAGGATGATGTTTTAATGTTAAAAAGGAATCACACTTACCCCATCACTTACTTTATAGCATAAAAAACATAGTCATTAGGCAGATTTGCTTTGGTTATTTGAGTAATAATATCTGATTCTAAATCCTCTGAAAAAAAAAATAGACAAGTTTCATACATGAAAAAAAAGTTGAAACATACCTAATTAAAGGAATAACAGTTTACAAAAATACAGCTGACCCGCCCGGGCACGGGATAATAACAATCTATTTCATACGAACATGACTGAAATCTGTAAGGTTATCGAAATCAAGTCGAAAAAGACAAACCCCTTCGTAATCGGGCCCATAAAAATCCGAGATCTGAAAGTGCCACCTGGGGGTAGAAAGTGAAACAAAATTATTTAGTCTATCGATGTCAAGTCGAATGATCCAAACCCTGTCGTAATCAGGCCCATAGAACTCACAATACTCCTGCAGTTCCATCTTCCACTGCCAAAGGGCGCAATCTGTTCTATTTGAAGAAGATAAAATCTGTAAGGCTATTGATGTCAAGTCAAATGAGCCCCACCCCGCCGTGATCAGGCCCATAGAACCAGAGATAGAAAAATGCCCCTAGTGGTAAAAAGCGGAACTAAAGTATTTAGGGCTATTGATATCAAGTCGAATGAGCCAAAGCTCATAGTAATCAGGGCCATAGAACCAGAGATACTCTGAAATGAAATAAAAAATATTCGAAGCTATTATTCGAAAAGAGTGGTACATACAACCAGGGCTGCGGAGTCTGAGTCGAGCCTATTTTTGGACAAAAGAGTCGGAGTCGGAGTCACTAAAAAACAGGCCGACTCCAACAGCTTGTTTTTTAGACAGTTTGAAGTGAAATTAAACCAATTCTATGTAATTTTAAATTTATAAACTGAATTATTATTTTTATATTTGGACTATATATACAAGGAAACCCAGGTTAAACAGGTCCAATATATTGTCCAGTTTACAGTGTATATGAAAACTGCTTTTAATTGAAATCTCTAGTTTATATTTTATATTAGTATGCAGTACTTTCTCTCAGTTTTTGGGGTTTGCAGAACTCGAGGTAATGCGAAAATTGGAAGTTTCTGCTCTTTTTGGAGTTCACAGAATCCGAAAGATTATTGTAATAGAAAAATTTTCCCTTTTGTTTTCTTGTTTCCCTCAGATTCTTCAGGTATGTAGGACCAAGAGTAATGCTGAAATTGTAATAATTTTTTTCCGCTTTTTTTCGTGTTCATAGAACCTCCCCCCCTCCGAAAAAAGTGAATAAATAATTTTTTTTTTTCCCCCGAGTCTGCAGTACTCAAAATAATGATGAAATAGTGAAATTTCAGTCATCTTTCTCCTTTTGATATCCAGGTTTTGCAAACCGAAATTTAGCCAAAATTATAAAGTTAATGCAGGAAATACAAAATTTTCCTCTTAATTTTTCTTCCCTTACATTGGATTTTTTCGGGTCTGGAAGACACAATAACTCCAAAATTACAATATTTTGCATTTTCTCTTCCAAGTCAGCGGGATCTGAAATAGTGAAATTTCCATTTTATTTACTTCTTTAGATTTCAATTTTTGGATTTTTCGGGTCTGCCAGGACCCAAAATTGTACAATTAATAATGCTGAAAATATAAAATTTCTGCCCTTTTTTTACGAAGCCATGAGAAGAACAGAATTAATGCTAAAATAGTAAAATTTTCATTTTTATTTTTCTTGCATTCCCCCGTAATTTTTCGGGTTCTGGAGACCCCAAATGATGCTTAAATTGTAAAATTTTTGCCTCCTATTTTTTTTGGGTCTGCAGGAATAGGTATAAAACCAAAATTAAACATCCTTTCACCCATATTTTGGTGAAAAAAGGTGAAAATTTTTATACTAAAATACTGTCAGAAGTTTGCTGCTGCAGTAAATGAATCCTAGTCTTGACTACATATCACAGCTTATACCCATAATTCATCCAAAAATATACACATCATATACTTCAAGGTCAAACAGGAATGTAACAGTAGGTTGCAGTGTTGCCAGTTGAGAGTTTTTTTTTTATTCTGATTGCTGCCATTTTTTTAAATAGTAATATTTCATTTATTTAATGACAAATTTAATAAAGCGGCTATTACTATTTCAAAACAAATGACAGCAATAAAGCAATCTGAATAATAGGAATCAACAAACAATACTAGTACTTTAGACGTCCCGGAATCTGAGTCGGTTCCTTTAAAATTTCAGGAGTCAGAGTCGGAGTAGGTCATTTTTCCCACCGACTCCGCAGCCCTGTATACAACTCATAAGTTCACTTTTATGTTATAGAGGGTGATTAGATTATTAAATTAATTATAATGTTTGGAATCAGTCATGCTGAAATTGGAAAGGTAGTTGCTGAGTTATGGAAACAGGGCACAGTCTCATCTCCCCGCCCTCCCCTTCAAGGGGAGGAGGGGAGATGAGACTGCTTTTTGTCAAACAATTAATTAAGACAACTGGACTACTTGTTCAAAGACTGAGAATTGTAAAAAAGCAGTGGATGTTATTATAATTTAAACAACATTACCTTCTCTTTTAAAGCGAATTGTCTTGAATTTAATCAAAAATTAAACAACAATGTTTTATATGTCACTAAAGTGTAAAATTCAAAGATCGGTTTCAACAGCATATAAACTTGTCATCACCAGTAGCAGATAAATTAAATTAATGAAAAAATTTGCTCAAAAATGAACAAGTTTCATGACAATCATGAGAACCAATGTCTTGTCATCAGAATGGAAAGGCACAAAAGGGGTTTATACAATTAAAGGTCACTAAAATAAAAAATAAATCTGTAAAAGATAAGATTCAATTCATAGTTACATGGTTCAGAAATTTGATAAATAATGAGAGGTCAAGCTAAAGGCCAAACCACCAGTAAAGAACGGGATTTCTTTACGTTTCTTCAAACAAAAATGGTCGCTCATGGAGGGAGTTCCATGGAGAATGGTCTCTGAATGGAGGTAAAATTAGAATTGAGCCTATAGGAATAAATTTCGTTCCATAATAAAATGATAGTTGAGGGAGGTGGTCGTACAGGGAGGTTTCACTGTATGTCGATCAGCTTTGATTGATGAGAAAAGCAAAGTAGTGTATGCTGTCAATTAAGATACTGTGATAATATGTCTGATTATCAATGTTACCCAGTATTAAGAGTGTGTACATAAGCGTACCCATAGTATAAGCATGTGTAACTTAATAATGTGTATTACATTTATTTTTTTTATGAGAAATGATGATTATAATTTTGTATATTTATATATATAGTGATAAGTCAGGGATCTGTTTAGGAAAAAATTGGGTCCTTTAAAGGACTTTTCACAAAATTTTTCATTTCAAAAAAGGATCCTTCACAAAATTATTTTCCCTAAAACAGGACTCTTCACAAAATTTTTCCATCTTTAAACCAAACATTTCACAAATTAATCATTTAAAAGTAAAATCTGACCTGTCACTTTTACATATATAAAGAAAATACATGTATTTTATATCCATATATCTTCTTAAAAATGCATAAACAAGAACCTGAATATAACAACCATTTAAAATTCACAAATTATGATTAGATTTTTCACAAATATAAAAAGCTGTTCACAATTTCACAAAAACAGGACCCTGTGAAAAAAGTCTGGACAGACCCTGTAAGTACTTACAGATATTCTTTATCAGTAGCTTTCATAAATTTATTACAAGTTTACAGTAGTAAGTAATTTTAGCTTTCAGTGTTATGGGGCTCATAGTATTTAGTTTTATGTAAATGTTTTCTTAAATAAAGGCATTAAATATGAACATTAGTTTTCCATTTTGTATTCGGCAAACTATTATTTTTGATTTTTTGGTCAGGTGGTGTATTTTTATTTTTAAGATCCTCCACAAAAGTTTTAGTATCCACAAATGTAAAAAAAGTTTGCAGATTTACATCAATTGAAAGGAGAATTTCTGAGTTACAGAGCTTTTTTATTTTATAATGCATACAAATAAAGCACAAAAAAGATACTTCCGAATCCAGTATGATTGGCAAAGGAATTATACAATCATAATGTTATATTATCTTGAAGAAATGAAAAAAAATCATACCTGTTGTATCTTTTTTTGAAAATTGTATTAATACTTCATCAACAATTGCTTTAGGATACACTTCAGCAAATTTCAATATGCTAGTCAATAAGAATCTGGAACTATTTTTCTTGATGTCAAATATCTGCAAAGAAACATAAGAAGTTAATTCTTTGTTGAATTTGTTTCTATTTACACACAAATAATCAAGATAGAATTAATCAATTATTAAGAACTCCTACAAATACTATATTTACACTTATAAAATGTATGCTTTTGTTTTACTTTCCTTTTATAGGGGCTTTGACAAAATAAAGGAAATGACTTTACCAAGAGAAGGAAAAATTTTACAAGTACTTTCGGGCAATCTATTCACTGTTTCATGCACAAAAGTAATTTCTTTCAAATTTACACAGTTTAATTAATAAAAATAGATTACAGAAACATTTTATGCTATATAATATAAATGCACTTATAGTGGGTCATGTAGCAGTAGTGAGTCACTAATTTAACACAAGCCCCCTAATTTTTAACACTTTCTAACATAGTTGAAAAGTGTTTATGACTTCAGTTTTTCTGTCAATCCTCTAACTCTCATAAATATACTTGATTTGCCCTGTAATTTTTATATGTTACTGATGTTTACTATAGCACGATTGCTTCTGAAAACAAAGTATATAGCATTTTTAGTTCATTTACAGGGACAGTCAAAAGTATTTCGTTACATTACAGTCAAGTGGTCAAGTCAATGGGTGCATTTTAATGATGTTATACCATTTCAAACATAATAAAATTGATATGCATTATGAAATGCACTAAAATATGCATTCTGTAGAAAATGGGATGCAAAGCATTTATTATTCATTTACAAGGTCACCCAAAAGAATTCTATTGCATAATGGTCTAGAGGGAAAAACCGTTTGCAGCATATTTTAATTATTTTACACTATTTCAGATATAATGAAATTGATATATCTATTTCATATATCTATTTCATTGTTTATGACAAGATGCTGTAGAATATGATTTGCCTAGCATTTATTGCTCATTTACGTGAACACACAAAAGATTTTGGATACAGTACTGAATCCGAAGCACTGCCTATTAACGATAGTTGCTGGAAGTGTGTTTTCAATTATGGTATGAGTTTGTATGTTTTGGGTCATTCCATGTCAAATCAACCAAAAATTTTCAATATTCAACCTGACCATTTCAGATTTGAATGAAACCTTCAGGAATCATTCTCCCTGGTGATAGAAATGAGAATATACTTGTAAATGTTTTTTATCTCAGTAAATTTTTATACAATTAATTTTTTTAATTTAAAAAAATCATCATTTTTTGGCTTGCATAAATGTTTTGAATTTTAAATTTCTCAAGTTCTATCAGGCGTAGAGCGTTGTTTGACCCCTCATTTTAAAGAGAATTTCATAAGGTTTAATTTGATATGCAAGTTGACTATGCATGATTTTAAAAAAGTTAATTTAAAAATTTAAAAAAAAATTTAAATAGTGTTTTTTAAAAATTTTGAAAAAAATATATCTTTTTTGTAATATTATAATCTTTAAATTCTGAAAGTTTTAGAGTGGGATCTCAATGGGATCAGCAGTTATAAAAAAATAATGTTTAAAATGAATAAAACAATGATCTCTTTAGCACAATAATAAAGTTGGTGAGGTGCCAACTTTAAAAACCAGCCCCAATTGGTGTTTAACATTAGTTTTTTTAACATAACTGCTGATCCCATTGAGATCCCACTCTAAAACTTTCAGAATTTAAAGTTTATAACATTACAAAAAACATATAATTTTTTCAAAATTTTTAAAAAACACTATTTTAAAATTTTTAAAAATTTAATTAAATTAACTTTTTTTAAACCAAGCATAGTCAACTTGCATATCAAATTAAACCTTATGAAATTCTCTTTAAAATGAGGGGTCAAACAACTCTCTGCACCTGATAGAACTTGAGAAATTTAAAATTGAAAACGTTTATACAAGCCAAAAAATGATGATTTTTCGAAATTAAAAAAATTAACTGAATGAAAATTTACTGAGATAAAAAAAATTATAAAAGTATATTCTCATTTGTATCACCAGGTAGAATGATTCCTGTAAATTTCATCAAAATCTAAAGTGGTCAGGTTGAGTCACTGGTTGATTTGACATGGAATGACCCTTTTAACTAAATTTTTAGTGTGGTTTCAGTAATTTTAAGCATGTTTTAGCCTGAATTAAATTTTAGCTTACTATGTGGCGTGTATGAAAACCTATAGGTAATATACAAGGCTGTACAAAGGATCCATTTATTGGTAGAAATTGCTGAAGGCAAATTTTCAACCTAGTATGTGTTTTCTTGCTAAACTAAATTTTAGCATACTATGTAAAATATATACAAATCTATAGATAGAATACAGAGCTGCACAAAAGAATTGGAGTACTTTTCTGGCTATGGGTGGTTATCACTGAAATTTGGTTTTCCAATGTGTTAAGCATTTTCTAAAATGTTTACTTAGTTTTTTTTTATTTACTTAAAAAGCAGAGTTTTGTTAAAGTATTCTGGAAATGTTCGAAAGTGTTTCATAATATATGCTTGATGCATGAGTTTTTTTTTCTTGTTTAAATTTAAAAACAAGCCCAATGCATTTCTGAAAAACAACTGAAAGAAATCAGATTCACTGTAACTCTTAACTGTTAACTTTCCATAAACTGTTTGGACTATTTTTTTTTTTCTGTTGATGGAGGAATTTATTTTCTAAAGTGTCTTCAAAAATAGACTTTTCGGCTTACAGATTTCTGTAAGAGATAAGTTTTATTTAAATATTGTTTCTTTAATATTATGTTTTATTTTGCATTAAACTGCCATTGGTATACACTATCACTTTTAATAATTTGTTAGATAAGCCAAAAAATTAAAAAATGAGAATTTTATTAATTTTGCGGGCGGCTCGCTCCTGGGTCACTACTTCTTACTGTACCAATAGTGGGCTATGGGCGCCCATTACTAGAGCATGTGCCTTTTTTTTTGTTTAATTTATTTGAATTAAATATTTTTTAAGGTTGTAATATCCTGTTTGCACTGGATATTTAAGATATCTTAGATTGTCATTTTTGATGTGGTACCCTCTCGGAACTGAATACCTGTTCACACCACAGAACTCATCTAAAACTGTGTCTGAGATCTGAACAAACATAGAATGTGCGCATGCACATAAATTAAAGCCAGCTTCAACAGCCAATCAGTTAAAGCAAGCCTCCAGAGCCAATCAAAGTTAGTGGTCGTGGTTGTATCTAGCAATAGAAAGTTTGAACTCACTGAGTGAGTTTGTGGAACTTCCTCAGTGAGTTCAGCAGTCTAAAGATATCTTAAATATCCGATCTGAACGAGGTATAAGCCTTTGTGAATAATTTATTTAGTTTTTGTTCATCAGAACTAACAGTGGGCCAGGGGCTGACTTCTGGAGCACTGAAAATGTAACTTTACTAAGCTATCAGACATGTGATTGTTATAAGAATAAATTAACAGCTGAAGTAATTTATACTTTAAAGTTGGTAATTGGTTACATTTTTATAGAATTTTACATGAAATGACTATACCTATTAACTTGTTGTATTAGTTTTATACTTCACTAAAACAGTTTTTTTTTCCACTGAAGTTTAGAATTTGGTTGCTTTGTGTTCTAATCATATGTAAAAAATATCAAAATATTAAATAATTAATCATTTATTCTATGTACAGAAAAACATAATTTAAATCAAATTCAATAATATGATTTTTCTGCAATTGGTTCTACTGTAGACTGTAGGTATAGATACAAATTCATACGAACACAAATAGAAAACAATACAATTTTGGTGTTCTCTTAAAAGGTCTTGTTTTGTAAGAAATTTTATATTTGTTTAAGAGAATACAAATAATTTTAATACTTAAATTATTGTTTAAAACAGTTATTTATAAATGCAGTTTTAAACATTCATGATTACCATGTGGCAGGAAATTTCTATGTTTTATACGACAAACTTCATTAATACGAAAATCTTCTTGCAAGAATAGACTAGGAAAAAAATTGCTTTGCTTTTTCCCCATAATTAGATGATTGACTGCTTATTTATCATTACTGCAAAGTAACAAATAAGGCAGACATTTTTTTAAGTTAAAGATCTTTAAAGACTGTTCAGAGACAATAAAGAGAAGCAAAAATTTTGGTGGAGAGGAAATAGTAATTTAGATGGTTATTTATTTTTTTTTACCACAAAGTCACAAATAAGAAAGAAAATGTAATATAATTTAAAGATTTTAAACACTGTATGCTGCAAAAGACAAAGGGAAAGTTGATATTTCAGCAAGAGGAGGGGACGAGAGTTTTGAAGGAATTTTTTTAAAGCAGAAGATTTCCTCCCCCTAAAAGTTAAAAATTATAAATAGGCAAAACCAAGGAATACTTAAAGAAAAGACTATGCCTTTCGACAAAAAAAGCCTGCTTTAACCCCTTGGGGACAAGTGACACGTATACGTGCCGCATAAGATGCTCAGAATCCTCGATTATTCCCACCAGTTATTTTTTGTTGTAAGCTTTGCGTTATTTAATCATAGCATTTCTGCGATTCAATTAGGTGAAAGTTTCTGTTTTGAAAAACCGTTGATAAAAGATTAAAAATTCTGTAAAGGATGCTTGTCGCGAAGGGATTAATGCCTACATTGATAAACTTCACAGCTTTTTTTCCCCTACCATTTGTATCATTCCCATACTAAAAACAGAAAAATGCATTTTTAATGCCAGTAAACGCTCAAAGTCAATGCACCATAATTCACTAAGTTTTAGTCACAGAAAATGGGAATTTTTGCTATTTTAACTTGTTACAGCATGGAGAGAGTTTTTCAAAATAGAACTTACAGGATCCAGGAAACATAAAAAAATTTAAATACATAACTTTAAAGAAAATGTAACTATTTTGATGTAAATAGATTTCATATGATGAAGAATAACATTTAAAATATTTTTGCAATTAGAACTATACCTCTAAAAGTAGTAGCTTAGAAATTAGCTATTGATGAATGATAAAAATGGGCACCCTGTTCCTGTATATAACCTATTATAGATAGATTGTACACATTAAATATTATGTAAAGCTACATCAAAAGAAAATCAATTTGCACAACTAAAGTTGAATTTTATTTGTCTGTTGTGTATACTCTAACTCTTGTAAATATACTTAGATTGGCATTAAATTTTTATATGTTATGGAGGTTTACTATAGAATGTTTGGTAGTGAAAATGAAGGGTGTAGCATATATAGCTTGTTTACAGAAACAACACAAAAGAAAATTCGTTACATTATGGTCTATGGAGAAAAATCATTTGTGGCGCATTTTATTGATATTACGATGTTTAAAAAATAATGAGATTCATGTACATCATTGAAATTGACTACAACATGTTTTCTCAGGAATATAGAATAGGTCGCATTTATAGTTCATTTACATAGACACACAAAAGAATTCCATAACATTATGATCTATGTGAAAAAATCATTTGTGGTGCATTTTAATGATGTTACGATACTTCAAATATAATGAAATCACTGAAGTGCACTGTATGTTTTCTATAGATTATAGAGTGCATAGCATTTATTGTTCATTTACAGAGATACACATAAGAATTAAGTTAAAGGACTGACTAAGATCGATAATTGCTGGAAGTATGTTTTCCTCTGTAGTATGCATTTTTTAACTGATCTAATTTTGAGTTTATTAGGTAGTGTGTATAAATTTTATATATCACATACAGGGCTACACGAAAGATTTCACACACATCACCAGACATAGACAGCAATTGCTGAGAATGGATTTTTACTGAGTTATGTTTTTTTTTTTTTTTAAGTTACTAGTTAGATATCTCATTTCATTCTAGGAAAAATTGAAATTTCTTAATAATATCTTGTTAGTATTGGAAAAATAATTTATGTCTGATGCATGATTTTTCGTTCTTGTTTAATACCTAGATAAACTAGCATAATCTCCTCAGCTCTGAGACCATAAAAGCCATTTCAAATAACTGTAAAACAGCTTCAAACATGTTTCAGTAGATAAATAAATGCTTATTATATGCACCTCCTCTATTGAAAAGGTCTAGAAGTAATTTTAACAAATCTAGAAGCATTTAAATTAATTTAAAGAGTACCTCCAATAGGTGACACAAGGACTGAGAAGGATAATATTTCATCAATTTTGTCTTTTTTTTTTTTTTTTTTCTATCATTTCGCAATGAATTTAACTTTCTTAAACCCGAACTGCACTAATGACACTTTAAAAAGTGTTAAGGACCCTAAAAGAAACTACTAAAATTTCGAGTGATTCCTTATCAAATTAAATATAAGCATCTAACTTTACATTAGAAAGTTCAAAATAAAGAAGAAAAAAATCATGCATCAAGCATAGATTATGAAACACCTTCCAACACATTCAGATTACTGTAACAAAATGTCCCCATTTAATAAGGTGAAAGATGATGTCTATTGAATTGTAATTTTCTAACTGGATGAAAAATGCCCGTACACTAGATTAATTTTGACACAATTATTCAAAATGGTAAAGAAATCATATGAGTTGTAATTTTCCAACTGGACGAAAAATGTCCGGGCCAGGATTCGAACTTGGGATCTCTTGGCTGAAGCTGCCATGCTCTATCAACTGAGCCATCCCAGTCGAGCCAGATTTGATCTCAGTGATGTATATCAATTTCATTATGTTTGACATAGTGTAACATCATTAAAATACTCCACAAATGATTTTTTCTCATAGACCATAATATAACGGAATTCTTTTGAGTGTCTCTGTAAACGAACTATAAACACTGCACACTCTATTTTCAATAGCGAACATGTCATAGTAAACCTCAATAACATATATCAATAACATGGCAATACAAGTATATTTACGCAAGTTAGAACATGTACAGACAGACAAACTGAATTCATAAACACTTTTAACTATGCTGGAAAGTTTTTAAAAAGTCATTAATAAATTATTTGCATACAAACAAATATTTATAATATATATATATATATATATATATCATAATTTATAATCATATGCAAGTTAAGGATCAATTCTAAAAGAACAAATTTTATCTCGCATGTCATGAAATTCTGTTTAAGTCAACTAAAGTTAAGTTAAGTTAAGATTTCTGTTTAAGTCAGCATTCCGTTATAGGCAGGTTTCGATATCAAACCATAAGGAAATTTTAAGACAGAATTACTCAATACCTAATACATTTTTAAAAAATTGGTTTTCACCATAAAATAAATTGACACATGATATTAATCTGTTGCTTTAAAAAAAAATTGTTTTCCTAAATTTTAGAATTTTTAAAATGATAATAAATTTACTTAAGTAAAAATTATTATTATTATTATTATTATTATTATTATTATTATTATTTAAATATTTAAATTTTAAGGACACAACTTTTGAAAATGTAACATAGTTTTCAAACTTTTTTTAGGTTAACACAGAGTTGATAATAATCACTAAGGTTCCTAATAACATAATATTGAAGAAAAAAAAAAAAAAAAAAAAAAAAAAAAAAAGACTTACTAAAGGAGTAATTACATGATGAACTAGAATTACAGCTGTAGTTATACTGATTTGGTCTTTAAAGTGTAAGATTGTATTTAAAAGTAAGTTTAGAGCTACATCATTTAAGCTGAAAATATCTAGCATTTCACAAAGCTCAGAAATCTGAAAATAAAAGAAATTATGAGCATGCAGAAATTGTATTATGGATTAAGCAGATAATAGATTTTGAGAATTTTATAAATGCTAATTAACTGAACAAAATAAATTAAATTAATTAAAAGTCAAACAATTCACACACAGAAATTTATGAAAAAAATAACCAAATTATTACTTGTATCTTTCACATGAATACATATTTATTTAACTTATACTATATTAAAATATCACTGCATGCAGTGGCGTAGCCAGGATTTCCTTTCGGGAGGGGTCCAGAATTTTTCTTCAGCTTATATATATAGTAAGACCTGCCAAGATAATATCGCAAAGAGTGGTAAAAAATTCCGTGTTAGACAGTTTTTTGTCTTAACTGGTGTATGGTATTCTTTTCTATTTGACGAATGAATATTTCTGTTTAAGTCAGCATTCCGTTATAGGCAGGTTTCGTTTCCCCAGTATTTGCTGCATATATACAAATATAACTTATGTATGTAATATGTATAGTAAAATCTGTCTGTAGCAAATTCTTGTCTTAAACGGAAGCATTATATGGTCCTGATATGAATAACCATACAATTAAATCTGCTGAAAACCTGCCTGAAACAGGACTTTTCACCGTTCTTCTGTGATTCCAATTTCGTTTTGTCAGGTTTTACCCTATTTATAAATACAGTAAAACCTGTGAAAGCGGAAACTTCCTATAACGGAATCCTGTCTCAAACGGAAAAGTTTCGGGATCCCAACAAATGCGTCTTATTGAAGTATAGTGTGACAGGATTGACTGTGTGTGTGTGTGTGTGTATATGCAATAAGAGTATTTCGAGTAACTTTAAGAATTTAGGTATTTCCTTATCAATTTCTTAATTTAAAAAAGTAGCATGTGTAAAATAAAATAAGATCAATCTCTATCGTTATAGTTAATAATACAATGAAGTTACATTAATATTTACCAAAGAAAAAGATTTTACAAACACTATGATATAAAAAACCGAGCACACACTGAAGAGAATGCATTTAAATCAAGTTTCATGCAACATAAACATTTGATTACGCTAAAGTTATGATCGAATGCTTCAGTTTATAACAGCATTTGGTTGAAATTGTTTTTTCAATTTTCATGTTTAATTTCTTGTCATTGAATTAAGACCTTGTGCTGTAATAGGTATACTGAATAATGTGTTGACATAATTGCCAATGCCGTCAGCCGTTGATTCACCATGGGAGTTTCTGAGATAAGGTTTTAATTTGTAAGAAAAAAAAATTTTGTGTTTTCGGCAACAGAAGCTAGTAATGTAACAAACACGCGCAACAAATATAGTTGATGTTTGGAAAAATTATTTTGTTACAATTGTCTAAAACAGCCATAATTCTTTTTCAAGTTTTACCACTTTTGATACTAAAGTAAATATTCGACCTCAATAGTTGTTTCCGATATCTGGTCGACTTTAAGATGTTAATTTTTGTAAAAAAATTAATTATGATAGATTAGCACATCTTGGGAAGTATTAGATTGTGTAAAAAATAATGATGGTTTCTGCTATTTTACTTTTCAACCAATTTATTTAAAGCAGTTGGAAACAATTTTAGAATGTACTCCAAGTTCAGCAGCAATCTTTCAGACTTTGGTACGTGGATTAGCTTCAACCTATGCTTTCAATTTCTCATTGTTAATAACCGAATGCCACCTACGACCTTCATATTCAAAACTCTCATTGCCATCATGAAATTTCTGAAAACAATGTTAAACTGTGAGTTCACAAGTCGTACTTCAGTCAAATGTAATGTTGAATTCAGACATTTTTCTCCAGGATGGATTTCTGCGGAGGGTACCATTTTTCTCCCGAATGGTCTCCCCTTCCCACACTGTGGAGTTCAGGAAGGGGAGAGATTACACTCCTAGACCATTAATAAGCATAAAATCTCAAATCTTTCGAGGGGTCATTTCGATGCTCCGGGGTGGATGCCCCTTCCCTGCTCTCCAGAATTCAACGCTGTGGTGTGGTTGATATACAAGCCATTTCCTCTGATTTTCGCACCATTTTGAATTAGTAAAAAAATTGTATGAAATTTCCCAAAGTTCTATAACTGTCTTAAATATCCCTGTACAATAACGAAAAACAAAATTATAATACTAAATAAGTAGGTAAAAACCTGCCCTTCAAAATAATATACAACAGCATAATATTCCATTAACAATTTATTAAAAGTAGCTCAGGTTGAAAAGTTTAATAACAAGAATCACCATTATTTTGTACAAACCCAGAAGAACATCAATATATTTCAATATCCCTCTGTTCTTTTCTTTAACGATTAACGAATAATGGGATTAGAAATAAAAGTATCAAAAAGAGGATGAAAATTGATCTTCCGAAGTATTCTTCAGGTTTGACATTGAGCGAGATGTATCTAGTGGTCAACATGACAAGGAATATGTGTGAATAAAGAAAATTGTGTCAGAGTTTTCTTTAGCAAAGGACTGTGCTGTCTTGAACAGGTCAGAAAACTTTTGAACACCAGTCTCCTCTTCCTTGCTTACTGATTACTGTAAAGTTTCATAAAGCTGAAAAATGACATCATCAGCATGTTTTACAGCAGAAGACAAATCACATTCAGATGCAGTTATTTTGACAGTGGTAATGTAATGTTGAATAAGAATTCACAAATATCTAGTTGAAGAATAAAGTTACCTTTTTTAAAAATTTCAGCCAGCAGATTTAAAGTAATTGATAATATTGCTCGATATAAAATTATAAAATGAACAAAGATAAGGGTCGCCAAACTCTGATCGATGTGCTGTTATTGCATTTGTGTAAACTCGTCTTTTCCCGTAAGTGTTGGCAACAGTTGGTGCCATCGAAATCTCTATTGAAGAAGTTTTCCGTTTAATCTAGTTACATTAAAACCTATGAAAACGGAATCGCCAAGAATCGTTAAAAAATTCCATTGTAGATAGATTTTCGTCATATCAGGTATACTTGTATAGTTATCCTCTTCCGTCACCGAGACCATGAAATGTTTTCGTTTACTAGAGGATTCCGTGTTCCCAGAAAACCTGCCACGAAGGAATAACAACCAGAAAAAATCCATTTTAGATAGGTTTTAAATCTTAGCAGGTATTAATATGTACTGTTGTTTTTGTTGAACCTTGAACTTTAGCTGTTTAAGATAAGCTCTCATCTTCACAGATTTTATTGTAATACATTTATGCTTTTCAGAAGTATACTATAGAGTGGATACGTTATAACAGTTTTAGAGGATACCTGACAAAATGGGACATGTCTATGACAAAAACCTGTCTTAAACGGAAAATTTTCATAGCCCCGGCAAAAGACATACCTTTAAATAATACTTGCTAGGACAAACACCTGTCTAAAGCGGAATTTTTTATGCTTCTTTGTGATTCCATCTTATCAGTTTTTAATGTTGTTGTATCTATGATTCAGTAAACCAGTTCTTCGTTCGGGGGGGGGGGGGGGGGGGGGGGTGTCCGGACCCCCTGGACCCCCCACCCCCTTGGCTACGCCACTGACTGCATGTATGTGTTTCACATATATTCTTCCAAGAATATATTAAATTGCAAGCTGAAACTCATTTATTCATAAGGATCCAAAAGATATTACAAAAGCTCTAGAAATTTCAATTAATTTTCAAGATATTGTTATTTTTAAAATTTGTAATATTTCTATAAAAAAAATTCAAATTATGGCAACAGATTTGTTCCACTGAAATTTAAAAAATAGAAACAATGGTAATTATTATCTTTGTTAATGCCATTTCTAATTAAAATTGAAGGGGGAAGAAAACTATTTTCCATTTGAATAAGAAATGTTTCAGTCAATGTTGATCTTATCAATAAATCATTACTTCAAACTGCTTCAAGAATAGACTGTTTTCATTATAGTACTATCATGGGAAATATGCAAACAAACTCTCTGGATCAGCTTTTGTCATTTAAAATTTTAGTTTAGGTATTTTTTATGAATATTTTGAAATACACTAAAACCTGTCAAAATGGAATCTGTCTATAATAGAATTCTGACTTAAAACTATTCTCAAATTTAAACTGGCTACTTTCTGACACATACCGAAACTTATTTTTAGGAAATTTGCAGTTTATATATATATATATATATATATATATATAGCTCTCAACTTGACTTTCAAATAATTTCTCTCAACTCGACTATGTCAACAAGTAAGAAATATTTCATGATGTGTGCCATGTGGACGTGTGGTATCATTAAGAACTTGTGATGTTTAAGGATTCTCGATAATTATTGTGAGTAAAATATTTTATCTATTCTTTACGGGTTTTTATTTCCAATTTTATTATTTCAAACTGATATCAGGTAGTAATTCAGTGAGGTGTTGTATACAGATTTTAGGATAATTGATGTGAGTGAAATATTTTATCTATTCTTTACGGGTTTTTTATTTCCAATTTTATTATTTCAAATTTTAATATTTCCAATTGTTTTCTGGTAATAATTCAGTATACCTGGGTGATTCTACTGATCTTAGCATATATGCCAGTAGAATTATGAAATACTGAATTATTTTTTAAAACACATGTGGATACATCCAGGCTGATGATTATATCTACATGTGTTTTTTCATATCCAATTCTGATTTAATTCTCTTGTTGTCCAATTTTCCATTGTATATGGTTCATATTTCATTTCTTAATCCATTTGTATTCACTTGATAGCAACTCCAAATTATTATTATTATTTTTTTTTTCTCTCTCTCTTTTTAAATTTTCTTCATGTTTTCAGTATTTTTGGCCAATTACCATTGAAGCACAAGCTATGGTAATATTATGATTGCACTTGTTAATCTATTAGCTATGTGGTATTCTGTCTACACATTATCATTAATTATCTCTTTGGAGATTTAAGTAGAATGATACAAGAACTTGATATGTTTTTTGAAATTCATAGATATTATAATTATATATATATATATATATATATATATATATATATATATATATATATATATATATATATATATTCCTTTGTAAAGAAAAAGTATCTTTTATAAAACAAAGTGGGTGTTTTGAACTGAATTTCAGGATGCAACATCTCGAGAAAGGTCATTATGAGACAATAATTGCTTATTGTTGTTACTTAACTCCAGATGCAATAAATTTATTAAAATTCCATTTGATTCCAAATCCATTCAATAGTGACCAACAGTCACTATTGTTTAATAATCTGCCAATTTTATATTTTTATGTTTAAAGATGAATGTGAATGCATCAGAAAATTTTGCGTTGTTGAGCAAGTATTTTTTTTTTTTTTTTAAGAACAACCTTTTAAGGGACAAATTTTATAGTTTTGGCAGAAAAGAGATAATTAATTCATAAAAGAGAGTTCACCTGCTAAGGTTTAAACATTTCTAAAGTGGAACTTTTCTCCAGTCCCTTGCGATTTTATTTTAGCAGATTTTACTATACAAGTAAATTTAAAAAAGAAATTGAAGATTTTAAGGATATTTAGATTGTTACTGAAATACACAAATTGTTTCTATATAACATGATTTTTCAGTATATATTACACTAACAATTCACCTATACATCCAAAAGCATTGAAGAAGACTCACAAGATTAAATGTGCAACAGTCCTGTTATTTTTAAGTTTCAAACAATTTTCTCACCTGAGATGATGGAGCTGTAAAAAATATATCAAAATCCTTCACATACTCAACAGTAGAGTCATCTTGAGCAGTTATCAAAGATTCTCTTAAATTGCATACTTTTTTCTAAAATAAATGTACATGCACTTTAAATTGGTGGAATTTTACAAATTAGTAGATATTTAAAAATAAGCTAAAGAAACTGTCACTTTTTTCTAGAAAAGAAAATGGCATGATTATCACTGATTATTAAATTTTTAACAATTTGGTGCAGAAATGTAACATTTCTTTACACTCAATATTAAATAATTACATTATTTAATAACAATAAAATATCTTTAATATGTTTTGTTTGATATGTTATTATCTTCCCACAAGTTTCTATATAGATAGCAATTTAAAATACAGGGTGACAAGAAATAACTTGAACACACATGATACATTATAACTTTAATGCTAATGAAAATATTACGACCAAACTTCAAAATAAATATTGTAATGATTCGAATTTTCTAGAACAATTTTCTAAACAGCCTAGCTCTGAGAATTTTCCCACGAAGCGGCAACATCATAAAAAGCTATAACTCTTCGAATAATCATCAGGCGAGACATCCCGAGAATAGAAGATGAAAGCAATAATTCGTTACAGTATCTCTTTGATGTATCGACGGGCCACCAACGAACACTTCAATAACCTTGTAGTCCCCTTAGGATATACAGAGGGGAATATGCAAAGGGAGGATACAACAGAATCCTTTAGCTAATGAGAAGCCTTGGCAAAAGATGACGAAATCGACCAGTAAAGCGATTTGATGGCTCCAACCCCCTTCTTTCCTGGGACGAGGAAGAAGAGGATTTGAGAAGAAAAAGGGAGAGAGTTTTTGGAATTTGGGAGTGAAGGGAGATGACCTCCCGAGTTTATGCGAGTGAGACGAAGGATAGAGAGTAAGACTCCAACCAGAGACTTGAGAGGGAAAAGATCTATCAAGATCTGAGGAGGAATGCACCTTGTGTGTTTACGACAAGAAATCTTTCCCGGAAGCGATACATCCAAAAGAATACTACATTAGACCATTTAATCAGAGACTTTCACACCTATCATTGCAATGCAGACTTTGTTTCAATAATCCTCTAGGTTAATGAACTGTAATCTGTTTAACCTACTTCAATTCTAAAATGTATTTAACAGTGAATGAACATGCTTTGATTAAATCTATCGTTCTCTGCTAATATATTTTCTGTGTTGAAATACGACATTCGCGCTACCACACCATCTTTACCCGTGTTGTGTTCGAAAACACCCCAATATGAATACATTATTTCGTCTAATATATTTACAAATTTTCAAAGTGGCTACCTTTAGCCTTAATACAGAGCTTTAAACGTATCACAAAATTATCGGCTATGGGCCGCAACTCACTGATATTTTATCCCATTCCTTGCATAAGGATTTCTTTAGAGATGCCAAAGTTTTATGAGGTTTAGCACACACCCTTGTCTCCAAGATGGACCAAACAGAATAATCTATTGGGTTCAAATCGGTGGCCATTATTGAGCTCCAATGAAGTCAGGAAAATGTGTCTTGCACCAATCTTGAGTGCCTTTAGCTCTGTGTGCAGGTGTGGAATCCTGTTAGAAGGTCCATCTTTTGTTTCCAAAGAACTTTTGTGACCAAGGTAAGGCAACATCTTCTAAAATGAGTTTGCGATATATTTGTTGATTAATCTTTATCCCTTGATCAACAAAAACAAGTGGTGTTTTCCCACTAGCACATATCCCACCCCAAAACATTACAGATTGGGGTCTTTGATGCCGTTCAACAATGCAAGAAGGTCCAGGTGCTTCTGCTGACCAAACACTATCATTATGGCTATTGTGAGCTTGTTCAATCGAAAACAGCTTCTCATCTGTGAAGACAAATGTTTGCCATCGATCACCTGCGGCCTGCTTTAACAGTTCTTTACACCTTTGAAGTCTTGTGCGTTTGTTCTCTGCTGTTAGCTTTTGAGCCTCTTTCATTTTGTAAGGGTGAAGACCAAGCTCTACTCTTGCCATCAAACGTGCAGTTTCTCTGTTGATCTTCATCTCTCTAGCAACCTTTCTCATTGAAATCCTAGGATTTCGTTGAACTCGCTTTTTGATAACTACCCGGTTTCTTGATGTGTTAACTGTGTGCTTTTTTCCTCTTCCTGGCCTGTCACCATCATGTCCGAGTTCTTCAAACCTTTTGATTGTGTATGAAACCGTTTCCTTAGGCACTTTCAATCGTTGAACAATTTCACATTGTTTCATTCCTTGCTTATGTAATTCAAGTATGGCAGATTGTTTGTTAACCATAATGGTTATCACAACTAACTTAAACCTGTTTAGTAGCCTTCTAGAATCAATTCCCTATGACAATAACTTTATAACTTTAGTGGTAGTTATAGATTTTTGGTTTGAAACTTCGTCCAAGTTATTTCTTGTCACCCTGAATTTCATTATTATATCAGATTTCCAATTATCTTAAATAGATATAGTATGTAAATTATAAAACTTATTACTATTCAAAATTGCTTTATAAACATTTTATAGAAGGAATATTTTAATATCATTAACATGAATTAAACAACACATTTCAAACAATTGCAATAATTTTATTTGAAATATTTTGATCGTTTTAAAAATTTGGTTAATTCATATAAGTTTGTTGGTACATACACAAATATCACCATTAAGGAATTCAAATGCATACATCAGCAGGGAAAGTATAAATATAGTACTAGCAAAACCCACATTTTTGGATGCTTGGTGGTTGAAATATGCCAAGTGATATTTGTGTGCCTAGTAACATTAGGAGAAAATTATTTTGCTGCGGATAATTTAAATATTACTAATTAAGTCACATTTTGAGAAAACTCCATTCTTGTGCTGCAAGTAAAAGTAGTAACCACCATATCAAATTTCATGTATTTAGCCTGAACAAATTCAAAGAAATCAGAATTTTAGAATTTTTTTTCAATCCTGCACCCTTTTAATTTTCTGTAACAATTCCAAAGAAATTATAATTTAGAACTTTTTTAAAAACATTTTCAGTTCATTTCACACTTTAAATTTTATTTTTCAGACACCAGCTCTTAGTGAGCATTTACTTCTTGAAGGTAATCAAGATGTCAAATTTCATGTTTCAAAAGCTTCAACATATTTAAAGAAATTGTAATTTCAGTACGTTTTTCCTCCCCTTTGAGGGTGTAGCACTGAAATGAAAAGTAGCTAAATTTTAAGTGAAAATTATAGCCAGTTTTTTCTTGAAAGAATTATTTAAGGGTGATCATCACTTATATTTTCCTTATACTGCTAATGCTAAATTTTTAACATCAGAATTGCACATTTACTATTGAACCGATTTATTTAAAAAAAATTTTGGTGATAAATATGACTTATTTCTTTGAAACGACGCAAATTTCATAAGTGAGATGTAATTACCCTTTTTTTAATTTAAATTTTAAAATTTTTAATTTGTTTCCAAGAGATTTCACCAGAGGGCACTACGGGTACTGCAGATTTTCGGCATAGGTTACAAAACGATTGTTTCAGGCAGTTTTTATATATTTTCTTGTTAATTGTTGTCATTATCTTGTTATAAATTTAATAAGGGGTATTTTTTACACGATATTATATAAAAAATATCGTTCAACAAGCATTTTTGCCTTTGCTGCAGTAATTTTATTCCCAGCTGCCATGTCAGAAAGACAAATTTTTCCAAATTTTCAGCAACCCTAAAACACTTCCATTGAGGCAAAACAACAGGGGGGTTGAGATGAGATTTCCGATATCACCTTTTTCTCTATGCTTGCCTTTGAAAGGGAAGGGAACGGGAGGAGGGGGGAGGGTTACATTTGTGGTCATTTGCTTTTCTCTCTGTAAAAGGAAATTTGTCTGCTTTGTAGAAAGCATTTATTGAATCTGGGAAAGCGAACTGTTGGTTGACCCCTGACCCCCTGACCCACTCTCTATGTTCCGAAGGTTTCAGATTTTCAGAATCACTAGGTTTGCGAAGGGATATCTTCAAAATGGGTAACTTTCTGTTAGCGAAAGTTTTACTTTCTAAAAATAAAGTGAAGCAGGCGATTTTTGTTTCTTTGATTTTTCCCTTCAAATACATTCGTTGTATAACTTTTCCCTTTAAAAAAAATGGTTTTCATTCCTTGTTACCTTTAGTTGACATTGCATTAGATGTACACAATTTTTAATTGAAAGAAATTAATGTACATTTTTGTGTGAAAGAGAATTTAACGTCTAAACAATGTAAATTGCGCCCAATGTAAATTCGACACACACAAGTAAGCCGAATACCGAATATTCGGTCGGCTGAATACTCCAATGTTCCAGGGTTAAAATATTAAAAGGTTAAATATTAAAATCGCTTTATCTCATATTTAATACAAATGCTGGCTCAATTTTAAATTTTTCTCTAACTTTTAACTTTATTCCTTTTTCTATGAACATTACTTTCTCACAAGTAAACTTCACACTAAAAAGAGAAGGGAAAAAAATCTGTTTCGAATTATTAAATAAGATTATAATTTTAATACTTGTAAATAACGCTTTTAACTTTGGCTTTCTATGTGAATTAAAATAAATTAATACAAATTTCGTTTCTACCACTTTTCGTAATATCATATTTCAGATAAAGCAGTGTAAGTCTGATAAAAATATCGTAACAATATCTTTACTATAATTAAAGTTGGGAAAAAAATTCAAGTTCGGCTTGAAGGGAAATACTCTGTATTTGAATAAATGGATTAGAACCTGGTTTCCTATACAAAAACTGTCTGAATGAAACTGTAAAGTAAAACCTATATTATAAATTCTTTGTAGATTTTTCAATTGCGTAAAATGTGTAAAATGTATCACGTCTTATTTATTTATAATCGGCTGCACTCTTGAATCCTCGAACACTTTTTTTTCTTCTGAAGGAAACGGATATGTATTTCGAATGAAACTGTAAAGTATAACCTACATTATGAATTCTTTGTATAGATTATTCAATTGCGTGAAATGTGTAAAATGTATTATGTCTTATTTATTTATAAGCAGCTCTATTATTATTATAATTATTATTTTGCTGTAAGGGTTGGTCCTATAAAAAACTTGTCAGTATAAAAGTTGTAGATAATATTAAGAGGATTAATAATACATTTAAGTGGATTTGATATCTTGTGAATTGACAAAGTTATGAATTTTTTTCTTCTGAAACCCCTCTTTTTCCCCTTCTCGGGGCCATTTTTAATGATATCAAAAATCTGTCATACATAAATTTTTGGCCGTTTTCCTAGAAGTAATAATAATTTTAAACGGATTCGATACGTATCATAATTAAGATTTATGGGGATTTTCTGTTTTCACAAAAAGCCCCCCCCCCCTCCCCCCCGGTTCGATTTTGCTCATTAACAAACTTGACAGAGATTTTTATGCCCCTTGATTCTATGTATCAGTTTGGAAGAGATTTATGTAGAATTTTTCAAGTTATCGTGTCCATAAAAAAGTTGCATAGATAGATAGATAGATAAAGTTTTGAACTGGGGGTGGTTTTCCGTTCTGGGAGTCATGATCGGTGTAGATCTGCAAAAATTTTCCAGAAATTCCAGCAGAGTGGAGAATGTAATAGGTAGTATTTCTTAAGAAATCTTTAAAAAAAATGATCAAACACTAAACACGTTGTCTGATAAAAATGAGTACAGTTCTTACGACAGCTGATATATCATATGCGCCAAATGGGAGCTCAATCAAAAGAAACGTTTAGATGCTATTGTGTTCACTCACATATATACAAATACATATATAGGCATCATCATAAAAGTACCATAAAAAGACACACATGGTCTGAAAACGAAAAAATACAAACATTCACGTATACATTATGGAATAATTGTAAAAAATATCAAACCTTCAACATTTAAAGACATCCTCAAAATGTAAAGATATATAAATATTTCCATAATAAGGTTTTTATAATGATTACAACCATTTTCCCAGCACTAGATGTGATCGAAAAGTAAAAATGTAAATGAAAAACTAAGAATCACTGGGCACATCAGTTATGTTCTTAGTAACATTAAGATTTCTTTATAAAAAAAATTAATTTGGCAGATTTAAATATGATATAATATACCCATGAATTGATGCCACACAATCCTAAAATGTACGTGTACCAAAGAAAATATAAATTCTACAGATAAGGTAATTATAAATTTACCAGTACACCTGTGCAATGATTTCGCACTGCAGTCTAATATTTTTTAGATGCAAGTTTAAATTTCAAAAAAAAAAAAAAAAAAATGAAGGATTAACAATATCTGCAAACAACATTAGTCAAGCCAGAATATCATGTCATTCATCCCATCAAAATTGAAGTAAAAACTAATCAAAGATAGCAAGAGGCACGCACGGGAAAAAAAAAATAACAATCGTAATTTAACTTCATTGGAAGATGATGTCATCCACTTCGGGAAAAACACAGGACAAAAAAAATAAATTGAGCACATATAAAATAGAATTTAATATAACATAACATACATTTTAGACTACACGTAAAATACCACTGCTTCGATCGATCGATGGTGTCTTTTTCTCCAAACATTTGAATTTGAATTTTGCTTTTTAATCATGAATATAAAATAAACCCGTGCGTCCCGCTTTATCTTTTATTGTGCTATTTATTTATTTATTTTTAATTATTGTTGAGCACAATATAATGTAGTATATATGTTTTTTATGGCAACAATAATTTGAGAAAAAAACTCATTTCATTGGAAAAAAAATGCTGATTTAATTTTTAATTAACTGTAATTTTTAATCAAAAAACACGTTTTAAAGAAATGTGAGTATACTATGTCAGAAGCTGTTCAAAAACCTTTCGAATGATAGGTCATTCATTTTTGTGCATTTTGTAAATGCATAGAAAAAGGGATGTTGGCAACAGAAATAATACATATGATTAACTCATGTAAAATTTTAAAGCATATGTAAGTACAAGGAAGTCAGAAATGATAACTTATTGTATGATAAATCTGAAACTTCTAATATGAAAAATTACATAAATTTTTATTCTTAAAATGAAAGCCTATATAAAATATTAAAATACATACAATTAGGTATAATTGCAACTCAAGTAATTTATATATGAAAAATCCCTGACGGCTCGGCCTACAGGCACAGGTAGATTTCGAAGACGCAGATCGTGGGGCGCCTGTTTGTTGGGAAGATAGAAGAAGGAATGAACTTTTTGCCATGATGTGGCAGTTGGAACCACCTACTTCAAAACCTAACTTGTTTGCACGTGGAGCCAACAGGGATTTTTTTTTCTGCTATAAGAGTTGGTCCTATAAAAAACTTGTCAATATAAAAGTTTTAGATAATATTAAGAGGATTTATAATAAATTTAAGCGGATTTGAAATCTTGGGAATTGACGAAGTTATGTTTTTTTTTCTTCTAAAACCCCCCTTCCCCCCTCCCTTTGGACCATTTTTAATTATATCAAAAATCTGCCATACATAAATTTTCGGCCCTTGTCCTAGAAGTAATAATAACTTCAAACGGATTCGATACGTATCATAATTAAGAAATCATGGGTTTTTTTCTGTTTTAAAAAAAAGCCCCCCACCCCCCCTTGGTTCGATTTTGCCCATTAACGAACTTGACCGAGATTTTATGCCCCTTGATTTTATGTATCAGTTTCGAAAAGATGCGGGAGTTGGAACCGTCCACTTCGAAAAATAACTTGTTTGCAGGCGGAGCCGACAGGGATTTTTATTTATTTATTTATTTATTTTTTGCTATAATGGTTGGTCCTATAAAAAAAACTTGTCAATATAAAAGTTTTAGATAATATTAAGAGGATTAATAATACATTTAAGCAGATTTGATATCTTGTGAATTGACCCAGTTATGATTTTTTTTCTTCTAAACCCCCCCCCCTTTCCCCCCCCCTCGGGGCCATTTTTAATTATATCAAAAATCTGTCATACATACATTTTCGGCCCTTCTCCTAGAAGTAATAATAACTTTAAACGGATTCGATACGTATCATAATTAAGAAATTATGGGGTTTTTTCTGTTTTCACAAAAAGCCCCCCCCCCACCCTCCCCCCCTTGGTTCGATTTTGCCCATTAACGAACTTGACCAAGATTTTATGCCCCTTGATTTTATGTATCAATTTGGAAGAGATTTGTGTAGAATTATTGCAGTTATCGTGTCCATAAAAAAGTGACATAGATAGATAGATAGGTATATAAAGTTTTGAACTGGGGGTGGTTTTGGGTTCTGGGAGTCATAATCGGCATAGATCTGCAAAATTTTTTCAAAAATTCCAACTTAGGTGAGAATGTTTTAGGTAGTATTTCTTACGAAATCTACCTAAAAAATAAATCGGTCTCTTATCACTGTTATTTTGTAATTTATTTTTAGTTTATATAATTCGTGTAATAAATCAAACTGTGTTTCAATTTTTTTATCACTTTAAGGTGATTTTGATGTTAAAAAATAGTAGAAGGAAAACAGCGTAAAAGTTGGCAGCTATGCAAACATCGTAGAATAGCTTTCACGTGTATCAAATGGTATTGTTAGTAAATGTATTGCTGCTAGCGATTCTCTGATTCATTTTTAAGCATAGAAGCATAATACTTGCAAGCATGATTATTGAAATGATTAAACAGTTCTTTATTTTCAAATAAAGGAATTACATCTTAAGCTATAGGCTATTATTGTCTAAGGACGGCAATTTGTTCCTTTCCTGCGCTGTCACGTCCTAAAATTCAGTTAAAAATGACAACTTTGACAGCATTATTTGAAAATCTTTTGTCTTTACAGGAAAATGAAAAAAAATATATATATTACATAGTTTCTTAATAAGTTTGTGAATAACAAGTAATATAATATTTTATTTATAAGTCAATTCCTACTTTTTAATCATAAATATATAAAATAAACCAGTGCAGCATTAATGTCCCACGTTATCTTTATTGAACATTATTTTATAATCATCGTTGCGTTATTTTATTTCTGTGGCATCACTAATTTGAGATAAATCTTTCATTTCATTTATGAAAACAATGGGAGGAATTTTTTTCTCCCATTTAAAACTAAAATTAATTAATTTAATTTAATGAATTAATTAATATTTGAAAAAACTGTATTAACATAACTGTCATCCACTACAAGTTTAAAAAAAATTATTTGAACTTGAGTGGATGAATTGAAAATATTTTATTAACGACTGAAAATTTGAACAAGATATATATAGAGAGAGTGTGAGCTAATAGTAGGAATTTAAAAAAATCAATTAAAAAATGTGTCAGAAAGTGCACAGTTTGGATTTCAGAACAGCTTTAAGTAAATAAAATGTAAATGCAAAAAAATTAAGCCAGAAAATAAAACAAATGCATTATGTAATAATATTTAATAAAATATATTTACTGATAATTATCATATATTTAAAATTCTAAATATTTTTTGTGTTTAATTAAATTTATATTTACAAAGCTTCGCTTAATCTTGATTACTTTTTTTTTCAATTTCGGTTCGGATTACTGGGTTTCTATTGATATGGGTAAGCAGAAATATTGATGTACAATGCTTCTTCCCCCCCCCAAAAAAAAAGAACCATTAATTTGGATAGCTAAATACATTAGCAATTTAACTCCAAATTTGAGGAAATATAATTAAAACATATCAATATTTCGGAAATTCTGAATCTCGATCCTTTAATTTAAAAGCGTTATTTATCGCAGCTATTTTCCTCCTGTTACATTACAAAATCCCTTTTTAATTATAGTTGAACCATGTGTTTCTCTCAATAACATGAGATTACAATTGACCAGTCGATATCTATTAAATTATTAAAAAAAAAAAAAAAAAAAAACGCTTAAACCGCGCTGGAGGTCTGCATGGGCTGAAATATTCACAACTGGGCCCGGCCCGAATGAAGCCATCTTGTTCCGGAGTCCCCAGAAAGTAAAGTCCAAAACCAAAACCCATCCTCTATACAGATCTATAACCAAAAGATAATCTCTAATCTTCTAACTTACATTTACTTGGCACAGAGCCTCTGTGTTTACTCAGAATCGGCTTCAAACGGGAAGTGAGTTTCCTAGAAAATAGGGCTACCAGAAAAAGAAGTTTTTCGCCCATGCGAAAGTCAGCACCATCTATTGAGTAAAGGTGATTTTCATAATATCTGACGCTCCTTTTTAAATCGATTTAGTAGTTCCAACATAATCTTGATTTTAGAACGTTTTCTGCTAATTTCATTCTTTTAATTTTCGATTTTAGGAACTGTTCTGTGCAGGGGCAGATCTAGTTTTTTTTTTTTTTTTTTTTTTTTTGGGGGGGGGGGGGGGGGGGGAGGGTAATGCAGATTTACAAATAATCGACATAATATTGTAAAGTATTATCTGTTGAAAACTAAACCTATCTGTAACGGAAAATTTGCTTGGTCTTGACAGAAGAAAAAACATACAATTATACCTGTTAAGACGAAACCAGCCTAAAATGCAATTTTATTACTAAAAATTTTATTGTCACATGTTTTAGCATATGTAAAAAGATATAAGGAATTACCGTTTACAATTATATTGTTTACGATGAGTCGTAATTTTTGCTGATTAATTCATACAGTTAAATCTATGAAAATGGTACCTGCCTATAACGGAATTCTGTCTTAAAGAGAAAATTTGTATGGTCCCAACAAAAGTAGAACAATACAATTATACCTGCTAATTCAAAACCTGTCTAAAACGAAATTATTTTCTGGTATTAGTGATCCTGCTGTCACATGTTTCAGTGTACGTAAAACAATATAATGAGTTATTGTTTACGACAAATCATAATTTTAGCTGGTTAATTCATACAGTAAAATCTGTGAAAACGATACCTGTTTATGACAAAATCCTGTCTTAAATAGAAAATTTTCATGGTCGCGATGGAAGGAATACCATACATATCTACTAACTAAAACAGAAACCTGTCTAAAACAAAAAAAAATTTCGGTCCTTGGCGATTCCATTTTCACATGTTTTACTATACTTAATAGTACATTATTAATTGTTAAATTAACAGAAAACTAATACAATATGCTAAGACAAAATCGTTAGAAACCAAATACAATGTCTGTTTTAGACAGTTATCTATCTTAGTAGGTATAATCTGATAGTGTTTCTTAATGATTTCTTTTCTGTTTAAGGCAAAAATCCATAATAGACAGTTTATGTTTTCAAAGATTTTACTGTACTATGTGTATTTATAATGATTTACAAAAACCTGTGAAACAGAATAATCTTAGCAGGATAATTGCCATCGTTCCTGCCATCGGGACCATGAATTTTTTTCCTTTTAAAAACAGTAAAACCTAAGAAAACAGAAACTGTCCATGATGGAATCCTACCTTAAAGGAAAACATTTCATGCAGTGGAGAAATGAATGCTATACAATTATACCTGCTAAGTAAGAAACCCGTCTGAAAATAAACTTTTCTTTCATTCTTAGTGCTTCCATCTTAGCAGGTTTTACTGTATTTTATTACCATAAGAATACCTCTTTGTGAAATAATTTTAGTACTTTAAAAGCAGAAAAAGTTATGCTCTTAAACATGGAGCTAATAGTATCTATTTTTCAACATATTTAAAAGCAAGCATTAGAATAATTTTTATTTTCGAAACAATTTTAGTAATACATACATCATAACTAAAACAAAATAGTGTTACACTGTACAGTAACACTAATAGTAGTTACTGTACTTTGACTGCATCGATGGCAGTGGTAGTGGGGAGGGGGGGGGATTTAGGGGTTAACAGATCAATTAATAACTGATAAGTACAAAATCCTTGTGTTGTGATACATAAGGAACGTGTATAAGCAAAAAAAAAAAAAAAAAAAAGCTAAATAGCTAAAAAATTATCAGGAAATTGTTTCAAGGTTTCATAATAAAAAAACTTTTGAATGTAAAATGCAATATAAAAGATAATTAGAAACAGGAGCAACACATTACTTTGCCCAGGGCTGAAACTAAAAGGAGGCTGAGGGGGCATGTGCCCTAGGCACCAGAACAAAAGGTGGAGGGAGAGCCAAATGAAGATTTGGTTTGTTGTTTGACACAAAAATATAATATTTAATTTGGGTAAAAATGTTTTGTAGTTGGAAAATCCAAAAGAAAAACTGAATCAAGTGCATTAAAATTGACAAATAGATAAAAAGACAGGTAAGGTCGGGTGACTGCCGGGGCACTAAAAACTAAAGGGTGGAAAATACACAATTTAAAAAATATATTTTTTACTACAATTACTTTTTTTACATCCAGATCTGGCCTTAGAGGGGGCGAGTTGGGACGATTGCTTGGGACACTAAACACTAAGCAATAAAAATTCACAAACTAAAATACTTAGTAAAAATTTAATAGTTTTTTTTTTTTTTTTTTTTTTTTTTGTTCTATGTCACTGGTATAATTTTGAAAATTAGCATTAGGTTCAGGAAAACATCTAGACATATCAGTTTATTGAAGAACGATATAAGTGGTAGTCGTATAAAACTGGCTGTAGATAGCACACACAGATATTTTATGGTACTGGAACTCATTTTTATTCCTACAGAAAATCCTGGTTTTTCAGTTCTTAATACATTGTGACTCATACTCATATTACTATGATTTTAAACACCTGCTCAATTGTAATATAATTCTACAACTACAGTAAAATATGTGAAAATAAAATCTGTCTATAACAGAATCTTGTCTTAAATATCAACAATTATACATGCTAAGATAAAAATCTGTATAAAGCAAAATTTTTTTCATGTTCCTTTTGATTCCAGTTTCACAGGTTATATTGAATAAATATTTGACAAAGCTTATTACATAGTTCAATACAGTAAAAGCTCAACTAGCCGGCATGCTCAGAAAATGCTGATTGCCAGATACTTGAAAAGTCTGGATAGTTGAGCACTACAAAATTTGTCATTAAAAAATGGAGGCGGTGGGCATCGATTCACTTGTGTTGCCTCAATTTTACCACTCCACGCCGCATTAGCCAAGAACAGGTGCAGTAACCCACTGCCCACTGTAATAATGGATCCTTTCTGCATAGCTAAGAACATCAAATGCAAGCTGTTAACGCTTTTCCGATCATGATAGAGACAAACTACAAACAGAGCCCAGCATTTTTTCTTTGGAGTGGCCCAGATAGTGGATTTTTTTGGAGAGGGCTCTAATTTTCTGAAAACTTATTGTATTTTAATAGAAATTTAGTAAACGACCCAATTGGAAATTTGAACACAATCGGACGACTAACAATGGAAATATAATTTTTTAAAAAATAATAAAAGGTAAGAAAAAGAAAAGAGTATCATTCCGTTCTTTTTTATAGTTATTATTTCTGTTCAGTCATCGGCAGATGGCTAGGGAGAAAAAGTTTGAACTGATAAAAATCCTACAATAAAACAAAAACAAAAGAAAGAAGCAAGAAACATCACTGGAGTGTCTTTTTTTAAATTTCCAGTTAAGTGTAGATGATCCAAACAGATTCAATTTATAAAATATTTTTGCGTCAATATAATATAGTAAAAAGAATTTTTGTTAAATAATTCTTTAAAAATAATGATTTCTTACTCTTGACATAGTTCTTCTACCATTTATTCCCCTCCCCCTGTCCACTTTCGCCAAAAGCAGAAGGATCAAGCCTCTCTTCTCTTCTTTTTCTTCTCCCTCCTTCGACTTTCACCGATCGTAGACTATGACACAACATGCAGCTATTCTGTGGTATCAAGCTGTAGATAGTTCTTTTATTTGCTTTATTTTTTATTTTATAACATTCACTGTCATGAACATACACATAGATTTGTTTTACGTCGAATCAGTCGCTGTGATAATTTGAGAATGCTAACAGTAAACTTCCTAAACTAGCAATAAAATATTTTCAACTGTTTATGGGAAGAGAAAAATAAATGAGCTCTCCGAATTTTTCTGGTTACTTGAATGCTGGATAACAGAGTTTTTACTGTATTACGTATTTTATGATTACATATATGTTATTTAAAAATAAGTTGGTTATAAAAACTTAGTAAAATTCTATTTATAGATTTATTTTGCATAGAAGAGAGGGAGGGGGCAAAATCTATGTTTGCCCCCCTTGAAAAAAAAAGCAGGTTCATATTAGCAGGTTTAATTGTATGGTGTTTGTTCTGTAGAGACATTGCAATATTTCCATTTAAGACAGTATTATTAGGCATGGCTGCAGCCAGAGAAGTAGGTCAGTGCCTCGGGTCTATTCATGTATTTTTATTCAAAAAGGCATTATATCTTAAAACCTAAAATGTTACCCCCTCCCAAAAGAAAAATTCTGGTTTCAGTTTAGTAATCAGGTTTCGTTTTAACAGGTATATTGATTTTGTCTCAGAAAAACTTGTCCGAAGTGAAAGCTTAGCAGGGAGAGAAAAAGGGTAAAAATACACACATACTATAACAAAAGAAAATTTCAGGCAACTCAAGCTTTAAACTAACTCTGATTCATTTTGTCTTAACTCTAACCCATTTCTCACCCACCTTTATATTCACCGAGATGATGTTTCGAAGAACATTAAAAATAGCTTAAGTCATTAGGGCATATACAGAGCTGTTTAGAATTATTACGATTGATTGATAGGTATATTAGCAACCAGTCCTGTACTGAAAATATCCCATTACAACAGTGACCATTGGAGAAAAAAAGTGACATTATCATTTGTTTATTGGTATCATCCTTATTTTTTTTTTCATTATAACAAATAAATACTATTAAAAAGTATGAATAGAAAAGAAAACAAGTCTGCTTAAAACTACTTTGGGAGGGGTGATTCCCCCCCCCCCCCCTCTTGGATCTACGCCTGGTTCTGTGCAAGCTTTTAAAGTCTTAGAAATAACAGCCATGTCAAAATTCAAGTTTCTATTAATACAATTCCAAATAAATTGTAATTTAATAACGTTTTCACACAGTTTACCCTTTTATTTTTACAGCCTCAGGCAATTGAGTTTTGAAGGGATTTTTCTTTAAAACATTAGAATTTTGATTTGAAAAATGCACTGAATAGAGCCTTGAATGTTTGCCTGCTTGGCTCATCCTTAAGGTAATTACTGAACTACATATATATGTACACCTTATTAACAACCCCCTTACTTTATTAAATGGAGTATCAGGTGGATGATTTCTTTCCGAAACAGTACATGCAGTGTTAGAATGTAGAGCAGCATTTGTATTATCATCACTTAATAAATCAGCATTATCAACAATAAATTCAGATACTTCTGTAACAAAGTCATCTGTGTCAGAATTTTTAAAGAAAATACTCCAAGGAGAAGGAAATGCGTGGTTTTTTAGTTGTGTGCATAGTTCATGAAATTCAGCATAGTTTTCTTCAATTTCAAATAAACTATCCTCATCAGAAAACATCTATAAAAAAAAAAAAAAAAAAAAAAAGAAACTTAAAATAATCAATAGTCTTAAATATTAAAAATAAATAAATCAAATTTGGATAAAACATTGAAAGAAAAATTCAATAGCAGACAAAATAATAATATAATTTTAATTTGCCAAGAGGCTTTCATCAAAAATCCTATTAATATTATCCTATTACCCAAATAAGTTGACATAGACCTTTTGAAATCTTTGATGGCTAATAAGACAAGAAGCAAATGGGTCTTTCTCTGCTTGTAAATTTAACATTATATTAATTCATTAAATTAGAATCTAAATGTTACCCTTTTATTTTTACAGCCTCAGGCAATTGAGTTTTGAAGGGATTTTTCTTTAAAACATTAGAATTTTGATTTGAAAAATGCACTGAATAGACCAATGACTAATCCAAGACTAATTCCAAGACTAATAGAATGATAGTATTTTCTACATTTTTTAATCTTAATATTCTGACAAACTCCATAGTTTTTTTAAAGATTTTATATTAAAGTTATATCTGTACTTTATTTGATACTAGTGGGGCTTTATTTGCTTTGTAGAAAAAAGTGTTTTTAGATTAAATAAGTGTTTACATTTTTCTGATATGCTTCTATAACATTTTTTATGTTAATTATATTTGTTGTTATTAGAGTAGCTACAGGATTTGGTATGATTTTTTTATTTCTTGAATGCATTTCTATTTATTGCTTATACAGTTTTATATTTGTGCTTTACCAATAATTTTGACATTTAAAAATATTTTAATTTGCAGTATTTTTATGCATTTTGATTTTTTAAAAGTTTAACATGGCAGTAAGTAGCCGATCCGATGACATCTCCTTGGCACAAATGAGTATTTTGCGGCAAGTAAAAAAAAATCAAGGTGGCAGCAAGAGTGGGCATAAGCAAAAGTTTCTCCAGATAGGATGGTAAATAATGATGAACAGTGCCATGCTGTCTTCTATTATGTCATTTTGCAATGCTCCATAATCTCTCAATAGATTGGGCATGGCATCCAATGTTAGGATCAACAAAATTATATTTGTGATTTACTCTGAAATGTTTGTAGCCAGCATCTTGCAAAAAAACTTTCTTAATGTATAATTTCATAGCCCTGAAACAATTTTATTGCAGCTTCCTCATCATCAGGTAATTACCAAATGATAAAATCCATCTCAGCGTCAGCAAAATATACAAGCTATAACATGATAAAAAATATTTTCAATTTAAAAAATAACAAATTAAGATGTTCTGCATGGTTTAAGATTAAATAATAAAAATATATGATTGACATTCAATAAATAGTGAGTTGCAATGTTTGCAATAAAAAACCTTTCTGTGGTCAAAATTGAAACAAATGGCACATTAGCATAAATTTTGGCATGGTGTTTGTGTAACAGAAAAGTACAGAACTTTGTTCCCTATGATGAACTGTTTTAGTCTTCTTATGATTTTTAGCCATAACTTTATGAAAAATCTATTTGATAAATTATTTATAAAAGAAACAGCCTATATTGATTTTCTTACAATGAAGAGAATTAACAAGTGGGCTTACCTTACTTATGATATAAGACACTTAAAAAGGTATTTATCAGTTTGGCAATTCAGATCTTAATGTGTATTGTATGGAGATCTAATCAATAAAATGGAATTCTGGATTTCTATCCTCATATCTTTGGAGGAAATTTTTATGAAGAAAAATAGTTTAAATATTAATTATAGATATCTTAATTAAAATTTAGAAAGTATAAGCAATCGTATAGTAATAATTTAAATTATTTCGCATAATTTTTCGTACTAAAACCACCAAATTATAATAAATTGTTTTTATTTTGAGGCACCGGTTACAAAAATAAAACTATATAAAATTAAACAGGGCATCTAAAAAAAAACCTTTCTACATGATTTTTCGTTAAAAGAATCTGTTATAAAGCACCATTAAAATAGAAATCTTGCAGAAATAACATCAGATTAGCGGATTAGAAAGGACATTAACTAATGCTCATAAATTTATTTTAATAGTAAAAAATTATCATAAATGTCTTATGTTAGTTTACTTATAAAGAGGTATTAAATGAATTGAATTAGTGATAAAATGAATGAATCTGATTAGTAAAGGAATGATTCTCTAAGCCCTAGATCACAATTGATCAACCAAAATTAAAGTTAAAAGCCCCGCCCAAAGAGTTTTAAATTTCGCTCACGCTCATAAAGGCCTTGACACTTAAAAATTTCAACTTTTTAATTGTTAGCAATCGTTGAATATAGTGAAAGTACACTAAAGTGTAAGTTCATTTTCTTAAAAAGTTGAGTCTTTTTAAAAAAGATGAAGTAATTTCAAACATATATACGAAAAATTCAAAAAAATAAGGTCACCTTGTTTACACTTCATTCAGTAAATGAGCACGTGGTTCTTGAAGCATGCGCAGTGAAAGCTGATCATCAGATGCGTGATAGAGAAGATTTAAAACGCCAGAAAAGCACGGAAAACGAGCTGTGTAGTAAAAGTGTTAGGGGTTTGTTTATAATAGCGTAAAATATGTCTTCAAGACTTGCTAAACGATTTTATCGCCCCGAAGGCGTTGAAGACACGGTTTTAGATCAAGGAACAACAGCAGAATCAGAAAATCGATTCGTTTTTGAAATATCCTGGGAAGTTGTTAATAAAGGTAAGATACGATGAAAGATTCTTTAGACCTTGAACATCTCTTTAAATATTATAGTTTATTTTAATGTATAGTTATTTGATGATTTCGTTATGTAAACAATCAAAATTGTATCATAAATTAAAAAAATTAACCGGCATTTGAGATTAAGTTAACTTTTGACCCACCTGACCTTGCGTAGATGTGAATTTGTAAAAGATAATACTATCAAAATTCATTTGTATGGCCTTGATATTGATGATAATAATGATTTTAATCCTTACGTGTGTGATAATTGTTCAAGTACATCTCATCTTATATAACCAGAGTTCAAAATCTGTAGGAAGATCATATCAAACTTTTGAAACTAAAAGCACAAATTAAATACAAACATACATCAAATTATTACATGGGAGCATAATTTTTTTCAAAATCACTGCAACTCTTTATCAATTTACTGATCATATAGTTCAAAATAATTTCTTCTAGGTTCTTTTTAGTAGTTTCTTTGATATATATATTTTCCATAATATTTGATAGATGCAGGTTCTGTTTAGTCAATCAAGAATAAAATTTTATTATTGTACTTTAGCACAACTTTGTAATGTTAGAAGTATTAGAATTTACAATGTTATAATATATTCGTAATCCCTGTAATGTTTTTTCCTTACCAGCCCACATTCATAAACATTTTTGAATAGTTAAAAAACAAGGACATGTTCATACAAAGTATATAGTAATTCTACATATTTAAAGGATATGTTTATAACATTTTGTTGGTGGTTTTAGAAATTTAAAGCCATTTTTTAAAAATTCATTCTAATTTTAATGAGTAGATCTTCTTATAAGTTTAAAAAAAGGAAAATGTAACTTAAAACACAATTTTGATTTATTCTGCTATTTCTGAAGTAATAATGTCTTGATTTATTTTATGCACCTTTTATTAATAATACAGAAATAAACTAATTAACTAAATCATAAAATACATTAGAAAATTTTCCATAATATTAGTATTTATTTTCTTTTTATATACAGAGAGAAAAATACTACACACGGTCAAAATTTACTTTCAATACTGGTTTATATACAGAATAAACCCTGTGAAAACAAAACCTGTGCTTTTTAAAATACCACCTTAAATGTAAAATTTCATGATCCTCATGAAAAGACTACAGTAACAGTATACAATTATTAGAGACAAAAATTTGTATAAACTGGACTTCTTCCAGTTCCTTTTGATTCCTCAGCAGGTTTTACTGTAGATATATTATAATTTATTAATTCAAGCTGAAATATTGATCATGCAATTGATATGCTTTTTTGTCTGGTGCATAGAACAAACCATTCCTTCCTCCCCATTCTATCTTTGTTATTATTGAATTGTGTGTCAAGTATTATTGAATTTGCTTATGTTTGCCTAATGGGTAATTAAAGTTGTTTTTAAATGAAAATTCTAGACTCTTTATCCAAATTATGAAATAAGTCAATCACACACAGGGTTCATAAATATCATGATATTTTCAAAAATATTCGATATTGTGATATATATCCGATATTTTCGATATATATCTGATATTTTCAAAATAGTCAACTTACTTCTGATAGTAAATGTTTTCAAGCATGATCTATAGATAAGAAACTAAAATATATTGCATTTAACATGAAAACTTAAACAATATACTAAAACATATCCCCCCCTCCTTTTCTTCTTTTATTTTTCACTTTGTACAAAATTGAAGATCAACTAATCAACAAAACAGAAACAAGTTGCTTTATACACTTATAAAAAAACAACTATAAGATTCAGTATCAACAATCAAGAAATCAGAAATTTATAAAACAAAAAATTAAATACAAAATAGTTTTTTTTTTTTTTAATTGAAAAATTTAAACATAAATGTCAGCTTATTTTTTTATTCCCTAACATGTTGTACAATTTAAGCTCAACAACACCAAAACCAGAAATTGATTCTTTTCTAATGAAGCTGTATAGAACTGATTATCTAAATCAGACAGTTTATCTTTCTATATTTATCCTGAATTAGTTATGTCCTACATTAAGTATTAGTCTCATATAACCTACATTTAAAAATAAAAACATCAAACAAAGCTTGGATAAGATTTTTGTTTTCTTTCTTTGGCTCGAAAAGTCACTGCCAGAGGCAAATGTTCTTTATCTACAGAATGGAACAGTCAATATCAGTTGAAAATTTTATTAACAATTGTTTTGACTTAAAATATCAAAAAAACCTTGCACAGTGATATTTTGAAAATAAATATAAAAAATCTTGATATTTTGAAAATAAATATTGGATATATATCATGATATAATCGTATCGTCAAAATATCGCGGTAAAACACGTGATTTTCAGCAAAGGATCGCAGTAAAAACATGCGATTTTCGTCAACAGATCGCGGTAAAAACATGCGATTTTCGCCAAAGGACCGCGGTAAAAACACGCGATTTTCGTCAAAAGATCGCGGTGAAAACAAGTGAATTTCATCAAAAGATCGCGGTAAAAACACGCGATTTTCGTCAAAAGATCGCGGTAAAAACATGCAATTTTCGTCACAAAATCGCGGTAAAAACATGCGATTTCCGTCAGAGGATCGCGGTAAAAACACATGAATTTCGTAAAAAGCAAAAAAGTGATTTTCATCAAACGATTTTGGAAAAAATTTCACCTATCGATTATGGAAAAATGTTGCGAATCTCGACAATCTGATTAAAGGATTACAAAAGTAACGAATTTCGTCAAATGATAGAGAAGAAAAAAAATTGCAAAATTCATCAAACAATCAAGGAAAAAAAAATCTAGAACTTCGTCTAATTGTAGAAAAAAAAAGTTCATTTTGTCACACTATCACGGGCAAAAATCGCGAGTATCGTCAAAATTTACTACATTAAAAGACTGCTAAAATATTAAGATCGTCGCAAAATGAGAAGAAATAATAAAAAATTCAAAAATAGATCGAGGAATTCCTGATTCCTTTTACTAATGCAGAAAATTCGCTGAAAAAAAAAAAGCCATGAAAAATTAAGAAAAATAGTCCAAAAGTGGGCTTTGAGGTGCATAACTTCAGACTCTTCCTGCCAAATCTTGCAGCTCTGCACTTAGCAGTCTCTTCAGAAAACATCACACACAGCCAAACATCCATGTTTAATACATAAATTTTTAAATCTGAAACAATATACAGAACCAACTTTTAAAAAATTGGGTTAACCAGAATCCAACCTGCAGGAATCTAAACTTAGCTCGAACTAAAAACAGTGTTAACCTGATCTGCAGCTGATGTAGGACTTTAATTATGACATTTTTCTCCAGAAGGAATTTCTGTAGCTGCATCAGGAGAGGGAAATTTCTCCCCCCCCCCCCCCAAGCTTATTCCTCCCATTTTAGAAATCCCACAAGAAGTGAGATGATGAAACGATATGTAACATCAAAAGTTATAAGAAAAATTAATGAGAATGCATCAACCTGACCCTATTTTAAATAAAAAGATGAAATTTTCCTAGTTTAGTGTATTATTCATTCATTAAGATTACACGCAAAATTTGCAGACAGAGTATGAAATTTTAAAAGCTTGTTGCAGACAGCTACAGAACTTTCTGCCACTGGGGTATGTCTTCTTTTAATCTAACATAATGTCCATATTCTTTGATAAACTTTAAAGGTAAAATTTTAACCTTCATTAAAGTATTATTTTGTGTAAAAAACATTATCAGAATTCATGTTTAAAACTAGACATTAAAACCACGAGAAAAGTTATAATAATCATGTAATGATCAGCTATAATAAATGATGCAATACATTTGAGGGGGTCGGGGCAAGAACGTGCCAAGCCACATTTTTAGTGAATTAAATCTAACACTAATCTGTTGCTTAATATTGTAAATTGTAATATCCAAGATATAATTTGTTTCTAATGTCACTTGGTGGCAACATATGTGACAGGTTTCGTTTTTGCCCCATATGTTTATACCCCCAATGAAGATAGCTAATTTACAAAAAACACAATAGTAATATAATTAAAGTAATGCCATATTGTTACTCAGAATATCTTAAATGTTACTAAGATATTGGCAAAAAAACTTTAGGTTATAAATCTTGATTTGAGTATTTTTTCAAATTGAAATATCTCAGAAATTCAAAAATGTGGCTTGGCACTCTCTTGCCCCGACCCCCTCATTTGTAGAAAAATATATACCTAACTAATTAAAACAGGGGTGCAAATAGTGACAAAAATCTTAGTCACCCACAGAAAAATGTTATATTGCAAAATTTGTTTTTCTTTTTGTCTCTTGTCCATTCTGTCAATCCCCTAGTTTGAAGTTTTTCTCCCCTAATTTTTTTTACTTTACACAAACATAAAATATTAATTTTCTAGACTGGAACTATTATTTTTAATAGCACCATGTAAATTATTTCAGTTGCTTGCTAAAAAGAAAAATCAGTCGCCCTGGGTAATCGGGTGACCTGCTATTGTTTGCACTCTTGTATTAAAAACTGTTTTTGAATTATACTATTTGAAGATTTCATCCAAGTATGGATAAAAATATGTGACATTGAAATATTTGAGGCAAAAAGTTTTCTCAAATATTGTGTAGGAACTGGTCAATTCCATCTTAACTAACGTAACACTTGATCATCGAATTTTGTTTTCTAAACTGTGCAGAAAATTTACTAATAAAGCTAGAACAAATTTTTACAATCTAAAATATTTTTTTTCTAAGGACTTAATACCCAAATACCTGCAGATTATTTCAATCTCTCTTTTAATCACAAAAATTGCAATTCAAAATCCTGTAACTGATGTAACGTAAAACAAACATTTTTTCTGCCTTCATTGAAGTGTAAAAATTATCAAAACTAACCCGTTAAAAAAAGTGATTTAATGTTCTCAACAACACTAAGTAATGACAAATTATAACAGTAACTTGTTTAATTAATTTCTGAACAATAAAAAAGAAAAAATGGCATTTACACATGTAACTGACGTAACTTTTATTGTGTAACTGACGTAACTTTTATTGTGTAACTGACGTAACATTATGACTTTACAAAGACAATAATGGTTCTTAACTTACAAGGAGACCGCCAAACATGATGCGCACAGATTTTGATGATTTTAAAGTATGTTGTAGGGATCTTACCCCTAACTATTCAGGTCAAAGGTTTCCTTCAAATGGGCTTTAGTTTTCGAGAAATTTCGGGTTAAAGTTCAGCATTTATTTCAAATGCCATTACTTCGCGATCCTGGACATGGTCTCCGTGGTGCCGTGGCAGCGTTCGCGATTTGACATCCGCAGATGGGTGTTCTGTCCTCTTCTGTGACTTTTACCTTTTTTTAACAAATTTTATATATTTGTTGCGTTATAAGTTGTATGCAGAATTATGATTTCTGCATCTTTGAACTTTTTGATATTTTCCAAATAAATTCCATTTGCATTTTCGAATATTGCGTGAAAATTTATAGTTTTTGCGCAATTTTTATTCGAATATTTCTGGTGACGAAAATCCAAACTAATTTATGTCTTGATATCTCGTCTTTTTAAAATGATTATTGTTTACATTTATGTATATTTACTTATTTATTTATTGTATTTATGAAATAATACATTTTTTTTTTAATTTACATTTTCTATTTAAAAAGAAATTAAATGATTAAGAAAAAAATTAACAAAATAATATATCCTTTTAATATTTGATTTGTTCTAAATATATTGAAATATGTTAGGGTCAGCCGGGGTAATTCCTGGTCAACGACTTTCAGGGGTAATTCTTGGTCACAGTACTTTTCAGTGTTTGAAAAGTCCTCACCAAAATTCAAAAAATTATAGAGATACTCTAAACTATCTTCTTTAGAATTTATGATTTAATTGTACAATTACTACTTATTTAGTTTGAGAAAAAAAATTGTTTTGAAAGTGCTTGCTTAGTTCCTGTAAAACAACATTGGTCTCAGCAGTGGCACATTTTTACAAAGATCTTTGTCACAACTCAAATTTTAAATATTTTTCTTTTCTTTCTGTTTAGTTCAATTATCAACTACTTTAGCTATTAAAAAATAGTCTCTATATTTCTTATACTATTTTAAATAATTTACAGAAGTTGACCAAATATTGCCCCATGTAACTGGGGTAAGTCTTGGTCACTGGGGTAATTCCTGGTCAATGTTTTTCTCATCATTTAATTCCTTTTTATTGTCATGTTTAGGGATTTTAATTGTTCGTAAATGCTTTAAGCATTAACTGTAAAGTTAACTGTAACCACGTTGTTTACCACATTTTAGTTAATTATAGTTCTTAATAAAGTAGAGTCACTCGGGGTAATTCCTGGTCACTGAATTTCTGAGGTAACTCTCGATCATTTTCACTTTCATTATCAAAATAACAATTAATCAAACTGTAAAAAATCTTAAAGATACTTTGAACCCTTTGCTTTAAAATGCATGCCTAAATTATTCATTTGGTTGAAATTTAATATTGAAAAAATACATTCAAAACTGTAATTCAAATTTCTGCAAAAGAAGATTAACCTTGATTTTTACATATTTTACAAAGATTTGTGTCATTTTTAAAGTTTTAATTATTTTATTTTATTTCAACTATGGCATATCACAATCTTTAAAAAAAATTATAAAATTTTCTTCTACTATATTAACGATTACTACTGTATCTATAATATTATTATCTCATTGCAAAATGTCAAAATGGTGCATAAAAATATACATAATGCAATAGAGGAACCTAATTGTTATGCTGTGTATTATAATAAAGATATTTATTGAAGTTTGTGTAAAATTTCTTGGAAAAAAAAAAGACAAACCAAAGTGAGATAAAATCAAAGACATAAACATTCAGTTATACATTTTATGGGCCAATAAATTTGCAAGGTATTAATTAATCCATTCATATTGGATAAATAAGTAATAAATACTGCTTATAAATGTTGGAAAACTGCATAAAAATTCTTTGGGTTATTAATGTTTTGTAAAATGTACAATAGTCTTTAGCACATCAAATAAATTTGTATTTATAACCAAAACAAAGTCTATGCTTTATTATTTCACAATTATGAGATGAATAAATCTTTTACAAGATTGATTCTACGGTACTTTTCGGTTAGCCGGGCGCCAGTGAAATTTATATATCTATGTATACATATATATACATATATCTATACATACACACATTTATATATGCATGTATGTATATATACATATATATATACACATACATATATGTGTATGTATACATATATATGTATATATAGATATATACATTTCACTGGCGCCCGGCTAACCGAAAAGTACCGATTCTACTTATTTTAATACTCAGTCTTAAAGAAATTAACTTTACTACTTTATTTACATCAAAAATGATGCTGACCGATAATTACCCCAGAAGTGACCAAGAATTGCCCCGTTTCCGGGGTAATTCTTGGTCACTTAAAAATTATAATTATTTCAATTATAAGTGCATTTAAATTTAAATAAGCATTTTCTTATATAGCCATCAGAGGGGGCTTATTCCACAAAAAAATTGAAAACAATACCTTTAATAGTTTTTATAATAATTGGATGTTGATGATTTTTGACCAGGAATTACCCCGGGTGACTCTAACTGCTGAAATACTAAAATATTTATCATCATCGACATTGACATTTTTAGTTTATTAAATATGGAACTAATTGTGTTATACCTATCGCAAAAATATTCTAAACAAATTTCACATTAAAAATCGCCTTTAAATAATTGTTTTAACAATATTGGAAGAATGTATAAATTAGCATATTATATATTCTTTAAAGACTTAAATTGTGATAAATATATTTAAAAATGCATTAAATTTGAAAAAGAAATTATTTCAAACGTGATATTTGTCTGCAAAGGAAGCAAAACGAAATTGATAAAAAGAAAATTTTATTTATTCTGATATTACCGTAAAAGTCGTTGTAGACTATTTTTTTTTTTTCAGATATTTTTTATATGTATTGTAATTTACAAACGATTTTTCATTTCTAGTTGAATTTTTCTGTATGGCATCGGCAGACTTGTATAAAACCAAAAACTTTCTGTGCACATAAATATTGAGTCAAAAACTTTCTGCAAATTAATTTAATGTTTAATAAAATTACATGCTGTATTATTTTGACCATATAAATTAAAAACAGTAGTTTAAAATAATTACCATTTAAAATTAATTAATATTAATTAAAGAATAATTATTTTGGTTAAAAATAATAATAAAGCTAAAAATCCACGATAGGATGAGCTGAATTCTTATCAATTATTTTGTCAATGCATTTAGAAACAACCCAATCCTTAATATTGTTACCTCTTCGCAAGCATATGTAATGTCACAACAGTGTTTTGCATCTTTAAATTTTGAATTGTGCGCAAACAGTAAATAAATCGTACATAAAATTGAGAAATATTGTTAATTTTTTAATAATAATTAAAAAAAAATGTTTTTTTTCCCCCTTAAAAAATTTTTCTGCAAAGTTCTGAATTTTGCAGAAAATATTCCACGCACGTCGTGCGCGCGTGCATCTATATTATACAACTCTGGGCATCGGCTTGTTAGACTGAAAAAAAAATTAATTGTAATACATTATTTTTTATTTGTGCAAATCAAAAATGACTGTGAGTTTGAACTTTACAGTTAAATGTATTTAAATAACATAAAATATATATATATATAACTGGCTAAAACTTGGATATAATCGTTATTGCTTTAATATTTTATTATTCCTTTCAAGATATGTTTTTGGAATTAGTTAGTTTGGAATTTCGTCAATAGAAATATTAATTTCAAAACTGCACAAGAAAAAAAAAAAACGTAAATTTTTACGAAATATTCGAAAATGTAAATGGAATTTATTAGGAAAATATCAAAAAGTTCAAAGATGCAGAATTCATAATTCTGCATACAACTTATAATGCGACAAATATATAAAATTTGTTAAGAAAAGTAAAAGTCACAGGAGAGGACAGAACACTCATCTGCGGCTCTCAAATCACGAACGCTACCACGGAACCACTGAGACCTTGTCCAGGATCGCGAAGTAATGGCATTTGAAATGCATGCTTAACTTTAAAACGAAATTTCTCGAAAACTAAAGCCCATTTGAAGGAAACCTTTGACCTGAATAGTTAGGGGTATGATCCCTACAACATACTTTAAAATCATCAAAATCTGTGCGCATCATGTTTGGCAATCTCCTTGTTAGTTTGTAAACAGTAATTTAGAATGGCTTTTTATTAAGATTTTATTATACAACATAAAAATACCAAGCTTTCCAATTATACCCTTAAATTAAACATATTATAAATTTCATTTTCCCCTCAAAATGAGACTTTTCTGTGGAATTGACCAACTTCAAAACAATCTTAAAGCTCTTCATCTTTATTTTTATAATAAAACACTGATATCTGTTGGTATATCATAGAATTATATGTCCTATTGTCTAAGATTCCTGTTATTGAATATATTGGTAAATTATAAATTTATAAAACTTTTTTGTATGTGTCTGTTCTGTTATTCTGTGATAAATGTAATTTAAAATATATATAAGCAAAATGTATTAAATCAAAGGGTTATCTTTCTAAGAATAATATAATTATGTACTGAGCTGATTTCATTATCTGTATGTTTCGCTATTATCTTTTTCTTGTGGAAATGGCTTTCTATCATCTCTATCACTTGTGATTGTCTGTTAACTTTATCCTTGAAACCACTTATAAATGTGTTTGATATACATGGATAACTCATGTATACTCAAAATAAAAATAACTTTTAAAACATTCTGGTGGTTTAATCTTCATATTTTATTTACTTTTTTTTTTCTTAAGATAATTTTTATTGTTTTAAGTTGCTCACTGTTTTATATATTTGTATAAAAATGTTTTTATTGAAATTTGAAGAATTTTTACATGTTTTGAAATTGGGAAAACTATCAAGAACTACCCTACATATATTATTAACAAGGTTGTATGTATGACTGATATACTACTTGGTTTTAATAATTGGTAGTTTTGTGTTATATCATCCCTCACAATTATAATTATGCCAAGATTGCAGTTACGATTTTGCCAAGACCATAGCAAAGCTTATATATACATCATATATATATACTTTTAATGTTCATATATGTCATTATATACTATATATTATTTATGTCATATTTGACTGTAAATGGGCAATATGCTTCATGAAATGTCATATACATCATATATTATAATGTCATTATATGCTTTATAATTTGCCGATAAATCTTGGTTACATTGCAATTCTTCCTCATGGGCCGCTATAATATGAAAGTACCGAATAATTTTCTAACGTAAATTAACATTTATGTATCTTTCATATTGTAAAAATTCAATAAAATGGTTTTTTAGGTACTGTTGGAGTTAAATAATAAAAAGTATGATAATTAGTCATAATTCATTTATAAAATGTTAGATTAGATTTTTTATTTTAAATATGCAATGTAAATTCTTTATATTTTTTTCAGTTGGTGGAATCTATACTGTTATACGTTCAAAAGCTGCTGTAAGTGTTGAAGAACTTGGAGACCAATATTGTTTATTAGGTCCTTATAATGAAGGTCTGGTCAAGACTGAAGTGGAGGTTATGGAACCTCCAGAAGACTTTTATCAAAATACCATCCAAGCCATGAAAAATTCAGGAATCAAAGTAATTTTTCCTCATTAATTTTATGAAATTATGTGTGAGAGTGTTAAATATTTATTTATAGTTTGTTATTTTTAATTATTAAAAACATGTAAATACAAAGCCATTAATGTTTAACCATAAATTACTGAATACTTAGATGGAACTCAAATTTGAATTAAGTTTTCCCAGTAGAGTAGGAAACCTGGCCTAAATTACTTTCCACTGTGTGGGGAAAATTTCATTCAACATTGACTTCCACCTAAGTACTCAGTATTCAAAATACTTCAGTCCCTAATTTTTTTCTTTTGTCATTTCAAAAACACAAAGCCCTTCAAATGTCATGTACAGTGGTGGCCAAAAGTGTGGACATTTTTTGAAAGTTTCATGTTTTTCAACTTTGTGTGCTTGTAGAATATATTAATTTTCACTTAAATGCAAACGTTTATATATCAAATTGAAGGTAATTTAATGTAGAATTTAATAATAAAAACAGTATTACAATATCTGTATTACAAAATAGTTATGCAACTAATAGTAAGATCTATCTTAGATTTGCATTTTTTTAAAGTGATACTTACACAATCAATACTTAGTAGGATAACCCTTATTTTTTAAGACAGCTTCACAGCGTCTTTTCATCGAGTGAACGAGTGTTTGGAGTTCATCTTTCGTAATCACATGGTACCAAGAATCAATTATAGCTTCAATAAGTTGTATTTTATTGGATGGACATTTTTTTCGTACAAGAATTTTCAAACGTCGCCACAAATTTTCAATTGGATTGAGATCAGGGCTGTTTCCTGGCCATGGTAATATATCTATGCCTTTATTTTGAAACCATGCTTTGCATACTTTTGCTGTGTGGCATGGAGCTGAATCCTGCTGAAAAATAAATGGTGCGTTGTTCGGGAAGAGATCCCTGATGGAAGGCATCAATTTTGGTTCCAGGACAGTTTCGATGTATTTTTTGGCATTCAGGATGCCATCAATCACTTGAATTCGGCCCACACCATCTGCAGACATACATGTCCAAATCATGATATTTGTTGGGTTTTTTGTAGTTGCTTCAATGCAATCAGGATGAAGTGCTTCTCCTACTCTACGTCTCACGTATTTTCTACCATCACTACCAAAGAGCGATATTTTACTCTCATCGCTCCAGATTACTTGCTTCCATTGATTTTATGACCATTTAATGTGTTCTTTTGCCCACTTAACTCGTTTTTCGTGTTGCTTTTGATTTAAATATGGTTTTTTCCTTGGAATTCTAGCTTGTAGTCCAAATCCTGATAACCTTCTTATTGTTCTTGAACTTACTGCAGTACCCGCTGCATTCATTTCACATCTAATGGCATCTGATGAAATTTTTCTATCTTGAAGGCATAGCCGTTTAATTTTTCTATCGGCAGTAGCACTTGTGCATTTTTTTCGGCCTGATTTGGCCCTATTTTCCACTGATTTCGTTTTTTCATAACGTAAACAGAACTTTCGTACACCAGAACAAGTCACTGAACCACCAACTTGTCTTGTAATTTCAGCATAAGAGAGGCATTTTCTCTCAACATGACAATTCGGCTTTTTTTTGTCCAATTAGTTCTTCTTGTTGATGACATTGTTTAAAATTAGTTTAATTAAAAAAAGGACTTTAAATATTCAAAAACAGCAATACTCTATTTAATTGTACTAGTATGCATCATTCTGCAAAATATTTCCACAACAATAACTCTTTTACCATCCAAATAACCTAAACTATAGTTACAGATATTTGATTGGTCCTCAGAACAGTGTTTGTGATTGGCTAGTACGCTTTTATTACAAAACACGTCCTTATTCAAAACGATTTGTGTTTCTTTGTTCTACTAAAATGAGCATAACTTTTTTTGTAATACAGATAGTGTAATACTGTTTTTATTATTAAATTACCTTCAATTTGATATATAAGCATTTGTATTTAAGTGAAAATTAATATATTCTACAAGCACACAAAGTTGAAAAACATGAAACTTTCAAAAAATGTCCAAACTTTTGGCCACCACTGTATGTGTTATATAGCACATGACAGTTGACCATAAAAATATAATCAGTCCTTCTCAGTGTTGAATTCAGACACTTTTCTCTCCGGGGAGACATTGTAGAGTTCCGGGGTGGGGGTGGGGGTGGGGTGGGGGCAAAGACCACCCCCTGAATTCAACACTGGTCCTTCTCCATTTATCTCGTCAACGAAAAAACAATCTCCAAACTATAGGATTTAACACTAAAAATGTACGATCGTGGCCTCACATTCACTTGACGTCAGAAGCGTTACTCATGTTTCTTATGTGATCAAGGGATTTTTCATTCTATGTTTATATGTATTTTTAATGTTTGCTAATTTTTTAGTTTTTTCATTAATCAAAAAAAAATTATGTCATTAAATGGTGACTTTATAATATTAAAAGAGAAAAAGGAATTAAAAAATATTGCAATACATAATTACATTCAATAGATTAGTTTTAACGGACGTCTTAAACATTTATCCACCAGCCGAGACTGATAATTAAGAAAAATAATGTAAATAAATAAATATCCAAGATATATATATTTTTTTCTGTTTGCATTAATATATTGTAAATTTTATTGCTTAAAGTTACTGATAGTTGACACTTTAGTGAGTGGGGCTTTTCCGAAAGTTTTTGCAGTTACAGTTTGGCGATAGTTTTTTTTTTTTTTTTTTTTTATGGAAAGTGGTCGACGGGATAATGGAAATTGAGAAGTACTATATAATCTGTATTATATTTTATATTTTACATCTTTATGATGTTTATACACTATCATATATTATATGTGTTAAAAGTTGTAATTTAGGATTCACACTAGCTGTAAAAATAAGATGATATCTATTCATCCTAATCAAAATTTGAAGGAGGATTTTAGAAATTTAAATGAGAACTGTGCTTTTTTATTTCTGCTGAACCTGATAGTAAAACACATGATAGGGAAAACGTATGTTGCAGATTTATCATTCGGTGTGAAGATTTTTGGCAGATGACTTAAATTTTTCAATGTATATTTTCTAGCTGTTAGGTGCATAAAAAAAATTCTGCTGATCAATAGAAAAAATTCTTTAAAAAAAATGTATACCCATTATGAAGTTAGGCATGAACACAAATACTAACACCTGCATATCTAAAGCAGTTAAAATGGGAACTTTATCTTTTCTTTTCTAATTAAGATGCCATATGATCTCTAATTGGTTTTTCTTTTTTTTTTGTGTGTGTGTGTGTGTGTGTGTTGTTTTTTGGCTAGTTTATATGTTAAATTTATTTTTTTAAACATTGTTTTATGATCCAATTTGTTTTAATTCATAGTAACAAATACTTTCTAATATTAAATTAAAAAAAAATAATAACATTAATTGATCCCAATAATTAATTTTGTTTTTTGGAAAAAGGGTGCTTAATATGCATCACTACAGTTTTAAATTAGTTCATTTTAATGTATGTCGTAGGTTAAAATATATGCTCCTTTTGAGTTTTTGTAAAGTTATAATTCTGTTATTAAATTCCTTATTAATCCATTTACTGTTTGATTTTCAGGTTACTTATGGAAGGTGGTTGATTGATGGTTATCCTAGAGTGGTCCTATTTGATATTGGTTCGGCAGCTTGGAAACTTGATGAGTGGAAAAGGGACTTATGGAATATTGCAAATATTGGTGTTCCATGGCATGACAGAGAATCCAATGATTCAATAATCTTTGGCTATCTTGTGGCATGGTTTCTTGAGGAGGTAAAATTTATTCTGCATTTTTACACTTTATTTTATAATCATGTTTTAATAGATTAATTGGTGATATCCATTACTAGCTGACATGCCAGGCGTTGCCTGGGCCCGTGATAATAACCTTAAAAATACCTAAAATCAATGTTAAATAATTTTATATTTTTAAATGAAAATCTATCCAAACGAACTGAAGGACAGTCGTTATAGTTATTGCCGATTTAGTGTCGATTTAATTTCTGACGTTTTGATATATTAAACTTTCAATTCTGACCAAAATTTCCTGAGGAAAGCTAAATAATATAAAGCACTCCCCCATCTTTCCTCTTTTAAACTCAAAATAATATATAGTATTAGCCAATTTATTAGTCCCATTTGAAAAAAAATTCCAAAACCTTGTTTCTAAGATGATTATATTAAAATTAAATAAAATGCATGCACTCGTGGCATAATTCACTTTTATATTTTAACAGAATAGTAAGACTACTAAAATTTGTGACTCATGCTATAGCCAGTATACGTCAGGACATATGGCCGTTATCATTATTTTTTTATGTGTGATGATTTCGCTACAGTACTCCATTGTGAAATTTGATAATTTTTTTAATTCAATATTTGAAAAACGGCATAATCATTAGATTTTAAATTTATATCAAGAAAAATGCAATTTTTTATCTTTCTAACGAAGTTTGTCTAACAATTTTCTGACAAATACTTTTCTAGCTATTAATTTTTTCAGCAACTTCAAATGTTTCATTTTCTGCGATTAATCTGTGGCAACGATTATCGAAAGTCCCAGTCGTCAGCAACGCATGCCTTTTTATTAAAGAGGATTATAGCAACCTCTGAGGACAAATTGCCAAACAACTAAGATGTATCACCGTTAAGTTGCAAAATCTTGCTAAACATTTGTAGTCCTAAATTGAACACCATATGTTTATATTATCAACAAATGGCTTTTTCGTTAATATTGCAAAACATATTTCGAATTCCAGATTTTGTATTGTGTTTTTAAATTCGAAAAAGCCATTTGTTGATAATATAAACATATGGTGTTCAACTTAGGACTACAAATGTTTAGCAATATTTTGCAATTTAATGGTGATACATCTTAGTTGTTTAAACTGCTTGTTAAAAAAAAATGAAAATTTTTTAAAAATGCGATGTTAACAGCTATCAATTGCTGCCAATAAACCATTGTGAAATATCCCATCTGTGTTCAAAGGAAACCCTAACTATGGAGGTAATATACGATAATCAGTATGAATGCTATAAAAACTGTTGTTTGATGAATTACTGAAAGTAATTTTGGAAATATGGTTTATAATATAAAGTCTTCAAGCTTTCACACTTGAAGGCCACATAAATTCCTAAGGATCTGCAGGCCTCTCATAAGTCACTTAAATAACGGAGACAAAAAATGTAAATGTATACATACCTGGGTTGCAAGACCAAGAGCGAGTCGCATATAGGTGCTGCTAAATTGAAGAATTCTCATTTTCTTCTTGATTCATAAGACATTTTATTTATTTACTAGACGACAAGAGTGGCATTGCCCGGGCCCATGATAATAATTGTAAATAAACTTAAAATTAGTGTTAAATGATTTTATATTTTTAAACAAAAATCTCTCCAAACAAACCTAATGCAGGGGACTCCATTGCTTTGAACAGCATACATCCTTGCACTTTGTATGATTTTATATTTTTAAACTAAAATCTATCTAAACAAACCAAGAGTTGGGGGCCCGCTGCCTTCGGCATCTTAGTTTTTTATACCGGGCATTCTCTGGTCTGTTTTTGCAAATGAACCTCTAATTTGTATGATTTTATATTTATTAAATGAAAATCTTTTCAAATGAACTAAAGAACCTGCATTATAGTGATTGCCAATTTAATCTCTGACACTTAGATATATTAAACTTTCAATTCCGTCCAAAAGTTCTGGAGAAAACTTAAATAATATAAAATGTGCACCAGTCCTCCCCATTCTTTTAAAACATGAAAGGATGTTGTCCAGTGTATACAAAACCTGTGTAAAATGTAGAGGTTTCCCTGGACATGTGCAGGAGGGCAGAAACACCCTTCCAAAATGCTCCAAAGTACAATTCTCTTAAGCGGGAAATGATATCTTCAAAGGCACTAAGGAAACAAACAAACAAACAAAAAAATAATCTCTGGCAAATCTATGAAGTGTTCTATTTTTTTTAAAAAATAGTAATTATTAATGTTTTTTAAACCAAAGATATCATTAGAACTGGGAAAAGTACTGGTATTAAGTGGGTATTTTTTGTTTTCTTTTATTTTCATTCGTAAAATGGAGATGATATTTTAAAACTTGAGAAAAAATGGAATCAATTAAAATGAATGCAAATCGACCTCAAGAAATATTATATTTTTTTAAATAGTAAATATTAATGTTTTTCGAAACAAGATATCACCAGAACAGGAAAAATATGCTGAATAAGTATGTTTTTTTTAAATTTCTATCTGGGAAGTGAATGTGGCTGTTTTAAAAGACAAAAAAAAAACAGAAAACTTTGAAGGGAATAGAAATACATCAAAACCAACATGGAATCGAACTTCAGAAAATGTTTTTGAAATAATAAATGTTAATGTATTAGGTTGATGCAAAAGTGCTGTCTTATTTTAATACCGGTAAAATTTTAATACCTGATAATTTTATTACACCTGCTTGCTTTGAATGGATAGGTAAAAAATTATCAGATATTTAAATTTTACTGGTATTAAAGTATTAAAATTAGTTATTAAAATATGACAAAAGTTTTTATTTTTCCATAGTGACATTACATTTAGAATCATATCAAATCTGCTAACTTTCAAAATATATATTAAAATGTGTTGAAATGTGCTGAAATGTGTGCAACTTGAATTGTTTAAAGCTAAAGACAGTAGATAGCATCATCTCATCTTAACTGATTTGTCAATTAAGGCCTTTAATTCCAAAGCAATGCAATGATGAATGTAACAAGAATTCCCTATTCTCATTCTCAAGTGAATATTATTTAATATAAAAGCCAAATACTAATAAGACCTGTTTTTTTTTTGCATAAAATACAATCAAATTTTTTTAAAACAGTTTTTGTATCATTTTATTTTAACTTAGATAAATATTATATGGCCCTTTTTTTTTTTTTTTTTGAGCAGCTATTTGTTGTTTGCATACAAAAATTCCTTCTAAATATGTTTACTTGTTATATATATATATATATATGAAATTTCAACCTGAAATATTATATTCGTTGTAAGTGGATGTCAAATTTGAGTAAATTTTCTCCAACAGAGTGAAAAGTATCTAGGCCAGGATTTGAACCTGGGACATTGGCTATGATCACCAATGCTCTAACCTCTGGCAACCTGGATATTGTCTGGGTTGCTCAGTGGTTAGAGTATTGGCATGTATAGCTAAGATCCCAGATTCGAATCCTGGCCTAGATACTTTTCATTCTGTTGTAGAAAATTTATTCAACTTCAACTCCACCTACAATGAATGTGTTTACTTGAGCTATTTTTTTTTTATTATTATTTCTGTGATTTTTCAGCCTAGAATTTACTGAGCAACTACATTTTACAGAATAATCTTTTTGATAAAATTAATTTTATATAACATACCTTGTTAATACTAAAAAATATCTGTTTTTTTTCCTTATTAAAAATGTCACAAAAGTTTGAGATATAAATAATATTCATCTTGAGACTTTTGGATGGAAAAATTAACCTGATAACTAAATTTGTTTTCAACTTTTGATTTCAAGAAATTTCATTGAAATTTGTAATTTTAGAGTTATGTATTTTAAAACTGTAAATGTATTTAACTCTGAAACTTTTGTCTTTTTCAATTAAAACACAAGCAAAAGTTATCATTCTTGTGGGAAGTTCATCAAATAACTGCATTTGTTTTGAACTTCTGATCATAAATTATTTAATTAAAATTGAAATTTTTAAAACACCAGTGAAACCTTGCTTAAGATAAAATTGATAGGAACCACAGAAAAATTATGTTTTAGATAGGTTCCTGTCTTAGCAGGTACAATTGCATGGTATTTTTCCCCTTTTTCGGGGGCCATAATTTTTTTCCATTTAATAAGGGGAGGTCGGGGACACAGAATGATGTGAACGTTTGTGTATCGATAGAGTATAAGTTAGTATATGAATATATGAAAGCTATAAAGCGCAACACCTTGGATATCTTGAGAAAATAAGTCTCAAAGTTTACATTACAGTTTATAACTGGATAAAGTTCTTTCTTTGGCAAATGGTTCAGCAGCATGCTACATTCCAGATTTTTCTGTTCAGGTTCAAATTCCAGTTACTTCCTTTTCGCAGCGAAAATTTTTAGCAATTACTTTCGAACCACAATTGAAAAAATATGTATGATCGATCATTAGAATATATGAAAAATATAAATTATACATATGTTTTGCAAGATATAAGTACAGTTTTAACTATGAAATTTTGCATGTTTAAATATTTAATGAAAAGTAAAAGGGGAAAAAGTAGGTAATTTATATTTCTATAAACCAGAAATTTCTGCTGCTGTTTAAAATTATTTAAATGAATAATGTACTATTTTCCACAGAGAAATAAATTAAAATATTTGATATAAATCTATAATATATTATTTTAATTTTGTTTTGTTATCCAAACATTTAAAAATTTTCATGATTTATTAAAAATATGCTTTTAGATTTTTAATGATTTTTTAAAATATCAGATTATTTATTTTATAATTAGAATAACTGTCTACATAATAATTATTTTTAGCAATACAAATTATTGTTGTTGTTGTTGTTTAAATGTTTTTATAATACAGTTTAATTATATAAATACAATTTAAACTATAAAATTTTGCATAGCTATATATTTAATGAAAAGTAAAGACAAAATAAAATAAATATATAAACATAAAAAAAATAGTCAATTGGTAATTGTATAAACCACAACATTTTGCTAGTTTTAAAATTTATTTATTTACATAAATAATTTACTATTTTTCACTGTGAGATAAATTAAAATATGTTACATAAAATTATAATACACTGCTTTAATTATTTGTTAAATGGTAATTTTTCTATTATCATAATAGTATTTTAAAATATATCATTTTTTAAACTAACTTTTTTACTTTTTTAATCTTGGATTCTTGTGTTTATAATTAGACTGAAATATATTGAACTTAAAATATATGCACTTAAAAATAAGTTCTAAAAAGATATAAATTGCTAAAAGTAGTTATGTTGGCAGTAACTACAAAATCGAGAATTCAAGATTAAAAAAATCATGAAATATTTGTGTAATGAAACAAAATTAAAATAATATATTTACATTATATCATGTTTTTTACTTTATTTCTATGTGAAAAATAGTAATTATCTATTTAAATAATTATAAATTATTTTAAATAACTGTAAAAATTTATGGTCTATAGAAATATAAATTGCGTACTTTTTTTTCTTTTAATCATACATTTAAACATGCAAAATTTCATAGTTAAAATTGCATTTATATGCTACAAAACATAATATTTTATTTATATTTTTCGTACATTTACAAATTTTTTCAACTGTGATTCGAAAGTAATTGATAAAAATGTTCACTTTAAAAAATGAGTCCAACTAGGATTTGAACCCAAACAGAAAAATCTGCAATCCATGCTGCTGAGCCTCTTAAGAACTTTATCTGGTTATAATCTGTCATGTTAACTTTGAGACTTATTTTCTCAAGAACCTTTGGGTATTGCACTGCATGGCTTTCTTCATATATTCATATACTAACTATACTATATTGATACACAAATATTCATTGCATTCTGTGTCCCCAACCTCGGAACTTCCCCTTGTAAGATATGATTCTGTTATAGATAAATTCTTTTTTAACAGGTTATATTATATTAAGACATATAACTCTCACATTTCTGTCTTCTGTAATTAAAAATCAAATAAGATTTTATAGCTAAACTGAATAAAACAAAGAATCTAGAAAATAACAATTTTTTAGGATTAGAAAAGCACAGTACATTTTCAGAAGTATTCCTAAATAATGGATTTATTGAATTAAAATATTTTTACTGTCAATACTTTTAATTATTTTCCATGCTCTTTTTAAACAATTATTTTATAGTTGTTCTTGAATTTGCTGTCTTGCTACTGATATAATTTTATTCTAATTATTAATGCTGCCATATCTTGGCTATTTAATCTTCATACAGCAGATGTACTTTTTTTATATTCAACATTGTTGATGTCATATATATACTTCTGACATTCATTATTTTTCTTCATTAAAATTTTGATTTGTTTCCAATTAGTTTTATTTAGTGTGTAATGCTGTTTATTAAGTTCATACTCAATGTTGATTTTATTTTTCAGTTTTATAAACAAGTTGAGGAAGAAAGAGGTGCTCCTTTTATTGTTGCTCATTTTCATGAATGGCTTGCTGGTATTGGATTGATTTTGACCCGTATACGTCACTTAGATGTTGCTACAGTATTCACTACACATGCAACATTATTAGGTCGATATCTGTGCGCTGCCAACCTAGATTTCTATAATAATCTGGATAAAGTAAGCTTTTCTCAGTGTTTTGCCCATTCTTCCATATTATTCAAAATAGTTATGTAAGAATTATAAATTAGCAAGAAATAATGAATAATTTAATGATGCAGTGCTAGCATCTTTCTTTTTGGTTTATATCCTGTTAAAACTGGTGATATTTAGGAAACTATGTACTTTTTTCTAATTCAGAATTTTTTTATTCAATAGAAAATCAGTATTATAAATTTTTTTATAATATATTTTGCTACACTAGCTTTTGATATTAGTTTTCCATAACTTTCTTATTGGAAATTATCACTGAAAAATAATAATACTTGCCTGATTCATCATCACGCAATACCTACAAAAAATAACTATAATAACATATATATATTTTAATGCCAATAAATTATCAAGTGGCATGCATAGCTGCCAGATGTAAACTTTTTTGAGCAAATGGATTTTTTCCTCCACAAAATTTTCACAAATATTTTTAGTCTAATTTTTTCTTTCCTTTTCTTTCTCATTCTCTAATCAGTGGAGCATATTAACTTTAAACTGGAGAAATTAGTTGTTCTGCTTGTTCAAACTTTAATCCTAGTTTTAAAAAAGCATACGAATATACACAGGATTCTAACTGCTCTAGAACAGAGCTGTCCAACACGGCACCCTTTGAGAGCTCTCTTTATGTCATTCAAGTACCCTCTGTTACTTGCTACTTTAAAAAAATAATAATAAACTTAAAAAAGATACTTTGCTTTAAAATCCTAAATGTATGCATATTTTTTATTATTTTTTTTTTTTTTTGGCTTTTTTCCCTGCAAAATTTTAGAAATAGCTCTTCCACAATCAGGAAATTATAATAATGCTAAATTTACTATAATTTATATTTTTTTCTGAGTTTCCTTTTAATTGGACTCTTATTTTGTAGTGGTTTTATAGGTATGATTACCAGGGTTGTTTGATTTAAATCAGCTTGATTTAAATCATGATTTAAATCAAATGATTTTTTTTTAAATCTTTGATTTAAATCAGTATTTTTAACATTGATATTTACAAGCTGAATAAGAATTAAATTAATCATTCATGTTCAAATAAATGTCATAATTCATGTCAGATTAAAATTACCTTTTAATATTGTTAAATAAAACTTTCATAAAATAGTTATTTTCAACTTAAGTAAATGCAATACTACATTCAAAATATTATTTATCCAAGGTGCATCCCAAAACAAATACAGATATAAATGCTCTCTCATTTTTAAACTTTTGTCTTTCCTAGATGATCACTTCATTTTTGCAAGTTAGATGTTGAAGCTAAAGTTAAATATATTCAGTATAAAAGTATTTAATATAATTGTATTTTATTCCATACCATTTTCAGTAAGTAGTTACTTCCTGTAAAGTAGATTATACACAATTCACAAGTTTGTTTTATGTTTAGTTGCTTAGACCTGCAAATTTCAATATCCCATATGCTGATGGGGGATGTATTAATCATATTATATGATCAATACAAGGACTAAATTGTAACATAATAAATATTTAGACTGTTTGTCTAACGCAGAATTATAGAATTCCAGTTTCATGTTTCTTCTATAACTGAAAATAATTTAATCCCTGTGACTGCTCCCTTTGCCCTTTCCTTTCCTAGAATTTATTGCTTACTGAAATGGAAAATATAAGATATGTTATTATACCTTATTTCTAAGCTAAATCGTCATTTCTACTGTTAAGTAAGCATGATTGATTGCTGAAATTGTCAATGACTGAGGGCTGGATAACACTGACAATTGATACCTTCGTACTTTTAGTTATGCGATTTCCTTGTGTCTTGTAACTGTTTTGTAATCATTAATATAGTATAGTATGAAACACAAGTTGAGACAAGAATATCAGTACAGAGAGCTTTCGGATACATTGATACATAAGAAAAATGGCTGGCAAAAAGAAAGATCCAATGTGGCTTTATTTTACTGAAAAAAAAAAAAAAAAAAAAAAAAAATCTGGAAAAAGTGTGAAACCAATATGTAAACCATGTAGTGTAGAAATGGTGAAAATTGTGGCAAAAGAAAAGAAAAAAAAGAAAGAAAGAAACTTACAGTTTATGTGATAAAGAGGGTATTAGTGAAAAAACAAACGAAAAAATTATTTCTGGAAAATGTGTGAAAGCAATTTGCAAACCATGTAGTGTAGAAATGGTGGAGATTGTGGAAAAAAAAAAAAAACACAAAGAAACTTAGTCTATGTCATAAAGATCACATTAGTAAATCTGAATCTGTTGAAATGAGGTTGGTTTTTTGCCTTTCAAAAATGTATTTTGGAAATATATTTTTGTCAGGACAGTGGCAAAAACTGACAAAAATTGACAAAAACGGAAATTGATCAAGATTGTAATTTAAATCACTGATTTTAATCTGTTAAAATTATGATTTAAACACTGAAATCATGTAATTTAAATAAAATCTTTAAAATCCTGTTTTAAAATACTAGCAGTTTTTGCCAGTGGCAAAAATTATGGCAAAAAGTATTTTTGCCGGGACAGTTTTTTTCCACGGCAAAAATTGGCCAACTCTGGTTGAAATACTTATATAAATTTACCATTCTTTGCTGCATTTATTATGTGATTACATATTATGTATATTATTTGAGTAATACCTTAATGAAAAATTTGATAACTTAAATTAAGTAGAAATTTATACACACAGCACACATAGGTATATTATATCTTATTAACATGATAGTAAATCAGAATTTGTTTGCAAGAATCTTTTTTATTTAGAATTTTTATCTAGGAACTGTAATAAAATTAATAGAAATTTTTAAATCTATGCAGTGAAAATAAATAAATACATGCACAGTACACAAATAATATTAATTAAAAAAATTCAATTTTTATCTAGGAACTGTAATAAAATTAATAGAAATTTTTAAATCTATGCAGTGAAAATAAATAAATACATGCACAGTACACAAATAATATTAATTAAAAAAATTCTTATTTAAATCAAAAAAATCTGATTTAAATAAAAAAAATCTGATTTAAATCAAATAAATCCGATTTTTTTTATTTTATTTTTTAAATCGTGATTTTTATCAACCCTGATGATTACTATAGTGAGATAATATTGCTGCATGTTTCCGACCACATGAATGATGACACTCTTCATTGTTTGCTATCAGCTGAAGTGTTTATGAAAAGGTTAGACAGGTTTGCTTTATGTTTGCCATAGCATCGTGCTTTTACCCTATTTTAAAATTAAAATCTGAAAAAGAAATGACATAAACCCACATCTATAACAATTCTGATTTTAAATAGGTTTTTTTTTCTCTTCTCCGGTTTCTCTGGGCTTTACCGATTTTGTTTCAAATGCTGATTTTTCCTTTTTAAGTAGATTGCTTTGAATTTGCTTTAATCAGACCTCTTCTAAAACTAGCTCCTCTCTAATACCTTATCAAAGGTTTAAAGTCAGGTTTTGGCCATATATAAATGGGTTGCACTGTACCTTAAAAAGTATTCGGGAGGTATCTAATCAGCTGATAAGTTTTGATGATTTTGGTCAACTTAATGCCTGTATATTCCATACTTTTTAAAATTTCCTTAAGTCTTGTGCCATACAGTCTTATCACTTCGTAAGAGTTGTAAGTGCAGTTAAAATAGGCATCTAGTATACATATTGCTCTACCTTGCATTGTTGGTTGGAAGTGAACTTTCAATGGTCTCCATCCTCCGGTTCGTTTGGTTAAAAACGACCATCGAAGCTCCACTGTATTTCAAGAAAACCATTTTTTCACCACTAGGTACTTCTCTCTATCATGCATTATCTGTCCCAAGTGTAGTATATGAAATATTCTTTATCACGTCTCAATTTTTACAAAAGTGTTTTTTAAAAAAATGCATTCTTTTACTTATTTAAAAATTTTTGCTCCTGAATAAATTTCTCCTTATACCATAGAACTTATTTCTTCAGTTTCTGTATGATCAACGAGGTTTTCCATGAGATTCATTGCATGGATTGAGTAAATCTCAGATAAAATATCATGTATAACAAGATGCTTATGAAAGTAAAATTGAGGGGGTTGGGGGAACAAAGTGCCAAGTCACATTTTTGGTGAAATAAATCTTCTAACACTGTAATCTGTTGCTTATTATTGCAAACTATGATATCCTACATATTATTTGTTACTAATGTCACTTGGTGGCAGCATATGTCCCAGGTTCTGTTTTTGTTCCAGACGTTTATTTCCCCCAGTGATGATAACTAATTTTCAAAGGACATAATAGTAATATCATTAAAGTAATGCCATATTATAAAACTTTAAAACATATACGGCCGTTTCAAGGATACATAGATCCCCTTCATCAGTGTAAGGTGTGAAAAAAAAAAAAAAAATGTTAAAAGGGTTCAAAAGACCCACGCTCGGCTATAGCCCCGAGTACTGGCTGTAATCTGACCAAAATGGCAAAGCAAGTGTAACCAGAGCAGAAGTGACGCAGCTGACAGGAAATCACCGAAAACAGGCATCACCGCGCAGGCTCTCTCCAAACGGTAGAAAGAAAAGGTGTGCTAGACATGTCGTTCACCAATGAATCTGTATATTTATAAATATAATGTGCTTCATAAAAATCAAGATCAAATATTGAATTGCAATTTTGAATAATTTTGGCTCCGGAAAAGTTAAATCTATGGTCAAAATTCCAACAATGCTTCGCTATTGTAGATTTATCAAGTTCTTGCTTTTTGATATAATTTTCGTGTTCTTTTAATCTAAATTTAAGTGCAAAATGTATACATTTTAACGTCTGAAAGTGAAAAATATTAAAAACACCAATTAAAATAATTTAAGACAGACATGAGTACACATAAAATAAAAATTTATAAAATAATATATACTTAAAAACAGTTAAAAATACAAAATAGTAGACGTTTCGCCAAGCGACATGCAAGGCATCATCAGTACAAAAACAATCTATTGCATAACAAACCACAGAACAAGGAAAAGGAAAGGTTTGAAATCAAGGAAAGTTGAAGTTATTTTAAAAACAGATAATATTCATTAGGGACAGAACGAGCTTCATTCAACGTCTGCGATCGCAATTGAGTGAACCAACTCTCAAGGAGTAATCGACCATGGTAGCTGTTACAACCTGATTTCAAAATACTGGCGTTCGCAATTAGCGGGATGTGATTCGTTTGAAGTGAATGCTGGACAATTTTTGAATTCAAATTACTATTTTTTAAAGCACTAGTATGTTCTTTTAGGCGAATTTCCAATGATCTACCTGTTTCACCAATGTAGACACTATTGCAATCTTTATCTATTGGTGACCCTATTAAGTTTACTGTTGAAATTGAAAATAATGCTGAATTACCATTTCTCGACATTCTAGTCCGCAGACACATTGCTGATACCTCTCAATCTATCACCACTACTGTTTACAGAAAACCTACATCTACTGGTCAATATACTAATTTCAATTCAATTTGCCCTTTCAGCCATAAAATAGCCGTTATTAAGACTTTAGCCTTCAGGACCATTAGATATTGCAGTTCCAGTAATGATTTTGAAATTGAGAAGTGTAAAATTTATCGCGATTTGGTTAATAATAGTTATCCTATAGGTCTTGTTAAAAAAATCTTTAAAAATACTTTAAATTTTGTGAATTCTACTCCCCCCCCCCCTTTTCAACGTAGTAAACCAAACTCTTTTATCTGTATCCCTTATTATAAGAACATTTCTGAAAAAATTTCTGGCATTCTAAAATCATTCAATATTGGGGTTTCTTTTAAACCAATTAATAAAGTGAGTTCCTTTTTCACTAAGCATAAATTTCAATATGATAAGTCTAAATTACCCGGTGTTGTTTATATTATTCCCTGTAAAGATTGCAATAGTGTCTACATTGGTGAAACAGGTAGATCATTGGAAATTCGCCTAAAAGAACATACTAGTGCTTTAAAAAATAGAATTTGAATTCAAAAATTGTCCAGCATTCACTTCAAACGAATCACATCCCGCTAATTGCGAACGCCAGTATTTTGAAATCAGGTTGTAACAGCTACCATGGTCGATTACTCCTTGAGAGTTGGTTCACTCAATTGCGATCGCAGACGTTGAATGAAGCTCGTTCTGTCCCTAATGAATATTATCTGTTTTTAAAATAACTTCAACTTTCCTTGATTTCAAACCTTTCCTTTTCCTTGTTCTGTGGTTTGTTATGCAATAGATTGTTTTTGTACTGATGATGCCTTGCGTGTCGCTTGGCGAAACGTCTACTATTTTGTATTTTTAACTGTTTTTAAGTATATATATTTTTTATAAATTTTTATTTTATGTGTACTCATGTCTGTCTTAAATTATTTTAATTGGTGTTTTTAATAAATTTAAGTGCTCGCCTTGTCTGACCAATATAAGATAGACCACATTCACAATATATTCTGTAAATTCCCCAACTGTTATGACTTGGAATCGGATCTTTAAGATTAGAGAAAGTGACTTTATTTATTGGAGAAAAAACAACTTTAAAATGAAATTTATTTAGAATCCGTGAAATTTGAGAACTGACTTTTGGAAAATATGGTAGTACAATAACATTTTTAAAATCTTTGTTTCCAGATATAGGATTATCTATCTTAGGGGATTTAGATAAAATACGATCAATGGTATCCAATGGAAAACCACGATCGATAGCAATGGCTTTAATATAATTTATTTCACTATTGAATAACTCTGTATTCGAACACACGTTACGAGCACGGGAAATGAATGTATTGAAAGAAGCAAACTTGTATGCAGGGGGATGATTAGATCTGAAATGAGGGGGCAAACAAACAGCAAATGGTTTACGAAAAACAGTCGTAGAAAAATCATGTTCATTGCGAATTACTAGAACGTCAAGAAAAGCCAGACGTTGCTGACTTTCTATTTTTAAGTAAACTGGATGTAGGGGTCAATTGAATTTAATAAATTAAGAACAGCATCAATATTATATTGAGACAAATCGATTAATGCAAAAGAGTCATCCACATACCGAGTATAAAATGTAAACTGTATTAGTTTAAATAACTTAACCTCAAAATAGTGCATATAAATATCACTTAAGACGGGGCTCAAAGGATTACCCATAGCCAAACCATCAGACATTCTGTAAAACTTATTTTGAAAAACAAATGTAGTTTGAGACAAACATTTGTTGGTTAAAGAAATAAGGTTATCAATCTCGTACTGAAAGAAATGAAATTCATTTAATCTATTTCTTAAACATTCCAAAGCGCCCTGTACCGGTACATTTGTAAAAAGTGACTTAACGTCAAACGAAACCATAGTATATCCTGCTGGATTAAAGTTACGTATTTTAATGGCAAACTGAACTGAGTTTTTTATGTATAACTATTGTTAACCATTAGGGGGGAAAACCTGGAAACTAAATATTTTGCTAACTTATAAGATGCAGTACCAATATTAGAAACAATCAGGCGAAAAGGAACATAGAGTTTATGTACTTTAGGTAAGGCATATAAACGAGCACAGTTGGCAATTGAAGGAATAAGAGACTGTTTAATAAAATCACATATAATGGGAGAAGTCTTAACCGCAGATTTTATTTGATTCAACTCGGAGCTGGATGGATCTTTTTTCAAATTAATGTAAGGCCCCTCATTAATCAACTTCAAAACATTTTGAACGTAATCAGTTTTATTCAAAACAACAATTTGACCTCCCTTATCAGCTTTGGTTATAATAATATCAGGATTAGATTTAAGAGTTTTGAGAGAGTTTTTAACTGAATTATTCAAATTACTATTGTTAAGCTTTTGATTAAAGTCTACATTATTCTTAATGAGATGTCTAATGGAATCTTTTTGTAAGGGGGATAATGCACTGAACTTAAATGCCCTTTCAATAGGAGCAATTAATTTAGGAATATCGGGAGTTTTACTAATTGAAAAATAACTACTACACTTGCTTTGCCATTTTGGTCAGATTACAGCCAGTACTCGGGGCTATAGCCGAGCGTGGGTCTTTTAAACCCTTTTAACATTTTTTTTTTTTTTTCACACCTTACACTGATGAAGGGGATCCATGTATCCTTGAAACGGCCGTATGTGGATTCCTATACGCTTTCAAAATCGGGTTCATCCATTGACCTAGCAGTTTGGTCTTGTGAAAAACCACATTTCCTAAAAGAATTCTTAAGTGTCTGCGAGGTCACATTTTTCCATGCAGATGCTGTAAGATGCATAGCATCTAAAATGGAAATTACTTTAGCTTCCTTTTTGTTTTCCCAATCAAAAATAAAACGACAAATCAAACCCCTTCTGTAGTTTACTTAAAATTCTTTATAATCCCTAAATCTAATAGCTTTCTGTTTGTAGAATTTTCTGACAAAAATCTAACTTTAATTTGTTGCAGAAATGTTAGATCTTTTATATCTGGATGTGATGGACATAGATCCAGGAAAGTGCAGTTTGCAATAACCCTTATTTCTCACTCAGTACTATACAGAAATGTGAGCTGCAAGTGGTCATTTGGCTTCTGTTAATCGGTTTTGTTAAATGGCAGGTACCAGTGCCCTCGCTAAGGGGGGGGATGGTGGGGGAGCCTCCCCCACCAAACGTTCCCAAATGCTGTTGCACTTGGCATATTTAAAAACTTTTAGTTGGCAAATTTGTTTAAAACTTTAATAAAAACTATAATATACTTTCTATTTCTGATAGACTTGGCAACAGTTATAAATCTAATTGGGAATATTATTAAGCTTTTTACAAATAAGAACTATATTACATTTTCTAATTGTGGTAACTTGGCAAAATTATAAAACTAGTTGGCAAGCTTGTTGAATTGGCGAAAACTATTTATTTTTGCGTCTCAATGAGTTGGCAAATACTAAAATTTGACTTGGCAATTTAAGGTCCTCTCCCCCCTCAATAAAAAGTGTTAGCGATGGCCCTGGCAGGTACAAGGAAATTCCCTACACCTTCCGCCATAGATTTCATCGTTAATAACACACCAAGGTAGAAAAGAAATGTTATTCATTATTGATAAACACTTTACCAATAGTCAAAAAGATAAAGATAAGAAACATTAATGTTTTATACTTCAATGATTATAAAAATGAATTCTTGAGTGAGAAATATAAAATGACCTGAACCGTTTAAAGCGTCGTATAAGTGAGAGAAGCAGTCATATAACTGAGAGAAGTTTAGCATTATTTGCCATAAAGCGTGGACGAGACCAAGAGAATTCGGCTTATAACCGAGAGAGTCGTATAAGTGAGAGGTCACTGTATTGTCCAAAATGCTTAAATGATGTTGTGACAAGCTGCAACTTCAGTAAGTTTTGAAAACTTTGATCTGCTGCCGTTGTTACCAACAGTGTAAAAAAAAAAAAAATCAGGCACACTGAAATAATGTTGGAGAATTAAAACTTTGCGAATATAAGCAACCCCTTAAAATCAGCGTTCCATACACAAATTTTAGTCGGTTTGCACCACTTATTTTTAAATAGTTACATTTACTTATTCAATCACGTAAATGCCCTAATTAAAAAAGGCAAATATTATTTCCTTTATTACTGATATCAAAAACAATTTCTTATATGTACCTTTTGAAGATGCATATATGGAACAATAGTTCCAATGGAGTTAAACGAGTATAAAAATGCATTTTAAGTCAAAGCAGTTGAGATTCAAAAGAAGGTAAAATACCATAGAAAAATGCTGATTGCAACAAATATAATCCATCCATAATAATTTGTTAGTAATAATAACTATATATGTAATGTTTTGGTATGGTGACAATAATCCATTCATTTTCAAACTGATTAATTTTAATTAAACCAGCGATGATTTGGAACGAACCATCCATATTGGCAAACAGGACAATTTCTGTTACAGCAGGTACGTAGAATTACTTTAGAAATTTTTTATCTCTGTAGGGTTACCTACATGGCAATGCTTGTGATTTTAACATTTGGGTGATAAAAATTGTTTCCCTGCAAAACTTGTGATTATAAGTCTTCGGGGTCCTATTCAAAGAAAGGGATGACTTCAAAAAATAGGTCCTACATATATATACAAATATTTTTATAAGTCTTTATTTGGCTCTTTCTAATTTTGTGCCCTTATGACTCATGTGCCAGGAGCAGTTTGCTCCAACTGCTCCACGTTAGCTATGCCTCTGGAAAAGATAATTATGTCATCTATATATCTATAGAGCAAAATATTGTTCATATACTTTCTTTCACAGAAATAAAGATATAAATCTGAAAGTATACTGGAACTAGCAGAGTCTTGTGGAATCACCTGTGTCTGCATAAATATATATATATATATATTAATAAGTTCTATTCTTAAATAAAACTTTATGTAGTTTTCAGTGCTTTATTATATTTAAAATATTGCAATTCTTAAATATATATTGTTTCTTCCAGTTTAATTTAGATAAAGAAGCAGGTGATAGAGGAATTTATCACAGATATTGTATGGAAAGAGCAGCAGCACATGCATCGCATATATTTACAACTGTATCTGAAATTACTTCATTAGAGTCTGAACATCTATTAAAACGAAAACCTGGTTAGTGCAAAATGATGTAATATTTTAGTTTTCATGTTTTTATGTATTATTTAACATTTATTTAATGTGTGAAGTTTGGGATTTTTGTAGTATGCTTCTTTGTTTTAATACCAAATGTCATCAACACATAGCATACAGTATGTCAAACTGCAAGAATGTCCAAAATAACATAATAATCAAAGTTCCTTCTTTTTAGTTGTTGAAACATAAAAAGAAGTTTGCATTGTAAATTGTAATGTTATTTTGAACATTTTTATTTTGTTGATAAGTGTGCTTCTCTTAATCGACTTTCAATGAAGGGGGTTATATAATTCATTTGTTTCCATACACAGGATTACTTTCATTTTTTAAAATAGTCATCATATTGTGTATAAAGTACGGGACCAGGGGCCCTACCACCAACGCATCGAGATCCTCCCGGCACGGCAAGCATCTGATGTCAGATTATCATGTTTCTCGGAAAAAATATCCGAAACACATTTTAAGCCGTATTACGAAGCAACCGGTAATAGCCGTCGTATTTGAAGATTCCTTTTCAAATAGATATCGGGGAAAAAAACAAACTGACCAATGAGAGTGCGTTAGAAAAAGTACGTTTCCACGGTCGTTCCCTCTTTTTCTCCTGTAAGAAAACAGAAAAGAAATGCTTGATATTGCTTTCTGTTTTTATTAAAAATGCCATCAAAACACGCCTAATTAAGATATTTTGATAATCTTTTTTTTTAAACGAGAGTGAAATATTCAGATTTTCAGCTGTCAAAAGATCAAAATGATATGGCCGGTAGTTTTTTAAAAAATGGAAAATAAAAATGAAATTTACTTTTTTTGACCAAACAAAGGTTTTCGTTTAAAAATTAATAAAAAATTAACAGATTACGCTTGACATTTTTAATTGCTATTACAAGAAAGCTCTTATTCTAAACTTTAAAATGATATAAAAATAAAAAATTTATAAGTTTTTGTTAAATAAATATTAGCATCAGGGATGTGCTTACGGGAGGGCGAGCCGGACATTTGCCCAGGGCCGCCAAAAATTTAATGTTGCTTTATACTTTTACATTCTTATCTGTTCTTTTTAAATTATATATTCATAAATGTTTTACGAGTCACTAATTTGTAAATTTTAGAAACATGCATGTTTTTTGAGACTGTAGTTTGCCGATTTAAAAAATTTAAGTATTCTGTAATTTCTCTAACTTTTGCTTATCGGATACTTTATGGTACTTCCCATTACTGAAATCTAAGTTATTGAAGTCTACTAATTCTACTATTAGTATCTCAAGTGCTTTAATCAGTAGATTTTTTGTCAACAATTTGCCAGTTTAATTTGCCTATATATATATATATATATATATATATATATATATATATATATATATATATATATATATTTAAATATGTCGACTGAAGCTTAAGTTGGGTGTTGTGACACCTCCCCTCCCCCCCCCCACACACCTTGGGACAACCCCTGATCATTCCTCAAACGAATTCCAAGCAGGACAGAACCTAGAAGCTATCGATCGCATGTCGTAGCTAAAATTAACATGTTGTTTTGAGTGTTTTTATTTTATTTTTAAGGTACTCATCTTCTATTAATCATTTATATATGCATTAACTCTAGTCTATATATTTAAAGATTAAATTTGAAATTGTTATTCTTCAAGAACAAAACAGAATTGTTGTTCGTATGCAATGTACAAGGGAAGCTGGATATGAATAGAAGAATTTATATTATTTTATTTCTAAATAACATAAAATTATATGACAAACGTTTCACATAAACAACAACAAAACAAGTTTTAATATGATTTGTACACTGTTAATCCTAATCTTATCTTTTGGCTAACATTTATTTCCCGACTTAACGGCATAAAACACGTGGCGTGTAGCGTAATTTCTCGAAAAAAGGAAATATTCTTTGTATTTAAAAAAACATATTGTTTCATTTTTTCTTGGAAAAACTGTCAGTGTTCCCAATGTGATTAAAAAGTCTTTAAGAAGGCCTGATTTAAGATAGTCAGTGAAAAGGAGTTAATATTTAAAAACTTATTTTAAAAACAAAGCGTTCAATTTGTAGGAACGAGAAAAAAAGAGATATGCAAGAGAAAAAGAGTTGGGAACCACTGATGTAGACGTAAGTATATACAAGGTAGCATGAAGATATGAATGCTAAATTAAATCTGTGCGAGCATGGATTTCTTAACGTGGGCATTGTACGGATTGTAGACAATATTTTCTCATCATCACATTGACCTGAACGGGTTATTTGTTCGCCCATTATTTTATTATTGACAACATTTTTCAATCCAGTTTCTCTTTCAAGTTTTAATCATGTCAAAAGTAGGAAATAGTAATAAAAATTAATACGATTATTCAAAACGAAAAAGAAAGCAACAGGGAGAAGAATTTATCAAATCACAGCAAGAGCCTTTGTTAAAACACTTTCGCGTGAATTCTGTTACAGATAATCCAGAATTAGAGTCAGAAACGGAACAGACTTTACAATAAAATCCTTAAACTTTTAGTCATACTTTACAGTGAGATCAACATCAACTTCCTGTCAAGTTTCATAGTCAGTTCTTTCAGATTTTGACGATTTCGCTAAGAAATCACCACTTCAGAAAAATTCAACAATTTCTGCTTCCTTTAAAAAAACAAATTCGATCCAAGTAATATATATAGGATTATGGGAGCCAGATCGTAATTATAAACAGAGAAAATTTATAATACAATATTCTCCTATTCATGTGAAATCCTCATCATTTAACTTTCCATTAAATAAGGGAATGCGTCATTTATCGGATAATTTATACACACTAAAAATGCCAAATCAAGAAGCTATTGATCGTCTTTGGCTAATGATCCCTAGTATTCAAAAGGTTTAGATGCCGTATTCTGCTTTTGTTTAATATTATTCAGCAAATCGGATATTAAGCTTTGCAAACAGGGATAAAACAATTGGAAACACTTACCAGAGTCCGTTTACGTCTCATGAAACTTCAACAAAGCATTTCGGGAGCTTTCACTCTTGAATTGGAATGGAAAATAAGTCCAGATCATCTATTACTGCAAAATCATTCTTCAGAATTATTCAACAAATAAACTTTCTTTTTTTCTGCTTCTACTCAAAGATGGTGCATATTTAAAAAACATGTAAAGGTACATTAAAACCGCTGGTTAAACAGCTGTCTGATACGAGGTGGGAATGTCGAGTAGACAGCATTAAGGCTTATTCGCTTCCAAATTGGGGGTGTTTATGATACGTTAGTAGAAATTTCTGAAACGTCAAATTACATGAAAAGTAGGTCAGAAGCAACTGCATTGGCAAAAGAAATGAAAAGCTTTCAATTTCTTATGATACTGTGTATCTAGGAAGACATTTTGGAGGAATTCAATCTTGTTAGCAAAATAATGCAATGTTCTGTCATGAAAAACGACCCATGCCTTGCAATTAATAGAGAATATGCTTCAATTTTTAAAAGACTATAAAGAAAATGGTTTTTCTAATGTTCAAATATCAAAGAAAGAACAAGCTGAAGAGCTAGAAATTAATCCTGAAGCAATGACTTTTTCACCTGTATCACCAATTCTCAGAAAAAAGGTAAGAAATCAATTTTTATATGAAGCTGAAAATGAACAAATTCATGATCCGGAAAAGAAATTTCAAACAGAGTTTTTTAATGTCCTCTTTAATCAAGTCACATTGTCAACAAAAGAGTGTTTTTATCAGATGAAAACATTTAATTTAACATTTGATTTTCTTTTCGGCCTAACGCAGATCCATTATATGACTGATGCTGATTTATTAACTAGTCGGATGGGTCAATCCCAAAATTCTTCTATCTGATACATGTTAATACTTCAAAGTTCGCTATCACACCGTCAATAAAATCAATATTTTTCGCCATTCTGTTGTACGCCAGCTGCTTGCAAATCATCCGATTACTTGGATGCGAAGCACCCTTCGCTGTACAAGTAACAGATTAATAACACAACTGCGAAAAATTGAGAAAATAGCATAAAAATCGCTATCGCAGCTCTCCCTTCTGGCGGAATATTCCCAAATTCAAGTAGAACCTGTTGGCCGTAGCCAAAAACATGCAAATGGAATTTGGTTCAATTCTGTTCATAATTTTAGAAGATACAATAATGAAAATGGAACAAAAATTCCTATCACAGAGCCCTCTTCCGGTGGAATATCCCGAAATTCATCTGGGACCTGCTGGCCATACCCAAAAACATATAAATGAAATTTGGTTAATTTCTATGCATAACTTCATACACTTTTTGATCATACGAAAAGGACACACAAACACACAGACATGCAGAAATTTTGTAAAAACATACTTTTCAGGATCACTGACCCCTAAAATGTGTAAATCCGTCGAAAACTGAAAGTTGAAAAAATTTTCGATTACAATACTTTCTTCTATTATAGATAGAAGAAAGTAAATAAGTGCAATGTGCAATGACCTACAAATTTTGATGGATGACGTTAATTCTTTAGAATTATTCACAGAATAGAAAAGTTTGTCGCGCAATTCCAAGTGATGTAAATTCTTCATTGCAAACATTATAATAATTGTTCAGCCATAGATTTCAGTCGAATATTGTAATTGCATTGAGAATTTTAACACTTTTACTGTAACTGTTGCTTCAGAAGAACACTCTTTTTCAAAGTTAAAACTTAAAAATACTTATTTAAGATCAACTATGCTTGATGAACATCTCACCTTATTTCGCTCTTATTCTGATTCAAAATGATTTGGCCAATTCTATAAATTTTTCAGAACTAATAGATAATATTGCTGCCAAAAAGGACAAGAAAAATTGCTTTATGATGAATAAATAGCTTATTTAGTACATTCCACCTGTTTCATTAATAAAAGGTGCTTTACAAATTCTGCTTTGAAACTACTTTATTTCGATTTTGACTGTTCGGGTAGGTGCTGTTGCGAAAACAAAGTTTAGTTTATAGATTATCTTACTATGTGTGTGGCAAAAAAATCTCATAGCATCGGGCTATGGGAAATGGTTTAAAATGAATTTTTAAATAAATGTATTATATTATTTTATTTACTATTAATCATACTAAAACCTGGATATTCAGGTGAACTCATATTTATTCTGAATAGTTCATGGGATATGAAAGTAAACCATTATGATTATTATGAATACTGATGTGCATGGGGAATTTGATTTTTTTTTATTTTAAGTATAAAAAATTTTATGATGTATTTTCTACAGCTTTCTGTGTTAAAGAGTGCGTGCTAATTCGCCAATTCACCCTTGTGATATGTTTTGTACAATCTGTACTGTATTTAATATTTCATATCAGTTTTAAAAAAGTCAGAAAAAAGGGCCGCCAAAATATATTTTGCCCAGGGCCGCCAAAGTCCTAAGCACGGCCCTGATTAGCATAAATATCCAAGAATTTCAATTCTGTTTAAATATAAAATAACTAGAAAAATATTCTAAGCTTAGAAACTAATTTTAAATGCTAATAATAAGTATACTTTGAAAATGCTGCAAGCAATTTTTTGTAGACTTAGAATAATTTTTCTTTGCTTAGAATAATTTTTCTTTGCTTTTCAAAATGGAAATTTAACATAAAATAAGAAACATTCTAATATGAATTTCAAAAAAATAATTGCAGTGCTTATTAAAACATTACCTAACAAAGTATCATGTACAATGTTTTTAATTTGTTTTAAATAAATAGAGCGCTATGCCAACAAAACTAAATATACCATTGCTCCCACATAAAAAAATAAGCAGTGTAAAGATGCACTGCATACCAGAAAAAAAATTGGCCAGATATTTTTACTAAAACTTTTCCACACTAAATATAGCATTAGAGCAAATAATCAACGTCATGTCGGCACTATCGTTGTACCCAAATAAACTAATTATTCAACACTTCCAAAAAAAAATTCTTTAAAAATATATTATAAAATGTTGTTTCAATTTTAATGATTGTAATTCGTTGTATAAATAATAAAATCATTTAATAACATTTGTCGAGAATTTCCAAATATTAGAAGATAAAATATTATATATAAAAGAAAATCTTTGGAAAGTATAAAAACTTATAACTTCGATGTATACAGGCTAATTTACAATATTTTTAATACGGCATATTTCTTTGGATATTTTTTAAAAAATTGTAAAGTTTCTCATGACATCAGAAAGCAACGTATTTTATAGTAACTTTAGTAAATTTCGAAAAGTTTCAAACAAGATAAAAAATATATTATTTCAAGATGATTTAAATTAGTCTTCTTAGCTTTTGATTCTTTTTTGTCTGACCTTGACTTCTATATAAAATTAATCTTCCAAAAAATAAATTAAAAATTGCTCAAATTTTCAGAATAAAAACAGTCGCTATGTATATAATAAACATATGCGGTCCTGATATTAAGCTTCATTTAATGTCAAAGCAACTTTTTTTTCTGAAAATTTGAGCATTATTTAATTTATATTCTAAAAATTAGTTTTATATTGAAACCATGAACAGAGGGAAAAGAAACAAAAGCTAAGAAGACGTATTTACATTATCTTCAAATAGTATATATATATCTTTTATCTTGGAAGCTTTTCGAAATTAACTGTAAATTTATCATGAAATACGTTGCTTTTTGATGTAATTTCGAAACTTCACAATTTATTTTATGTGCAATGAAATATGCCGTATCAAAAATTTTGTATTTTAAAGTCTTCAAAAACCTGTAATACTTTCCAAAAATTTCTTTTTCTTTTCGAAAAATTTTAAGTTGAATATTTTGATTTTCTGCTAATCGAAAAGATTATTAAAGATTATATATATATATCATAAGAGACGGTAGTCTCTTGAGTGACGCAGCGAAAAACCGAAAACCGTAAGCCCAAAACCGAAGATTCCGTCACTCTCATATATACAGCTAGCAGGACATCAAAGGAAAATCGAAACGCCGACATTTAATATCTCAGTAAATATGAGGCATACCGTTTCGATTTTTTCACATTAGTCTTATATCTATGGCCTAACTCTATCCTGAAATTTATAGATTTCTACATGCAGTAGATTTTGAGATCTGGAAACCAATTTTTAAGCGAAAATGGAAAATGTAATGGTGTAATGGGCACAGAGGTGTTATCTCGAAAATGGATCGAACGATTTTTTTAAAATTAATATATTATATTAATCGCTTTTAGATGAAGAGAGTAAGATTTTGAGCTAACGTAGGAAAACTCTTGTTTTTTATATAATCCCGCTTCAAAATCAGACTCTTTTCTTATGCTTTTTCTGGTAGACTAACATTAAAGATTTTCGGCCTTTTCACCCTTTTTTATTCCTGCGCGGTCAGGATATTCATGGGTATCACGGTTATAGTTAAAGGCGATTTCGCAATCATATCTGGCTGAAGAACTATTTAGATTTTTTTTTTTTTAATACGAAAACAGTTTTTAATGCAATTTTTAATATGTAATATATATGTATTAAATTAAATTATTGTTTGTATATTTTTCTTTTTTGTTATAATAAAGAATTTCTTATATCAAAATCTTCATTAAGTCGAAAAATATTTAGATTCCTTGATTAAAATATTGAAATATTTTATAATTATACATATACAATTTAATTGTTATTTATATTTAATTTGTGATTTTTTAAAGGAAAAAAAAGATTAAGATTTTTTTTTATCAATTAATTTGCGTAACAAGGAATCATTCAAAATGAATCAATCATCAGTTTGTTTTCTTCGTGTGCGATGCGATTCGCTGCTATGAACATTTTTTGAAGTGTTGAAAATCAAATTTCACAAATACTTCTAACTTCTATTAACAAATACTTCATGAATATATTTTTAATTCCATGTTGTTTATGTACGATAAAAAACACGTTTGTAAGCTTCTGTTTCATAGTATAAGAATCCAAACATTCAGTGAAATGCGTATATTTGATCAGCTATACAAACAAATGAAGAATACAGTACCTTTTTTTTTTCAATTTCATTTCTTAAATTTGCATTTTAAAAACAAATAATAAAGAAATATGTATTTATCTTCTAATATTTATTTTCCTAAGTCAGAGAAATGCAAAGTTCTACCATTGTTTTTTTTTTTTTTTTTTTTTTCTAGTGAAAGTTTATTTTCAAATGTTAAATATAGATTTTACTTAATAAATCACGAAATCAGTCGTCAGTTCTCGGGGCAATGGTAGACGTGGCATTGGAAACCTAAAAATCATGAGAGAGGGTAATATCTTTAAACAAATCTTGTAGCAAAGTATTCAGTAGTATCTTGCACCAAATATAAGAAATTGAAAAAAAAAAAAAAAAGGTACTGTATTCTTCATTTTTGTTTATGTATTGTCAAAGCTATGCATTCTACCGAATGTTTTTATTCTTGAAATAGACTATTTAAACAGAGATAGAAGTTTACCAAACTTTTGTTTCTTTCTTCATACATAAACAACATGGCATTAAAAATATATTTTTGAAATATTTGTTAATTAAGTTAGAAGTATTTGTGAAATTTGTTTTTGAACCCGTTAAAAAATCTTCACAGCGCATGGAAAAATAGAAACGCTATAGAAGGATTTTTTTTTTCTTCAGTTACCCTGAAATTAAAACAATATATATATATATATATATATATATATATATATTTTTTTTTGGGGGGGGGGGGGGTTTCAGGAGTGCAAAACGTTCATATTTACTGATTTATTAGTTGTTTGTTTTCTTTTTAAAATTAAAATAATGTTGTTAAATAGCAACATCATGGTGTAGAAAAAAAAAACATTAAAAAAATGTGATGCATCGTTATGTACGAGAGATCAGTTTCAACTGACATTACAAAAATTTATTCACAAACTAAGACAGATAATTAAGAAAAATAGGTTAAATCCTAGAACAAGCGAGACGCTTGGCGTCATCGAATTTAGCGAAGCAATAAATGAGTTTTCTTGTTACCGGTTTATTTCTTACGTTTTTTCCACGCCTTCTGTGCTTGGTTCTAGCATGAGCAGAATGCATGGTTCTGAAAATTGAGCTGGTTTTTGAGGGAATTAGATTTGATTGGTTGGTTGACAGATTAGAATATTCTATAATAGAGTTCTATTGTCTGTGGGTTGGTTTGTTGTGTGTCAGATTTGTTGAATTATGTTTATGAAATGTGTTTTATGTCATAAAGGATAAATCCTGTGAAATATTAAAAAAAAACGAAGGATGAGAAATAACGGTAAGTGCATTTTTGTTGATTTTATATGATAAGATGTATTTTAAGCACTTTAGAGATTGCTGTAAACCGATTTTTGTGCGAACATTACTGACCGCAGCTTGAATGGATTTCATGCATTCTAGGGAGTGCGGAATATAGCAATTTTTGTGCATCCAGGATTTTTTTTTTTTCAGTTAATGTACGCGAAGCATACACATATATACATATATATATATAAATTATTAACTGCTGTTTGAATGAATTTCATGCATTCTAGAGATTGCTGCACAGGGAGTTTCATGCATCCAGGATTTTTTTTTCTGTTATGTACACAAAGTGTACATATATATGTTACTAACTGGTGCTTGAATGAGTTTCGTGCTTTTGAAAAATCAGAAATCTCTAGATTCTCCCCAATCGTAACCTGTGTTCTTTGTAGCAGAGAATTCACTACTTACACAGTTTCTATGAAAATTTTTTCACGAAGTAAACATTGATTTTATTCCGTTTTGTGACAATTTACAAAGTTTTAGCAAGGAGGAAAAAATAGCTAAAAATTATTAAAAATAGAAAAATCTGGAGGAAAAAATTGCTAAATGCTTGTATGTAAAAATTGAAATATCCAGACGAAATATTGCTAAAAGTTTGTAAAAATAGAAAATCGTGAAGAAAAACTTGCTGAAACTTTGTAAATAATTGTAAAACGAAATAAAATTTATGTTAAAATTGTATAATAAAGCTTGCCGTAAGCAGTGTGTAAGTATCTGCTTGCTTAAGCTTAAAAAGCATTCGTTCTGATTGGGTAGAATTTGGAGGTTGCCGATTTTTTGGTTGACGTGCGTAAAAAAAATAGCCAAATCGGATGTTTTGCTTGTTCTAGGATTTTGCCCAATATATTTGATTAATGAATTCATCGATTGATACTTTGGCTTAATTAGGTTTGAATTGGCTTAGTAATTTGAATCTTATCATGATGACGTTTTGATTTTGCATGTCCCTGTATAAAAAACTCCTCAATGATATTTGCAAGATAAATACACTGTCACAATTAGATTCAAATTGGTTCAGCATTTCAACAGTGATAGTAAGGATTAAAAAAAAATTCATATTTTTTGCTTTTGTGTGTACCTTTTAAACAAACTGTAAGAGCTAAATGCTTGATTAGCTAACTCATTGATGATGCGGCTAAGTTTAGGGATTCATCCTCAGTTAGCCATCTTGTTTTTAAATCAAAACATTTTAACTTTTATTATTAAATATAAATCAATCAGTCAGTAAAATTAAATTACATGCTTATAATAAGTAAATATGAATGAAAATTATTTTGGAAATGAGAAACAAAACAAATATGTTTTGAAGTATAGATAAAATGCTTCAGTGATTAATTTGTAATCACTTCAGCATTTTATCTATATTTTAATTATAATTAGTGATCTTCTGTGATTATGTAACATTTCAGTGATGCTGGATTGAATCCCTGAAGCATTTTATCTATTTCGAAAAACCGAAGTCAGAGAAATGCAAGTTTTGTGCATCCAGGATTTTTTTTTTCAGTTAATGTACGCGAAGCGTACTCACACATATATATATATATATATATATATATCAATTATTAACCGCTGTTTGGATGAATTTCATGCATTCTAGAGATTTTCTGCACAGGGAGTTTCATGCATCCAGGATTTTTTTTTCTGTTAATGTACGCAAAGAGTACATATACATGTTACTAACTGGTGCTTGAATGAGTTTCGTGCATTTGAAAAATCAGAATTCTCTAGATTCTCCCCAATCATAACCTGTGTTCTTTGTAGCAGAGAATTCACTACTTACACAGTTTCTATGAAAATTTTTTCACGAAGTAAACATTGATTTTATTCCGTTTTATGACAATTTACAAAGTTTTAGCAAGGAGGAAAAAATAGCTAAAAATTATTAAAAATAGAAAAATCTGGAGGAAAAAATTGCTAAATGCTTGTATGTAAAAATTGAAATATCCAGACGAAATATTGCTAAAAGTTTGTAAAAATAGAAAAATCGTGAAGAAAAACTTGCTGAAACTTTGTAAATAATTGTAAAACGAAATAAAATTTGTTTATTTTGTGAAAAAGCTTGCCGTAAGCAGTGTGTAAGTATCTGCTTGCTTAAGCTTAAAAAGTATGCGTTCTGATTGGGTAGAATTTGGAAGTTGCCGTTTTTTTGGTTGACGTGCGTAAAAAAAATAGCCAAATCGGATGTTTTGCTTGTTCTAGGATTTTGCCCAACATATTTGATTAATGAATTCATCGATTGATACTTTGGCATAATTAGGTTTGAATTGGCTTAGTAATTTGAATGTTATCATGATGTCCCTGTATAAAAAACTCCTCAATGATATTTGCAAGATAAATACACTGTCACAATTAGATTCTAATTGGTTCAGGATTTCAACAGTGATGGTAAGGATTAAAAAAAAATTCATATTTTTTGCTTTTGTGTGCACCTTTTAAACAAACTGTAAGAGCTAAATGCTTGATTAGCTAACTCATTGATGATGCGGCTAAGTTTTGGGATTCACCCTCAGTTAGCCATCTTGTTTTTAAATCAAAACATTTTAACTTTTATTATTAAATATAAATCAATCAGTCAGTAAAATTAAAAATCACAAAATTCGTCAAATGATCTCGGGAGAAAAATAGTGAAATTTGTCTAACAATCGCGGAACAGAATTGCAAAATTCGTCAAATGGCAGTGGAAAAAAAGTGCACAATTTGTTCGTTTATGGAAAAAGTCGTGAAATTCATTAATCGATAGTCGATAAATCACGAAATTCATCAATCGATAGCAGAAAAATCACAAAATTCATTGATAGTGGAAAAATCACAAAATTTATCAACTGGTTTCAGGGGAAAAAAATTTCGAATATCGTCGAATGGCTTCGAGAAGAAAAAAAATCACAATCCGTCAAATAATTTCTTTGAAAAAATCGTGAAATTCGCCAAATGGTTTTGAAATTTGTCGAGCGACAGTGGGGAAAAAATCTTTTTCCATTGAATCATCGCAATTGGAACTATTAAGTTTGACCAGTGGTGGCAGTAAAGTCAGTCGGCAAATTTTCAGTATTACTCGCCGATTGGCGAATGGCAATTTTGTCCTATATTTTTATGCACTTTATCGATGAAATTCATGATTTTTTACACGCCTGATCGATGAAATTCAAGATTTTTACGCACCCAATTGATGACTTTCTTGATTTTTATGCATCCGTTTGACGAAATTAATGATTTTTACATGCCTGATAAACAAAATTCATGATTTTTATGCATGTGTTCAACAAAATTTATGATTTCCCTTCTCCCGATCCACAAAATTCATGTTTTTACTGTGCCTGATTGACAAAATTCATGATTTTCAACTGATATGCTTTCCATCGGCCAATTAATGAAATTCACAATTTTTCTTCTCTAGACAATGGCGAAATTCGCAAATTATTTTTTTTTTTTTTTACCGTTCGTTGAAATTTACAATTTTTTCACAAACATTCGATGGAATTCTTGATTTTTCCAAGCCCAGTTGTCGAAATTTGCGATTTTCCATGCCTATCGACAAAATTCATAATTTTGCAGAACCGATAGACAAAATTCATAATGTTTTCCTATGATCTATGGACAATTTGCAAATTTTTCCTGCAACTGTTCGTTGAAATTCTCGATCTTTCCACGCCATTCGAGGAAATTCGCTGCTCGATCCATGAAATTCACGATTTTAAGTGCCTTATCGACAAAATTCGCAGGTTTTTTCAATTGATTTACAAAATTCAAGATTTTTTTTTTTTTTTGAGTGATTGACGAAATTTGCAACTCCGGAATTACTGATTTTGGCATCTCTGGTTTCTGTTGACCGATTATTGAAATTTGCATTTTTTTTTCTAGCGACAAAATGGCGAAATTTGTGATTTTTCCATGCCCATTTGACAAAATTCGCATCCAGTCGATGCAATTCATGATTTTATGCGCCTGATCGATGAAATTCATATTTTCCTACGATTTATGGACAAAATTTGCAAATTTTTCTCACGAATTATTAAGGAAATTCGAAATTTTTGGATAGGTTGGCATGTATGGTCTCTGCGGGCCACCAGTTATCCATCACGGGCCACAGGTTGTGCATTCCTAATCATGATGCAGTTTGGCTCATTCGACTCGACATCGATAGAACTTACTGATTTTAGTTTCACCACCAGGGGCAGTTATGTTCATATAGAACAGAGAGCGCCCCTGGCAGTGGAAGGGGAAATTAATGGATTTTGGAGCTAACTCAAGTTCTATGGGTCCCATCACAACATGGTTTGATTCATTCAACTTGTTTCAAGTTTGACCACCAGGGGGCGCATTCCCATCTTAGGTTCTATGGCCCCGATCATGACAAGGTATGGCTCACTCAACTCGAAATCGACAGCCTCAAAAATTTCAGCTGTTTGTATAGAACAGAGTGCGCCCCCTGGTGGTGGAACATGGAACTAACAGATTTTGCAGCTAACTTGAGTTCTATGGGTCCCATCACAATGCAGTTTGATTCATTTGGCTCGACATCGATAGGATACATCGATTTTAGTTCCAAGTTTCACCACCAGGGGCGCTATCCTATCTCGTGTTCTATGGGCCCGATTACGGTGAGGTATGGCTCATTCGATTCGAAATCGACAGCCTGAAGGATTTCAGCTATGTTTGTATAGAACAGAGTGCGTCCCCTGGTGGTGGAAGATGGAACTAATGGATTTTGCAGCTAACTCGAGTTCTATGGGTCCCATCACAATGCAGTTTGATTTATTAAACTGGACATCGACAGGATATATAGATTTTAGTTACAAGTTTCACCACCAGGGGGCGCTTTCCTATCTCGGGTCATATGCGCCCCATCACGACGCGGTATGGCTCATTCGACTCGAAATCGACAGCCTCAAAGATTTCAGCCATGTTTGTATGGAACAGAGTGCGCTCCCTGGTGGTGGAATATGGAACTAACGGATTTTGCATCTAACTCGAGTTCTATGTGTCCCATCACAATGCAGTTTGGTTCGTTCGACTCGACATCGGCAGGATATATCGATTTTAGTTACAAGTTTCACCACCAGAGTGTGCTTTCCTATCTTGTGTTCTATGTGCCCCATCACGACGAGGTATGGCTCATTCGACTCGAAATCGACAGCCTCAAAGATTTCAGCTATGTTTGTATGGAACAGAGTCCGCCCCCTGGTGGTTTAAGATGGAACTAACGGATTTTGCAGCTATCTCGAGTTCTATGGGTCCCATCACAATGCAGTGTGATTCATTCGACTCGACATCGACAGGATATATCAATTTTAGTTCCAAGTTTCACCACCAGGGGCACTTTCCTATCGGGTTCTATGGGACCGATCACGACGACGTATGGCTCATTTGACTCGGAATCGACGGCCCAAAAATTTTCAGCTATGTTTGTATAGAAAAGGTTGCGTCCTTTGGCGGAGGAAGATGGAACAAACGGGTTTTGCCATGCATTTTCATCCTTCTAATTGTGTTACTCTCTCGCTGTATAATTTAAAAGTTGAGTCTTGGATTCCTCTCCCTGGGCCACCACCCTCATATTTTATTGGGGTCCAAGGGGTCTTTTTTAGCATTTCTTTAAAATTTTATTTTAATGATTAATTTATACCCTATGCTTAATTTCGACTAATTGACATTCTCATCAATAACCTTAAAAAAGTAATGATATCAGTACAAAAACCCTTAACGGGTTAAAAGTTGTGACGCAGCACTTTCTTTTGGCTTTATGAATTTTAAATATGGGTCTTAAAAGCAATGATATCAAATTTAAGTGACGCTATGTTAATAATTATTTTTTTAAATCATAATTTTCTTTTTAGTTTTATTTATATTCACAGGTGCAATTATTATCTTAATATGAAAAAATATATAAAATTTATTCGCTGATGCTTTTTCATTCACATCTCTCATGAATTCAAAATATGGGTTTTAAAAGAAATGATATCAAAATTTGAGTGACACCTTGGCGTTAATTTAATAGGACTCTTTTAAAATTCAATTTAAATTATTTTTGGTTTGTCTTCTAAAGTATATTTACACATACAAACAATACTTTTAATTTTTCAATACACTTTTAAATATATTACTTTCACTGAGCCTATATTATGTATTGAAATGTATTTATTTCAATAAATTGATTTATCTTCTGTGCCACGCTATCCAAAATCATAAGTAAAATTTATGTAAATGATTATTTTGCGTCATAGTATCCAAACAAAGGGAAATGTATTCAAGTGGATAATATGACGCAAAATAATCATTTACATAAATTTTACTTATGATTTTGGATAGCGTGGCACAGAAGATAAATCAATTTATTGAAATAAATACATTTCAATACATAATATAGGCTCAGTGAAAGTAATATATTTAAAAGTGTATTGAAAAATTAAAAGTATTGTTTGTATGTGTAAATATACTTTAGAAGACAAACCAAAAATAATTTAAATTGAATTTTAAAAGAGTCCTATTAAATTAACGCCAAGGTGTCACTCAAATTTTGATATCATTTCTTTTAAAACCCATATTTTGAATTCATGAGAGATGTGAATGAAAAAGCATCAGCGAATAAATTTTATATATTTTTTCATATTAAGATAATAATTGCACCTGTGAATATAAATAAAACTAAAAAGAAAATTATGATTTAAAAAAATAATTATTAACATAGCGTCACTTAAATTTGATATCATTGCTTTTAAGACCCATATTTAAAATTCATAAAGCCAAAAGAAAGTGCTGCGTCACAACTTTTAACCCGTTAAGGGTTTTTGTACTGATATATATATATATATGTAACGAATTATCCGGGGACGACTTGGGAGAAATAAGTTGGTGACACATAAATAAGTTTGACTCGGGACCTCTTGACAGATCAAACTCGTTTATTGAAGCATTTCTTCGTACAGACATCTTCGCGCGTTCAGTCGGAGGTCCCGCGAGCCATTTTCGTTAAGTTGTGAGATCTACATGGCCGAGGGTTTGGCTGACCGCTCAAATGTGCCAAAAATCTGTCTTCTTCGTCCTTGCATGTGGTTTTAATCAGAATTTAGGATATTTTCCAGCAGAGGGAGAAAGAGTCAAATTGGGAGGATCATTTATTTTAATTGGTCAATTAGCTTTTGACTGATGTCTGGGATCTTATGCCGACACCAAGGCTTGGCCGGGCCTGGGAGACGCACCCTACAGACTGCTGCAAGAAATGCAAACTCATCACTTTTAAAACTTAAAGAGATGTCGAAATTGATAGATGAAAGTAATATTTGTGAGGCTGAGAAACAAAGATCACAGTAGCAGATTAGATTTAAGCATTAGATTTATAAGTTAGAAAAAATGTTTTGGGATTTTAAATTTTGCATTTTAAAAAGGGTTTATTTTTATCCTTTCCTATCCACCCCCCCCTCCAAGATGAGATCCACCAGATTTGCCTGCAAAACTGGGGGAGCTCACCCGGAAGACCGAGAATGCCAAAGTGAGTTAAAAAGAAGTGTTTAATTGAGTAAGGCTTCAAAATAAGTTAATGTTAAAGTTAAATTCACAACTAAGATTGTTAAAAAGTGAGAGCTGAATTTTGCTGCTGGAAAAATATATTTAAAATTTAATTTTCAATGCCTAAAAATTAAGGAAAAATTTTGCAGTAAGATCTTATGGTTTTATGCTAAAAAGTTCTAAATTTGGGATATGGCTCTCGGGACAATATGACCGAACTTTACATTAAAAACTTGAAAAATATAATAATTATACCACAAAACATATGGAATCTATGAAAACAATAATACAGTAATATTACCACAAAACTATATGAAAAAAAAAATACTAATAAGATAAAGATTAAAATAATAGCCATAAATTTGTTGTTTGTCTTTTGGCCATAATTGTATGGATTAAAAGTGTTTTGGCCATTTTTGTGCTATTTTTGTTCAAGTCCTTACAGCACAAAATTTCAAAATATTTTATAAAAATATATAGTTCTGTGAAAATTATAACTTTATGGTAAAAAGTGCAAAAGTTAAATATAAAAAATAGTTATGTAAAAATATATAAACATATGGTATCAATATAATAAAATAATAATAATAAACGTAAGAAATTGATGTGAAAAATATATGTTCTTTATATGTAAAATATTCACATTAGACAAATACTTGAAAATGTTAAATTATGAAAAAGAAACTTGAAATTATTTATACTATACATTTTTTCAAAACGTCAAAATATTAAAATTGCAGTAATGTAAAATTGTTAAAATTAAAAGATTATGTAAATATTTAAAAATAATGGAATGTACTGTAAAATGGACAAAACAGGTGTGGACATAACAAGTGTAAGATATAGAGTTTATTTACAGGGACTACTGGTTAGGTAAGTAGTTTTATTTGTATCCTAAACCTTTGGAGGTTTTAGCAGATCCTAAACCTCGGGGAGGTTTTAGCAAAAGGAAAAAAAAAAAAAAATGAGCATGATGTTTCTATTTGGGGTGAAGATGTAAATGCAATTTAATTGTAAGCAATGGAATTTACTGTTTTGCAGACTGAGGTGTATTTGTTTTCCCCAGTGGCATCAATAAATCCGATCAGCAATATAATAAATTAGAACTACATCTCACTGTTAGCTCAAAGGAAAAAAAAAAAATTCCTGCTCTAGACAAGTATAAATCACAGAGCATTTTTCCTTTAAAATTGAGGCCAGAACGCTCTGAATTTTCCTTGCTTGTTTTTACGCAAATAGCAAAAACTTTTTTATTTTTAAGGGTTTTACTACTGGCAAAGGAAAAATTAATTAATAAAACAAAAAATAATAAACCTGGTATGAATAACAGTGTTTTAGAAGTGCATGGCAACCTGGTGACAATTCTGTTTACTAATGTATCTGTCCTTACAAAAATGTCAGCAGTCGCCACATTTGCACTTGTACATAACTGAATCCTCTTTGATTGCACAGGCGTGTTTTTGGTTGGAGTTTAACCAACTCAAAAACTTTAAAAAAAATTTTGGGCTTAAAGATTTAATGGACTGGAACCATGGTCATCTTTAAAAATCGAATGGGTGGATTTAGACACTATTGGACTTACCACGGCAAAAGTGGGTTCACCAAGGTCATGTCTAAACCGATTGGTTAATAAATTGAATTTATTTTGAATATTTAAAATGGTAAGGACGGGGCCTTCAAATTTTTCGTTAAAAACTGGTTGGGGTTTAACCAACACATGGGAGTCGTTCATAGAATGATGGGGTGTGACATTTTAATTAAAAAAGTGCTATAGATAATAAAACTGCACAAAAGGAAATGGCAAAACTAATAATATAACATCTACAAATACTGAATAAATGTACAGAAAAACACAACATTAATACTTACTTACATGATATATAAATTTGCAATGTGATTTGTATGGTTACCAGTTGTGTAAAAATATATTTTCATATAAAAAGCAGCAAACTATAATGATGACTAAGTAAAATAGGTAATACTTGCTAAACACACACAAATTCTAAAAATAATAAAAAATATATTTACAAATTTAAAAAAAAAAACAAATTCACCTGGAAAAATTGGGTACAAACTTGATGAAAAATACTTGGTGAATAAAATGATAAAAACACTGAACAATCACTGTGTAAATGTATCATTTAATATCTTCATAGCTATTTTCTTTCCTGTTTCACTCTTATATGGAAAAAGTTATAAAAAGAAACAAAAATGTTGTCTGTTTAAATGTTTTTACTGGAAAGCATTTATAAAAGTAACTAGTTCAACCCATTTATTTATAATACCATAAACATTAAATTCAACTGCATTTATTTTTTGATGATCACACGTATGCTTCACCTCATGAAAAAGAAAAGAAAACTACTGTTATCAAAACTTATCACAATTAATGTACATAGCTGGTCATTCCCAAATTTCTTATAACTTTAATAACTTGCACTTTACAAGAAAAATAAAGCCAATAAAATTTTAAAATAATAAATTTAAATTTTCTTAAGACTTCTAAAATCCCTTTAACCCAACTGTGATATTTTAGAAAAATCTACTATTAAACTTTTAAAAGTTACACATTAATAACAGCATTTTTTTTTTTTTTTCTCTTGATATTCCCAGAAGTAACTTTTCAATATTAATTCTTTAAGCAAATAAATAAAGTAAAATATTGTTTAATTTAACAAAATTGATTTTTAAAAACACCTTTTCATAAAAGAAATAACGTAAAAGAAATCTGTATTGTGGCTTAATTACTTTTAATACAAAACTTAATAAAATATTTAAAAATTTAAGCTTCAATTAAAAAATATCAGTTACTTTCAAACACTTAAATGAAGAAATTAAAAAGAATGTAATCCAACTTTATACTTTTTTTCTACAAAACCATTAAGATGGAAATTTATATAGTAATAAAACTTACCTGTGGATTAGAATATCCAATTTGCTTTATTAACACACCCACCCACACATACAAAATAATAATAATAATAATAACAAAAATAAAATAAAAGTGTTTTTTCTGACCCAGATCATTAACGTTATTTGTTCACTAAAGGTAAATAAATAATATTTTCCGGTGGTCAGTTCAGTGCGTAATGAATCGCTTTACTTCAACGTGCGCAACTGAAAGAAAAGAAAAGCTTTAAAAAATAAATGAACACTGAATATTTTTTCCTTTTCTTACTCAGTTCTAACCACAAAAATTTAAAGTCTGGATCGCACTGATAACGAAGGACACAGATAAATATTTCAGTTCTGTATCAGAGTTTGCGCGATCTTGAAAATCAGCTGTCTCTTTGACCTACATATGTTGAAGTTATAAAAGAGTTTTTCGAAAGATCCAGTTTGATCTTCAGTGAGTCTAAAGTTAATAAATTGACGTGTTTTGCAAATACATAAGTTTCTTTTTGACGATAAAAGAGTGAGAAAAAAAAAAGTTTCTTGGTTGAGGACTGGAAATATAGCAAATAAATTTCAGCATAAAGGATGTTTATTTTCGGTTTTTCTCAGATGATCACGAAAATTATTTTAAGTTTATCTGGCGAGTAAGCACACTAAGTAAAATAATTTGATTTGGAGAAAAAAAAGTTCTTTTTTACCGGCCATGGGGGGGAAAGTATTTTTCTTTTCTATATGAATATATTCAGTTTTTATACACAATAAAAGTTCCTCATGGTAAAAAGCACCTTCTAGAAAGACTATAAAGACCCGATACTCATTATTTTTCAGCAGTCTCATGATTTTTCCGAGTGTAGCGACGAAACACGAAAAGGGAGTTTTTTATCCGCAAAGGTACACGCAAAAACATCTTTTTCTTTCTCCTGGTCAATCGAAGTCTCATTAATTGCTGGCAATCTTTTGAGATTGTTCGTGGGCCGATTGCATTGACACAACACAGATACTATTCGAAATTTTCATGGCACAAGTGGATTTTTTCATTTTTCAAGTTCTTTTATCGTGGAAAGGCTGGGATTTTCCTATGGCAGGAACCATCCTGCCGACTTTATAAAATGTAACGAATTATCCGGGGACGACTTGGGAGAAATAAGTTGGTGACACATAAATAAGTTTGACTCGGAACCTCTTGACAGATCGAACTCATTTATTGAAGCATTTCTTCGTACAGACATCTTCGCGCGTTCAGTCGGAGGTCCCGCGAGTCATTTTCGTTAAGTTGTGAGATCTACATGGCCGAGGGTTTGGCTGACCGCTCAAATGTGCCAAAAATCTGTCTTCTTCGTCCTTGCATGTGGTTTTAATCAGAATTTAGGAAATTTCCAGCAGAGGGAGAAAGAGTCAAATTGGGAGGATCATTTATTTTAATTGGTCAATTAGCTTTTGACTGATGTCTGGGGTCTTATGCCGACACCAAGGCTTGGCCGGGCCTGGGAGCCGCACCCTACAGACTGCTGCAAGAAATGCAAACTCATCACTTTTAAAACTTAAAGAGATGTTGAAATTGATAGATGAAAGTAATATTTGTGAGGCTGAGAAACAAAGATCACAGGAGCAGATTAGATTTAAGCATTAGATTTATAAGTTAGAAAAAATGTTTTGGGATTTTAAATTTAAATTTTGCATTTTAAAAAGGGTTTATTTTTATCCTTTCATATATATATATATATATATATATATTTTTTTAAACGAAAACACATGGGAAGGACGAAATGTAAATTTACTTGATTATCTATCACCACTATAGCTCGTTTTTAGCTTTACACATTTTTAAATTTCATGATATACATGTATAATACATATATATAAGTCATTACAATTGGTACAGAATTTAATAATAATTTTAAAAAAATAGTAAAATAAAAAAAACTTGTGAAAATTTAGGATAATTATTTTATTTAGGTAAACAACGATAGTGCCCAGTTGGACTAGCATAATGGTATATTTAGTATAGTGAAGTATTAGTAAAAATATCTGGACAATTATTTTTGGGGTATGCAACATTAGGTTACTCAGTTAATTTTTTTTTATGCAAGAACTATGATATAATTAGTTTTATTGGCATAGCTATCTGTTTATTTAAAGCATATTAATAACATTTTCTTTGTTAGCCTATGTTTTAATAAGCACTGCATTATCAGGGGTCGATCCAGGAAAAATATGGGGCCTATTTAGGGACCCTTCACAAAAATCTATTTAATAAAATGGGTACCTTCACAAAAATCAATTTGATAAAATGGGCCCTTTCACAAAATTCTATTCCATAAAAACTTACTATTTATTATTTATTTATTATTTTGTGATGTTTTAAAATGTGTAATTTGTAAACAAACAAGTTCACCAGAGAGGAAAATTTCAGCAAAAAGGATTAAAAAAAGTTTTTGTTTACAAAATGTTATTTTTCACAAAAAATATAATAAATTTCACAAAAATAACTTTTATTTTTCACAAAATGGGCCCCAAGAATAAAAACCTGCATCGACCCCCATTTGAAATTCAAATTAGATTTTTTCTTATTTTATGTTAAATTTTCATTTTGAAAAAAGAACGTCCCACAAAAAAAAAAAAAAAAAATCAATCTAAGTCTACAAAAAATTGCTTGCAACATTTTCAAATGAGGTTTATTATTAGCGTTTAAAATTAGTTTCAAAGCTTATAATATTTTCCCTGTTATATTATATTTAAGCAGAATTTCTTGAAAATTTGCGGCATTCATACTCATAATTATTTAACAAGAACTTATAAAATATGTATTTTCATATCATTTAAAAGTGTAGAATAAGGCCTTTCTTATGATAGCTATTAAATATTTCTAGAGTAAAGTGTTAATTTGTTGTTAATTTTTTTTAAAGCCCTTTTTTGGTCAAAAAAGGAAATTTCATTTTTATTTTTCATTTTCTATAAAACTACCCATCATACCATTTTGAGCTTTTGACAGCTGGAAATCTGAACATTTCACTCTTGTTTAAAAAAAAAGATTATCAAAATATCTTAATTAAATGTGTGTCGATGGCATTTTTAATAAACAGCGAATCAATATCAACCGCTTCAAAATCTCTTTCAAAGACTCGTTTCCGACAATGTGTGCTTTTTCCCCTGCATTTTATGGGGTCGGAAAATTTCAAGAGAAAGTCTGATGTGTTTTTCCGAGTTGAGGCGTTCACGATGTCATCGTGGTAGCATTTATCCCAAGGTGATCGGAAGGCGGACGTCACATCGGAAAACTCGGAGGAATTTCTGAGGAAGAGGGAATTTCGACATGTTCGTGGTAGATCCCAACAGGACCCATTATTGGGTCCTCCTGAGATTCGAAATTCCCTCTCCCTTCCTCTAATTTCACGATTTTCTTTTACATGACCTCTTGACGAAATCACAATTTTTTCCTTGATCGTTCGACAAAATTCGTGATTTTTTTCACAACTGTTGAATGGACTGCATTTTCAATTTTAAAATGTTTGGTAACATGCATAAAATTAATATTTTATAATATTTTTTATCAAGTTTGATGTTTTTTTAAATCATTGTTTATTATCATGCTTAAGTTGGTATTTTATCTTTTTAGATGTAATTACACCTAATGGACTTAATGTTAAGAAATTCAGTGCAATTCATGAATTTCAGAATCTTCATGCCCTGGCCAAAGAAAAAATACACGATTTTGTACGAGGTCATTTTTATGGGTAAGCTGTTATATATATATATATTTTCTCTAAGACTGTTTTATCTTTACATACTATTAACTCTATAATCTTATAACTTGCCATGAAATTAACAAAATAACTCATTTTTAATTATCTTCCATCAGTTTTAGGCCACTTTGGCTCTATTTCTTCTATGTTGTAGTTCATTTTAAATACATTTAGAGAAGGCATCCTCTGTTTATTTTTAAAGGTAATGTTAGTCAGCAAACCATGCTTCATTTCCTTGTAAATTGTTGATATGGAAAAATTATTGATCCCAGAAAATAACATAGGGAACACTTCATGATTTTTTCTTTTGAAATGGATATGAAGCCGGGTGGAGCATTCTGACCTGAGTTCGTCAAATGATGTATATGTGGAAAAAATGTATGCAAATAGATTAATTTTGATAAATCTATTAATATTTGGATAAAATAGCAATTTTAAAAATCTTCTAAAGTAATTAAAGTAAATGTATGAAAGAGCTAAGTTTAAAATAAAATAATTCTACCTGGGAGGGAAGAAAGTGGAAGTGATGAGGTAAAAATTGAATTTCAACAAATAGGGGGGGGGGGGGTGAACTTAATTTTTAAATGATTTGCTTTTAATTTCTGGTGATTAATAAAATCCTAAACTTACATATATTAATAAACTGCTTCAGCAATTGTAATCCAAATAGTTATTAATTAATTATATTTCTTTTATGACAATTTGGTACTCCCTTTTTATAAGAGTCTTGGTGAGAGAAAGAAAAAATTTGCAAATAAATCCTTCTTGACAACCTGTTCACTATTTCATGCACAAAATGTTTTCAATACATACACAGTTTATTTTCTGTACATGCATAAATAAGTATTAATACTTCATTAGTTTTGCTTTCACAAATCTTTTATATCCTTTTCTTAAACCTAAATTGCACCAAACTTTCTCTTATGAAAGGGAAATATCAACAATTTTTATAGTTTTCTGTTTTGTGTAAAATTTAATTAAACTCTTTGTAATATTTCAAAACAGTGTTAACTGTAAATGTGTGATTTATTTATTTATTCTAGTGAAACATATTTTTTTATTTTTCAGGCACTATGACTTTGATCTTGACAAAACACTCTATTTATTTATCGCTGGTCGATATGAATTTTCAAATAAAGGTGCTGATTTATTCATTGAGGCTTTAGCTCGATTAAATCATTATCTTAAAGTAAGTTATCTATTTGCATAATTGTTATGTTTTTTTATCTTTTTCATGCTGAATTGATTTGAATACTGCAAGTGTCAAACTACTGTATTCATTACTGTACTTTTGCTATTTTTATTAATCAAATCTATATATTTTTTTAAAAATTATTTTCTGTGTCTCAATTTCATATATATTTTTGTTGCTATAATAATTTTAATAGCAATTAAATATTTTTGCCTTATTCGGGATGTAGTGTTAAAATTTAATTGTGGCCTGGTGGCTGTTTCAATTAACAAAACTCTATCTAATAAATTTGCTCATGCATATTTTTCCTCTTTTGCCAAATATGTGAAACTTTTATACTGTATTCATGTAGATTAATTTGTCCTTTCTGCTTAATATATTTTTTAACAACCTTAAAGTGGTTAACAATAAATAAATAATCAGTTATTTCAGTCTCCTATTTCTGACAAAATTTATGATCTCCCATTTAAAATTTATGCCTCTCCTTCCCCTTTTCACAAAGTTTAAAATCTTTAAAACTTTAATTTCTGTAAATTTTTATGTTCAATTTGTTACTTTTGTGTAACAATAAATAATTAATCATCAACCTCTCCTCTTGAAATTTACAATATCCCCCTTTGCCCCCTCACCAGCACAAAAAAAAATCTGCTCTGTTTGTTATTTTGTAGCAACAATATTAATGTAAAATCACTCATTTAAATTTCCCCCTTTCCAAAATTTCTGCTCTCCTTTACCCTTCTCTTCAAAATTGAAGATTTCTAGATATTAGTAGGGGGGAGGGGTAGAGCAAAAATTATCATCCTGTGTATGCAATTTTGCTGTTCACACCTCTGGTTATTTGATTCAGTATTGCAATTGGATTTTCTTTTTTTATGTATGTGTTCTTTTTTATTATATTTATTTGGAATTTTACTTACAGAGTGCAAATAGTGAAATGACTGTCATGGCCTTTTTAATTTTTCCTGCTCGTACAAATAATTTTAATGTTGAGTCATTGAGGGGTCAAGCCATAGCAAAGCAGCTTCGTGATACCGTACATGATATCCAATCTAAAATTGGAAGAAGAATGTTTGAAATTTGTCTTGGGTAAATATTATTCTGTATTACTCTATTTTATAATAATTCTTGTAAATAATCTTACCATAGAAACTGTTGACCTCAGTGGACCTTGACCTGTTAATGCCCAGTTTGAATTTAAGCGACTTCTTTTAAAATATATCTTCACAATGTTAAAAAATAAGAAGTTCTAAAGTTTCATAATTATAAAGAAAAAACTTCTTAATTACACTGAATGCTAAATGAAAGAAATAATATTTTTTCATCAGATGCAAATGAATATCCTGCTATTATGAGAGTAGAAGGAAGACTTCCTTCTGCCCGTGTAGTGGTAGAACAAACTACAGGTAGTATGTATACTTCAATTGTAGCACTTTATAGGGAGAAGTTAACAATCTACTAGCTACAAAAAGTTCATGCTCCAACAATTGACAAAAAAAAAAAAAAAAAAAAAAAAAACTAGACTGTACTGATTTTCAGTGGAATGGAAGAGTGAGTAGGAATGCTGGGATGCACAGATGTGCACAACAGAACCATTAAGACTCATTAACTGATTATATGGAGGCAGAATGAAGCTGTCCTATTCCCTGTCTTTAACAGGTTAAATTATATAATATATATATATATATATATATACAGTATACGATCCGTTATCCGGCGTTCCGGTATCCAGAATGCTCCGAAAACTGGAATGAAAAACACTAAACGAAAAAAAAAATTCTTAAAAAAAAATTCTCAAAAAAAAAAAAAGAGATGTAACAATTAAAGTTTCAGTAAAAGAAAAAAAATAACAAAATGATATTGCCTTCATTCATTAATTTATAAATTCAATAAATAAATATAAAAAAATTATGATACAAAAAACATTACGGTAAGAAAAAAATTTAAAACAATTACGTTAGAAAAATAAAACATGTCTGTGTACAAATTTTATTTTGTTACAAGTTTCATTAAAAAAAGTTAAACATAGTTTAATTCTAGTGTTTTAATAGGTGTTATTTCGGAGAAATATGGTGAGCAGAAAACTGACTAACATTTCTTTTTTGTTTGTAAAATTGAGCCTAGAAAAATTATTTTTATGCTAAGAATCGGCGAATTCACCATTGCAATCAGCATCAATAATAACAGGTTATGGAAATTTGCCAGATTACGTATTGATTTTAACATTTCCTTTTTATACATAAAATAATAGTTACTTGATAATTTGTAAATTTAGGATTTGAAAATTTTTTCACAGTCAGGTGGATTTTCTCTGAATAAAAAACTAAAATTCTTTTTTAGAATACACTTCCAGTAAATTTTATACACATGACGTCACACTCCAGTATGCGCAGCCGCAATTCACTCCAGCAGAATATCTTTAGCCTTAATCTAGGGTGCTTGTATAAATTTTAAACAAGCTGGATAAATGACGGCAGTTGATGCCGTCGCTATCTCCAAATCAAAAGATTCTGCTCCCAACTTCCAAAATGAAATGTTATTTATTTTTTGTAATTTAGAATGTTTTTTTTTTTATTTTGTCCAAATAATATATTAAATGAACAAATTTATAAATAATGTATTTACATATATTATTCATATTTATCACTATTTTATAAAATTATTTTGTACATTTTTTATACTTTTAAAAAAGTGTTCTGAATTGCAGAAAAACCCCTTATCCAGAATGCCCCAGGTCCCAAGCATTCTTGATAACGGATCCTATACTGTATATATATATATATATATATGTTGCTACATAATTATTCCAGTCTTTGTAATTCTTTATAAAAATTTAAGCTTTTTTTTATTATTAAAAAGTTAAAGGTTCTTGAAAATGTCTCTTGTTGTATATTTGACATTTACTGAAGTGAACTAAACATTATTCCTCAAAAAATCTCAAGTACTGTGTGTATTGTTTTAATTGAATTAAACTTAGTTATAATGGGCTTATATGTTATGAGAACTGTTTTAAGAAAAAATACGTATGCGCATGGTTAGTCTAATATAAAAATATATTGCAAGAAACTTGGTTCTTATGAATAAACTTGAGATATAAGGAGCAAAATCAGAAGACTTTCCCAAAAAAGGCCTGTTTTTTAATCCTCATTCCTTTTAAAGAAAATATGCCATTTATTAGTTAGTGCATATGCACCATTTCCTAAAAGTGATGATGAAGATGAAGAGAATTGTTGTGATGCACATGAGTGTGAAACAATAGCCTCTCTTCTGACAAATGCAGTTGCTTTGCATTGCTGAGCAAAATTTCAAAGCTTTTTATAAGCAAAAGGGGCAATTGATAATATTTTCCATGCAATGAGCTTAGATAAAAAGTTCATTGTGAAAATTATTCGGAAAAATGATTAGAGTAAAATAAATTAAAAACTGCAAATAAGTAAATTATAAGAATAATTTCTTTTTCTTCTTTTGTTGCATTTTTTTCCTTTTCATTTACTTAAGCTTGTAAAAACTAATTGGATTGCAATAAATTTAATGTCATATTTTTTATGAAAGTTCAGCTGTATTTTTGTTGTTGTTGTCCATAATTATTTTGAAAAATTGACTATGAAAAAAATATTTTTCTTTGTTTTCTGTAAGGAGCCAAATAATCTAATTGACACATCGTTAATATGATTTGACTAAAATGGTAAACTTTTATTGATATTTTGAACTTTAATGAATTTTTCATTTCATATAGCTCTTATCAGGGGTGGAGAATTTTCAGAAAATTTTACCAACCAGCAAAATGCAACTTACAGTCAAATTGTCATGACAAAATTTGTGATTCCAAAAATAATTCATTACTACAATGCATTTTCATTGTAACATTTTAATTAAATTTTTGTATAAAATTAAGTAAGATATACAATAGAGGAATGTTTAGTGTAAAAGAAAACTTAGTATCATGTTTGCTTTGTGGCAGTTAGGAAAAATGCAAAATATGACCAACAGATAAAAGCATAAAATGATTTTTGTAAAATTTCTATACCCTGCAACTCTTAAAACACTGTCTAAAAATTCACTTGCCCCATTAGGAAATGTACTCATCTGTAGTAATGTATTGATTGATTGATTGATGTAATTCCCCACCTTTCGTTCTTATCACAGCACCATTCATTTAAACTGTCTTATTGTTTAGTTTGAGTCGTGTTCATTTAAATAGTGGAAACGGACTTCAATTAATTTCTTATAAATATGGCATTCAAAATTATTTCTTTTAACAAGTGAGGTTAAAAGAGTTTTAATGGAAATTCAGATTTTAATTCAAATGTGTTTTTTAATGAAAATGAATTTTTAGATTGACTGAGTTTTGGTACATATATAAATTGTGTTGCTTATAGATTTTTTCTTATTTTTTTAAGTGGTAAAATTTAAAGGTTTTAATTTAAATTGTGACTAAGCAGCTTTATGCATAAATATTTACAGATGTGACATAATTAATGTATAATTATTAATTTTTCACCTTTTCTGAAAAAGAAAAATTATTTGCGTAATAGGATAAATGCATAATCGAATTTTATAGAAAAAGGGACAGCATATCTTAAAGAGGAATCCTTAGTAGGCTTATTTGTTTGATAAAACATTGATTTGATTGACAATGAAACATTCATTTGTTTGATAAAACTCTTAATAATTTATTACGAATAAGCAAATTTTTTGAGTGACTGTCAGTTGTGCAGCTTATGTATTTTTCTGAGCTTATATGCAAGTTTTGTAGGAAAAATGAAAACCTATTCATTGTCTTATTTGATATTAATAAAAACATCTGATTTATCAAGATACATGTAATTGGAACTTTGCTATTTTTTTTAACATAAAAATCTCTCTCAACTTTAGTATCTATTAACTACATGCATATGATTATTTTGGCTTTTAAACTTCGTAAATTGATCTATAGTTCGATATTTACTCAATTTTTTTTGTTTTACTACATTGTTTGTAATCTGTTAAATTTTTAACAAAATTTTTATTATACCAAATAATTATTTTTCTATAATTTAAGTGGTCGCTTGCCTGCAAGTGAAGAACTTCTTCGTTCTGAAGATATTGTAAAATTAAAGCGCTGTATATATGCCTCACAGGTAATGTCAATGGTTTTATTATGTCTATGTAATATATCAATGTAAATATTTGGTTTACTGTAAATATTTCTTAAAATTTTTCTAAAATTGTATCATGAATGAGATCATTATACTGCTTTATCTTAATCAATTAAAAATATTGAACATAATATTTTTTGTTGGGATGAATTAAAATGTTTTAAAAAATATGTATTTAAATTATCTTGTTTTTTTTTCTTTTAAATTTTTCCCACATTTTCAAGCATTCTCCTACGTATGATTGGGTTAGGTACCAATAAACCCATTGCAACTAGAAAATATCGCAAGTCAAAAATTAAAGTATAAAATGCATGTACAGGTAGAGGTCATTAGTATGATCAATTAAAATGTTAGAAGATGATTATATTTATAGTAGAAGACACAGTAATCTTGATATTCAATGTACAAATTAATCAAATGTGTGTAGTAAATTGATGTATGTGAGGATAGATCGAGGACAATAGGGGGAGTGCATCAATTTCCTCTTCTTGTTTTCCATTAGGATTGCCTTTTTTAAGGAAGATATCAATTCTAGACTTAAATGTTTGTTTCTTTCTTCTTCTCAGTATAAATTTCTTTATAGCAAGCAATGCCATCTTGTATTTGTTGATCATCTCTTGGGTTTTTTTTTTTTTTTTTATGTCTTACAATTTATCATATCATTATCAGGTATAAAATTTTGTGCAAGGTAAACCACACGTTTTTACTGAATGGTGTATAAATATTTAAGAATAAAACTTTAAAAATACATTAAATTGGCATTTCGGTAACTCATAAGCGTGAGTTAGTTATATGAAATATATTTCAAGATGGAGATCTTTTGTTTCTAAGTGTATTTAACTTAACATCATATTTTAAAGATGGTCATAGAAGTTGACCAAAACGTCAATTTGATGTACAGGGTGTCCCAAAAGTCTCTGTACAACTTCAAAAATTTATTACAAAAAAAATAATATGCCTACAGCAAAAATAATTACAACAGTACATAGAGTAACTCAAAAAGTTTTTTTCTACTACCTTAGTATACTTGTACATGAGATCATTTCGTTGCACAAAGAATATCAAGTCGATATTCCAATTCCATCCATGTGCGTTTCTGCATGCTAACATCAACAGTAGTTACAACTGTTTGGATCTTTTGTTTCAATTCCACAAGACTGCTAATTGAAACAAAAGATCCAAACAGTTGTAACTTTATATTAAAATCATTAAAATTACAGTTGTGAAAAAAGTTGTAACTTCTGTTGATGTTAGCATGCTGAAACGCACGTGGATGGAATTGGAATATCAACTTAATATTCTTCGTGCAATGAAAGGATCTCATGTACAAGTATGTACTAAAGTAGTAGAAAAAAAACTTTTTAAGTTACTCTATGTACTGTTGTACTTATTTTCGTGTAATAAATTTTTGAAGTTGCACGGAGACTTGGGACACCCTGTATTTTTAAAGTTTAATTCTACATAAATATTTATACGTCATTCAGTAAAAACGTGTGGTTTACCTTGCACAAAATTTTATATACGATAATGTTTTGATGGTGTAATGGTCCAGCTCAATCATTTACAATATCTTCAAAAATCCATAAGTGGGGGGAGTGTCTGTATAATAATTTTTGCTGATTGATTCATGTAGGTTTGTTGTATACAGTAAGACTTTTCAAGATGGAATTTCAAGAGACCGGGAAAAGAAAAAAAAAAAGTTTTCAGACAGGGTTTCATTTTAGCAGGCACATTGAAGATTGATCCAGGCAAAAATTGGGTCTTCTTTGGGGGTCACTTTACAAAATTTCATTTGATAAAAGGAGCCCCTTCCCGAAATTCCAGTTAATAAAAGATGTCCTTCTCAAAATTGCATTTTTCAGAAAGATTGCCTTCACAAAATTCCATTCTATAACAGCAAACTTTGTATAATTTTCTTTTATCTTGTTACGATTTGAAATATGTAATTTTCAAACTAAATAAGCTCACCAGAAAGGAAAACTTCCGCAAGAGATCTTACACAAAAGTTAGTATTAATCCAAGAAGTATATCCAATACCATTCGGTACCAGCAATAACATTTTCAAATTTGATAGTAAATAGTACTTCATAAAAGAGTAATTAAAGACAAGCTTTTTTACAATCAAGAAAATAATCAGAATTCATGTATGCTTATGAAATTAAATTGGAAAGAAAAAATTTAGTTCTGCCTTTTCCATTTTAATAAATGTTTAGTTTGGATTTGATATCATTCTTTATAAATTTGTATTTAAAAAAAAATTTTTTTTTCTTTTTTTTTCTACAAAGTGCACACTTAAGGGAAAAACCCTACATCGGACCCTGTTCAGTTTCTTATAATTCTATATTTTTAACATTTAGATCATGAAATTGTTCATTATTGGAAGGTTCTGTTTTCACCATTGACTAGAAATATAAATGGACAGCGGACTCCTTTCTTTTCTTCCGACAGACTTGAAGAATATACCTTTCCCCTTTCATCGCCAAAAATAGGCGAAAGGGTGCCGCTTTCTGGAGGTAATCCCTTTCTCAAACTTGACAAACTCAAACGCAAGTGAAAAATCTCTGTTTCTTCTCGGGAGCTGTGGAATTTCCGTGACAGTTTGGCGCGAAAAAAAACCTGTTTGGCAGAATATTCTTCCTCCACACCTGCTGGAGGAAAGGACATGTTTTCTTCAAGAAAGGGTTGCTAGTCCGCTGTCCATTTATATTTCTAGTCAATGGTTTTCACAGGTTTTACTGTATTATGAGCAGTATTTTAACAAAATATGTTTGCTCTTAAAATTTAATGTTTTATAACATTAAGCAGGTTTATTCTGAGAATTTCGAGAATTGATTTTTTGCATACTTTACCTTGCTTCCCTTTTCCATCCTCTATATATAAAAAAAAAAAAGTTATTCGGCTTTTCTGAAGTTTCCCCTTGAAGTTCCCCCTTGCTGAGCAAAAGCTTGCTTTCTTTTATTTTTTCTATTTATCCTTTTTTTCACCCCCTCCTCCTCCCTCTTATTTTATATGTATTTTGTTTATAATTTGTAATCTATTGCAGATTAAAATACTAAAACTTCTCTATACTGTTATTGATCATTAATTTTTCGTAATCTAAACATTAAATATATTAATTTGATAAGTATTTCAAAATTATTTCATTGTATTGCATGTAATAATATACAGTGTAACTTCCCTTTAACAAAGTTTTCTACTTAACGAAATTTTTTGCAGAACATTGACTTTGAACATCATTAACATGTAAACTAATCTCCATATTACGAAAAACTTATTCTATATAACGAAGTTTCTTCCACTTTCGTGCGTGTACAGTATTCAAACGGAGAGGTTGCTGTTGCGATGGGTGTAGGAATTTATTTCAGCGGATTGTATGAAAATGAACACATTTGAATCATTTAATGAAAACACACACATTTAATCACATTTTAATGAAAAAAGAAAAGGTACACTTCAATTTTGTTTACTTCTCTTTGTTATGTGTTTTTAATATTCGAATTAAATTATTCTCATATCTACATTGCATAAAAAAAAAGGACTGCCCGAATTAAAATATACTTTTCAAATATTTCTATTTTATGTGTACTTTCCATTTTATGTAGGTTATGTATATACAAATGGTTATGTGTGGTTGTGTGTATGTATAATTAGTTGGCTAATTGTCGTTTTCGTGCTAGCACTCTTCCTGCTTGGGTCGACAAGTTCGAAGATTGAACTTTGACATATCAAAAGACAAAACTCCCAAGCTAATGTTAATCCTTGAGGGCGTTTCTTTTCAAATTTTTTCATTTTATGTGTACTTTTCATTTTATATGGCTTATCTGTATACAGGTTTCATAAATGTAAGTTGATTTCTATTTAACGAATTTTCTTCATAACGAAGTGTTTAAGTGTAACGATGAGACTTCGTTAATTGGAAGTTTCACTGTATTTCTAATGATCTGATAGGTTAAATCATGTAATTTCTGAAATCATTATTTGCTGTAGTGCCTTGTACTCTGTAATAAAATGTAAAATTGAATATGAAATCATTCTTCTTTTCTTAATATGTATATTTAAATACAATACAGTGATATCTCAGCTATCGAAGATTATTCATTTGCCAAAACATGATTTCTCACCCAATTAAATTGCACTATGATTGCATTATATTACACATGCCTATATTATATATGCCTATACATTCAAAGAACATTTGTTAGCTCAATCCATGTTCGTTAACTGAATCGGAGAAGGTGTGAAAAAAATAATCTTTGTCGGTCAAAACATTCATTAGCAGAGGCTTTTTTTATTTGTGGTATCACTGTAAGTGTAAACAGTATTATATGCAACATAAAATTAAACATTATAAAACGGGCATATAATCTTAACCATTTAAAGATTACTGTGTTACTATACTTTAAAATTTTCCAATATACTTTTCAAGTTTTATATTTTATTTATTGGTATATATTAAGCTTCAAAGCCAATTTCTATGTAACAAGCATTAACTGAATGTATATTGATACTATAATTTAAAAAAATTCTTATATATATTTTTTAACTTTGCAGAGAACTAGTTTACCTCCTGTATGTACCCATAATATGATAGATGATTCAAATGATCCTGTTTTAAGCCATATAAGGAGATGTTGTCTGTTCAATAATAGGGAAGACCGTGTTAAAGTATGTTCTGTTATCCTAAACATCTTTTTCTAGTATATTGATGTAAAGCTGCCCAGTTGCTTGGTTAGTGTTTATAATAACTATATAAAAAAGTTTTAGTTATCCATGTCTTCAAATCAAACTAAAATCCAGAAAAAGGGGGGGGGGGGCAAGTGTATTTCTGATGAAATGAAAACCAGAACTGAACCTAAGCTCTTTTTTCAGTTCTGGTACTGAATTGAAATTATTTTTCTACTCCAGATCTGAGCCAGAAATACATTTTTATTTTTTCTAATTATAAAATTTTGTTAATTAAAAATATAAATTAAAATACAAGCAAGTGTATTTCTGATGAAATGAAAACCAGAACTGAACCTAAGTTATTTTTTCAGTTCTGGTACTGAATTGAAATTATTTTTCTACTCCAGATCTGAGCCAGAAATACATTTTTATTTATTTATTTTTTTTTAATTATAAAATTTTGTTAAAATATAAATTAAAATACAAGCCATTGACATGGGTTACTTCTTGTCTTTAACTTTTTGATACAAGGGATGTCAAAAGTTAAATAGGAAATTATGTATCCTGAAACTAATAATTAAACTGCCAAAAAAAAGGAATATTTATTTACTAAGGTATAATAATAAATAATAATACATTCTCGCCACACATGTGTCCAAAGTATTATTTCAAGAAGTGAACATGTTTTCTCTTTAATTTCTAGACTAGATGTAATTTTAGAATAGGGCATAGGATTTTCATTAAGATTAAGAAGTTAATTAAGTATAAATGTTTAACCTTTTATATTAAATCAAGTATTTTATAAAATTGTGGAAATCTTAGTGTGTAAAGAAAGTAATTTGCATGATGATATTTTGTATTAGCTTAAGTATTATAAAAATGACCTCCTTCTCACTAGAACTGAATTGAAAAGAAGGGGGAGGGGGGTATTTCAGGGCTCATTTCTATTTGAATGAAATATTTTACTTTAACTGAACTAGAGCAATAACTGGAACAAAAAATGTTATTTGAGACTCTGCTTTACCCTAAAAAAAATTTATGATTGTTTTTTGTTTGCTTAAAATATTTATACATAAACATGTAATTTTATTATTAAATTCATCAATTTAATATCATTTTTTAAAAACAGTTGATTCTCTTTAACCTGAAATAGCTTGAGTATCATATTCTTGGTTGGTTTTTGGATTAGGAAACTTCTGATGGATGTCTATATTTCAAGCACATCATCTCAACCTATGATTATTATTATTATTTTAATTATTTATTTTTTAATTTTTTTTTATGGAAAAGCTTCAGTGAAAATAGAACAATCGGTATCTAGATGGTTTTGTGAAAAAATAAGGAGTTCTATAGTTTATTAATATTCCAACCTGAATCATTTCCAAATAATATTTTATTCATAATCAGCTAATATTTTAGCCACAATGCAGACAAAAATGCTTAAAATAACCTTTTTTAAGAAATATGCTGAAATATCTTTGCAGAAAGTTTTTTTAAATAAAAAAAAAAAAGTTTTTTAATTGAAAATCTGTTTAGCTATATAAAAAAAGCAGAAAATCTTGTAGCTTATGATGGTAAAAATTTCTCTTGTATGCTTTGTAAAATGCTAACAGATATACTTGCAACGCTGGGGAAAATAATCCTTGTTATAAAAAAGTAGTTTTCTTTCACTTTTGCAGCCATCAGCAAGATTTACTTCCATGGGTTAAATAAACTAACTTAGTGTAATAGTTATTAAAGAATTAGCTCCATTTGATTTGAATTAAGTAGTTGCATTTTTAATCTATAATATTCAAAGTTAATTGTGGTGAAGCCATTTTTCCTAATTTTGGTCAAATTTCAGAACTTTGTTTAACACTGTTTTTATTTTAATGAAATAAAAGTTAGTCAACAGAACTTTTTAATTAAAACTTCAAAATAATATAGACATTTTATCATCCTCATTATTATTTTTTCCTCTTAACAAAATATGAAAAATTCGGTAAAAATTACACAATTTTCAAACATCCAAAAACAAAACAGGTTTATTATTTTATTTAGTGTTCTATTTATACATAACTTGCATATTTTTACATAACTTTATTTTGATTATACATTTTGTAAATATAAAGATATTGGTTCAAAAGTTATTAGAAAAATGCTTTGTTTATTTGATTATGGACCACCCTGTATAAGTAACCGCACAAGAATTTTTTGCATATTTGCACAATTCTTTTGAATATACCTAATTCTTTGTCCAATGATATTAAACATCTCATTTTGATTGAACAAGTCTGTTCATTTCTATTTAACAGAATACTTGTTTAATTCCACTCCCAATTTTATTACTATGCATGCATACAGAGGTTCATCAACCAGAAGTTTTTGTTAGGGGATTGCTTGTTTAATTATACATGAGAGTATAATTATATTGTAATTAGTTTTTTTAAACCCTGTAAAAACTGATTTCTAATTGATAAACTACTATAATCATAGAACTTAAAACTGCTCAGTAGGAATTTTGTTTATAATGTGATGTCACTGGACAGTGAATTTTAAAGAATTAAGGTTTAAAGTAACTCTTACAATATATTTTTGTGCATATTTTTTTCTTTTTTAAAAAAAATCTTGTTTTTACCCATGAATAAATTATTTTAGGTAATTTTCCATCCTGAATTTTTATCTTCAACCAATCCCTTATTTAGTATGGATTATGAAGAATTTGTCAGAGGTTGCCATATAGGTGTTTTCCCGTCTTATTATGAACCATGGGGATATACTCCTGGTAAGATGCTAATAATTTCAAATAACTTTATTTTAAAATGTCAGTTTCCATAGCTTATTTTTTCAATTTAGTTTATTTTTAACTATTTTGTAAAAATTAATGCAATAAAAATTCTATCAATAAATTTTGCTAATTCTCTACAAAAAATATCTATAAAATAATAATAAATTTGAGTCTGTTATATAGTTTGTGCTATATGTGTGTGTGATATTATATTATTTTATGGGGAGGGGATAACAAGATGCTTGATCCAGATAATAGCTAAAATGTCTTTAATTTAATTTTTTGGCATATATGTTTTATCAGGAGCACTTATTTCATTACATCTTGTAAGAAAACATTTTAAATGCAGATTTATTAATTATTGTTGAATTTGTTAATTATTGTTCAGGTGTGAATATTGATTAAGTCAAATGTTATTATATTATATATAAAGTGGAGAATCTAAAATACATCCATTGAAATTAATACTACAAATATATCTCTTTTTTTTTTTTTTTTTAATATATACTAAAATGCATTTATTTTGCTTAAAACGACATCAAACTATCAATAAAAACATGAAAAATATTAAAATTTACATATTTCGATTTATTCCTTAAATCATCATCAGAATATACACAAAACACAATATACATAAAAACCGGAGTGCCTGAACAGTCCCTATATGAAAGAAGGTACAATGCCCTGTATAATTTTAATTTTAACACCGCTCTTAGCTTCATCTACAGACTGCTTCTCACTATTATTCAACCACTCAACCCAAATCTTCAGAATGTTAAATAACATATCATTACATGCTTTCAAACTTCTTAAATAAATTTCAGTAGATTCCATACAAAAAGTTGTAAATAAAAACTGGATCTATAAATCAATTTAGCTTTATTAAATAGAATGTTGATGCCCTTTGTATTACTTAATCGTGATAAGGCAGTATTCCCTCTGTTATACTTAACATCTGCAATATGTTCCTTACATCTAATATTGAATTTCCTCTGTGTCATGCCAACATAATAATTCCTAACACCCCACTCCCTAATACATGGAATAATATATACATCCGAAAGGTCACCCTTATCGACAGGATCAATTCTCGTGCTCAAAATCATCCTTAACTTCGGGGGAGCCCTCGTGACTAAACTCAAACCAAACGTTTTTAAAGGAAATTTTATTAAACTCAAAGAAACTTTGATAATAACTCATAACCACTCTTTTCAACTTAACTTCACTATCCGTTTTATTTTCAGCAATACCTTTGTTCATTTTAGTAATAAAGTTCTGAATTAATTTATTATCCAACTTCATGCGATACCCATTGTCAATAGCGATAAATCCAATTTTATCCAATTCACCCCCCAAATTTTCTGCAGAAGGTAACTTATAAGATAACTTATAAGAATATGAAGTGCACGCATCAAAAGGTATGATATTTAAATTAGCTTTTGGCTTCCTGTAAACAGAACGAACCAACACATTTCCCTCTCTCTTTAACTCTACATGTAAAAAAGGTAATCTTTCATCCTTCTCAAGTTCAAATATAAATTTAACATTACCATCAATTTAACCTCTGAACAAATGCCAATAAACTATCACATTCCCCCCACCAAACAATAAAAATATCATCTACATACCGAAGCCATATTAAAAGTAATAATTCAAATGTGCTAAAAATCTTAGATTCAAGGGGACATAATTTGAACTCAGCAAGAACTCGGACCGACACTGGGGATCCCATTGGTGCACCACATGACTGTTCATAAATAATATTGTCAAAAATAAAAAAGTTACTGTTAATTATTAAATTCATACCACTCTTTAAAGTGTAGTATATATTTTTTTAAAAAATTTGAGATATATTTGTAGTGTTGATAAAGTTTTTTCTAAATATTTCTAACTATCCGAATGTTTCATGTTAAAAAATTTGTGTTAAAATACCAACATTTTGTTACTTTTAGCTTTTTTAAAAAAGCGTGTTTCAAGGAGTCACAAAGTGACTTTCGGTCACGAATTTTTTGAAAAAGTTAACATTAATATTTTTAAACCCGAATATGTTGTTTAAAAGTAAAATGTACGTTCTTTAAGTTGGTGTTATCTGCTTTTCCATATATCAATGAAAAATAGCAGGTGAAAAACCTCAAAGTGTGCAAAAAAAAAACTAAATTTGTAAAAGTAACTTTCAGAAAGTAATTATTTTCAAAGGGTTAACATTCATATTTTTAAAAATGGATTGTACCATTCAAAATAGAAATGAACAAACTTTGGTTGGTATTTTTCTTGTTTTTGTATTTTTATTTCCCGCTCTGATTCAGATTTAAAAAATTTTGCAGAAAATAACCAAAACCCCAAAATGTTGTACGGAAACAATTTTTTTTTTAAAACTGATTGCACCCCAATTAAGTAAGTGGCTATTTTTCATTTTGCCATATCTCAAAAAGTGAGATTTGATGCAAGCTTCGAAAAAACAAGGGGAAAAAAACACTAAATCAAATTTAATATTTTTTTAAAGGATTCAAATTCATATTTCTTTTAAACGGATTGTGCTGTTTGAAAATAAAAATATGACATTTAAGTGTGTGTTTTTAGTTTTTCTGTATTTTGAACGCTTTGGCCGATGGAACGGCAAAAGACACCTGAAAAAAGAGCTTTTCCGATCTTCGGATTTTCTCTGGTAGCAATCTTTCGGAATAGGCACTGCATGTCATTTTGAGAGAAGAAATGTCTTTTTTATGAGTGTTCGTTGTGGTTTTTAATGAATACCTTGACTAATTATCAAAAAATGGAAAATCTGAGCCTCGGGTGCATTAGGCATTGGACTATCCTCATCTAAATTTTCAGACCTCTACATGCCATAGATTTTCCTACTGCATGTAGGAAAATCACTGACAGACAGATACACAGACATTGTGAAACTTTCTTTTGAGTTATGTTCGTGGACAAAAAATTAATAGCTTCTAAATAGCTCAACAAATAGCAGGGGGGAAAAAAATCTTTAAAAGAAAAAATTTTTAATCATTTTAAATGCAGAAATATGTTGTAAGGTTGTCTGTGTAAAACATCTATTTTTCATTTATTTATTTTTAAGTAACTGGGAAAAAATCATGAATGTAAAGACCGGTTCAGTGGATAAGATAAAAACTGGTAAGGATTGTGGAATAGTAAAATTAAATAGATTAGCATGTAATATTAATTACACAATTTTATTCAGCAGCATCATTGTATTCAGTCTAATATTTGGTCAGTTAAAAATAATTTATGAAAAAAGTCAGGTCTGTCAGCATTATGGTTACAAATATAGAATCTACATAATGTAGCAGTTTTACTAAAATATTTCTCCCGATCTGGCAAAAATTACTTGCATGATGTTATGTCCAAATTAATATAAAAACATAAATCAGAAATTTTAGCGCTAAAAATGTTTTTTTGAGAAGACCCATGTAAAGAGTGGAATAAAAATATTATTAAAAAAATTTAGAATGTGACTTTGATTTTTTATTTTTTTAATGGTGTTATTTTTATCTATTTATTTAAGTTCATTCTTTGCAAGAGTATAAACTGTCGAATATTTTTACTTCACTTGTCTGTGTGTACTGAAAAAGTAATAAGTTTTGTTTGTTTGCTTTTAGCTGAGTGTACAGTAATGGGTATACCCAGTATAACAACCAATCTATCTGGTTTTGGTTGCTTTATTTCTGAACATGTAGCTGATCCTATGTCATATGGTACATATATTGTTGACAGAAGATTCAAAAGTCCTGAAGAATCTGTTCAACAGCTTGCTCAGGTACAAAATTTTGGATTCTATAAATTTATGTTAACATTTATTTAATCCTATAGCTAATTATTTCTTAAAAAGAAATTGTTTTAGTTGAATTTTCTTATTTAAGGGTACAATACTTTACAAATGAGTAAGTATCAATTCAGTTTTGGTTATTTATAAATGCTACAAAGACAAGATTTTAAGACTAAATTGGAACCTGTGAATGAATATTTTACCTTGCTAATTGTATATATATTATAGCTTAATTCAGGGCATGAAATTTCAATTGTAAAGGTACTAGCTAGAATAAAATTTTTGCTCACCACTATTTTACATTCATTCAGACAGCAACATCGGCCGCCACACCTGCCCAGAAAATGAAATATTTATGACAAACCGAATTTAAATTGACCATTGTTAGAAGGAGCTGCCTTTTAAATCCAGAATATTTTACATTCTTGCAAAATATGAAAAAAAATTTTACTGTTAAAAATTTGGGAGAAAGCGAATAATTTTTTTTTTTGTACCAGGTTTTAAGCAGCTGCTCTTAGGTGACGCTACCTGATTAACTTCGTGCAGGAGTGAAGAGCAATCAGATTCGGCCTCAGAAAAAAAAAAAAGCGGCCTTGTATAAATAGTAATATAATGTAAATTTTAGCGTATACAACGTTAGTGCAAATAGTATGATCCAGTTTTACCCTTTTCAGGTTTGAGACATTAATAAAATGAGTTTATATTAAATGCTGACTTTCTGTTGTAGGTGCAGATTGGAAGATTGAAAAATTAAAAATCTAAGTGTAACTTTTGACCAAGATGCCAAAAACCACAATATTTTCGTTACTGATTGATGAAAATCATGATATTTTCATCACTAATCGACAAAATTTATGATTGTTTTCTTCACTGATTAATGGAACTTATATATTTATTTTCCTAACGAATGCAGACGGGGAAGTTCGTTCCTCTGTAGGAGCGAAATGAAAGTGGGTGACACTGCATTTTTTCTTCTCTTGGAAGATAAATGTCGTCGCTGGATTGAGGCACGATATTCTAAGCGTATACAGTCTGATTTGAAGCACAACATTTCAAAAGACGAAACTTGCTCGCCAATGGTGAGCAGTAATTTCACGCCCTGACTTATTTGTTTGTTTCTTTAATAATTATTTCCTTTGTTAATTTATTGATTAAAAGTGATTAATTGTATAACTATTTTGTATTTCAGAAATTTGATGTTTTATAGTAATTAGAAATCAGTGAATAATTAAAATAATATAATGTTTCTTTTTTTTTTTTTTTTAATGGGAAGCTATTTTTACTTATAGGTGAACTTCAACTTATAGGGTAAACATAAGAGGTCAGCCACTTACACTAGAAAAAAAAAATTGCTGACTACTACTAATATATATATATAAATATACCCCCAATTCTTTGAGTGGTGAAAAGAATTCTAAGCATTGGGAAATTATAATATTTCATTTGGAACCAAAAATAAACAACTTATACAACATTTTATTGCATAGTGGCTGAGTATTGGAACACTTACCCTTTTATAAATAAAAGTTGAATGGATAATATAATCCTGGGGTATCTCTGTACATTGCTTTACATGTCAGAATTTTTCACATTAAATCCTGCTCTTTTAACTTAACATTATTGTATAATTTTTGTGATAGTTAAATTGGGCTATAAGATTGTTCCATAACTTAATGAAATTTAATTTTTGTCTGCCATTTATTTTTAGTAATTTTATCTTCAATTTATGTAAACAAAACTTCCAAAATGTTCATAAAATATATTTTTCTTCCTTTCAGTATTTGTTTGACTTCTCTTGTCTTTCAAGAAGGCAGCGAATTATTCAGAGGAATAGAACTGAAAGATTAAGTGACCTTTTAGATTGGAAAAATTTGGGAGTTGTAAGTTACCTATTATTTCTATGTTTTCCTTTTGAGCAATTACAGAATATTTGTAATGTTTATGTGGAGCATCACTTTATATAGTTTAATAATATTCTATATCAAAGCCATCCATGGTTCAATTATAAATCCATATAGTGAACTAGTCATTGGGGGCCACCGTAATACTTACCCGTCATGGATATGCATGCATAATATAAAATATGAAAATAAAACATGTGTAATAAAATGCATTGCAATTCGAATAAAATTGTGGCTTGATGATGTCATAAACTTTAAATGCTCTATTGCTGAATTGCGTAAAAGAAACATCCTTATAACTCCAAAATTGATAATCATATTAACTAACGATTTACTGTGTCGAATTAAGCGTCTTTTTACTAATAAAAATATATCTTTGAATTGAAATTTGAATGAAATACAGGGTCATGAAAAATCGAAGAGTGTGGTAAATGTGATTACAAATATCTCGGCAACTCATTATCTGATCAACTTCACTTTTAATGCAAAATTTATGTTTTTTATTGTCTGTTATATTCACTTCTTAAAAAAAAAACAATTTCAAAAAGTTTTATATACCTTTTATCAGAACGAATATTTCGAGAGTCTGAAAAAAATAGTTCCGAACAGTTGATGTTACTGAAATTCAATAAGCTTCTTCCCATTATTACATACTAAGTACATACCAAATTTCAAGTCTCTGTCTCAATTTGTTCGGGAGATAGAGCATTTACAGACAGATGGACGGCAATTTTTTTTTTTTTCTAAAAATATGTTTTTTGGAATCTCCAGTGTCTGAAATGTGTAAATCCTTCAAAAAAATGTTTTTCAATTTTCTAAATGATTACAAGATTTACCCTATACTACGTATGATGGGTAAGTAATAGAATTTCTTTTGAATCCCCGAGTGGGTAATAATGGTCAGACTTGTATAAAACAAAAATTAACAAAAATCAAAAATTATATATATATATATATATATTTTTTTTTTTTTTTGGGGGGGGGGGGGGGGGGAGTCACATTATACCAATCTGATTCTGCGAATTCTATTCCAAGTCAACTGAAAACCAAATAAAATTCATCCACAATTTAATGCTGTTATGAAAAAAATAGTCTATAACCATATCTCTAGAATCTATTTTATCTTTTATGTAGAAAAATTAACATTAAATACGTGTTCAAATATATTTTTTCAATCTGAAATGAAGTTCTGGACTTCCTTTTCAAAAATTTGGTCCACCTGGCTGTTAGAATCAAAACTCAACTCAAAACAATTTGTTGACCTGACCCGCAACAAATAAAATTAATGTCAAAGTCCTGTCAGGTGCAAGTAAAATTGGGTTACACAACCTGATGCAGGACTTTAATACCAGGTGAATCAAAATAGAGGTTGTGACATTTATCTCTGAAACTGGTAGAGGGTGATAGAAACTTACTTCTAAGTTCTAGAAGCATACAAATCAACGTAGCTTTTAGATATGGTATTTATTTTTCAAATTGCTGCATACATATTAAAATACCAAAATTACATTTTTATACAGTTCGTGGACCCTATAAATTATATTTTTAATAAAATTGCTCTATTTGTAATTAACACAGTAAAAGTTCCATCCATCTACAACCACATCTACAACCTAGTATCTAAACTTAGTGAGTTTATGATACTTTGAATTTTATGAAATTTTTTAGCAGTCAAAAGTAGTCTGTTTTTAGCATTTTCAAGGAACACATGCATCTCTTTTGAAACTGATTTGTACACCTAATATGTACGTGTATAGATGAAAGTTAAGCTCACCTGAAAATTACTGTAGTTTTTTTTTTTTTTTTTTCTAAACAAAGTGACCTCCATGAATTTGGTACTGTTATTTTATATAATTTTACTCAATGCATTGGAGATTTTCCTATGTGAATATTATGCAGTTTTCTCTAATAACGCTTAATATTTTTGTAAAAATAAGATTATTAAAAAAAAAAGCAGAATACATTAGCATTTTTCTACTAAGCATTAGCATTTTTTTTTTTTTTTTTTTTTTTTTTTTAAGATAAAACTTGTAGTGTGACCTTTTTTCTATCTACAATCTGCCTTATTCCAATATGTTAATTTAAATTTGCTGTTACACACTAACGATTGAGAGGGTCGGTGCAAGAGAGTGCTAAGCCATTGTTTTGAACTTCTGAGATTCTTCAATTTGAAAATTTGATCAAATACTCAAATCAAGATATATAACAAAGTTTTTTCACCAATGAGTAACACTTGAGATATTCTGAGTAACAATATGATATTACTTTAATGATATTACTATTACGTTCTTTGTAAATTAGCTATCTTCATTGGGGGCAGAAATGTCTGGGGCAGAAATGAAACCTGGGCCATATGCTGCCACCAAGTGACATTAGAAACAAATTATATCTTGGATATTATAAGTTACAATATTAAGCAACAGAATACAGTGTTAAATTTATGTCACCAAAAATGTGGCTTGGCACTTTCTTGTCCCGAACCCCTCAATTATATCAAGTATAGCGCATAACTTCAAATATAAAATTTAATGCATTTCTACCTAATAAAAACTGAGATACAGCTAAAATGTTCATTGCAAAAAATAGTACAACAGTGCCCAATGTTGAGTAAAAAACCCAAAATTGAATCAATATATTTTTAATAAACGTATAATATATTAAATTTGGTAAAATTCCATCCCATACAGGCTGAGATATAGCTATCCCAGAAATCATAAAAAACGCAGCATATTAGCCCAACCTGTTGGGCGATATTCGTCAGCACAAATTTATGTAAAGGTCTAACAGAATATGAAGTTCGATGAAATTCTGTGCATTAGTTCTTGGGATAGAACACCCACAAAATTTGTGTCACATACAGAAAGACATTTTCCAAAAATAAATCAGTCATGTTCAGAGCATCCCAAAACACATAAATCCATTGAAAAACAGAAGTAAAAAATTTTTACTATTCCAATTCTTTCTTCTTATATATACCGTAAAATTCCATTAATCCACCCTTCCCGATAAGTCCCCTTTCTCCCACTTTGTTAACAAATTGGAAAATTTAAAAAATCCCGAGAAAGCGTCCTCCCCCTCCAAAAAAAATTTTGCCTCGCACGTCAAGATCAATACAAAAAATTTTATCTCGCGAGTTTTTTTTTCCGATGTATCAGAAAGGTATGACGATTCTTTGATATATTGCAAACGTGTACAAACACAAAAGTACATACATGACTTCAACTGTTGCCAATCTGAAAAAGCAATATAACCAAACATTAGTTTTGCTGTAAATTTATATCCATGGCGATATGAAGGTAATACAAATATTGATAGTGAAAGTTTCTCATGAAATAAGGTAAAAAAAAATGTGTATTTGATGTTGTGTGTGAAATGTTTCGATTAAAAATAATCTATCAAAAAATTTATAGTCATATTTAAAGTTATTATGAAAACCAATCACAAAAAAATTATTGATTGATTTATCAGTAGATGGCGCCAAAGTCTAATTTGTTGCATATCTTCGTGGCAGCAATGTTCTTCGTTTTAAAAACCTCGCAGCACTACCAATTCGTTCTGTATGTTCTCTTCTCCCATTGTGATTTGTATTATTTATTTAGCATTTATAGATAAGAAATCATGATTTAAAAAAAAAAAAGTTTATTTAATCTCCCTAATTTACAACAGATGGCAACACTACATAAAATGTTACTAGTTCTAGAAAGTATTTCAGGACATTTTCAACTGCAATTTCTTAGTGTTTTTTAATTATTTTAAATTAAGTTCCTTTTATTTTTCTGTTACCATATTAATGACAGATATTCGTGTTGTTATTTATCTTATGACAGATATTAGTGTTATTATTTATCTAAATGCATTCTATAGTTTCAAAGCTTCTGAAATCCAGAATTTTCTATAATCTGAAATTGCCATTAATCGCAAAGTTATACTGTTTTTCTATTTTGTATATCTTTTTTATTTTTCAAAATGTTTTACTTTTCTCACTTTATTAAAATAATGCATACTTTGCGACGATCGGCCATTAGCATCCACCCTCCCCACCACCATCACCCATAAAAATCATATACTACAATTTTAAAACTGTGTTAGCGTCCCCTCTGATTATTTTACAATTTTCCATTGCGTTTGGGGGGGGGGGGATTAACGGGATTTTACGGTATATAGAAGAAAGTAAAAAAGAAAAAAATATGTCTGTTTAATCTTGTTGTAATGCGGCATTTTTTAAATGTCTTCAAAAATTATTCCATGGGCTATTGTATTTAATATTAATAGTACCCAAAATAATTACTATATTCGTTATATTTCAGTAAATGATATATTGATTAAATTTCAATAAACCGTAATTTTCGTTATTTGGATAGCTACTTTTATTTTCTTAAACCTAAAAGTGTTTTTTCCTGAAATTAAATGAACTCGTAAGGGTCAAATACATCGCATACACACAACCGAATTTTCTGCAAAAAAAAAAAGGTTCCTTACACAATAAAGATAACTTAATTTCCATTTTGTTTTACATATTTTGCATATAAAAGCAAAAGATTAAATGTAGTATATTTCTTGCAGATGGTTATTTGCGATATTCTAAACAAAAACACAAGTCCAACTTCATGCCAAATAATATGAATCATACCATGGTAGAAAAGTAAAGAAAAAACAGTCTGGTGTCAGCGTCTGTCTGACTCCTTCAAAGATTGTCTCGATACGTCCATTGCAGATGATTCTTGATACGATCGAATATGAATAATATTTGTTTGACTGGAGTCATCAAGGAACAATTGAGACAATCAAAAATAATAGAGGTATTCAAATAATAGAAATAATTTAAGACATCTCGGCATAGCCCAACACTAATCTTATATGTGCCTTTGTCTTGGAAGAATTTAATCACAGAGTATTCATCATTTGCCAATTGTCGAATCGAGCAAGCAATATTAAATCTTTAAAAAAAATAATTAAACTCTCAGAAAAAACAAACCTTGAACAAAAAAATTATTTTTATACATCGATTTGATAATCTGGTTATTACACTTGTCAAAATGAAATAAACAGTTTACCACATTTGGACGCTTTGGTGTAAAATTACAAGTGTTGTTTGTCTAACAGGAAAATACAAAAATATTTCTTATTTGCATATACAGTAGACTTTCTCAAATCTGTGACTAAAATCCATGCATCATTTCAGATGTAAACAGTGTAACTTAGTTAAGTTGTAAAAATATTTCAAGGTGGTACTGATATCAGCAGTAATCTGTTTATTATTATTATTATTTTATTAATAAAGCTTTTTTTGGTTTTACAAATTAAATTTCATTGTTGTAAGTTAGCATACTAGAGTGAAAACTTGGCACATCATAGGTTCTGCACAATATTTGCATGTGTAACTGCTGTCCAAATGTGGACTTTGTGCCAACAAAACCAACCATGTGTAACTGCCACCAAACTGCCTGTTCACTTTTCTTGCATTTGTTTGTCCGTTTTTCAATATTTAATTATTTTTTATTTTTATAACATTCCGTACACATTTTAATATATAATTTTGGTTAATGACTGACACTAAGTATGAAGGAAAGGTAAATTTATTTTTAAAAAAATTGAAGATGGCACCACTATAAGTGGTGATCACGATCTTTTTACCAAATACATTTTTTGGTTATTCAAGCTTTTTAGGTTATTAAATCTGGCTAAACATGAAACAAAACTTCAATATGTTACGATCCTAGTGTAAATTATTAGCAAGCCTTTATAAGACTAGTTTCATTGAATAATCCAAAAAAAATTTCTCTCATCATTTTTATGCCTATTTAATTTGCAATTTTAATTATTTACTTGTTTTGCTAATTATTTACTTTTAATATTTTAATCATTTTGTTAAATTTTCCTAATTTTTATTATTTTAATATTTTACTTTATTGTAAGCATTTGTTGTAATTTCCGGTGCATTATTACGTTCAAATTATTATTATTTTTTTAATTTAAATAAAACAATGATCAGAAATCTGCAAAATTCAAAAATCTGTATAACATCTGGTTCCAAGCTATGCAGATTTGAGAGAGTCTACTGTATTTTCCCTAAAATGTTTCAGAAGGGGGCTTAGCCAAAGATATGTAATATTGCCAAAGATGACCACACCCATTTGAGGAGTGCACCTCACAGCATTTGACATGCCCAACCCTATATTTACATCTCTGTCTGCAAATGTGATCTATAAAGCTAACTACTGAATTGTTTGAAAACTTGTGTGCTTAGACAACAAATGCTCAGAAATTAATTGGGGGAGGGGGGGGGGGTTAAATTTTTTTCAGAAATTGCATATCTGATTTCTCTTTCTGTCTCTTCTTTCTTTTTCTTTTGTTCCTGTAATATAATGTATGTACTATTTATGCATGGAATTTTGAATATTGTATATTATTTAAGCCACATAAGCTAAAATGTAGTATATTTAAAACAGTATTACAGAAAATCTAGACAAATGGCTTTACATAAGACACACCCAGAAGTACTAGATGAAGAATTAATGGTAAGTTAAAAAAAACTATTTGAAATCTATTTTCTTGTAGAATCTTAAAGTAATTTAAAATAATAATTTTATCTCCTTTCAAAAAACAATATAATATTTAAACTACACAAAGCAATCTCAATACATTTATAAATTGCATATAACTATAGTATTAATTTTCTTTCATTTCCGGTTTCGGGACATATTAAAATGTTTTGGTTGTGATGTGGGTTGACTTGTGATTTTTTTTTTCTTTTTTAATGAAGTTAGATTATTAAATGAAGGAAGTTATAAACTATTTCCATTATTATCTAATAGTCTAACAGCTATAAATTTTTAGAATATAGCCATCAACTTATTCGAAAATTATAATAAGAATGGTAGAATGTTAGAAAAATATTATCTAAGCAAATTTTTATAATGGGATTGAGACCAGTGATTAATTCAGGGGATAACAAGGGGAAAAAAAGTGTACAGTAATAGAATACAGAAGGTCGCTTTGATCATTTATGTAATAGTGGAAAGATATTTATTATTTACTGATTCTTAACTTAATCTGAAAGTATGTGTGGCAGACAGGTTGTCCACTAAGATGACTAGTTATTCAATAAAAATTGCAAATATAGTGAAAGTGCAAAAGAACTTGTGTAACATTTGAGTAAAGATTGTGTAATGTAACTGAATCATTAGAGTATTTTTTTTCACTTTTCATAAACATGGGTTTGTAGCTCTTATAACCATTCAATTGCAAGTGCAATATTTCAAAGTTCTTTTTATATTTTCTTCTGTCACGTTTAAAGCTGATTCAGATATCAGACCAGATGCTATGATCAATAAGGTTAACTGGATGAATTAGGTCCTCCAGATTCGACCGGGATGGCTCAGTTGGGAGAGCATTGGCAACGTCAGCCAAGATATCCCAGGTTCGAATCCTGGCCTGGACATTTTTTGTCCAGTTGGAAAATTATAACTCACTATCTGAATAAAACTAATTTTTCATTTTCTATTACAGGCTGCAAAAATGCAAATGAAATATCCAAGACCAATGTCTGAACCTCCATCCCCATTGAGTTCCCGAGCTTCCACACCAGCACCTTCAGAACATGGCAGTGATGAAGAAGCTTCTGATGATGAACAAAAGCCTGTTGTTAATCCTTAACAATAATTGCTCACAGCTTAGATAGTGCATAAATGAAACTTTGTATAAGTGAAAAAAAAAAAGAAAGATTTTGAATGTTTTTTTAATAACAGCATGAGCGCAATGTATTCATTTGAAATTGCCTGGGTGCAATTTTTTAAAAGTTTTGATCATTTTTAAGACTGATTCCTATTTAAGTATTTTGTTATACTTTCTAGCCTGCTTGTAAAGTTAAGTAAATGATTGCTCATTAATCTGCATAAGATTAATTTATACTGAATTATCTTTTCGGTAACTATTATATGGGAAACCTAATATCTTTTGTTAGTTTTCCTGTTGGGGAAAAGAAAATATATATATATATATATATATATATATATATATATATATATATATATATATATATATATATATATATATATATGTGTGTGTGTCATTGTAAAGAAATATGTCTTCATCACATTGATAGTTATGTTGAGACATAGATTGGTTTTCTCAGCATCTCAAAGAAAATACAATAATTAAAAAAAAATTGCTGTATTATTAAAAAAAAAAAAAAAAAAAAAAAAAATGATAATGGAATTTAACTTGGCAGCCTAATAACTCTTTAAAGTGGATGGCAATATTTTTACATATTTAATATTTTATAAATTAATAGATTCTATTATCTGTATATGAACTGGTTTTTGAAAACCCTACATATTTGAATACACACGTGACTCATACAGATAATGGAGTTTGTAAAAATTATAAAGAATTATTAGTCCAGCTTTATTACATTTTAAAAACCAAAATGGCATGATAGGTGACAATAAGTTTCCTTTTCTTGTTATAATGTTTAAAATTTCTTTTAGTGTGTCAATCACAATTGAATTTCTCTAAAGCAAAAATTTTAAACTTTTGCTTATGTTAATTACATAAAAAATGTATCTTTCATCAGGGTTTTTTATCGAACAAAGTAAATAATTTTTAAAAACAGTGTTTTTATACATTTAAAAATATTTTGATATAAATTTTCTCTTCATAATATTTCTGCACTGTTACAACCTTTTCTAATAAAATCTTTAAATTTATGATAAATGTATGTATTATGTTTTTAACTAAAAATACATATCTAGGACTAATCTTTTCGATGACTATTTTATGCGATTTTCTTCTGTTGCTATTGTGGGAAAATGCTACCTTTTTAATTACTATCGAATTTATGAAAAATTATTTTATTTCTTTGTAATCATGCAAACAGTAAAATATTTTACTTTTAACATCCGTAGTGTTTATTCATAGAAAATATTTAGCATTTATTTAAAAATAGTTATTATTAACTAAAATATTATTTTAAGACAAATATTAACACTTTATTGAAGCCTGGAATTGAACTGAAAGCCTGTTATCCTTTAAGTGGAGGACAATATTTTCCCGTATTTAATATTTATAAATTACAGTATTTTACATTATCTATGTGTAAATTGGTATTTGAAAACCATTCCTATTTTTTCATCTTTGCCATTTTAAATACCAGCCTAAATTTTAAATATGCTACACACTATCTGTTTTTTTCAGAAACTGCATGATGAGAAAAGGCTGTTCAAATGCTTAGTGAATTAATTAATTAATTTTATTTTATATGTATAATATGGTAGTTTTTATTATTTGAACTAATGTAGAAAAATATAGTGAATTATTAAAAACTTCAATGAACTTGAAAGGGCACATATATTGAACATATATTTAAAAAAAAAACAATGCATTTTTTAGAATAAACTTGAAAGAGCACATGTATTGAATATAGAATATTTAAAAAACAATGCATTTAGTGGCTATCAAAGTATGTGTGCATATTATGTGCATGCTGGTAAGTAGCAAAATTATTAATATTCCATAAAACTAATTGACTATAATTTGAATTTTAATTGAACTATAATTTAGGAACAGACTACAAATAAAGTAATACCTAAACAATATGTTCATAAGTAGATAATATTTTTCTAGTGTAACTATTTTTGTAGCTTCAAACTCCTTCCACCTCTTTAATAAAAGTTGATTGTGCATATGTGCTTCTAGTTGTCATGGTTAAACTGGAATTGTTCTCTATGTAGCTTTTCCACAGGTGTTACACATTCATGTTGCATTATATAATCAAAAGTATGTTCTATGTTATTCTAATTATACAATAAGAAGTATTATACTTATATAAACCATTAAAACATTACCTTTGTTAATGCATACATCTTTAATAGAAACATAAATGCAAAGTATTTATTTTTCGTTCGAAAAATTAAACTTGAAAATGTAATTAATTACCTGTGGACTGAGCTATGTCACATTTTATATGTAAGCAGAGTCAACAAAGTTTAAAACTGTATTCATTAATAATGCTAAAATAAACTACAGGCAGGCTTGTAAGTATATTCATAAATACTCCAGGAATAATTATCAAACTGAAAATAAATAATAAAGAGATCTCATAAATATGTTATATAAACTTGATGTGCAACTCTGTCTTATGAATTTACTTTTAATGTTAAATCGGCAGCAGTATTGATTTTCAATTTTTTGCTTGGTTCTTTTCAGAATTTCCTTTGCAGCTAAATTTAATTAAGAATTGGTATTTGCATTTTTAATTTCCGCATGAATGTAGAGATTGCAAGAATTGGTGAATTTATCAGGCAACTTATTAAAACATATAACTTTTTAACTGTTTGTTTCACCAGATTATGTGCCAACAACTTGAATTCGTGTAAATGTGCTTCCTGTTCATTGACCTTAATACTATTCTTAAATCAAAATTTTGTCATTTTATGTCAAAAGCAAACTGTGTTTCTGCTATGATGAATACCTATGTGTAGAAAACCAATGTAAAAAGCACAAATAATGAAAATAGGTACTCTCTCTGCTTTTTTGGAAGAAGTTATCTTAGAAACTTTGAAACAGTTATATGATCATTTGTTATGGCTATTTATACTTTATGTTGGTTTTTTACACATTATGTATTTGTGTACTTTTACCCACAATCAAGAAATAATGTTCATCAATATATGCATAGAAGTATAAAATATTCTAATCTACATTCCAAATAATTGAACTTTTATTTGTTTTAAATATACAGTAGATTCTGATTAAATCAGACACATCAGTTCTTGCACGATTTGTCCCGATAAAGTATCTGCCCCAGTTATTCGGAGTAAAGTTAATATTTTTTTGTTTCTTGACATTTTGTCCAATTAAACAGTGTCCCAAATAATTGGAATCTATTGTATATATCCTTCAAAAAAGCTGTAGATAGTTTTAAGCCAATACTTCATAGCACAAAAGTCACAAGAAAAATGTATAATCAACTAAAAATCAAAGATATGTCATATTTATTAGAAAATAAGAACAATGTTTCTTTACATTTTAAATAGAGATATCTCAAAGTTTTGTTGGTTTTCTAAAATCTAAAGATGAAATTATGTCCTGGTTGTGGTAGAAGAGAAGTTTTCTCAAAAACATGTTTTCTTCAAGTGGGGGGGGGGGGGGTAGATTTAAGAATGGCATTAAGCACCTGAACATCAACAAGCAATTGGTCAAAATTTAATGTATTTTACATATATTTTGTGATCAGTATTGAATATAAGTTAAACACATTTTAAGTGTTTTTTCACTGCCAACATATATAGATTTTATTTTAGTAGTCTCTAGTATTTCATTTTTCAGTAATCACTTTAGTTGTGATTTTAATGGTGGATATTTTTATTTGATATTGCATGTTATGAATTAAATATTTACTCTAATAAGTACAAGTACTGTGTAACCAGTGCAGGGAAGGTTTTTGAGTTTCTATTTTTTTCTGTAGCAATAGATTTTATAATTTATTTTAAGTAATAATCAACAAGGTTAGTGTTAGTGTTATTTTTTTAAAGATATTTAGTTTTCTATTGTGTATAATGACTGATTAGTTTGAAGACATGTACCAGGTCAACAAGAAATTTCTGCTGTATTTTATGTCACTATGAAACAAACATAATTCTGTTGTTGTGAAAAGCACTTTTTAAATAAATGTTTAACTATAATTATTCTTTACAAAGTAAAAGAAAAGGAGCAAGAGAGTATTGATATGGCTTTGTTAGTAATTGATTTGTTGTGTATGTTTATTCTAAAATAAGCATTACTTTTCAGTGCAGTGATTTTTATAGAAATATATATTTGCTTTATTTTATTTACCTGATATGTGAACTCGTGAACTCTAAGCTCATTCAGTTAATATATTGCAAAGATCTTTTCAATGAGTTCACATAAAAAAGGATATATATTTTTTTTTTCTGTGGAATATTTATATTCGATCCTAAATCTGTTACAAAAAGCAGCTCTATCCATTATCAAGCTGAAAGTATTTCTATTGTTATTTTATATTCCACTGAAATATGCATTCTATTTTTGTTAGATTATATAGATTCTATTATTCTACTCCCCTCATTATCCTACTCCTTCTATTATCCTACTCTGCCTCAAACATTAGGCAGTTTTTATCTTTTTTTTTTTCTTTCTTTCTTTCTTTGAGAAATGTCATATTTTCAATTAATAAATGTTTGATTTCTATATTTTATTTAATCATACTGAATAATTACTTTTTAAAAGTACATTAAAAGGATCTCACTATACATTTCTTCAATGTGATCATAACTAAGAAATTAAAACTTCAGGCAATTAATATGGCTTTTCTTTTAAAATACAGTCAAACCTCGTTAACATGAACACGCTTAACATGAACTACTTTTAACATGAATTGTTTTCATAGTCCCCTATAAAAACGAGTACAAAGATTTGATACTGATAACATGAATTACTGTTAACATGAACAAAATTTTGATTCCCCTTGAGGTTCATGTTAACGATGTTCGACTGTATAGCATATGTGTTTTAATATATTATCCTAACATAGACCATATTGTTTTAATGGAATATTTAAGGCAAATGGTCATTTAAAATTAAATAGCTATGTTGGAAATTTTTGGCTTTCTGTAAACATGGCATGTTTATGTTTATACGCTGATGCCAGTTTTTGTAAGTTCTCTTAATAATTAACAGCATGATTTTTAATAACAGCTCTGTTTTTTTTTCTTTTTTAATAGTATAAGATCATGTTTCTAATTTCATAGGAAAAGCCCATGATTATAGAGAAATCATAGTAAGTTGTCATCTTTGTCGTTATAAAAATTTTTAGTACCCTACTAAAGTTGGAAATGTTATAATTAATATTGATTTTTATATTAACATGTCATGTAATAAGATTTCTTATTCTGTTTTTATTGGTATAACTTAACTAGTAGGATCTGTATGATATATTGTTGTTAGTCTTATTAAATGCACACACATGAAGATCAAGTAAAAGCATAAAAATATAACTCTGCTAGGGGGTAAAATTCCTGGAAAGTGCATTATAAAGTTATATATCACTATGTCTCATCCCCGCCTTTAGTTTTCAGATGGTATGTGTTAGAAATGTCTTGTTTCATATTCTTGTGGATACCTTTAATGTCCTGGATATTTTTCCCAAATCCTTCATATTTTCTTTTTTTTAACTGTAATTTAAGAAAGTATATATAATAATGAGGTTCTATTTCATCAGGGTGGCCAGCCCACCTGAAAGTCAAGGAAAACATGGAAATGTCAGGAAATTATGAATGAAACCAGGAAATTTTAGTGAGATTTTGAAATTGACTCACAAGTATGCTCACAGTATGATTTCATGGAAGAGAAAGAGACATTTCTTACAAATTTTACAAAATTTATAAAAGATGATGCTTTAAAAAATGCCTCTTTTCTAACAAACATTGATATTTTTCATAGTAAATAAAACATTTTTTGTTGGCAACTTTTTTTTCATTTTATGCTAATCAAGCAAAATATAAAAATTGTACAATGGATCAATTAAGTTTTCTGAAAATAATCTGGCTTGTATATTAGTTTTTTTAAGTAGAATTAAATGATTTGGGAAAATGAAAAAGTTAAAATGTTGACCACCCTATTATATTTATATAAAGCCAAATTTCACTGTAGTATGGAATTTTTAGTATTGATTTGAAAATCAGTCTTTGTTCATTTAAATTATGCACACAAAAAAAGGTTAGATATGGAATCGATAAAGTATGATGAGAAATTTTCCAAAATTTATATATGATAGATTTTTTTTTCTTTTTTACTGGATGTGATTAAGAAATCTTTAATTGTATTAATTGAAGTGAATTAAAAAAATGATTATTTAAGTAATCAAGTATGAAAGTTTTCTGCATTTTTGCAGAAATCCACTTTTTTAAATGCCTTTCTGGCTGATTTTGAGAATGATACAAAACCGGTAAGAAATCTGGACTGAGCAACATATGTTATACCTATGTGCATGCATGTTAATATTGTAATAATTTTGTACTCGTGTGAGGTCTAGATTGCACTTTCATGTCTCAGTAATATCCCACCCCACTGAAGGTGATGAATTATTTTTATCAAATATTGTCCTATTCTCATTACTGTCAGAAATACTAATGTTTTCACATGAAAAAATTTCCAATTCTAATAATTCTTATTTTTAGCAATTGAAGAGGGATCATAATATATAAAAGAGATTTGTATTTGGGTACTTTTCCAGTTTAGAGGAGCCTTGACCTTTTTTTTTTTTAAGCTTGGTATGATTCAGGCTTTATAAAGTGAGATTTGTTGCCTAATAATATAAACAGCTATGAAAAAAAGCCTGATGAACTTTTATGCTTGTTTATATATAAACATTTTATTTATATATATTATTATTGTTGTTTTTATATACAATTTACTTCTATTTGTATAAAAATATTGATAAATGGCTTGTTTATATTAAATAAATTGTATAAATATTGAAAAGAATTGCTAGTGTGCATGAAACAATGAATAGGTTGCTAGAAAATATGCATGAAAAAATTCATTTTTCGCTAAGTCCATTTTTTCTATCTCGCCAAGGCTGAAAAGTACCTAAATTTATCAAAATCTTAATTGACCTGTAATCTTGCTGTGTGTGTATCTATTTATTTTTAAGGGCTCTTGCAGATAAATATTTCTTAATTTAGAGAGAGAATGCAGAAATTTAACCAGCTAAAATTTCATTTGCATTTCCTCCTCCAGTTAACCAGTAAATTCGTTAAACATGGGATAATTCTCTAATAGCAGATTTCATACTAGAAATTAATATTTTTGTAAAAGATTGTATAAAAAGTTTGAATCTCTATAGACAATCTCTTTAAACAGAAGTATAGTGTAAAGTAGTAGTTGTATTTTACTAGTCTTTTTTGCATGTGTTGTACAGAAAGAACTTGATGCTTTCGTACATCATGAAACAAGATTCACCAATACTTTAATAAAATTTTTATCTGTGAAAAATATGTTAATAATTTAATGTAACAATTTTTTTTCTGTAATTAAAAAAAATTTTAAAAATTATACGATTTTTAAATTTATTTAAATATAAATTATAATTTATGTAGAATTATATCTTATGTCAATTAAATTCATAGTTTATATTGTAACCCCTCATTATACAGTATTTTTAGATGTTTATTCTCCTTATTACATAGACATTTGCCTGTTAATTAGTTAATTCATTTGAATTATTTAATTTCTAATACAGTGACAAAAATGTCAACGTCTTAGAAAAAATTATCTTACTTCTTCAAAAAATATTTTGTTTATTCCAATTTTAATTCTTTTTTCCTGGTACTCTTTTGCTGTATAAAAATTTTGAACATAGCATAAATTAAAAAATGATGAATTAATTATTTTTTATGTTTTTGTCCAAGTTCAAGACAGTTTACCACTTTTATAAATTTATTACATTGGTCATTGCTTATTCTAAGTGAAAATGACAATATTTGTAGGAAATTTTACTTACAAATTTTGCACTTAATAATGTTACATTTGTGTAATGAAGAGTTTTACTCTGTAGACATTTGTTATCACAACAACCCATACTACTAAGTTTTTTATTATAATGACCAATCAAAAGAAGTATTAAAAATTTTGCCATTCACTCAATGTAATTTTCAGTCACATCAGTTATCAGTTAGATCAATGTAAAGATCCTTTACATCTTTTCTACCAATATTTGTTTGAGACTGGTTGAATAAAAAAAAGGCGGTACTTACATATTATCCATGTCAGGAAGACAGTTTTCAAAAATGGTTGCTAATTGCTAAATGTGTTGAAAACAGTAATTTAATATACATTAGTTAATGCATAACATCATTAAAATTTGTAAACAATATGAAAGCAAACAAAAGTAATACAAAATAGCAATTTAATGTATATTTCTTAAATACATAATACAGTAGGCTCTCATTTTTATAAACTCTCAGGAACTACGAAAATAATTTGTTAAACTGGGGGTTCATAATTTAGAAAGGAATTTAAAATTATTAGTATTATACAGTGTAATGTTTATGAGATACTATTCACTGTTTTATAATATATTCGGAGTTGGTTCTTTATTACCAATTTATAAATATGATATATTCTATAAAACAAGCTAGAAATATAAAAATTTTTAAACATACATACATTTAATGAGACATTAAGCACTAAAATAATCACTTGATTTTGTATGTTTTAAAACAATATGTTGAACAATGCATGATTCCATTTTCTTTATATTTGCAAGCATTTCACAATTATTACAGGCCTCAAATAATTGCTTAAGTCCCAAAGGCATTCTGCAATTTGTTTCAAAATCGGTGTTGGGGTTAGTTCCTTTTCTTCTTGATCTGAAAATTCCATCTTATTCTCATTGATAAAGTTGCTGATAATTGCACCATCTGATATGTCTTCTCTGCAAATATTAGAATCTACATTTAAAAAGTCCTGGAATGAAGAATTTGGTAACTGCATTTTTCTACAGCAAAGTTCATGTATGAATAACTAACGCATCTTCACTAAAATCATAGGACTTATTGTCATGGAATTCTTCTGGTATGTCTATTTTTTTAATAAAGCCTCCATGTCGAAAGACATTAGAAATTGTCATATTAAAAGCATTATTATTCCATGCACTGATTGACAGAAGCATTGCACCACAAATATCAATATTTTCATTCCAAACTAAGGATTACTCTTTGCAAAAGCACCCTTTTATGTTTTCACTTGAAACTATTCATTATGCCCTGATCGATTGCCTGTAAAAATGAAGTTCCATTTGGTGGGAGATACACCACATGGATTGCTTGAAGACAAGAGTCTTCTATATGTGAAATACAATTGTTCTCGATTAGGTGAACTTTGCGCTTCTCTGCTGAAAAACAGTTATTTATACCCAATGACTTTTCATAAATATCACTAGTTATCCAATTCTTGGTGTTAGTATAGTATGCAGCAGGAAGCTACTGAACAATTTTGGAGCATTTTGGAAAACACCTGGGCTTCAGATACTTTCCAATACAGAACAGGGACAATTTTTGTGACCCAGTCATGTTGGTTGCAATCAAAACTAAGTTTCTGTCTGGCTATCTTACCTCCCAACACATTTATCATCTTTGAAGGCTAATGTTCTCTATAGCAAAATCTTATAAAAACAAAGCTGTTTTGTTCACGTTAAAAACATCTGCAGCATATATGGAAAGCAACAATTTTAACTTTTCTTCTTTCCATTCATTTACTGATGATGTATCTGCTGCTCCCCTTTCACCATATAGTTTTTTAAACTCAAGCTATTCTGGAATTTAAATTTCTTTAACCAACCATCCGATGTCTTGAAGTCTGTTTATTTTGGAAGCCAAAAAGTGTGATTTTTCTTTAAGCACATTTGCATCAACTGGAATGATTAAGTTTCTGATTTTTCAAAGCCAACTAAGCAAAGTCTTTTCCAAATTTGAATGTTTTAATTCTCGAAAATATTTTTGATATCTCGATAATAAATATCTAATAAATATTTCCCAATCTCCTCCTCGACTAACAAAATTTCACTGATTGAGTTGTACAGATCAAATAAAGTTACAAAAAGCAAACACACTCTTTTAAATTAAAGCCATCACCCTTTTAACCACAATCACCCCCCCCCCCCCCCCACATCTAACAACATCACATTCACGGAAGTAAAGAGGGTGGGGTGGGTTCACTGTTCCCACCACATTCAGTTTTCTGTCTGTTATGCGATATTATCTATCGTACTTCTCAGATTATTTGCCTCAAAATAGCTCAAAGTTTATTTAAACCTGATACTGAGTTCCAATGAGAACTAAACTCAATTTGCAAAAGAAATTTTCCTGATTAGTAATTTGTAAATGGCAGTGAAAAATTACATTGTATCTAAGGAGGTGTATTCGGAATTATTTGCTAATTTGTGTAAAATCATGAGTTTTATAGAGAGGTTTGTAAAAATGAGTATCTTCTGCATCATGTTGGCTTTTAGCGATAAAAGCTATTTATAATAGTATTTTTATTTTCAGCAACATATTATGACTGCCAAAATGAATATATATATTCTATACTATACCTATAAGTATAATCTACATATCTATATGTATATTATGTCATATTACATAGTAATATAATACAATATAATATATATATATATATATGTAATTCTGCAATTGCTATTCATATGGAAAATATATTATGTTAACTATGAAGTTAAAACTTAGAAAGAGAAAAAAAAGGGGGGGAGGGTACTGTAATTAGTATTATTGGTGCCATTGTTGGCACCATGTATGTTCCTGGCATGGATAATATGTACCAAAAAAAATTTAAGAATCTTTAGTCTTTTCAAAAAGAGTAAAAAAAATGTTGAAAAGTTACGGTTGTATTGTTTATGCAATGTATTTAAATTTTGCAACAATATTAGAGAATTTTAAAATAGTTAATTAGAAATGTGAAAATGTATATTTTTATTCAGTTTTTCAAAGTTTTCTAAAATGTAGAATAAAATACATTGCTGTTTCCTGTTTGTTTTATTTAGTAACCACCAGACCTGCCCAATATTTCCTGGGGTTACCTTGAAGGTTAACAATTTAGTAATGTATGTGTGTAAAAATTAGTAAGTTGTGCTATGCTAATTACATGTAGCAGAATTTGATATAATTTAAAAATTCAAAACAATCATTCCATTCTTTTTTTTTTTCATTTTGAAAAAGAATTAGTAAGAAACTTTGTTCTGTATATTGTGGGGTTACTATATTGTTTAAAATTAGTGTGCAATATATGTTGAAGATTACATGTTTATCAAAGATTTTCTGATATTTTTCAAAATGTGCCATATCATCAGGAATTTCTTTCTTTCTTTTTTTTTTAAAGCTTGGTGCTAATTCTTTTGTTCCAATTTTACTTTAAATTTTTTTGAAATTTTTATGTGTATATATAAATATATCTATTAAGTTTATTTCATGCAGTTATGTTTTATGATCTAGAACTGTACTTATTTTAAATGCTGCATAAATATTCATGTAATTGACTTTTTATGAATGTGCTTTATTCAAAGACTGCCGTCTATTAGTTATTTTTGTTGTTATTGATGTGCCATATCGTTCCTCAAAAATATTTTTCATATAAAATGACTGAATAAAATCTACATTTTCTAAGTCCATACTTGTCATGTTTTCTTTATCGTATTGCTGATTGCTTCAGATATGCAACTCTGACATTAAAACCTTTTAATCAATATTCTATCTAATAATAGTAGCCATCAGGGATGAGGGATTTTCAAGAAACCTTACCAGGCAAGATTTTTTTTTTACCTGCTAGCAATATACAATATAGTCGAAAATTGTTATAGTAAAATTTGTACAACTGCAAAAATTCATTACAATGCATTTTCATTGTAACATAAAATTTTAATATAAAAATTTAAAGATTAATAAATATAATGGCCTTTAAAAAAAAAAAAATTTTTTTTAAGTTTTCTTTTTATTTTTTGTTTTTTGGCACTTTATAGAAAATAGTAGGCTATGCCAATGGAAGAAGATTATGGAAGATTAATGGCTTTAAATGGGAATTTCATCAAATTAGCCAGCTATTGCCAAGTTGAATTCATATGTGGCAACTTATTTTTGTCACCCAAGTTGGCCAAAATTTGCCGTTACTGTGGTGATCCTGTCGTTAGTACTTTTCAACAAATACTCATTATATTCATATGTATTCATCAATACACTCATTCATATATATGCGAATGTAGTAATTATGTGGGCAACAATGTAATTAAAATAGATAAATGTTGCACCAATGGAGCTATTTTTTTTTTTCAATTAATATTAAACAATCGCAATGTTATTTCTGTCGGGGAAAATTGAAGTTTTGGGCAGACGTTGCCCCCCCCCCCCCTAAGGTATAGAATTTTAAAAACTCAATGTCCAATTCAGGTATTGCCCTCAGGAATACATATATATTCCAAATTTCAAAGGTCTATGTCAACAGGAAGTGGGTGAAAAATGAGTAACAAGATTTGACTGCCACGGACATACATGGCAGTCAAATCACACTCAAAATTAACTTACATAATTGTCAAATTAACTTACATAATTGTAAGTTAAAAGAAAGCATGTAAAAAATATAATAAGCTGTGACAGAGCCAGGTCATAAACTGGGATTCTCCCACCAAAATTGGGAATAGTGGCATTCTCTGTAAAAAAGTTTTAAAATGTTTAAAAAAATCAGAAAATAAAATACTAGAAATGTGAAATCACAGATTCATGGAAGATTTTTGTCCTTGAAGCAATATTTTTCATTACTATGTTTACACTGCAGCAATTAGCAGAAATACAAAATATGGCCATTAAGTAAAAATATATAAACATTTTTGGTATATTTTTAATAGTCTGCAGTTTGTCTAAAAATTCACTTGCTTATTGTTGTAATTCCCTACCCCCTAGTAACCATCTTATATTACACAGGTTTTGGGTTTCACTTAAAATTTTATGAGTCAGCCTGGCTCACTAATCATAAAACTTTGAGTCAGTCAAACAAGAAAATGTGTGTCGCGTAATTGAGAAAAGTCATGAGTCTGTTTTCAACAAACTAATAAATTTAAAAAAAAAACTATTAGAACATTAACTCATTAAACACTTACTAATACGTGCTGTAGTGAAATATTTTCAACAATTTTTCAATAAGCCATGGAAGATTGAGTTAAATTTAGAAAACATGGAAATTGAAGCAATCAATCCATACAGATTGCAATTGAATACTTGGGAGACCTTTTTCTCTCCTAACTCAGCAACTAAAACAATCCATTTCTCAAATGGTTTTATTTTTAGTAAAAGAGAGAATAGTGGTGGGTTTGGAGAGCAGATAATAACAGAGATATTTCAGAAAGAGAGATAAGTTGTTAGTTTTGTCTCGCAATTGTAAAATGAATCCTGTTTCATGAATTTTCTGGATTTTACATGTGAAATGAGAGTATAAGCAAACAATGTTTTCACTATATTAGAAATTTTAATGCATCCTTGTAAAAAGTGATGTTATGGCCATTTTCAAAAAGGAAAATATTGGGACTTACTTCATAAACATATTCAAATCTTATTGCCATTGGATATCTATATTGTAACTTATAATATACACAATTTTTTGAAAAGTATATAAAAACTATGCACGAAATTATCCCTATTTTTAGCACTTTCCAACCTAGTTGAAAAGTGCTTATGACTTCGGTTTGTCTGGCCGTCTGCCGTCTGGCCGTGCTCTAACTCCCGTAAATATGCTCGGATTGCTCTGCAATTTTTATATGTTATTGTCGTTATCTATAGCATGTTCCCTATTTCAACGGAAGTGTGTAGCACTTATAGTTTTTTTACAGGGACACTCAAAAGAATTCCGTTACATTGCGGTCTATGGGGAAAAATCATTTGCGGTTTATTTAAATAATGTTTCACTATTTTAAACGCATTGTAATTTATATATATTACTAAGGTGCATTAGAAGAAGCTTAATATGGAACAGGGTGTGCATAGCACTTATAGTTACTTTACAGGGAAAGTAAAAAGAATTCCGTTACATTACGTCTATGGAGAAAAATCGTCTGCGGTTTATTTAAATAATGTTCAAAATATTTTAAACGCATTGAAATTTATATAGATCACTAAGGTGCATTACAAGAGACTTACTACGGAATATCGTGTGTATAGCAGTCATCGTTCATTTACAGGGACACGCAAAAGAATTATCTACTGTCTGTTGACAATAATTCCTGGAAGTGCGTTTTAAGTTATTGAACGCGATTTTAATTTTAACTTGCTTTTTGTCTATTACGTGGTGTGTATAAATTCTGTAGATCCTATACAGGGCAGCACAAAAGTTCGCGAACACATTTCTGTTTATTGACAAACTCCAGACGCAGAATTTTAAACTGTGCTACGCGTTTCCTAACTGAACTAAAATTATCATCCTATGTAGCATATATACAAATCTATAGATCCTATACAGGGCTGAATAAAATTATTCGGATATTTTTCCGAATATTGTATATGTTGGAAATTCCTGAAATTATGTTTTTAAATATGTTATGCGTTTTCTAAATTGTTTACTTAGATGTTAGCTTTTAGCTTATCAAACGGTATGATTTGTAAAATTATTTTGGAAGCGTTTGAAAGTGCTATATAATCTATGCTTGACGCATGATTTTTCGTTCTTGTTTTTCATAATTTTAGTTTCAGAAGATTCGGGAATAGGAGGAGTTGGGGACATATTTTTGCAGTACACTTTGGACGATATCTCTGAAAATATAATACCTAAAATTAAAACATATTTTGAGTTCAGTGTTACGAGATGTTTCGAACGATACCCTCAATATACAAAAAATAAATTTTTCAAGTAACCTAATATCTTGGCTAATTACTGACAATTATTTTCCAAAATCATTATCAACAATCCTTGGATGCCCTTTGGCTCCTGTTAATTTTTGTTCCAGTAGATTCGGAAATAGAGGGGGGGGGGGACATTTTTGCAGATATCTGGAAGTATAATACATAAAATTAAAACAAATATATTTTTTAATTTAGTGTTGCAAGATCTTTCACATGATATACGAAAAGAATTTTTTTCAAGTAACTTAATTAACCGCTCTTAAATTTTTCTTCAGTATATTTGTGAATGGCTAATAATCTATAAATATGTGGATCAATAGACTTTATAACTCTCCCAAGTTTGAACTTTCCATGTTCCATAGTTTATGAGAAAAACAATTGTGACAGAGAAACACACGAGTGATCATATAATCGTTCTGTTTTTACTTTTTAAGTATGGAACCCTAAAGATCCAAGGTGTCCAAGAATTTTAAGACTTACTGTATCTTTTCATGTATGCTGCAATCTCAAGTAACACACACACACACAATATTTAATATGTCATTTGGTAAGAAATATTTCAGAGAAAAATTCTATTTGAGTTGCTAAAATTGCCCAGTATTCACAATATATTGCTTATTGGTTTCTCCAAGTTTCAATACAAAATTGCCAGCCAACAATTTTTTGTAGGTTATCTTTGGTCATATTACAGAGGCCAGTCAAATCCCAAACACTCATCATACATCATGTGCATTTGGATTTTTAAGGTGAATTTTGTAGGGAAGAAAACATGCGTCATATATGAAATAAATACTATAAGGTACTTCTCCATTATCCCGTCGACCAATTTTCATTTTTTTTTTAAATTATCGCCAAATAAACAAATGGAAGAATGTTGCCATTGGAATATCAAAATAAATTCGGAAAAGTGAACAACTCACCAAATTCCACCCGATTCGGAACCACTCACCAAAGTGTCAACTATCAGTAAGTTTAAACACACAAAAATTACAATATATTAATGAAAATAGAAAAGAAAAATCTTGGATATTTATTTATTTACATTATTTTTCTTAATTATCTTTCTCAGCTGGTGAACGTCAGTTTCCGTTTGTGACGTCAGTTGAAATTGATCTATTGCACTTAACTATGAATCGTAACATTTTTTTCAATGCATTTTCTCTTAATATCATGGCACAGCCATTTAAGGACTCAATTGTTATTTTAATTAACAAAATAACTAATAAATCGGTAAAACATAATTGAAAATACAGGTAAATGTAGAATTAACAAGTTGGAAATTGTACGTCAAACGTTACAAACGAGGTGCGTTCGTACGCACGTTTTAGAATTAAATTCATGATATCCCGTGCGTAGAACGGGTTAAACAGCTAGTTAAGTATATATTTTATGACACTGTTCATACAAATATCTTAACTAGTTATATAAATATTCAGATATATATGTATCAGCTAGTTATATAAATATTCAGAACTTGATGATTTTTAATTCTGTGAAATGAATTATATCTTCTGCAGATTAATTTCTGTCATAAAATAAGTATCTCGGTCGCTTGACAATTAAACTTCGGAAGCTCCTATAACAAAAAAGCACAGATTTAAAAAAAAAATTTCAAATTTCTTAATAAATATTTTTATTAATATCTCCTAAAGTTTTGATTCGATTTTAATAAAATTCGAAATGTCTCGACAAAATTCTGCAAAGATAATATATTTTAAATTGCAAACCATTTGGTTGGGTAGTTTTTGCGTTGTTATATGCGGACGGACGGACGGACCAAACGACGACTATAGGTGCTACGTATTTATATAATTACGAACGCACCTAAAAACAGTTTCATGACATAACAAACACGTTTAATGCTTCTGACGTCAAGTGAATGGGACTACATTTTTAGTGTTAAATCCTATAGTTTGGCGGGGTTTTTTTTTTTTTTTTTAAATGAAAAGTGGTCGATGGGATGATGGGGAAGTACCTACTATAACTTCTTAATATTTTTTAAAAAGGCAGTAATTATTGTAACTTAACCTTTGTAAACATGAGAATATTTTTATTTTACTTTCTTTGAAGGTCAATCTTTTTTTCATGGCATATATATTTAAGAAAGATGATTAAAGGAAATATTATTCATCATGTAACTAAGATTATGTTAAGAGTTTCTATTGTCTACTCTTCAATTAACCTTTTACCCACCGCACCATTAACTTCTTGTCAGATTCATTTGAAAATTTAGATAAAAGTCTATGGTTGTGTGTAAAATTTTGGAATGATATGTAAAATAGAAGTGGAGTTAGAGGTATGTTCCACTTGTGGAACATTGGCGGTACGAATAAATTATGTAAACTAGTTAGAACAGAGTTGGGCAAAATACATCGAAAAACCATTTTCATTACAAAATACATTGGTTTTAGAACCTAAAATTCAAAATACTTTTCAAATTGTAAAATTACAAAATACATATATTTTCCAAATGCATACAAAATACATTAATTTTAATTATTCTGCATTATCTTGCATTACGCAAAAATATTTTAATTGCAATGTCATGGCGTAAATAAAAATAATGGTAAAAATTAAGAAAATTGTATAAATAAATATAATAAATTTTTATCTACTGTATGAACAGGTCCGTAAACACAAAAAAGAGGTCTGCACGGGCTGGAATTTCCCGGACCTGGCTAAGCCTGACCTGTAGAAAAAATTCTTTGGCACGACCCAGTATAAAAGTATAAGTTCGGCCCGACCATGTCCGTACAAAAAATTCTTTGGCACAATCCGGTATAAAAGCTAAAAATTCGGTCCGAACCTAGCCCGGCATATACAAAAAATTTATTAGCCCGTATAAATTCCAAAAGTTCGGCCCAAGCCTGTCTCGTACAAAAATTTAATTGGCCCAAGTGAATTTCTACAAAAGATGCTGATGAGGTTAAAAATTCTCTTGCATGAGGTATTCTGAAAAAATTTATTTATTATTTATTCTTCATTTTTTTAAAAGCACCCAGAGCTGCAAAGTACAGGTACAGCCATTCCGAAATACTGCCCTCCCTAGATTTATTTCTGCCTTTGCCCATCTAAACTACATTAATTTTTTTTTTTTTTTTTTTTTTTTTTTTTATGAATCTTTATTTGTATGCAAATGTTTGAGTTATCATTAATATTATCCATATTACATGGTTTGGAGGCTTACAAATGTGAAAAAAAGCTATACAGAAATATCTTTTAATACAGAATCGCATAGGAGTGAAAAAAATTCGTTATAGACAAGTTCCTACCTTAGCTGGTACATCACCTGTTGTAAATGTATTATGTTCTTTTCACACGTATTATCACATTCATTTTGCATGAATGAACATATTTTTCCGTTTAAGACGAGATTCCATCAAAGACAGATTTATTTTCACAGGTTTTCCAAATTTTACTGGTTTTTGCACGGGACAGGTCGGGTCAAGGATTTTTATACTATCTGGGTCGACATGATAGAGCTACATCAATTGATGAAAATCCCTGAAAAATGAAATATTTTAAAGATGTTTATTTTTGTTGAATTTCTAAAAAAAATACTGAACCAATTTTGAGGAAATTTAAATGGGACCAACTCAAAAAAACACACGATTAAATCTGCATTGTTTTCATAATCAAGGTTCCTACACAATTGTGGTAAAAAAATTCCCTGACTTTTCCAGGTTTTCCCTGACCTTTCTCAATAAAAATTTGGCTTATATATTGTTGTAAAACTCTCCACAATGGATACATCCCACTTACAGGCAGTTGCTAATTTCCATAAAAATACATTAATCTAATACATAATCTAAAATCTCCATTCTTTCGCAAACACACTCAAACTGACACTTATTTTATAGTGCTTAATACTGGAATAAGATTTCTAAAATAAGGAGATAATGTTGCCTACAGCTAAACAAAAAGTGGAAGGATAAGATTTGTAATCACATGATGAATAGGGCAAAGTCCAGAAATGTTTAAATCCAAGTGGTATAACATTCTATTTCAAACTGGAACTTGCAGCATAAAGCTATTTTGTCTTTATCTAGTAGTTAAGTTAATAGAACTAAACCTGTCATGCTGACAATTATTTAATTACTAGCAGAACCACCCGGCTTTGCCCGGGTTAACATGAATTAAAATACAATAACAATGACGACAATATGATTTGTACATACTGAACCATAAATCGATAAAAAAGACAATTAGAAAAAAAAAGCGTTACTTAAACTCAACCATAGTAATAGTTTTAAACTTTATAAATGAGAATGCACGTTTTCTTTGCGCATACAATATAAAAATATACGATTTTCCTGACATTGAAAAAAAATTACCAAATGTCGTAAGATTTTGCAAAATTCGCTTTCATATGGCATCTATCTATATTATAAAACAAAAACATATCCGTGAGTAATGTCGCCATCATATGGACAGTAGCACCGACCTAACCATTAAATTTTGCTTGAACTGTATATTTGTAACTTCTAAATATCGCATAATTTCATTTTTTAAACTATCAATTCGAAAAAAATGCACTTTCAAATGTAGTTGAAAAGTTTATCTCAATTTACTGATTATTTATGGATTTTAAAGTAATTTTAAAGCATGTATATTTTTTAATTCGTGTCCAATCCAATTACGAAAGATTAACTTGTTTGATCTTTATAAAGTAAAGACATTTATTTCTAAACATAGCACATTTTTATGAGGCACAATAGCACATAGCACAATTTTTATGAGGTCGAATAAAATAAATGTACTCTCAATGTTATTCGTTTGAAAAGCGTATCTCAATTTATATATCGGATTTTATGTATTCGGTCTTATGGATTTTAAAGTAATTTAATATTCTGGAAAATTGTACGGTAAAAGGATGTTAAAACTTATACTTTGGCGACCAATACATGAAAATTACGCTACTTTGTGTAATTGCTATAAAATACTAATATTTTATGAATGAAAACCGGCACATGATTTAAAATATGACGACACTTTCACCGTTCAGATTTTCCTCTGACCCTCTGAAAAGCAAAATGGTTTCTTGCGTGTTTACTCAATTTAACGTAGGCAAAACGTTGAGCTAAATAGCTTAAAGTTTCGTTAACTTTCCGGTAATTTTTAAGTATTTAGAATACATTATATTATGTATAGGAAATAATACATTATTAATTACTAAATCTGCTTGTTCTTTTCGCCTAAAATTAGTTGAGAAATACGCCTTTACTTGAGTGCGTGACATTACATTGCACATTATCTATTTAAACCATAAAATCGCTTAAAGATATTCAATATTATTGTACTCAAAGAAAAATTTAAAAAATTAATATTATTAAATACTAAATTTAACTAAGAAATTATAATCACAATGTAATTTAAACTGAATTTGCTAAAATTGCGTTTTGAAATTATGTGATTTTTGATGCAAAACATTATTTTTCAAAAATAAAGTGTTCTCTTAAGAATTGGATAATAATTTCGAAGCTGGTGAAATGAAAATTTCGCCACGTTGTCGAACGTATAAAAAATATATTATTTTTGTTAAATTAAAATAAATGTTTTATATTTAAAAAAATGCATTTAATTTTTTTTTCCCGATAGACCGTTTTACTTTTAATCTCATTTGTTTTAACACCCATTTTTAAAGCAAAAATAATGGAAAATACCGTATTGTTTTCTTTAAACTCAATTTTTATTAATAGGACATCTACTGTCCACCTACATCCAAGGAATTTAAATATGCCTCCTTGGTTGAGGCTCAAGTTGAAAAAAGTTACGATGTAAAGATTGCTAAATGTCAATATTTGACAGACGATTTTTGATTATGTTGAATAAATTGAATCATGAAGTTTGAATGCGCAAAAAAAAATTTTTTATTTCTTAGAAAATTTACTTTAATATTAACAAACCAGTAGAAACAATTTGCCTTTGTAAAATTAGGAGGTAAGTTATTTATTTTTCTCCAAACACATTTAAATATATGTACTATGTCGTTTAAAGCATTTATAGTAATCTTTGTATTATGCAAAAAAAATCACAACTGACAAAATTGACGTCACTTTCAGATTTCAAGTAATCTGAAATTGGTTTATAAAAATATTGACCATACGCAGTTCCTTTGAATGGCAACGGGAAAGAAATTGAATTAGAAATTGAGGGAAAAAAATAGATTTCTGTAATGATAAATTATGGGAAATGTTTTAAAAAAGCGGTAAAGAATGGTCTGAGAAATTTTTAAAGTTGACAGTAATTTTACTCATGTTCTAAAGTATATGTACATCAAGTTGAGTTCAAATCGGACAAAAACTGTAGATTTGTATAAGGAACATACATACATACCAAGAACGGCTTTTATATATATAGATTATAGCTATTATTCCAAATCTGGATATTTATTTTTTGGCTCCTAAAATATTTGAATTTTCTTTAATCACAGATTTTGTATTTAAATTAGAAAAAATTAAAATGTAATAATAATGTTCAATTTGTACTGAAGGCTTCTTGTTAAGTTACAGTTATTAAAGAACGTTTAGTATCTATCTACATTATATTTAGTAAAAAGCTATTAACATGCTGTCAATATATACAGCTTTACAGTAAAGAGATAAATAACAGTACTAACAGTGAGATACTGACTACACTTGGTGCAGGCAAATTAAGCCAATAGAAAAGAAAAATCAGAGTTCATACACATTTTTAAAAATAAAAATCAAGGACTTTTAAGGACCAAAGCCAAAAAAAATTAAAGTCCTACAAATTGAATAGGCTATTGAATTATAATAACGTTTTAACATAAAGTTTCATTTTTGTAAATACAACTTTTAAGCATTCAAATAGCTTTGGGGGGGGGGGGGGGGTGCAGAGATTTTGATATGTGGGAATAGGAATTTAAAAGACTATTACTTATAGTTATTTCAAAATAACAAATATAGCAGGGGGAAAAAGAGAAATTTAAAGATTGTAAACTTTGTGTGCAAAAGGAAGTAGGAATTAATTCAAAGTTCTGGTAGGAAAAATTCAGATTATTTAACTATATTTGTCACTGCAAAGTAAGAAGAGAGAGGTTAAGGAGAAGAAGCAATTTTTTTTGGGGGGAGGGGTGGGGAGAGAGAGAGTTCAATTATATGCTTATTTATCATTACTATAGAGTTTCAAATAGGGTAGAAAAGTAATTAAATATTAAAGAGCTTTAACATTTTTAATCTTTGCACACTTTGTACAGGGGAAAGAAAATGTGAAAGCACTTTTTTTTTTTTTGGGGGGGGGGGAGGAGGAATATAGGGGAGCAATTATTTATTGTTTCAATAAAGGAACAAACAGAACAGAAAAGTTTTAAAAAATAAAATAATTTAAAGATTTTAAACTTTGAAAGCTGGGAAGGGGGTAAATTGAGAAGCAGAAATTTTTGGAGGTGAAGAAGATGTTGATTAAATGATTGCTTAGTTATTTATCATTACTAAAGATTTACAATTGGGACAGAAAAAAATGAAAGAGTTAGAGTAAGTATGTGGAAGGAAAGAGGAAGTGGGGGGAAGATTTTAATTTTTAGGATTTGGGTCTTTGTTAACTGACCAGGTCTAATTTCCGAAAAAGCAGTGCCTTTTTTTGTGTATGCTGTGCTGTATTCTTTTCTTTTATTCTAGAGATAAATTCTAAAAAAGGTATGTGCTTCCCTTAACTGTATGAATTTCTGATTTTTAATTATTTTTCAAATAATACTGTTGTTGCATGCATAGTTTGCATAAATTTTATATAAGAATTTTAAATCAGAGGAATAATTAATTCAAAATTTCTTCATTTACAATGATAACTGAGCTTTTGTTGGAAAGTAGAACATGAAAAATTCCCTGACTTCACCCCCCCCCTCCTCCCGACTTCTTCAAATATTTAAAAATTTTCCTGACATTTTCCTGACTTTTTGCCTCAATTTTTAAATTCCCTGACCCGTATGAACCCTGCATAATTGAAATGAAAGGTTTTCTTCAAATTAGTGTTGCCACAAAAATAAAATACCGCATTATATGATCCTCAACAATGATTATAAAAAAAATAATAAATAGTACAAGAGATAAAATGTGACATTTTCTCATGGGTTTATTTCATATTTATGATTAAAACCAAAATTTAAATTGAAACGTTTAGAAGAAAAATATATTATTGATCGATCGAAGCAGTGCTATCCACATTTAGCGTAAAAGGTACGATTTATTATAATAGATTAAATTGTAATTTAAATATATTTCAATTGATTTTTCTTTGTCACGTGTTTTACCTGAAAAAGATGACATCTTCCAATAAAGTTAAAATACAATTGCCCCCCCCCCCCCCCCCCCTCTTGCACATGACCTTTTTTTACTGCTAGGAATAAATGTGATGATATTCTGGCTTGACTAATGTTGTTTGCAGATATTTTTATCCTTATTCTTTCTGTAAAAATCTAAATCTGCATCTGAAAATATTAGATATTGCTAAAAAATATTAAACTGCAGTGCGAAATCCTGGCACGGTGTCACTGGTATTAATTTAAGTGTCTTATTTTCAATTAGGAAGTACTTCTCATAAATAATTCACACCAAATTTGTTCAAATATCTTTATTTCAATGATTGTTTAATAATTACATAAAACATTTCATCTGTGAGTAATTCTTAAAATAATTATAAAGTTTCATACACATCAGCACAGGCATTCCTAGAAATATATTATTTCAAATTTGGCAACTAAAGTTTATCTGTCACTCTCCAAAAAACATATGCAAACATTCAAACATGCAAGGAAACTTTATATACAATCAATAATTTAAAATTATCTCAAGCAATTACATATTTACAGATTTTTTTTTTTCTTTTTCTTTAATTTGTGTGTATGATTTAAGTTCTCCTTCAACATAGCTCATACAAGCAACAAAGACAATATTAGCTAAAACCAATTCTAAAATTAATTCATGTACATACATACACACTTTTTTTTAACTTCAAGAAATGCATTTTTCTTTAAATATACATTGTTCTTGCATAGATTTAACAGTTTGAATAATAAGATCACAACTGCTTGTATTCTGCACAATAGAATCTAACATTATTGCTACTTTTCAATCTTATTGCTAAAAATACACCAATATTTAACAAGAGGAATTTGAATTATGGCCTAAGCTCCAATTTGTATTGATACACATACATTAAACAAAAACTCAGTGAGCCATATACACACACAAAGTATCTGGTTTTATGATAGAAAGAAAAAACAAAAAATATCTAATAAAAAACATCTTGAGATTTGGATGTTTCCTAATATAAATCAGGAATTAGATATTGTGGAAGAGTTCAAAGAAACTATTTCAGATACTTATTATTTTTAAGTTGCAGCACTCATTTAAAGAAATTTCAATAACTGCAGAACTATTGAATCAATATTAAACCATAAATTTGGCCCACATATAATTTTCTACAAGCCAACTTAACTTTTTTTAAAAATCCGATATTTAAGCAGTAAATTTCGCATCTGCATCCAAGGTCTTCCAATTGATGCAGACACGTGTTAATTCTACTTCAATACAATGATCAGTTTTTCTTTCTCCCTATAAAGAATTTATAGTTAATATGCAACAATGTAAATTTATTGCTTCCTGAAACAATTGAATACAAAAACATTAAACAATTCATTTATGTAGATATGACTGATAATTTTTATGATTAACATTCTCCAAATGACAGATATAAATTTAAAATCTGTCTGCAACAATAACAAATTTCATTGGTGATAAATCCTTTAAATTTCCAACGATTCTTTTCTCCTAATTATTCATTTCATATATTTATTAAATACATGGATAAAAATAAAATAATTTCAACATCTACACAGTTTTTAATGCAATACAGTTCATTACTTTAGTATTTCAGCTATCGAATGTCTAAATGAGAAAACTCAAGAAGTGAGATCAAAACACACTTTAAAAAGTAGGAAAATGATACGAAAATCTCATTTTTAATAAATTTCAAAACTTTATTTAAATAGATTATTGATATTTTTTATATAAAAATGCTTAATAAATAATTCTATAATAAATAAACTGGAAGTGGCGTCTACATTTCTGGAGAGACATCGTGAGAATCCTCCACAGCTGATATTAAATGTATATATTATAATAAATGTATGGGAAAATCTTAGAAATACATTTCAGTGTGGCTTATGGTTAAACATAATTAAAATATATTTATACTGATAGTTTGTATTTGTGAATTTAGTTGAACACCGCAGACCTAGCTAAGGATAAGGGAGCTAGTATTTATAAAATTCAGTGGAGAAAAAAATGATTAAAATGACTAAAATACCAGGTTGATTTTGATTAGACAGTTAAATGATACATGACAGTTAAAAGTTGCATTGACTTTATAAAAAAATCACCTGATCTTAACTAAAAACATACGCCCGTTTTTAAAGAGCTAAAGTAATCAGTAAATTTCTGTAGATTTAGTACAAATGAAAATTTTACGGAACAACTTTACAAACACATTTTCCCAGAGAAATCTCTTAAATATGCATACAAATAATTACTCCAGGTGCATATATAGCTCAATGGAAAAACTTAAAGTATCGGAAATAGGAAGAAATATACACATATTTTTAAAATTACCAACATGTAAAGATTATAAAAAAGATGAAAGAATAAACTCCATGAAAGACAAAAATATAAAATCATTTGTTTTAACTAAAAATGATAAAACAATTACAACATATAACTGAAATTACAAATTTTGTATCATAAAAACAATACACTTTAATAAAATACAGGTTCAACTTTTTATGTCTTGTTTCACTTCTTTAAAAATAATTTTATAACAATGAGCAAAAATTTAATTTAAAATTTCTTTTTACATAACAAAAACAATCAATATAAATACAATTTATAAAATTATAACTAAAGAGACTTAGATGAAAATAAACTTTAGTATAATAAATATATATATATATATGAATATATAAGCAGCAAGAATGATTTCTACACATGTATGCTTGTTGCTTTTTATGATTAGCAATGATGTAAATAATACATTCCAAATAAATAAATCAGTTTAATGAATAAAGCCTTTGGTGTAACACATAGATCGCTAAGTAAAATATTTTAAAATACAGACCTAAAATATGCAACACAGCAAACATAATTAGGTTTAAGTAAAACACAGTGTAGTGAAATATACTTTAGAGTCTTCCAACAGAATGCGTAAGTCCACAAACTGGAAAAACTTCTTAAAGTGATAACGATAAAAACTTAATAAAACCAAGACAACAAAAATCAAATATCAGTAGCACAAAAAACGTAACAGGATTCCACAAATATATTTACAAAATAAACTTTAAACATTAGCTTTGCACACTTTATATATTTTCTTTTTTCTGTTTAGGTCTATACATACAGTATACGGTAAATCTTAAGTTATGTCAAGTTCCTAAGACTAGATTCAATGTTCCACATTTTGTTTCATTAAATATTCAAAAGTATGATCAAGGCATTTTTCTTTGCACAAAAATTACACTGGACAACAGAAACATAAGTGCAGTTATATTAATACACTTTGCATAGTTATGTTACAATTTAGAGCTATGATGATTATGATGATGGCACTTAATAGAAGCTCAGCTAATAAAACACTTAGCCAAACACCCTCCGACTGTGCTAATGCATTGGCGCAGCAAAGAGAAGCAATTTAGAAGATAAAATTCCTTTCTGAATGCTAAATACACACATAAGATAAACATAAAACTAATGTGAAATGGAGATGAATACATGACACATAAAAATCAATATAAAGGAAAGCATATACCTATTTTAAGGTTTCATAGAAATATCTTCCTCGATGCAAAATGGGCCGGAGAACAGCAGCAACATGTTTCAACAATGTGTTATTGTTGCTGTTTTTTTTTTTTTAATATATCTAATAATTTTGTATTCATGGTGTGTTTCGTTAAGAAGCCCTTAAACAGTTGTGAGCTAAGTTTATCTTGACTTTTCGCGATTCTTTCCATTAGTTTATATACTATACATCACATATTAATCATTTAATATAAAAACATGTAAAATAACAATTTTGTTCATGAATAATGATGATTCAAAATCTTCCCCAGGTGAAGTTCCCAGCTGCGCCAATCTGCTAATGCAATCAAATGATATGATGATGATAATAGTCTGGATTTGCACTTATGCTGAATAATGCTAAACTGTTATAACAAAATCATACCAACTTTCAAACTTTATAGATTTTAAATATTTTTGCCAAAATAAATTCTATTCTTGACTTCTATTCATCAGGAATCTTTGGTATAGGTGTATAGTTTAGCTGGAATTTACCTAAAATGAGAGAAAAAAGTAAGTCTTTATTACAATATCCTAACAATATTGACTAATCATTTTGTAAAGTAGAATTTTAGTCAATTCACCCATATGAGAAATGTTCAACTTAAGAAAACAGATTTTTCTATACAGGGAAAAAAAAATACACACATACACAAAAATAAAACACACGAAAACCCTAACAGTGATGCCGGGGATGTGCTATAGCACATCATTTAAGCAAAAAATTGGAGATGGGGTGCTTTAAAAATTTTTGATGGGTCCTTCATGATGCATAATTATTCCTTTAAAAGAGCTACATCACCAGTATACAACAAACTTGACATGAACCAAAACAAAATACTTACATTTTCTATTACACAAGACAAAATACTTACATTACGGCATCAATGCCTAATTTAAATGAATTAATAAATAGTTTAGCTAAGTGTTTTGTGTTGAAGTCTGAGTAATACTTATATATATATATTCAGATATTAAATCAATAATGTGCCTGTTTGTCAACAAACTGGCTTGTTGCGTGTCTACTCAACTTAATGCAGGCAAAACTTTGAGCTTAGCTATTCCTCAAAATTTTGCTAAATTTCTCATAATTTTCATGTAATTATAATACATTATATTATGTGTAGGAAATAATACATTATGAATTATTAGCTCTGCAAGAATTGTTACGACTACCTGTCAACATGTACAATTTTATACTACACTAGCAAAACCCTCGGCTTTGCTCGCGTAATTGTTGAAAAATGCCAAGTGGTATTCGTGGGCCTAGTTTCATGAGAGGAAATTTTACTGGCACAAATAATTAAAAAATTACTAATTTAGCCACATTTTGAGTAATCTTCATTTTTATACTGCATTAGGCGAACATCAGACTTAAATGATTAAGAAGAGCTAAAATTATTTCCAAATTAATGGTAATTTAGAATATTTTTTGAATATTTTTGACTCATTTCATTTTTCATAAGAAATTTAGAAATTTTCAGAAACAGTTCTAAACGAGTATTTATATCGTAAAAGTAAGCATCATGCCAAATTCTAATCTTCTAGTTAAGTAATTTCTGAAATAACTGTATCACATGAATTGCAATTTTAGAACTTTTTTGTTCCTGCACACATTAACACTTTTAAAATTTTAAAAACTGTTCTGTGAATAAATTTGTGTTTCTAACGTAACAGCCATTTAAAATTTCAAGTTTCTACCCCTAACAATTTCAGATAAATCACACTTCAGAAGTTATATAGAACTTTTCCAACTCATTTTACTATTTTAAATTTAGAATTTTTTTAGAAACCGTTCTTAGCAAGCACTGAAATTTTAAAAATAGCCACCATGCCAAATTTCGACTTTCTAGACCAGCAGCATCGCAATTTTAGAAAGTTTGATTCTGCACCTTTTTAAATTTCGAATTTTGCAAAAACTGTCCTGCATTTACGTCTAAAAATAACAGGCATGTTAAGTTTTAAGTTTCTATCCCTAACAATTTAGAAAAAAAAAAACAATTTATAACATTTTCCGCTTATTTTACACACTTGAATTTTGAATTATTTAGAAACTGTTCTTAGAGAGCATATATATCTTATAAGTGAGTATCTTGCTCAATTTCAAGTTTCTAATCCCTTCAGTATCACAAAAATTGCAATTTTAGAACGTTTCTCGCTGCTGCAACCCCTTGACAGTAGTGGCACTGACTTAAAATATAGCCTATGTTAGAGCAGAGATTGTCGCCATAAATTTGTCATTACGTTTCAAATCGGTTCTGTTGTTTCAGAGATTCCATAGAAATTGTAATTTAGAATGCATTTAGCTCATTTCACCCTTTTAAATCTCTAATTTTTTAGAAACTGTTCTTAGAGAGCATTTATATTATAAGTAACTATCGTGCCAAATTTAATATTTCTAGTCCCTTCAGTATTACAAAAATATAAATTTTAGAACATTTTTCGCTACCACACCCCTCTGGAATAGTGATACTGACATGAAATATAGCCTATATTACAGCAGGGTCTGTCACCATCAATTTGCCACCATAACTTTTGAAAATGATTCTGTATTTCCAGAGATTCCATAGAAATTGTGTTTTAGAATGATTTTAGAACACTTTTCGCAGATTTCACCCTTTTAAATTTTGAATTTTTTAAAAATTTGTTCTTGGACAGCTATTGCATCTTATATGTAACTACCATGCCAAAATTCAAAGCTCCTTCAGTTAAAAAAAGAAAAAAAAAATCGCAATTTTAGAATTTTTTCGCTTTACACCCCCGGGGGTTGTGCTACCGACATGAAATATAGCCTATGTTAAAGCAGGAACTGTCACTTGCTGTAACATAGGCTATTTGCCACCTTCACTTTTGAAAATGGTTCTGTAGTTCCAGAGATTCCGAAGAAATTGTAATTTAGAACGCTTTTCGCAGATGTCATCCTTTTAAATTTCAAATTTTTTTAGAATTTGTTCTTGGACAGCAGGTATATCTTATAAGTAACAACCATGCCAAACTTCAAGTCCTAGCTCCTTCATTATAAAACAAAATCACAAATTTAGAACGTTTTTCGCTCCTGCACCCCCTTGGGGATAGTGGCACCGACATGAAATATAGCCTATGTTACAGCAGGAACTGTCACCATCGATTTGCAACCATAATTTTTTTAAACTGTTCTGTAGTTCCAGAGATTCCGTAGAAATTGAGTTTTAGAATGATTTTAGAACACTTTTTGCAGATTTCACCCTTTTAAAATTTCGATTTTTTTCAGAATTTGTTCTTGGACAGCTATTACATCTTATAAGTAACTACCATGCCAAAATTGAACTTTTTAGCTCCTTCAGTTTAACAAAATCTCAATTTTAGAACGTTTTTTGCTCCTGCATCCCCATGGGGGTAGTGGCACCAGCATAAACTGTAGCCTATATTGGAGCAGGGATTGTCACCTTTAATTTGCCACCATCACTTTTGAAATCTGTTCGGTAGTTCCAGAGATTATCCCCTACAAACTAACAAACAAAAAAACAAACGTTACTTCTTTATAATATTAGTATAGATTAACATTCTTTCACCCAAATACAGAGTTTGGTTTTCATGTATTCTAATCATCCACAGTGACTATGAAAATTGAGATTTTTTTTTACTGCAACCTCTTGACGAAAATCACAATTTTTTCCACGAACATCTGACAAAATTCGTGATCAATTTCTGCAATTGTTTGACGAAATTTGCAATTATTTTACGCAACCTCGACGAAATTTAAGAATTTTTTTTTCTCAAGCGATTGACGAAATAAGCAATTTTATTTAATGATCCTTCGAGAAAATTCACAATTTTATTCCACGATTGTTTGACGAAATTCGCCATTAATTTCTGCAATTGTGTGACTTTTTTTTCATGACAGATTGACGAAATTTACAATTTTTTTTGCAATTGTTGATGAAATTTGCAAGTTCTTTTACGCAACCTCTTGACGAAATTGACAAAATTTTACAATTTTACTCATGGATTGTTTGATGAAATATGTTACAATTTCTGTGCTATTTCGGGCATCAGCAGACTTGGAAGAAAAGGGGTGAAAATTTACAATTTCAGCATTACGATGCACCTACCTGAAAAATCAAGAAAGAAATAAAAATGAACATTTTATTATTTCACTGAATATGAATGATACATACTAATATGAATGTGCTAGAAAAACAGAAATTCCCCTTTTCTTACTCTATTCACATATACTGACCATCAATAGAATGATATGCTTAGCTTGTGTTTGCAAAAATCAAAGTTGAAAGTGGGAGAAGAGAGGAAAAGTAGACAATGTGAGCAGTTTCTTAGAATTGACTTATCACCGGGAATGTTTTGTGTTCCTGATCGGTAAACAGTTTCAGTTTACGATCGGAAGAAAGAATATAAATGACTCATTGAAAAATAAGTACTTTACAATAAAAATGTATGTACTCTTGAAAAAAAAAATAAGCACTTATAAGGACTTCTATGCACCCTGGAGAACGAATTGCTGTTTTGTTCATTTCCGTGGTAACCTTTTATCAAAAAAGATTTATGTCATTAGTTCTGTTTATTATTAATAACAAAGGACAGGGCCTCTAGTTGTGAAAATGAAAGAATTTTGTTGCATTCGATAAAGTGTCTGCAGAAACCTGGAGCCAGATTTTTCCTACCAATACCACAGTCCTGTTCAGTGCTACAGAAGCATCTATTTTAATAGATTTTCTTGATTATTATCTTTAAAAATTAACAGGTGTCACATAAAACAATTTCTTTGAATAATATTTTTCATAATAAAAACCAAGAACCATGTTAATCATTTGGCTTGTCAAATGCAAATAAGTATTATAAGTGGCAATAAAAATTAAATTTTAGCAAAATATTAGTCAAACGATTATTTTTGAACCGATCAATTAAGAAGTAAGAGCAAATGTCTAAAATTTCTTAAAAAGAATTTTTAAATACAGTGAAGGAAAAACAAAAATTTTAAATCAAATCAAACCCCAAACCTATAACATGAAATGGACCAATGAAACTCAATTTAGTAGTAACTCGAGTTCTCATCTGCAACCTATCTATAACTTGAATCTTCAAGGCTTACAAAATAATAATAGTTTTCAGCTAACACCAGAAGATGCCTCTAGGCTTTTGAAATCCAGGGTCCCTGAGACCCAGACACTTGGGGGGGGGGGGGGGGGGGGCTCTCTCTTAGAAATAGGAATAAAGACAGATTTAATGTATTTTATACAACATATACTTATTTTGTGATCTTTAAACAAAAAAATTATGCATCCAAAAGGACCCATAAATATTATATTAATGCATTCCTTCGCCAATTTTTTGCTTAAATGATGCACTACAGCACATCCCCAGCATCTCTGTAACACTTAAAATTAGCTAATGAAATGGCTAATACTCTTCTTAGTTTCTTAGCGCGGCCCTGAAAAAAATTTCTATAACAAATTAGGAAAAATACCTGTTTTGTTTAAATCATCCATGGTAGGTTCTTTACAGTCAGCACCTCGATGACCGATTTTCCCGCAGTTACAACAGGACGTTGTTGGCATAAGTTTCACTGGGACAGCTGCAGTCTGAGGAAATGCACCATAACACTGAGACCCAGGTGATGCAACTTGCCCAGGACTACCCTGAGTTGAAGGAGATTGCAACGCAAAGGTCTGAGCAGGATACACAAGCTCTGGAGGTAATGTAGCAAGTCCATTTAAGGCAAAACCAAAACTTTGTCCAGGATTTGATATCCCAGGTTGTGGTACAAAACCATTTGCAGAAGCTTGTGCTGTTAAGAATGGAATGGAATGGTGAAATACATATGGCATTCCAAGGTAAGGCAGCGATACTGGCACAGCAGGCTGCTGTGGTGTTGCACCAGGAGACATTGAAGGTGAGGGAGCAGGGGACGGTCTGGCAGAGTTGGTAGTAAAGCAAGCACATGAAGCAGGTGTTAGTTGTGCTGATGAGGACAATATAAATGCAGATGCATAAGCTGTTTCACCTGGTTGGGGCACAGGTTTCACATCTGTGTCTCTCATGGAAGGATTCTTCTGTGTATGCCTATTACTTGACACAGCTGAGTTGGTTACAACAGTCACAGTGCTACTCTTGTGTGAAGTGATGCAACATGTAGCACTTGGTAATGTTGCACAACCTGATGTTACTACAGGAAAGGGTGAAACTGAAGAAATAGGTATATTAGGTGTAGATAATACTCTGTCCGGTGTAACAGCATGGGATCTTGGCGGTCCTTGCAAATAAGTAAGTGCACTTGGCAGAGGAACCCTTAGTGGATTATCGAAAACAACAGCACTAGGACTCAAATGTTGTGGTGCATTATTTGTTCGACACGGGATAGGTAAATATGCTGGTTTTATATTCTGTGGTGGTATTTGAGAAATTATGGAACTATAATGAGAGGGAAAAGGTATCACCGATATTGTAGTACGATTTAAACTGCTTTTTAATGAGACTGTATCATCATCTGTTGATCTTTTAAAGTTTGAATCGTAGATATTTTGAGAATGATCAGTTTCTTGAATTTTTAAGAGGTCTGGAAGTGTTTTAACTGCCCCTGAAACAGAATTTTAAAAAATAAAAAATAAAATAAGTCATTTAAAAAAAAGAGAAACAGAAAAAAAAATAATTTTATGACATATTTCAATTAATTTAATAAAAATTCAAATATTCATTATTTAAAAAAGAAGCAAAACTAATCATGCTAACTTAATAGATATTTTTAGTCAAGTTTTTTTTTTTTTTTAATACTTTAAGATAAGTATGATAATGCATACAATAAACAAAACCAATTTATTAAAATATTAATAAGTATTTTATTCCAAAAGATGCTAGAATTATGCAAAAAAAAAAAAAAATTGGAAACATTCAAACTTTAAATAAATATATATGTGTGTGTGAGAGAAAGGAAAAGAGTAAAACTAGACTGAGTTATGAAAAAAACTGACTGAAACAAACTTATTTAAGTAAAGAAAAGGTAACACAAAACATTTAAACACTAAAAATAAATATCAATAATAATATCTATTTAATTACTGTAGATTTAAATTAAACAACTGTTATCTTTCACCAGACAGCTCAAAATTTAAGGGGGGGGGGGGTATTTTTGCCCCCCCCCACCAAAAAAAAACATGTATTTTTAGGAATGTTTTTTTTTCTTGAACTAGGATAAGCCCCATGAATATTTTTAGTCGGAAATATTTGAAACTTTGCTTCATATGATGGAGCATATGTGCTAGTGCAGGGGTTCTCAAACTTTTAGACCGACGTACCACTAAATCGAAGTTCATACTCTCGTGTACCACCAGCTAACAAACGTAAAGCTAATATAGAAAAACCTGTCTAAAATGAAATATCTCTCCGGTCTTTTGTATTTCTTTCATAGCAGGTTTTATTGCATTTAAAAATGAATGATTATATATTACTAAATTGACTGCTTTATAATAACATTCAAGTAAAAAGTAGTATCATCAATAAATTTAATAATGCATACAATATCAAAATACAGTATTTTGGTATAGTAAAAAATCCACAATACTTAATGAGATATTGGCGCAAACTGATTCATATACTGTTGTAGTAGGCTAATGAAAAGGGTGGGTTTGTTTTATCAAGCACAACTTCCTCATGTCTGGCTGAATATTAGGAAGTTTTAGTCATAATTCAGATTCGATGTTTAGTTTATTCCTGTATTTGTTTTTCATATAACAAAGGGGGGAAAAGCACATTCACAGAGATATGTTGTGCTGAACACAAACATACTTTGACAATATTAGACGATACTCTGATATTCCAGTCAGCGGAAATTCTGTTACATTCATCCTTTTGAATGTGGACTCCAGTAATCCACCATAGGAGAGCTGAATAAGTTCACTTCTTTTCTCTCTCATGAGATACAGTGGCAGGGTGACCCAAATGAGAAACAAATTTCCAGAGCCCGATTAAGGTCATGTGGAGCCCAATGCCCAGTACCTTTTCGGAGCCAGTCTCAAACCAAGGCAATAGCTATAAATTTTTGGGAGAATATTCGGTGGTTATCCTTAGATATTATGATATGGTTACCAAGTTAATCAAAATCTTTTTTGTTTTGGGGGAAATAATTGCAAAAAACTGCATTTTTAATAAACTTTTTGTAAACAATTTTATTTATTTTTGCCCCCTTCCATCAGTGGTGGGTCCTAGGCCACGGCCTAGTTGGCCTCTGCATTAATCAGGACCTGCGAATTTCTTATCCAAAGATTAGTTAACGCATTTAACATAGGCTCAATACAACCGTATTAATAATCTGCATACCTTTAAATGCGACAATAATATCGCTCAGTAGGCAAACATTTGTAAGTTTCTTCATACATTTATGTAGGGGAGTTACACAGACAAAACCGGGTAGGTGGATAAAACAGGGATCCAGTATTTATGGCTTGATTTGTGGCAGTATCTAGCGGAAACTTCTAGAATTACTTCTAGTCGAGCGGCGTGACAGCACACAGTAAACAGTAATCGTGTAAAACAACTCATTTTGCAGTGGTGATTTTTTTAAAGTTTCATGTGAAAAAGTTAACAATTCGGCGTCTACAATATTACGTTACCAATCCTAAATGCCTAAGGATTTAGTTTAGGTAAGTAAAACGTATGATAGCCCATTATTTACTTGTTATTTTAACGTTTTGTATTGGTGTCTATGAGTTGTCTGAACAACGCAAACATAAAACGAAAATGTTAAGTAACATTAAATGAAAATGGCGTGGTCGGACAAAGCCGGGATGCGGGTCGTCGAACATAACCGGGAAGTTCCTGGTTTTGGACAATTCATTTATTTCCGTGATTGAAATGGAATTCACTTGTTTAGTTATTGTTTTACGATCTATAAATATTTAAAAACTATACAAAAAGTATTATTTAAATTAAGTTGTTATATAGAAAACAGGTTTTTAGTCATTTATATTCCAAATTAAGTTGAAAAAAAAATATATGGTAAATCATCGAGTTGGGGCTAAATTAATTTATTCACGAAATTAACCTTTTGTTTAATTTCATGGTAGTTTTTAAGTGTTTAATTTTCTGTGTATCAAATTATTTGTACCTAATAAACTACAAATAATTTTTACTTTCTTCTATCCTTAGAAAAAGAAAGTATTGGCTTAGTGAAAAATTTCCGACATCCGGTTTTCGATAGATTTATATGTTTTAGAAGGTCCTGAACTGATTTGATGGTTTTTAGAAAATATCTGTCTGTGAGTCTGTCTGTCTGTATGTGACAAAAAATTTGTGGGCACTCTTATCTTCTATAAAAGGGAAAAGATTATATAAAACTTGAAAAGACGGGGATCTACCCGTTTAACAGTGATGTATTCCCAGATCACCTCTTTACTCCCGCTGAGAGAACCGAGAGGCCCATGGAAGTGGAAAAGAATCCTTTGGCTGAATGTCAAGTATTGCCTGAACAACAACAAGATCCTGATCATGGGTGAAAGTGAAAAATTTTCACAGGACTGAAAATTTTTTAACATACTTCCGTAACACTCTGACAAAATGTATGTCGATATAACGTAATATCCAATTCAAAACCAAAATTTCCGAGTATTGTGTACATAATATTATATAATGATAAATATAAATATATGTATAAAAACCTTAAAATAGCATTATATAAAGAATAATAAACATTAGTTATAAGAATGATTATAGTAATAATTGAAGCTTAAACTTTTTAAAATTTTCTTATTTCCTTAAAAGAAAACTATCATATTAGTTACAATAAAAACTTTAATCACAATGCATATATATTTTTTGTGGATAATGAAAAAAATTAGTATTAAATGAACAAATAAGTTTTTTACTTCAAATAAAAATTTAAAAACTTACCAGTAAAGTAGGATGAAACTTGTTATTTTATAGATGTTAGCAATTATACTGAGTGAAAAAATAGGGCCAACACAATCAGTTAAAATCGAAACAAATTAATCAAAGTTCAGACTATATTTTAAAGTCAAAGTCTAAAAATATAGAAATGACAAAATAGATCCTGGCAATTCCAAAAAAATGATTCATTTTGTAAAATATCTTGACATTAAAAAAAATAAATATTGAGATTTATAGTTTTGTCTGTGGTCTATATGATAAAAAGTTATCAAAATGATAAAAGTCTTTAAAAACATTCAAGATCATTTTCTTTAGCAATAATTTTTTTCAGATATCAATATTTTGGGAAAAAAATGGTGATAGTAGTTGTTTTTAGAACTTTTGATGACTTTTTTTCAAAAAATTTCTCAAAATTCAACAAAGTTATCAAAATGATAAAAGTCTTCAAAAACATTCAAGATCATTTTCTATAGCAATAATTTTTTTCAGATATCAATATTTTTGAAAAAAATTGGTGATAGTAGTTGTTTTTAGAACTTTTGATGACTTTTTTTCAAAAAATTTCTCAAAATTCAACAAAGTTATCAAAATGATAAAAGTCTTCAAAAACATTCAAGATCATTTTCTATAGCAATAATTTTTTTCAGATATCAATATTTTTGAAAAAAATTGGTGATAGTAGTTGTTTTTAGAACTTTTGATGACTTTTTTTCAAAAAATTTCTCAAAATTCAACAAAGTTATCAAAATGATAAAAGTCTTCAAAAACATTCAAGATCATTTTCAAAAGCAATAATTTTTTTCAGATATCAATATTTTTGAATAAAAATAATAATAGTAGTTGATGACTTCTTTTTCAAAAAATTTCTCAAAATTCAACAAAGTTATCAAAATGCTAAAAGTCTTCAAAAACATTCAAGATCATTTTCAAAAGGAATAATTTTTTTCTGATATCAATATTTTTGAAAAAAATTGGTAATGGTAGTTGTTTTTAGAACTTTTGATGGCTTCTTTTCATCATCTGCTGATCGTTTTTTGGGAATTTTATATCCTAAAGAAACACACTGTAAAGGTTTATTAATAGTAGCAGCATCCTTTTCTTTTTCTTCAGAATTTGTGTTCATTTTGATTACTGAACTACTTGTTGATGGCTTGTTCAAATCTGTATTTTCAGAGCCTTTATTTTCTTCTTCATTTTTCTTTTTAAGATTAAGAATATTGCAACGTGTATTTAGTTTTTTCTTTGCAAGATGTTCCTGATACGAGGTGTACGCTGACTGAATATTTTTCCTCATATTAGGACAAGGCTTTAAATCAATCGACTTCATTTTTCTTCTGCGTAAATTATATTTTATAGTTGGAATGGCTTCATAATTTTCAACTGTAAGTGAACTCCTATCTTCCGTTATAATGTCATCCATTATATTGAAACTTCCCTCAACTAGAGGACCAGAGAATGGCGTTAATAACGCTTTTACTAATTTTGAGAGTAACTTTTACTTTAGTTCACCATGCCATTTGAGATCAAAAATATGACACCACCAATTTAAGTCAATGCGGCAGTTCTTATTTGTATCCACAAAAACACCATTCAATTCTAGATCATCTATTTGTTGATCAATAGTGTACTGCCGTATTTCATCTAGTAATAAAGCTCTATCAGAAGTTTCAATTACTTGAGGTAAAGCTTGTGAAAGCTTATCAAAAGCTGCAAGAGTCGTGCTTTTCTTTCGCAGATTGGGATTTAGTGCTGAGAACCAAGCAAGAGTTGTGTTTTTTAAAGGTAAACTTGTTAACAAGTACTGCGACGCGTCCTCATATACATTTCTTAATTTGGGGAAAAATTCTATCATCCATGCAGAACTTCTTAGGTCTCCTAAAACGGCAAACTTTCCAAAATTTAAATATTCATCTTTATATTGTAGCTTAGGATCCCTGTAATTGAATTTTATCAAGTTTTTCATCGTAGCAGGAAGAAACTGGGGCTTAATGAAAAAAGCTAGAAAATTTCTGCAAAATGAATACATTTCTTCATGAATAAGGTGTATCATCGGTTTTTCATATTGAAAAATCTTGACATACTGATTAAATTGTTTCAGAATACCCCTATAAAATTGTAAGAAAAAAAAATATTTCTTATAATTTCCAAACAATTCATCTAAAATTCTTGCCTTTCTCGCCTTATTAGATTTGTTTAACTTTTGCTTAGAAATAAAATTCTGCACTAAAATAATTCGTTTTTTTTGCTCTTCGGAAGTCTTTCTGCTCGAGTAAACTTCATTCAAGACTTCTTTTTCAGTTTCTTTTTCTTCAGGAGTTAAAAAACTAAAATAAAACACCCTTAAAGCACCATTTAATTTAAATAGCCTTTCACAAACCGATAAAATTTGTATAAATCTGTTATCTACTAGTCTTAAAACATGCAGTATATTTTCATAATTTAATAACGTTTGAATCTCTGAAAAAAGTTCCTTTGCTTTAGGAGAATCTTGGATATCAAAATATACATCACTTGCAATACTTTCCAAGTAATTTTCAAAAAAACTGAAAATTTTTTTTGCACTATTATGGATGATATGCACCGTGTCCCCATGTATATTTAATAAATTTGGGTTTGCATCTCTTATTAATGTTTCTACTCCTGATCTGCACCCTCTCATTGTATTACAATTGTCCAACAAACAGCTAACTACTTGGTTAAATTCAAGATTATTTTCCAATAAAACATTGCTAATTTGATTGAAAATATTTTTAGCCGTGCTTAAATTTTCCTTTCTTGATGCTAAATGGTCTGTAACAACCATTTTTTGATCGTCGTCATAAAAACGAACAAAAACATTAATGATTTTGTCCATGGCATTACTAGTTCCTTCATCGACGTTCAAGGAAAAAATATTACCTTTAAGTTTACTTATCAAGTCCTCTCTGAAACTTTTTGAAGTCCCGTGAGTTGTTATGTAAGTTGCACTCGTGCGAGAAAAATGCAGTTTAGCCAAAGCCGGTTTATCTTTGGCCAAAAATTTGGTAAGATCTACAAGATCTCCTGCCAAAGAAAATGGCAGTGTATTTTCACATAAAAATGAAGTTACAACAGCCTTTTGATCGGCAACGCGATCAGACAATGATGCTTTGGTAGCAATGGGATTTGCACCAGGCAATGTTTGTGTGTGCGGCTGTGCACGCATAAGTTTTTGGTGATCAGTGTCCTTACTATGTTTTTGGAGCGTTTTCTTCCCGTTATTTCCATAACTTAATATACGGTTGCAAACAAAGCATATACAACTTCCTGGTTTCTTCACTTTTTTGCACCACGTGCGTATTTTGTTTCCTTGATGATCAGTCTCATCTATTCCAAGCAAACCTCCATTTATTTCTGATACCGGTATCTTGAATAAGCAACGCATCTTTCTCTTCTATAGGTTCTAATTCCATTATCTATCACGTAAAAAATATAGGTGAAAATGTCGCCGCCGAAATGCAGCAATAAAAACACAACATAAAACGACAACAATAAACGATTTTACATCTCACTTCACTTCTTTTCGTCAAGAACCTAGCGGTTGCCTCGCCGATCAGAGGAGAATAAAAAAACTACTCCTAAACTTCGGACCTTCCGAGAATGCGCCAGAAATTACGCAGATCGCATTTCGCTGCCTCTCTTCATTTCATGCGGATTGAAAGCCGATTACTCAAGCGCATGCGTAAATAGAATACTCAAGGAGAAAATCTGACACGGAGACGCTTGCTGGTAGCTAGAAACGAAGACAAAACAAAACTTGCTCTTCTCATTCAGTCAGCATTTGAAAGCATCGCAGGGGAATTGATTGCGGTTTTTTGACTGGTGATTAAGTACAAAAATAAAACAGAGAAAACTGAAATCAAGAATTATTATTAGGCACGTTAAAAATAGATTTCTTTGTTGATATTTATTTCCGTCTCGTCTCGTTCCGTCTGTATTAAAATCGCCAGGACGGATTTCCGTCTAGAGACGGAAAACTTTCACCCATGATCCTGATGTAGACACGCCTGTAGGAACCTATAAACCTCAGCCTGAGAAAGGGAATGGGTCTGTAGAGAAGCTGTCAACGCCGAATTCGAAGGTACCAGTTCCTGTGCAAAACGACGACGTCGGCTTGCAGGTTCCTGTGCAACCGTCTATGTCTTCTCAAGGTCTGGGCAGAGATATCAAGCGTCCTTTTCCAGTCTCACCACAGGATATAAAGGCTATTCCAGTACAAACCGGCCCTAGGGTCATTAGTAAATCCGACAAGCATCGAGGGAAAACAGCTATCCTTACTCCAACCCCCTACAAATAAGAACTGTAACTAGAAGAAAAAGAAAGGATGAAAAAACAAGACAAGAAAAACTTAGCCCTGAAGCGAAAACTTTTTAAGATGACAGAAAAAAAACTGAGGGGAAAAAGAAGTAGCCAAAGAAGAAAAGACCCTTGACATCAAACGAGGAGAAGGATAAAAGTGATGAAGCATGCATCTTTTGCAAAGATTTATATGAACAATCTAAACCAAAGGAGAGTTAAATACAGTGCTTTCACTACAAAGGGTGGGCACATGAAGCGTGCAGCAATGCAGATGAACAAGATCAAACTTTCATTTGAGATTTTTGTGCCAAACAAGTTTAACTCTTAAGGCATAACTTACATCATTGTTATTTGATGTAGATTTGATATAGAATCAAATTCTATAAGTATAATATGTCATATCCTGCAAGTTTGCAATAATACTATTTATTAAAGGGAAAGTTACAATGTGTTTTTAATTATTTCCAGTTCCCGGTTTTGTCCGACCTGGTCGGACAAAACCGGGACATTGCACACTTCTAAATAATGTGCTTTTATGATCTTAATTGCTATTGAATGAATACTTTTTTCTTCACAAGGAATCAGTTTATCGTTTTAATGCAAATTTTGACTGTTTTGTTCAAATAGTGAATAACAATAAAAGAAAACCCCTTAGGGTCCCGGTTTTGTCCGACTTTCCCCTATATACCACCTCAATACATATGTACAATGATTTACCTCAAATCCGCACTGCATATGACCACAGTTTTTGTTCGATTTAAATAATCTTACTCTCTTGACCATTTTAAATAACCTTACTAACTTAAAATCTGATTTCCATGAAATAGGAGGAAGCTATAACACATTTTGTACAAGAGAAGAAAAATATTTCAATCAACACAATGAATCAATTTAAGAATTATATTTGATATAAGACTTATTTCAACACCTCCTAGAAGCTCTTCAAGTACAAAGAGAACAATGTGTTATAAATTACACTTGGAATATTATTTTGTTTTAACTGCTCCTACTCACACAAGCTCCTCCTACTTCCAAGCATTTATACTTTACCTTCAGATAATTCAATCATGTTTAAAAACAGTTTTTCCGCTAATTAAAAATACTTTTTTCATTCATTAATTTTAAAATTAGGTCTTTATTAAAAATTGAATTTTTATCTATATAAATCGAATAATTGTGTTTTTAATTCTGGATAACTGATTGTATCATAAGCGTTGTGTGCAAATTTCAGAAAGTGGACAATATTTCTCGTAAAAAAAAAAAAAAAAAAAAAAAAAAGTTTACAGATCCTAAATCGAGTTTGAAAATTTTTTGAAAATTTCCAAGTTAATAAAGAAAAGCAGTTTTCGATTCCATAACAATATGCTGCTTTTTGCATTTTATTCCACGTACCAGTATTGGACTTCTGCGTACCAGTAGCCAGAGCTTCACGTACCAGTACTGGTACGTGTACCATAGTTTGAGAACCCCTGTGCTAGTGCATACCAATCGACAGTCATTTTTCTTAGAACTCAGTCATCTGATATTCTCTGGAGCTTATATACCATCAGTTAATTCAAAAAATATAGATCATGTTTTAGGGTTCAAGTTTAGTACACTATAAAAAACAGATTATTATAATTGATAGATATTGTTGGTATAAGCTCCAGCAAAAAATACCTTTTTTCATTATTAAAAAGGAAAAAAAAAGTGATGATTGGTTGAGTAGTTCTATAAAAAAGTGACCACCCAATTTGAAAACACTTGGACATAGTTGCTATATGAAGCAAAGTTTCAAATATTTTCAGTTTAAAAAAGTCCTTTCGACCTGTACCAGGAGGAAAAGGTAGTTAGCTTTCCTATTCCTAGTTTTTAATAATTGAAACACAAGAAGCTAAAATGTATGGAACATGATTAAAAGATTTCGTCAATATTGAACTTGAATGGGAATCGAAAAAAACTAACTAGTCAGCTATTGCCAAGTTAATTTCATTTATGGCAACCTATTTTTGTCACCAAATTTGATGATATTTCATCAAGTATAGTCAAGTCTTGTGATATTTCTTACTGGCAGATATGACTATGCAGTTTTAAGCATATGAGAGTGGAACAATGGTTACAACAATGAAAGAAAATTTGCGAGAAACCCCAACCAATAAAATTCATAAATTAAACCCATTTATGGAGTAATCCCTTATTTTTAATCTAATTGCCGTGTTTCAAAATTTCAGTCACCCCAGAATTTCCTTGTATCAAGGCTGAACACTTAAGGGGAAAAAACTTTTTGGATTTCTAATATTTTTATACATCTTTTTGAATATGAAATCTTAAGTGTCAGCTCTTTCTCGCTCTCTCTCTCTCTCTATGTGTGTGTGCAGAGCCGTCCTTAGCGAGGACGACTTAAAGCGAGGCCCGGTGCAGGGATTTTGCGAGGCCCTTTCCTTCCAGATTCTTAACATAATCTTATCTATACTATCAATAAAAAAGAATGGTTTTCACCTATATACTGTAACCCGGAGAGCCCGGGTTCGATCCCCTAGCTACTATAAAGAAGTAGCATTTGTTTGTGTGTTTTGTAGAGATAATTTCTGGAACTACTAAACCAATTTCAAAAGTAATGGTGGCAAATTGATGGTGAACGTTCCTCTTCCAACATAGGCTATATTTTATGTCAAGACCACTATCTTTTCTTAACTAAAATCATAAATTTATATTAGAAATTTTCTGTTATACCTTCTTCTTTTTATTAAAGAAAACATATTTTGCGTCCGGGTGCGAGGCCTCTTTAGGCGCGAGGCCCTGTGCGGCCGCACCTGTCGCACACCCCTAAGGACGGCTCTGTGTGTGTGTGCGTGTGTGTGCGCGTGCATGTGTGTCACTTTTTGTTTAGCACTTGCAATATTTTCCAGCAGGGGGTGAGGGTGTCGAATTGAAAGGCAACTTTACTTAAATGGTTTAATAACTTAGGATTAATGTCCAGGCTTGTGATGTAAGCAGGGGTTAACCAAGCCTGGTTGCATCACTAACCACAAATGCTTGCAATTTGCACTTAGCTTATACTTTTAATCTTACAGTTAGTTACAATTTAATATCTGAAACAAAAAAAAACAAAAAGGGGAGATTCAGATTTAGACATTAACATTTAGAAAATATTTAATTGGAAATCTAAATTTGAGATTTAAAATGGGATTTTTATATTTTAATACCTTTTATATATATAAATCAACATTTGAACGGAGGGTGGTTTTGGGATCTGGAGGTCATGATCGATGGATATATACAGAAATTTTACGGAATGGCTTTTCTCTGGATGGCTGCAATAGGTAGCTTCTTACTTTTTTTACTGGAAGCTACCTAAAATTCATGCAGCTTATCTAAGTTGCTGTTTGTATCCTAAAAAGAAAAAAAAAAAAAAAATCCAAAAAACATGGGAATTTTTGGTTAAACCTTTCCTTAAAGATCAAATTTGTTGTGAACTTTTGAAATTGTTTTAAATGATTGCTTTGTTATATTTTCTAAAAACTTAACTTTAAATATTCATCAACTTCAAAAAGTTCTTCATTCCCATAGTTTCACAGGACGTCATTTAGTAAACAATGCTATAAGTTACATTATTTAGAAAATAAATTTTCTAAAGAATCTTGAAACAGTTTTATAAAATATCATTGCACACAAACATATGTAAATTAGATTACTTTTATCAAGGATCTCTTCATTGCTGGAACTAAGAGAAGTACTTTGATTACATCCTTCAGCAGGAGGAGGACTTTGGGGTGGACTTGAGTACTCTGAACATACAGGTGAACTATCATTACTTACAGACTGTTGCATCAATAAACTTGGTTTCTGAGAATTCAAGCTTTTAGAAATGCAGGCATTAATGATCCCATTAGGAGGGCTAGATTGAAAATGGTTAACCAGATATTGATTTAAAAAAAATTTCATAACTTTAAAATCAAATTCAAACTACAATGAGAATTTATACAAATTTTAATCAAGAAAATGTCTAAATTTGCATAGGTAAAAAGGAAAAATTGTACCATAAAACAATATAAATTAAAATTAATCAGCATTAAAGATTTACTGCATTAAAGATATTCTGCATTACTAAACTGAAAGTAAAATGAAAAAGTAATTTTATTTAAACTCTGTAGAAATTTCAATTTTCTTAAACAAATTTAGAAGTTTGCTGTAAGAATTATTTCCCTCTTTGAAATATTATTTCAAAGTTTCAGAATTTAGGGGACATTTGTAAAAAATTACCTTTAAAAACAATTATATTTTAGTCACAATGTACACCCTTGCATATTTTTTTAGGTTGTTTTGCAAATTCATTCTTTTTATACCAAATGAAGCATTCATATCAACATGCATGATCATTAAATTTATATTAACTCAATATGGGAAATAGCAGTTAAATATGGTATTTATTTGTCCTAAAAACACTTCTTATCATATACAATTAGTTAGATTGAAAAATCTTCTAAAATGTTTGGAGTCAAGGCTAGAAGATTTAGGTGCAATGAAAAACTAGTCGTTGGGGGCCACCGTAATACTTACCCATCATGGATATGCATAATGTAAAATATTAAAACAAAAATGTGTAAACTACTTATAAAATGCATAGCAATTCAAATAAAATTGTGGCTTGATGACGTCATAACTTTATAGGCTCGATTACTGAATTGCTTGAAAGAGGTTTTTCCTTATAACTCCAAAAATAATAATCCTATTAACTAGCGGTTTATTGCATCTGATTAAGCGTCAAATTTCCAATTAAAATATATCTTTGAAGTGAAATTTGGATGAAATACAGGGTCATGAAAAATCGAAGAGTGTGAAAAATAGGATTACAAATAAATATCTCAGCAACTAATTATCCGATCGACTTCATGCTTTATGCAAAATTTATGTTTTTTTATTGTCTTTTATATTCATTTCTTAAAATAAACAATTTCGAAAATTTTTATATACCTTTTATCAGAACGAATATTTCGAGAGTCCGAAAAAAATAGATCCGGTTAATCGAAGTTATTGAAATGAAATAGGCTTCTTCCCATTATTACATACTAAGTACATACCAAATTGCAAGTGTCTATCTCAATTTTTTCGGGAGATAGAGCGTTTACAGACACACACACACACACACACACACACACACACACACACACACACACACAGACAGACGGACGGCAAATTTATTTTTCTAAAAATGTTTTTTGGAATCTCCAGTGTCTGAAACGTGTAAATCCGTCAAAAAAATTTTTTCGATTTTCAAAACGATTACAAGACTTACCCTATACTACATATGATGGGTAAGTAAAAACAGCACAGTTCAATTTATAAAAAGTAAATTTAATAAAAGATTATATTAAGAGAGTAAAAATAAAACTTATGCTCACTTGACTAATGATAAGATACTGATGCACAAGATTTTTTTTTTCCTTCTTTTATGTATAAAAAAAATTGTCAGAAGCAATATGCATTTGTTATGGATCACAAAACTATCCAAAAATGTATCTATTCAATAAAACTAAATTCTCACCATAATGAAAGAAATGTTATTTTTATTTTTAGCATTAAAAATAAGAATAAGCTATGTTTAGTAGTGTTACTTACCCATCATACGTAGTATAGGGTAAGTCTTGTAATCGTTTTGAAAATCGAAAAAAAAAATTTGACGGATTTACACATTTCAGACACTGGATATTCCGAAAAACATATTTTTAGAAAAAATATTTTTGCTGTCCGTCTGTATGTCTGTAAACGCTCTATTTCCCGAAAAAATTGAGATAGAGACTTGAAATTTGGTATGTACTTAGTATGTAATAATGGGAAGAAGCTTATTGAATTTCAGTAACCTCGATTATCCAGAAGTATTTTTTTCGGACTCTCGAAATATTCGTTTTGATAAAAGGTATATAAAAATTTTCAAAATTGTTTATTTTAAGGAGTGAATATAAAAGACAGTAAAAAAACATAAATTTTGCATAAAGCATGAAGTTGATCAGATAATGAGTTGCCGAGATATTTGTAATCCTATTTTCCACACTCTTTGATTTTTCATGACCCTGTATTTCAATCAAATTTAAATTCAAAGATATATTTCAATTGGAAATGAGACGGTTAATCAAATGCAATAAACCGCTAGTTAATAGGATTATTGTTTTTGGCGTTATAAGGATGTTTCTTTTAAGCAATTCTGTAATCGAGCCTTTAAAGTTTATGACGTCATCAAGCCACGATTTTATTCGAATTGCAATGCATTTTATAAGTAGTTTACACATTTTTTATTTTTATATTTTATACTATGCATATACATGATGGGTCAGTATTACAATGGACCCCAACGACTAGTTTTTATCTTCTGTAATTCTGAAATGGTTGTAAAGCAAAAATTTAACCCTTTAAAAGTGTCGCCAGAACCCAATTTGGACAATACGTTTCTCAAACAAAGCAATATTTGTGATTACTCAAATGCAATTTAATTAGTGCATTATTTGATTGTTTTGTGTGAAAGCTGAGATGAGTTAGTTCATTGAACATTTGAATAGACATTTAAATATATAATTCACTTGTATATTTATATGTTATTATACTCGGGAGGGGAAAAGATCGTTTTACACTGTTAAGGGGTTAAATATAAAAGAAAAGATTATGGAAATAAAAATGAAACAAAGAGTAAACCACTAAAAAATTTGCTATACTATTTTTCTTAAAATAATTATAAAAACAAAGAGGGAGGGGGGAAAAATTACCTTTTCATGTTAAAAACATTTTTTTTAAAACTATCATCTCTTAAAATTCCAAGAGTTTGAAATTCTTCAATAGGCAATCCTTGTATCTAAAATAAAAGAAAGCATATTACTAATATCATGTATGTATATATAAATTCTACTTTAGATAGACAATATTTATAATAATAAAGATAGATGTTTGTGTGCCTGTGTGATGAAGAAACTGTTGTGCACAGAGCTACAAGATTTAGTAGGAATGTACCTGAATATCTTAAGTAATGCACTTCAAAACCAGTTTTATTATTATTATTATTATTATTATTAAATTTTATTTAATATTTTTATACATACTTTAGCATTTCACAGCAATTTTTCAAAATTAGTAAAAAGAATTGTTTAATTTTTTTTTTTTTTTAGCCCAATATTGTAAATTTTGTCCTCATTCCAATAAAGTTTAATTTAAATTGGTACAGTTTTTTGTATATGTGTGTTTTCTAATTTTTAAAGATTTTTTTTTTTTAGAGCAATTTCTTTAAGTTTTTTGGTATTCTGCAGAGATTTTTTGACATTTATAAAAGTAATCTGGTTTCAATCTTTCAGCCTAATATAGTAAACTTTGTCTTCTATATTTGAATTTTTCTCACATATTTTATGCTATTTTTTTTTTTATAGTTTTCTGAAATTTTTCGACATTTATAAAAGGAATCCTGTTTTAATCTTTTAGCCCAATATAGTAATTTAATTTTTCGTAAAAAATTTGTAAGTTTTTTTTTTTTTTTTTTTTTTTTTTTTGCATTTTGCACAGATTTTTTGACATTCATAAAAGAAATCTAGTTTTAATCTTTTAGATAGCATAATCAATCTTGTCCCTCTTGGTCTTCCGTGCTCCACAGCATTTTCTTTACATTCATAAAATGAATCCAGTTTAAATCTTTTAGTCTAATATAACAAATTTTGTCCCCTGCGATGTTTGAATTTTTTGCGAATTTTTTACCAGAGCATATTATCGCTCTTTTACTAGAACAGGGTTTGAAATTCAGGATGGAATGGCAGGAATCATTGCCAAATTTTGAAATGCTGCCCAAGAGAATTTTGCAGATATGAGCCTCCTGCCCAAGAAAAATCACTAATTTTTGGAAAATTTGCTTTTTTAGAACAGCAATAAAAGTGGGAGAAGCAATGCAATAACCACTATGAAATTAAGGCAATAAAAAATGAAAGAAAACAAATTAAGGACACATAACATTTGGTTAAAATTTTCTGAATTGTGAATTTGACAAATTCGTTCAATGATACTTTTCCGTGTGTTAATACTTATGGTTAATTTAAATAACATGTATACTTGCCAACTTTTGAAAACTGACATCAGTAAAACTTTTCACGAAACATTTAATGAAAACTATGATTCGAATTAATTGCAATATAACAAAATATGGTATGCACGTATTATTACATAAATATGTATAACAAAATATATTACTTAAATGCAACATAAAATAATAATGACCATAAATTAATGAAATTTCTTCAAACTACTGATTAAATTTAAGATTTTTAGATAAGCACAAAGTAGCTTAACTTTCATACTTATCATTCAGCAAAATCAGTTACACAATATCTTTTTTGTAGACAATAAACTTAATGACTTACCTAGTTATACTTCCTTGACAAAAAGTGACTTTTCAAAATTCTAAATAACAGTCTATTTACAAAGTTCTGGTAATGTGAATATTTACAAAATAATAAAATACTGTACACAAGATAAGATGCTATTTACAAGAATGAGAATTTAATTTACAAATTTTCTTCAACATCAGCAGCATGTGAGGAAGTTGAAGCTGAATTTAAACTAGCTGTAGTAGCTTTCTTGGCTTTAACTAAAAACTCGCGGTCAAATGTTTGATCATAACATGGTTTAGAAATTCTAGTTTTTAATATCAACAAACTTTCTAGAGTTTTGTTTGACATTACAGCTCTAGATTCTGCTCTATTTTTCCTAACTAAACTAAAAATTCTTTCCCATTCTGCATTAGAATGAGGGATGAGCAGAAGAGAAAGAATTAAATCTGCTAATCTTTCAAATTTCAATATTCCATCAGCACCTCTCAGTTGTTTTATTTCTGCCCACTGCATATCAATCTCTTTATCTGGAACAGTTATAGTAGACAGATCTTCTAATTGAAGCTTACAAAACTCCTTCTGAAGTTGATCTAATGCCTCAATTTCTGGAAATAAATCTACAAAATATTTAATGCTGGAAAAGCTGGAATGTTCTAGCTTTTGTAAGTTAGCAACCTCAACATGTTTTAGAACATCATTCTGTATAGGGAATTTCTTTATAATATATTCACAAGCAGTTATAAAATATTTAATTACTGCTTTATAAATTAATTCCTGCTCTTTCTCTGAACATTTTGCAATTAAAGTAGATGTAGCAATTCCTATAACCAAATCTTGATGATCTTTATGACATGAAGAGGAATGAAAATTAACTTCTGCAAGTGCTTTCCCTTTTACTTCGGAGGACTTCACAAACTTTGAGAACAATTCTTTTAATAAATCAAGTAAAAGTGCTCTCAGTTGATGGATTTGTGGAGATGCTGACTGCAGAATCATATTTACATTCTCAAATACAGGTATTATGCTAAGAAAAAATAAACTATAAGCTTTGTTTAAATCTGTAGATAGAAACATAAAAAAATTTTCTTCTTTAGATAAAATTGAATTTGATGATTCACCTCTATGCTTCTTGGGTTGGATGACATCTACACTTGAATTCTTCCTTTTCTTTGATGCATTTTGTTTACTTGTAGAAGCATCTTTCTTTTCAATTAAAGCTTTAGCCTCTGTGTCTTTAGGATTTTCCTTTAATGTGTCTTCAGTGACATTTTTATCTGCTTTAGCCTGTGTGTTTTTAGGCAGAACTTTAACCTTCAATTTGTCTTCAGTGACATTTTTATCAACAACTTTTGGTATTTTGTACAGTGATAAGGTTGCTGGTAACTTATGAGATGTAGCTTCTATCCTAAAAAAGCTCATGAGGGGCTCCCATTTTTTTACTAACCTGGTTAGACTTCGCCCAAGAGACAACCAGCGAGTCGATACATGTTTTAGTATCTTTTGAGTTTCTTTTTCATACAAGTCTTGAAATTTTTTGAGTGAGTCTTTCCTATTAGCACTTTTTTTCAAATAATAAAAAATATCAATCACAGCTTCATCCACTTTAACAGGAAGGGTTGCTGCAGCTTTCTCTGAAGCAAGGTGAATTAGATGGCAGCAGCATCCTATAGCTATAATATGCTTATTTTCTTTCTCTAAATCATAAGAGACAGTAGTCTCTTGAGTGACGCAGCGAAAAACCGAAAACCGTAAGCCCAAAACCGAAGATTCCGTCACTCTCATATATACAGCTAGCAGGACATCAAAGGAAAATCGAAACGCCGACATTTAATATCTCAGTAAATATGAGGCATACCGTTTCGATTTTTTCACATTAGTCTTATATCTATGGCCTAACTCTATCCTGAAATTTATAGATTTCTACATGCAGTAGATTTTGAGATCTGGAAACCAATTTTTAAGCGAAAATGGAAAATGTAATGGTGTAATGGGCACAGAGGTGTTATCTCGAAAATGGATCGAACGATTTTTTTTAGATTAATATATTATATTAATCGCTTTTAGATGAAGAGAGTAAGATTTTGAGCTAACGTAGGAAAACTCTTGTTTTTTATATAATCCAGCTTCAAAATCGGACTCTTTTCTTATGCTTTTTCTGGTAGACTAACATTAAAGATTTTCGGCCTTTTCACCCTTTTTTATTCCTGCGCGGTCAGGATGTTCATGGGTATCACGGTTATAGTTAAAGGCGATTTCGCAATCATATGTGGCTGAAGAACTATTTAGATTTTTTTTTTTTTTTTAATATGAAAACTGTTTATTATACATTCCAAAATATGTATTAAATTAAATTATGGTTAAATTTTTTTTCTTTCTTGTTCGGATGCAAATAATTCATATTTTTAATCTGCATTTGGTAGAAAAATGAATTATCTTTAATTTTAAAAACGAGAAATTCGTAATTACATGTATAAAATTAGATTGTATTTATTATTGGTATTTATGATTTCAAAATTTTTAATAAGAAATTGTTTTTTTGCTAGTATACAGTGGGCAAAGTCTCTAGCCATGCCAACCAACCAATCGGTTGATTATCTGACTGATAGTTTAGCCACAGTAGTTTAGCTTTGGCTTAGCTGTTATTACTTATTATTAGTTTGTCTTTGGCTTGGCTCTTATTTATTAGTTTGTCTCGACAGCTAAAATTTCACATTTTATAATTTTTATATCAATACTTCAGGTAAGAATGCTTTTTAACTTGATTATTTCCTGTATTTATAATAATTTTTTGTTACTAACATTCTTATGTTTTAATGCGTGCAAAATTTAAGATTGGCGAAAAAGCTGTGTGAAACTGCTAATCTATTTTATTAATATAGTATTATTGATCAATAATACCGCACAGATGTCATATATATACGCACCACGTTGGTGCGATTTTTTTCCTCTGCCGGCGAAAACTTTTTTTTAAATATTAGTTACAAATAGCATGCAATAATAGCACGTGGATTTTTTTTATTTCAATATAAAAATAAAATAGCGTAACTAATGAAATAGTTTCTATTATTAAAAAAATAAATAAAATAAATAATTGATAGTTTGATGTAAATAAATATTGATATACATAAAAAAAAATATCAGTTTATTTGTTTGTTTTATTAAGAATAAAGTTTACATATTTATATTTTGCTCTGTCAAGGGTCGATCCAGGTAAAATTTGGGGAAAAATCAATTTAATAAAACGGACCTCTTCACAAAAAATCAATTTGATAAAATGGGCCTCTCCACAAAATTCTTTTTACTAAAATAGTTCCTTTCACAAAATTCTATTCCATAAAAACTTACTATTTATTAAATACAGTAAAACCTCTGAATAACGGACACCTCGGGAGCACAGAATTTGTCCGCTATTTGGAGGTGTCCGCTATTGAGAGTTAAAAATGTACAAATATACAGGTTTTGGGGGTCACAAAAGTGTCCGCTAAATAGAGGTGTCCGCTATTCGGGAGTGTCCGTTATGGAGGTTTTACTGTATTTATTATTTTGTGATGTTTTAAAATGTGTAATTTGTAAACAAACAAGTTCACTTGAGAGGAAAATTTCAGCAAAGTGATTGTAAATGTAAAAAGTTTTTGTTAATAAGTACTTTGTTCTAATTTGAGTAACTGAATTTCAACTTTTGTTACAAAATGTTATTTTTCACTAAAATATAATAAATTTCACAAAAGTAACCTTTACTTTTCACAAAATGGGCCCCAAGAAAAATAACTGAACAGATGTGTTACACTCACGCTAAAATGTAAACAAAAGATTGGCGACTGTTTGGATGGCACAATTTCCAAGACTGCGCCAAGCTACTAAATACAAGCTTAATAGCCAGGTTGCCATAAAAGAAAAAACAGTCCCCAAAGTTTGGAGACTTTTTTCTTTTTTTTAACCGATTAAATTTTTTTTTTTTTTAGCGTGAGTGTAAAGCATGCATCGACCCTTGGCTGTCCTCTTAAAAAAAATAAATAAATAAACGCAGTTAAATAAATGTTTCCTAAAAAAACCCACCCTATTACTACATAAAATATTTTACTAAAGTTTGTTTTGTTCTGTTTTTCCGCACCATTTCCAATAATAAAAACAGTTAAAAATACCTAAGGAGTGCTTATTTAGTTTTAAAACAAATTAACAATTGCAGAATTCTGACAAAACAGAGCTTCATTTTTACAGATTTTGTTATATAAGAATTTTAGAATGACCTACATAAATTATTTTTTATGCTAAACCATTAATATGTACTAAAATGTTCCATTTTCAATACAAAATTCAGTACAATCATCATTAAATATATCACTTGCAATAAGCCTGTATTATGCATTGAAATGTATTTATTTCAATAAATTGATTTATCTTTTGTGCCATGCTGTCGAAAATTCAAAGAAAAATTTATGTAAATGGTTTTTTTGCATCATACTATCCATTTGCATACATTTCACTTAGTTTGGATACTATGATGCAAAATAAACCTTTACATAAATTTTTCTTTCAATTTTCGACAGCATGGCACAAAAGATAAAACAATTTATTGAAATAAAGAACCTTTTAGTAGCTTTTTCGCCAATCTTAAATTTTGCACCCATTAAAACATAAGAATGTTAGTAACAAAAAATTATTATAAATACAGGAAATAATCAAGTTAAAAAGCATTCTTACCTGAAGTATTGCAATAAAAATTATGAAATGTGAAATATAAAAATTTAGCAGTCAAGACAAACTAATAAGAGGCAAGCCAAAGCTAAACTATATGAATAAGTGATATACGCATAAGCAGATCCATAAGCAACCGATTGGTTGGTTGGCATGGCTAGAGACTTTGCCCACTGTATACTAGCAAAAAAACAATTTCTTATTAAAAATTTTGAAATCATAAATACCAATCGAATTTTATACATGTAATTACGAATTTCTCGTTTTTAAAATTAAAGATAATTCATTTTTCGACCAAATGCAGATTAAAAATATGAATTGTTTGCATCCGAACAAGAAAGAAAATAAGGAGACTCATAAGGTTAGACCCCTTGACTCATATTACCTTTATTTTTAACCTCATCGACAAAATTAATACTTTTTATGTACCGGATTGACAATACATTTTTTTATCGCCCGATAGACAAAATTCTTGATTTTTATGCACCCGTTTGATGAAATTTGGGTTTTTTACGTGCAAATTTAACGAAATTAATGTTTTTTCATGCTCGATCAACGAATTTTTTTTTTATGCAAGCGTTTGATGAAATTTGCGTTTTTCATTTGCTAATAAATGAAATTCATGATTTTTACCGGCCTGTTTGATGAAATTTATAATATTTTCCCCCCCTATCGAGAAAATTCATGTTTTTTCTGTGCCGATCGATGAAATTCATGATTTTTGCACATTGATCTACGAAATTCCTGATTTTTATGCTGCAAAATGACGAAATTTGCAATTTTTTCAGACTAATTGGTATCTAATGCAGTTTAATTCATTCGACTCGACAATTTTTATGCACCTCATCGACAAAATTCATACTTTTTACGGGCCGGATTGACAAAAAAAATTTTATCACCCGATTGCCAAAATTCTTAATTTTTATGCACCCGTTTGAAAAAATTTGTGATATTTACGTGCAAACTTTATGGAATTAATGATTTTTTCATACCCGATCAAAGAATTTTTTGATTTTCATGCGACCGTTTGATGAAATTTGCGATTTTCATGTGCTTATAAATGAAATTCATGATTTTTACCTGCTTGTTCGACGAAATTTATGATCTTTTCTCCCCCTATCGAGAAAATTCGTTTTTTCTGTGCTGATCGATGAAATTCATGATTTTTGCACATTGATCAACAAAATTCCTGATTTTTATGCTGCAAAATAATGAAATTTGCAATTTTTTCAGAGACTAATTGGTATCTAATGCAGTTTAATTCATTCGACTCGACAATTTTTACGCGCTTCATCAACAAAATTCATACTTTTTACGTGCCAGATTGACAAAAAAATTTTTTATCACCCGATTGCCAAAATTCTTGATTTTTATGCACCCATTTGATGAAAGTGATTTTTACGTGCAAACTTGACGAAATTAATGTTTTTTCATGCGCTAATAAATGAAATTAATGATTTTTACCCGCCTGTTTGACGAAATTTATAATCTTTTCTCCCCCTATCGAAAAAATTCATGTTTTTTCTGTGCCGATCGATGAAATTCATGATTTTTGCACATTGATCAACAAAATTCATGATTTTTATGCTGCAAAATAATGAAATTTGCAATTTTTTCAGAGACTAATTGGTATCTAATGCAGTTTAATTCATTCGACTTGACAATTTTTACACACCTCATCGACAAAATTCATACTTTTTACGGGCCGGATTGACAAAAAAAAATTTTATCACTCGATTTCCAAAATTCTTGATTTTTATGCACCCGTTTGATGAAATTTGTGATTTTTACGTGCAAACTTCACGAAATTAATGACTTTTTCATACCCGATCATAGAATTTTTTGATTTTCATAACGACCGTTTGATGAATTTTGCGATTTTCATGTGCTAATAAATGAAATTCATGATTTTTACCCGCCTGTTCGACGAAATTTATAATCTTTTCTCCCCCTATAGAGAAAATTCATGTTTTTTTGTGCCGATCGATGAAATTCATGATTTTTGCACATTGATCAACGAAATTCCTGATTTTTATGCTGCAAAATAATGAAATTTGCAATTTTTTCAGAGACTAATTGGTATCTAATGCAGTTTAATTCATTCGACTCGACAATTTTTACGCACCTCATCGACAAAATTCATACTTTTTACGGGCCGGATTGACAAAAAAAAATTTTATCACCCGATTGCCAAAATTCTTGATTTTTATGCTACCGTTTGATGAAATTTGTGATTTTTATGCTACCGTTTGATGAAATTTGTGATTTTTATGCTACCGTTTGATGAAATTTGTGATTTTTACGTGCAAACTTGACGAAATTAATGTTTTTTCATGCCCGATCAACGAATTTTTTAACTTTTATGCGAGTGTTTGATGAAATTTGTGTTTTTCATGCGCTAATAAATGAAATTCATGATTTTTATCCGCCTGTTCGACGAAATTTATGATCTTTTCTCCCTTTATCGACAAAATACATGTTTTTTCTGCGCCGATCGATGAAATTCATGATTTTTACGCTGCCAAATGACAAAATTTGCAATTTTTTCCGAGATTAATTGGTATCTAATGCAGTTTAATTTATTCGACTCGACATTGACAGGATATATTGATTTTAGTTTCAAAATTCCCCACCAGGGGCCGCTTTCCTCTCTCGGGTTCTATGTGCCCAATCACCACGCAGTATGGCTTATTCGACTTGAAATCCACAGCCTCAAAGATTTCAGCTATGTCTGCATAGTACAGAGTGCGCCCCCTGATGGTGGAAGATGGAACTAACGGATTTTGCAGCTAACTCGAGTTCTATGGGTCCGATCACAATGCAGTTTGGTTCGACTCAGCATCGACAGGATATATAGATTTTAATTCCAAGTTTCACTACCAGGGGGCGCTTTCCTATCTCGGGGTCTATGGACCCGATCACGACGAGGTATGGCTCATTCGACTCCAAATGGATAGCCTCAAAGATTTCAGCTATGTTTGTATAGAACAGAGTGTGCCCTTTAGTGGTGGAAGATGGAACTAACGGATTTTGTAGCTAACTCGAGTTCTATGGGTCCCATCACAATGTAGTTTGATTCATCGACAGGATTTATCGATTTTAGTTCTAAAATTCACCACCAGTGGGCGCTTTCCTTTCTTGGGTACTATGGGCCCAATCACGACGAGGTATGGCTCATTCGACTCTAAATCGACAGCCTCAAAGATTTCAGCTATGTTTGTATAGAACAGAGTGCGTCCCCTGGTGGTGGAAGATGGAACTAACGATTTTTGTAGCTATGGGTCCCATCACAATGCAGTTTAATTTATTCAACTCGGCATCGACAGGATATATCGATTTTAATTCCAAATTTCACCACCAGGGGGCGCTTTCCTATCTCGGATTCTATGGGCCCCGATCACGACGAGGTATGTCTTATTCGACTCGAAATCGACAGCCTCAAACATTTGAGCTATGTTTGTATAGAACAGAGTGCACCCTCTAGTGGTGGAAGATGGAACTAACAGATTTTGTAGCTAACTCTATTTCTATAGGTCCCATCACAATGTAGTTTGATTCATCGACAGGATATATCGATTTTAGTTCCAAGTTTCACCACCAGGGGCGCTTTCCTATCGGGTTCTATGGGACCGATCACGACGAGGTATGGCTCATTCGACTCCAAATCGACAGCCTCAAAGATTTCAGCTATGTTTGTATAGAACAGAGTGCGCCCCCTGGCGGTGGAAGATGGAACTAACGGATTTTGTAGCTATGTGCCCCATCACAATACAGTTTAATTTATTCGACTCGGCATCGACAGGATATATCGATTTTAATTTCAAATTTCACCACCAGGGGACGCTTTCCTATCTCAGATTCTATGGGCCCGATCACGACGAGGTATGGCTTATTCGACTTGAAATCGACAGCCTCAAACATTTGAGCTATGTTTGTATAGAACAGAGTGCGCCCTCTAGTGGTGGAAGGTGGAACTAACAGATTTTGTAGCTAACTCTATTTCTATAGGTCCCATCACAATGTAGTTTGATTCATCGACTCGACATCAACAGGATATATCGATTTTAGTTCCAAGTTTCACCACCAGGGGGCGCTTTCCTATCGGGTTCTATGGGATCGATCACGACGAGGTATGGCTCATTCGACTCCAAATCGACAGCCTGAAAGATTTCAGCTATGTTTGTATAGAACAGAGTGCCCCCCCTGGCGGTGGAAGATGGAACAATCGGGTTTTGCCATGCATTTTCATACTTCTAATTGTGTTACTCTCTCGCTGTATAATTTAAAAGTTGAGTCTTGATTCCTCTCCCTGGGCCACCACCCTCATATTTTTATTGGGGTCCAAGGGGTCTTTTTTAGCATTTCTTTAAAATTTTATTCTAATGATTAATTTATACCCTATGCTTAATTTTGACTAATTGACATTTTCATCAATAACCTTAAAAAAGTAATGATATCAGTACAAAAACCCTTAACGGGTTAAAAGTTGTGATGCAGCACTTTGTTTTGGCTCTATAAATTTTAAATATGGGTCTTAAAAGTAATGATATCAAATTTAAGTGACGCTATGTTAATAATTTTTTTTTTTAATCATAATTTTCTTTTTAGTTTTATTTATATTCACAGGTGCAATTATTATCTTAATATGAAAAAAATATATAGAACTTATTCGCTGATGCTTTTTCATTCACATCTCTCATGAGTTCAAAATATGGGTTTTAAAAGAAATGATATCAAAATTTGAGTGACACCTTGACGTGAATTTAATAGGACTCTTTTAAAATTCAATTTAAATTATTTTTGGTTTGTCTTCTAAAGTATATTTACACATACAAACAATACTTTTAATTTTTCAATACACTTTTAAATATATTACTTTCACTGAGCCTATATTATGTATTGAAATGTATTTATTTCAATAAATTGATTTATCTTCTGTGCCATGCTATCCAAAATCATAAGTAAAATTTATGTAAATGATTATTTTGCGTCATAGTATCCAAACAAAGGGAAATGTATGCAAGTGGATAATATGACGCAAAATAATCATTTACATAAATTTTACTTATGATTTTGGATAGCGTGGCACAGAAGATAAATCAATTTATTGAAATAAATACATTTCAATACATAATAGAGGCTCAGTGAAAGTAATATATTTAAAAGTGTATTGAAAAATTTAAAGTATTGTTTGTATGTGTAAATATACTTTAGAAGACAAACCAAAAATAATTTAAATTGAATTTTAAAAGAGTCCTATTAAATTCACGTCAAGGTGTCACTCAAATTTTGATATAATTTCTTTTAAAACCCATAATTTGAATTCATGAGAGATGTGAATGAAAAAGCATCAGCGAATAAGTTCTATATATTTTTTTCATATTAAGATAATAATTGCACCTGTGAATATAAATAAAACTAAAAAGAAAATTATGATTAAAAAAAAAATTATTAACATAGCGTCACTTAAATTTGATATCATTACTTTTAAGACCCATATTTAAAATTTATAGAGCCAAAACAAAGTGCTGCGTCACAACTTTTAACCCGTTAAGGGTTTTTGTACTGATATGATATTACTCCTTTTTTTCCCCCCTGCATAACAAAAGCATTATCTGCACTGAATGCTATACAGTTCTGAAAAGGAATTCATAATTATCAAACCCATTTAAAATGAAAGAACTTATATTCTCTCCTGTGGAATTTCCATCCAAATTTGGAATCGCCAATAAAGTATTTTCAATACGTCCGATGTCTGCATTAAAATAACTCACCACAATTGGATAGAGTTTATAGTCACTTTTGTGACTTCCATCACATGCTGCAGTAAATGCGTTATCTCATAGATGCTTGACAATTGCTGAAGTGCGATCCTTAGCCATTTCATGCACAAGAGATGCTGTTTTAGTCTTTCCGCAACCATATCGTTTTGCAATATCGTTTTTCGGAAACATCTTCCGAAAAAGAGGGCCGGCATGGCTGGCGGCATTCAATAGAACATTATGATCGATCAAAAACGATGTAAACAGCAATTCTGCATGGATTACATCATCTTGAGTATTATTTGGCACAAAAAATTTGGTCACTTTTGTCTTGTTATTTTCCGCGATTGTCACATTTTCCTCGTGCCGCGTTCCGGTCACACATGGCGATAAACATCGTTTCTGCCCCTATGGGAAATGTTAAAGTCACCTCTACAAATATCGCAAAAAACATATTTTTCACCCTTTGACAATTTCTTGATGCAAGGATATTCTATAGTATACGATTCCTTGTACACTTGAAAATAAACTTTCTTTTCTTTCTTGAGTCCCATTTTTTCAAAAACAACGTGATCCGTTACTCTATGCTTGTAATCAGCACCAAACTTCTGACCCGCTGCATTCGTTTTTCATGGAAGCAACGCTTAGATAAGATCAGCCAATCAACTCCCAGAACAGAAGGATGGAGTATACGGTACACTAGTGCTTAGCAGGTAGAAAGCTCAGTTTACGAGCAACTAATCAGAGTCCACTAATGCTACGTTTCCTCTTTCGTCACGTTGGTGAAGCGTAGAGAGCTCGTGAAGCAAAGCCTCTCCGATCATTTGCTGCGATTGCATTGGTTACTTTTGACCTGATCCTCCCAGCTACTAACGTCTAGTTACAGCTGTTTGACCTTGGAGAGAGGCCAGATTTGGGTGAACGAGAAGTGGAAAGGGAAATCGAAGTATAATCGAAGCAGCGCATTTCTTTCATAACTTATTGTGCGCTGCTTTTACGGGAGGGTATTTATTTCTTACTATATATGTCAGATATGTCCGTTTCAGCAGGAATCCTAATAGATTTTCAATTTTCACATATTAACGAAAAATTAAAGTTTAAAATTTTTTTCTTTTTGAATTTTTCGTTTTCATTTTTTCCTGTACCAAAAACCATAAAAATTCCAGGTTCATCCGTAAGTCCGTAAAATTAAATGAAAATCCGTAAATTTTACAGACAATCCGTAAAAGTTGGCAAGTATGAACATGTCAAAATAAATCTGGAGTTAAACATAATTTTTCTTCCCTCCCAAACAGTTCTATTCCTCACTTTTTACAAATATTGGCAGGGTGACTCCCCTCCTAGAAAATAATGAATTTCAAGCCAAGTAGAACTTAAAAATGTGAGAAAAACTTCTGAAATTTGTATGATGGTACTTTTTAAAGTATTCAATTCAACAAAAAGAAAATGGATCATCAAACTGTAAGGAAAAATACTAACCTCTTCAATTTTTCTTGCAGTATCCCACTGCTCTTGAATCTGTTCCTTTACAAGAACTTTATCAATGACAGATGCATCGTTCACAGAATTGCTGGCATTTCTCTCAAAGTAAGGACCTGCAATAGAGTTCCAAGGTGATCCAGCACGTGAATTAGTTTCAGAGCTAATTGGAGATGCATATGGAGAAGATGAAGGAGACTGCAGCGGGGAAGTTACTGGCGATGCTCGACCACAACTGCTGCTATAAATCACAAGCAATAACAAATTGGAAGAAACAAAACATGAAGTAAAACAAATCAATATTAGAGAAGACAGTTCATTTATCTTTTGTTCATGCCTTTGCATTAATTTATTATCCCCCGCCCTTCCCATTTTTCGCCAGGATGTCAGGGCACTGAAATTAAGCAGATGATTATTCTCTGTTTTTCTCTTTTGTTATCAACTTTTACATGATTGAGAGAAAATTTTCCATAAATGTTTATTTTGATTTTCTTAAAAATATCTCTTTATCAGGCTAAAAAATTCCAATTTATATACACTAAAAGTCTATAAGAAAATGAAAAGCAAATGTAGTTTATATTACTACATACAATTAAAATATAGAGATAATATACACCCTTATAGTTTTTAAGACTAGTGAGTGGCAACAGCATTAAATTGTGGTCTAAAAGGTTTTTCCAAGTTGATATGTTTTGGTGAAGATAGTGTTATTGTGTATAGTAGTTGAGTATTTAACTACTGTTTGCATGAATAACAGATCATTTGGATCTTTCCTTTAAGTTTCTTTCACCATGACAAAGATGGGTTTCAAATGGCATCCCAACAGTTGGCTAATCCACAGTTGTAAATAAGTATTTTTTGTTATGTTTTATATCATTATTTATAGAATATAACCTTGTATTTATATGACCATATTTTTTTTGCAAATTTAAGTCTAGCATGCAAAACACATAAAAATATACATTTTCATCAGTTTTGAATGATTAGTACATCATAGTTAAATAGTTATATAAATTATCAAAAAATGAACCAATTTATGTTTTGTTTTGAATATTACTTTGATATAATTTGAACAATTATATATTTCATTACTTTTTGTTAGGATATATTTATGAATTTCCACATGAGCATCTTTACTCTTCTTAACAAAAAAAAAAATTGTATTATTTTAACAATTATCAAACTATTCTTCGCCAGCCTAAATGGTCGTTTTAAGGGGCTTACCTATGGCAGCATATAGCCCGGGGTACCATTCATTTTACATGAAAACAGAAAATAAATAAAACACTTTATTTTAAATTATATAAAAACTAATAAAAATATCAAAAAATCATGTAAATAAAGATTTTGGGACAAATTAAAATAAATGAAGAGGTCTGCACCATTGACTAGAAATATAAATAGACAGTGGACCAGCAACCCTTTCTTGAAGAAAATATGTCCTTTCCTCCAGCAGGTGTGGAGGAAGAATATTATGCCAAACAGGTTTTTTTTCGCGCCAAACTGTCACGGAAATTCCACAGCTCCCGAGAAGAAAGAGAGATTTTTCACTTGCGGAAACAGAAAGTTGCCAAGAAAGGGATTACCGCCAGAAAGCGGCACCCTTTCGCCTTTTTTTTGGCGATGAAAGGTGAAAGATATTTTCTTCAAGTCTGTCGGAAGAAAAGAAAGGAGTCCGCAGTCCATTTATATTACTAGTCAATGGTCTGCACAGGCTAGAATATCTGGTCCTGGGGTATATATGGTCCTACCATATGAAAAATTTATCGTCTTGGCCCAGAAGTTCAGCCCAGCCCATACAAAAAAATTTATTGACCCAGCCTGGTCTGGTATAAAAATTAAACTCAAGCCTGGCCCTGTCCATACAAAAGATTTATTGGCCCGGCCCAGTATAAAAGCTAAAAGATCAGCTCAAACCAGACCAACTGAATTTCTACAAACTATGCTGATATTTTTGAAGCAACATTTCTACATCTCACAATTAAAATTATTTAAAAAACACACTTACTTATGCATAGATTTTATTTTTAGATTTTGAATAGTTGGAACACAGAAATTCATGGAATACAGAACAACAGCTATATTAATGACCACTTAAGACAACTACGTACATAAACGCAGATTAAAAAAAATTGACTTAGACAATTACATTCAAATGAAGACCTCTTTAATTTAAAACATACCCATTTTCTGAATGTTTCCTTGGAACAGAACTGTGAACAACTTTCTGTCGGCACTCAGGCCGGTGTCCGGAAGAATTATCACCCATCTGAGAGTTGTATATTGTTAAAGAGCGAAGCCTGGAATTTCTTGAATGAATATCACCTTGTCCCATATCTACACTTCTGTTACCTTTGTTCAGTGCAGGTCGTGTGTGATTTGAAGGCAGGAAGAAGCTCGTAACAAATTCACTTTCCAGGATATAACCTGGTAATTTTGCATTTAGTTGCCTATGAGAACAAAAATATTTTTTTTTTCAGAAGTTATGCTAACTGGGAATAAAAATATCAATAAAAGTTAATTCTTAAATCAACATGGAAATAAATGATTAATAATAAACATGAAATTAAGAGCCTCTTTATGTAAAAACAATATATTACATATAAATCAGCTTAAAAAAACATGCACAAGTGAAGGGAAAAGCTTATAAAAGAGTCCAGTATATAAGAGAAAGACATACTGGAAACAGAATTTGAATCGATACATAATAATGGACAGTAAGACTTTTTTTATATGAATCATAATTTAGTCTATAGTAATATCAAAATTTGCTGCATGACAGTGAATATAGCATCTTCATGCCTTTCACCACTTTACTTTTTATCTGTCATAATAAAAGAATTGGATTAGTATTAACGTTTATGTTTACTTCTCCAAATGAATTGTATGTAAATGCAATACACAAAAGTTGACATGATGATAAACAACCCAGTGGCAGAAAGTTCTGTAGTTGTCTGCGACAAGCTTTTGAAATTTCCTAATCTGTCTGCAAATTTTGCATGTAATTTAATGAATGAATAATACACTAAACTAGGAATTTTTCATCCTTTTATTTAAAATAGAGTAAGCTTGATGCATTCTCATTAATTTTGCTTATAACTTTTGATGTTACATATCGGTTCATCATCTCACTTCTTGTGGGATTTCTATAATGGGAAGGATAAGCTTAGGTGGGGAGAGCAATTTCCCTCTTCTGATGCAGCTACAGAAATTCCTTCTGGAAAAAAATGTCTTAATTCAAGTCCTGCATCAGCTGCAGATCGGGTTAACACTGTTTTCAGTTCGAGCTGTGTTTAGATTCCTGCAGGTTGGATTCGGGCTAGCCCAATTTTTTAAAAGTTGGTTCTGTATATTGTTTCAGATTTAAAAATTTATGCATTAAACATAGATGTTTGTCTGTGTGTGATGTTTTCTGAAGAGACCGCTAAGTGCAGAGTTGCAAGATTTGGCAGGAAGAGTCTGAAGTGTTTTGTCTGAAGTGTTGCACCTCATAGCCCACTTTTGGACTAGTTTTTTTAATTTTTTTATGTTTTTCTTTTTGCAGCGAATTTTCTACATTAGTAAAAAGAATCCGGAATTCCTCCATCTATTTTTGAATTTTTTATGCAATTTTCAGCAATTTTTCTCATTTTGCGACGTTTTTTAGACATTAGTAAAAAGAACTGGGTTTCAATATTTTAGCAGTCTTTTTATGCAGTAAATTTTGACGATGCTCACGATTATTTTTTTCCAAAATCGTTTGATGAAAATCTTTTTTTTGTTTTGTTTACCACGATCTTTTGACAAAATTCGCGTGTTTTTACCACGATCTTTTGACAAAATTAGTGTGTTTTTATAGTGATATTTTGATGAAATTCGCATGCTTTTACAGCGATAATTTGACGAAATTCGCATGTTTTTACAGCGATATTTTGACGAAATTCGCATGTTTTTTACAGTGATATTTTGACGAAATTCACATGTTTTAAACCGCGATCTTTTGACGAAATTCGTGTGTTTTTTTACCGCGATCTTTTGACGAAATTCACGTTTTTTTACTATGATATTATGACGAAATTCACGTGTTTTTACCGCGATCTTTTGCCAAAACTCGTGTGTTTTTACAGCGATCTTTTGACGAAAATAGAGTGTTTTTACTGCGATCTTTTGACAAAATTCAGTGTTTTTACCGCGATCCTTTGCCGAAATTCACAAGTTGCGGACAGTTTTTTAAATTAATTTCGTTAGTGCAGACAAAAATTGTCCGCAAGAGGTTTTCTTTGTCCGCGACTACGTCGCCGTGTCACGGTATTTCTGCCACTGGGAAAACAAGAACAAAAAATCATATGTCAAGCATAGATTATGAAACACTTTCCAATAATACAGCCAGAAAACTGTAATGAAACTTCACCATTAAATAAGGTGAAAGAAAATATGAAAGTAAACAGTTTAGAAAACATATAACATATTAAAAAATACAGTTATCGAAATTCCCTTTCGTTTTATTAAAGTAGTCGAATTGCTTTGTGCAGCCCTGTAGATGATCAACAGATGTGGGTATATAGCAGGATAAAATATAGTTCTGTTAGAATATTCACATTTAGCAATTTTCGCCAATCGATCGAAATCTTTTGTACAGCCCTGTATATTATATGAAGACTTTTGTACACACCACCTATTAAGCTAAAAGGCAACTTAAAACTCACTTGCAGCAATTACCAAACGTAAACAACAATGTATCTTTTTTTGCGTAACCCTGTATATGAGTTTATTTACATTCCACAAACTTCTATTAGTCTACTAAATATAGTTCAGCAGGAAAATGCGTAAACACAATTAAAAACTACCCTTAAGCAATTCACTCCCATAGTCTGTAATACTTCCCTTATATAGCCCTGTATAGGATCAACCGAGTTTATAAACACACACGTACTATGAAAAAAAAAAATTAAACTTAAAACGCAAACCAAAGTTGAAAACGCACTTATCACACAGACTGTAAATATCGCACATGTACTGTAACCAACATTTTTTTTGTGTCCCCGTAAATAAACGCAATGCACACAAGAGAGCAATTTATAGTGCACCTCAGTAATGCATATAATTTTCATTATGCTTGAAATAGTGAAATATCACTAAATTACAATTCACTAAATTACAATTACGATTTTCCTCCCTTAGAACGATGTGTAACAGAATTCTTTTGTTTGACCCTGTAAATGAATAATTAATGCTTTGCACCTCATATTCTACAAAGAGCATGTTTTAATGCACTTCATAATTATATATCAATTTCATTATGTTTTAAATGACGTAGCGTCATCAAAATGCACTTGAAAGGATTATTCCCCATTGGCTGTAATGCAACGGAATACTTTTGACTGTCCCTGTAAAAAGACTATAAGTGTTACACACTTCAGTTGAAATAGGGAACATGCTATAGATAACGACAATAACATATAAAAATTTCAGAGCAATCCGAGCATCTTTACAGGAGTTAGAGCATGGACAGACGGCCATCCGGCAGACAAACCGAAGTCCTAAACACTTTTCAACTAGGTTGGAAAGTGTTAATAAAAACTAGCAACTGATGAGAATTAACCAGAATAAATAGAGTTTTACAATATATCTCAAAATCAATCTTGGGGGGGAGGGGGGGAAACAGAATATCAGATTGGTTAAAACTGCTAACTATATCTAGACAAAGACCCACTCATTTTTGCTTGGCTCTTTTTCATATTTTCTTTTTAGCTCACAGGCTATCAAAGCCTGAGAGCTAATGTGCCCGCCCGTTCTGTCTGTATGTATGTATGTACGTAACGCGATAACTCTTGATAGAAATATATTTTGTTTATAGGTTCACTGTAATAAGGCGCTTCCCTGATTAGTTTTGGGGTTTCATTGGTTAAGTATAAAGGGGAGAACGGGGGGCTAATTCCCCCCCCCCCCCCTTAATTTAGATAAATGGGTTTTTCATGCAAAATTATCATATTTGCTTCAAATTTTGTATATGTAAGTTCATTGTGGTAAAACGCTTACCTGATTATTTTGGGGGTTCATTGGTTAACTATAAAGGGGGGGAACAGGGGGCTAATTCCCCCCCCTTAATTTAGATAAATGGGTTTTTCATCCAGAATTATCCTATTTGTTTCAAATTTTGTATATGTAAGTTCATTGTGATAAAATGCTTCCCTAATTAGTTTTGGGGTTTCATTGGTTAGGTATACAGGGGGTAATGGGGGACTAATTCCCCCCCCCCTTAATTTAGATAAATGGGTTTTTCATGCAGAATTATCCTATTTGCTTCAAATTTTGTATATGTAAGTTCATTGTGATAAAATGCTTCCCTGATTAGTTTGGTGATTCATTGGTTAACTATAAAGAGGGGAATGGGGGGGGGCTGCTTTTTCCCCTTAAGTTAGATAAATTGGTTTTTCATGCAGAATTATTTGATTTGCTTAAAATTTTGTATATAGGTTCAGTGTGATAAGGCGCTTCCCCGGTTAGTTTTGGGGATTCACTGGTTAAGTATAAAGGGGGAAACAGGGGTAATCTACCCTCCCCCCCTTAATTTATTAGCGATTTCTTTATTTTTCGAGGGCATTATTCTTTGAAATAAGAGTATAGTATACAATTAATGCGAATAACCTGTGAGCTCAATGCCATCAATTTAACTGGGCACTTTTCTTTTTTTAAATTTGAAAATAGTATTTTGTAAATTATGCTTAAAGATTAATAAGATCGTAAATTTTAGGAAACTCCACTTTTGGATCATTATTTTTTCAAATTGTTCAAATATTGATCTTAGCAAGTTGTCCTAGTACTGATCGTTATTTCAATTAGGATATTCAGTGCATAATGCTTAGTTAACGTTCAGGGCTGATGCAGGATTTTTTTCTTGGGAGGGCCATTTTGTGAAAAGTCATTTTTGTGAAGTTTATTATATTTTTATGAAAAATAACATTTTGTAACGAAAGATGAAATTCCGTCTCCTTTCATAAGGATTTTTCCTGGGAGTTACTTTTGTTCTATCCAATTTTACTAACAGTATTTGAACTGTAATAGAAAAACATGTCAAGATTAAAAAAAACATGCAAATAATCATTTTAGGAACATGACATAAAATTATAAAAACTTACTCAATATATTCTGTAAGTGCAGTTACTAAATCACTCGATTGATTCTGCTGCAATGCAACAACTACTGTTTCTGAAACAATTACAAAATTAGAAATTAAATTACTATTAGTTATTGTAATACACTAAATTCAGCAGGGAAAACACAAATACTTATTTTATTTGAAGGCATTAAAAGCACCTTGCAAAAATTCAGTATTAGGTTTGAACACTATCAGAATTGCATAAGTTTACTGTTTTGTTCAATTCTTAAAAAATACTCTAACTTAAGGAAGTTGATATTTAAAATGCAATATTAAACATTTCAGCTCAGCAAATGCTCATCTATTACAGATTATTCTTACTTTGACAGAAAGATATTTCAGAAAGAATTTCGCAATTAAATTAAATTTTATATATATACATACAGAAGTATATTATATATATAAAGCAGTGTACTTGGAAGAAAATATTAATTTTATTAATTTTCTTTTTAATAAAGAGAAAATTATTTTTACAACTTAAGTTTCATTAAAATTACAAAAAAATTACATTTTGAAAACTGTGCCATTTTGATGAAATTGTAGAAAACATTCACATTTTTAATTCAAAATGCATAAATTTGACATTTTTGAAAGGTGACTTTATTCAAAAGCATTTCATATTTCAAACATTTGGCCTCCAACTTTGGAGCTTGTGTAGCGATAAACTGATATTCAGATCCGTAGTGATAAACTGATTCAGATCCATGCAAATAACTGACATTAGTTTCATTGCAAAATTTGACTTAAAGGAGTGAAATACAAACACGCAGATTTTAATAGATTTTTAATAATAGAAGCAAACTTATGAATTAAGAAATTTGTAAGTTATAGTCTCTAATATTTCTTTCTATCCATACATTGGTACTTCTGTTTTATATATAGACCTTGACGAGAGAAGAGAAATTTTCAAAAACACTTTCTAGCAACCAATTCATTGCTTCATACTCGCAAACAATTTCTTTAATATTTGCACTATTCAATATATATATTTATAGACAGAGTAGAGGCACTTGCAGATTTTTTCAGAAGATAAAAACACCTTTCTCTAGGAAAACAGCTATAGAATCTTTTTCTGTCTATAGCAAATTGAAAAGAGTAAACACATTGATTGCTTTAGATATGAAAATTATTTATTTAGCAGAGAAATATTTCAAGAGAAGTCACATTCATATTAGAAATTTTGTCATTAATTGTTATTTTATTTCAAGGGTTTTTCTAATATAGCTGGAATTCTTTTTAACAAGCTTAAATTTTACCAAAATTTCTGTTTAACGAAATGTTTTCTGGAACATTTCATATTTTCATTTCCAGAACGGAAGCAGATTTCCAGAGAAAACAGAAATTGTGAAAACGGCATGCAGAAGGGTTAAAATAGTTTTTTTTTTTTAAAACAAATTCCACTATTAGAATGGAAAATGTATGTATAGTGTTCCCATTTGATGTTTTTCAAAGGGCACTGCGTTCTGCCCTTTTCGTTTAAACTGCTGATGCACCCTGTCCTTTTTAGACATGATAAAAGTACCCTGCCCCTTTTCCCAGTAGTTTCTTTGCGTCCTACCAGGGTTGTGCAAAGAAGGGGCGAAGGGGACCTTCGCCCCAGGTGCGGACATTGACGGGGCGCAAAAATTCATACCAACAACTACAGTTTTATTTATTAATTTTTTGGCAGTCATTGTCTGCGAATTTCTCTCATGATGATTTTTTTTTCTTTCGTAAAACATGATTTCTTTAATAAATAAGTGGAATTTTTTCTTATTTTCGCTTATGTTATTTTGTTGTTAGGAATTTCTGAATTAACATAAACCTTTTAAAGTTCCAAAAAACACAAAATATTTATTCAAGGGAATTTATTTCTGTTTCTACACTTGACAAATTTTAGAAGGAGTGTGTGTGTGTGTCTCGTGGGGGGGGGGGGGGGGGGGGGGCATCAACTGAAACTTTGCCCTGGGCACAGATTTTCTTTTGCACGGTCCTGCTCCTCTCCCCCTTACCTCCTAGAAATCACGTGGAGTTTTGAAAACAGAAGTTCTGTTGTTCTGATTGACTCGCATGTCGTAAGGCCTAAGTCAATGTAAAAAAACAGATGCAGCAACTGCATATTGTATTGTGTTTTCAAATTGCAATATGCATTTTTCATTTCAAAATCGTTCAAGAACAGCACATGTTTCATATTCAAAAAATGGGGTTATTTTAATCAGATTAATTTTATAAGATTCTTAAAAATACAGCACAATTTCAGCTTACCTTGATAATGTACGCTAGTGAATCCAGAGGGTGGCTCCCCCCCCCCCCCCCCTTTGAAATGCTCTCCAGGTTTCTCGGAAAAAGATTGTGTTCTGTGAAGTATGAAGCAAAAAGGTGAAAGTGTCTGTGGGGCGATGTATTTTTTTGTATGTACCCAATATGATTTAAGTTTGCGATTTGTGTTAATACAGATATTAAGTGATATCTGTAGTCTCTTTACTTTAACCCAAGTAAACCATTTAATCACATTGTGTCTTAGCTCGCAGTGATGCTGGAATTCTACCCACATAAGTGCCTTTCTTCTTTGATTTATTTTCTTATGAGCAAGTGGGAGAAGTGTGTTATTAAATATGATATGATAATTTTTTCAGTAATAAAATAGGAAAAGTTCTTTTTATTTTCCTGTAGTAAAAATGGTTCTCTTTTTTTTCTGTAAAAAGCAAATGTTTTAAAACAGGTAGTAGTTCTGGTTTTGAGTTTTCTAGACTGGCTGTTTCCCTTAACAACTCTTTTACCATGCGTCCCCAAAAGAAAAAGTTCTACCTTCTTAACCCAATGTTTTAAATAGTAATTGTATATTTAGATATAAATAGATAAATGCAATTCTATGTTGTTACGTTTATTGAGAAAATTGTAGCCTAAATTAACATTTTGTATAACAAGCAGGTTAAAAAAAAAAAAAAAAAAAAAACAGCCCATATGGGGTTTTTCGAGGATGGGTTATTGAAAACCCACACGGAGCTTTTTAAAACCATTTTTTTTTTAAATCCACATGGGCTTTTTAAACGCTGCTTACTAGTAGGCTATCATCTTTCTGGATCTTTTCAAGGCCCTTGTTTATATTGTACTTTTTTTTGTCTCTACAAGTGCAATATAATGAGAGGCTACTATATAATGACTGTTTATTGCTTCTACATTACTCTACTGTGCACACAACATGTTCAGATAATCGTTCAATTAAAATATGGACCCATTATCACAGGACAATAGAGAAAAAAAAGAAATGTCTATGTTTTATTATTAATTCACTGTAGAACAAATCACTTAAATACAAACATCCTTATTATGAAACCAAGAAATGAATTTTACTAAAAAGAGAAACTAATTTAATGAAATGCATAATACAGAAAATTTTTCAAAATACATACGAGGAAACGGCGGGATATATTTGTCTTGATTTGTTGTTCCTTTTACTTCATTAGGATATGATTCGAGTAACTAAAACAAAATTAAAACATCAAACTAGTTTTACACTGTGTGTTTTTGAATAAGAGTTTATATACATATTTCATTATCAAAACTCACTTTTTGATGGAAGACCATTAATTCCTTAGGTGTTTTAAAAGAGTATGTGGGCTTACTGTTACTCCATGAAACCTAGAAGAACAGGAAATTTGATAATAAAAATTTCAAAAATCAACAGAAATTTCAACAAGAATATTATATTAACAAAATATTACACCATCTCCCTAAAAGACTGAAGCATGTTTTAATTTTTCACCTGTTGCAAGAGGCAGGGTTAAAAAAAAACATGGACTGAGTTTTTTTAAACCCAGGTTGGAGAGACAAAGTAAACTGCAAAATTTTTCAAAATAAGTTAGAAATTAAAAGTATGATGATCCTGCCACTAATTTTCAAAAAGTTACACCTTTTAACTCTTTTACATAGTTGAAAAAGTATGTCCATCCATGCTTTAACTCACGTAAAGATACTTGAATAGCCAGGTAATTAATATTGATTATTGAGGTTTACTATAGCATGTTCGCTATTAAAAATGAAGGTTGTAACATTTATAGTTTGTTTACAGGGCACTCAAAAGAATTCAGTTACATTATGGTCTAAGGGGGAAATTCCAGGGTTGTAAAAAAACCAGGTTTTTTTCAAAAAAACCCAAAAACCGGGGTTTTTTGGTTTAAACCTGGTTTTTTTGGTTTAAACCAGGTTTTTTGGTTTAAATGATTTTATATTTTAGAAGAACGATGAATATTAATATTTTCAAATATTTGAAGTCAAGCATTAAACAAAAATTACTTTAAGTTATTTTTTTGAAATTATATAATAAAATTTTTACTATTTTAATTTAACCATTATAATATTTTTTTTATTATTATTATATTTTAATATACAATAAACAATAAAAATTATCACTTATATATGTATATATATAAATCAATCACTACCACTAACACACTAGTCTTTAATTTACATTTTCTTTTAAAGAAAATTAAACTAAGAAATTTTAACTGACACAAATAACAACTATTTGAAAACTATTTGCAAACTGAAGATAAAGAATCACAAACTAATGAAATATATCTAAACATTTTATTAAGGAAAGAAGTAAAAAACTTGACATTTCTTGAATAGATATCTTACAGCAGTATTGAATAATAGGAATGAATAATAAATTTTACCCTCAATTATTGTTCATTTGTTCATTACGACCACTAATTTTGATGCTTTCTCTACTACTAATCTGTTTCGCAATTTTGAATGAACTACACCAAATATCGAAAAAATCCTTTCAACACAGGCAGTCGATGCTTTGGCTGTAGTTAGCATGTTCACAAATTCCAAATCATTCTAAGTAATCAAAGATTTACCTGAAACATTATAAAAACTATTCCACCATTCAAAGTCAGACATTGTATCAACAACTTTGGGGTAAAAAAAAAACATTTTGATCATGATTATGAAATGGTTCCAACTTCCCCAAAAATTTTAATGTAAGTGCTAAGAAACCAGAGCCACATTTTTGTTTGATAAATTCAAGACCCTTGTTTTTCTCTTCTTTTGTGACATCAATTCCTAGGTTAGAAATTAATACTGATGGGCTTAAAACAGGGCTGGGTTTTTGCCGGCAGAAAGTGGTTATAACTGGTTTTAACCGGCAGAAACTGGCATAAACACATTTCGTGACATAATCTGAGACTTTTTTAGTAGTATTACATTCCTTAAGTACATTTTATTCAGGGCAAATAACAAATAAAATACTGTGGATAGTTTTAATTTAAAATAAATAAATTTGTATTAGAAAAAATGAGCAATGTAACAGATAAAATTTTTGTTATAATATGGTTGTGTAATCCTAATAATATTATAAATCTGATTGTGCGCAAATGTTAGGCTGAAGCCAGCGTCAAAATGGAGCCTTTAATGATCCTGTATTTTTGCATACAGATTGATTATAACCCTCATTTGAATATAGGCTGGTTTTTGTTTATTTTATTCAAATATTTTTCTTTATAATTCAAAATTTCGTTTTTTCATAGAGAGTAAATGGACATTTTTTTCGTATAATATTTTAACATGGTTAAATTTACTTTACCGTTGCTAATACTTTATCGTTGCCAAAACTAATTCAAATTCCGGAATAATAATTTTTAGTCAACAATTTAGTTTCAATTGAAAAATGTTCACGTAAAAAATAAAAATGAAATAAAAAAATTAAAGAATTAAAAAGACGATTAAATAATATTATTAGAAATAAAACGTACTTTTTTTTAGTTTTTGATAATAATACAAGGTTTCAATATGAGTAACCATAGGAAACAGGCGAATATGACGCCATACATCAAAAATAAAGCGGATATCTTTGATTGGTGAAATAAAATGATCTTGGGTTTTTTTTCTTCGCTTTTTTCTTTTGTATGGTAATAATTCTTGGCGTTTTACCGTCTGCGCAGGGCTAATATAACTATACCGTATTTTTTATTTAAATTTTAAAAAAGTAAAAAGAATTTTCAAAAGAAAATGGTCAGCAAATGTCAATAATATGCTCCGCAAAATTATCCATATCGAAAATGATGTCATGGATAGCGAGAAATATTTATTTTCATTCTTAAAACTAAAAGAAATAACTCGATTACCTAAAAAAAAATGACGAATGTTAATAGTTCCATTTTTGTTGATAAAAACTAAAGATTTAATATTATTTCGTTAAAGCAACATAATTTCCCCTATGCCAGTACTGAAATTAATTGCCTGGAAAAGAAAATTAACAAGAATTATGTCATTAAAAAGGGATTTCTCTGCGGGAAAAAAAGGCGTCATATTTGAAATAAAACGGGAATTTTCCAATGTGTTTTAAAATGAGTGTGAATCAATTCCTTACATTAATAATACAAGGATCAGTAAGTATAGAAAGTAGATGAGTTTCATGCCATATTTATAACGAAAAATTTAAATGTTTTTTTATCTATACTGATTATTAAGCATGAATATCCGTTATATACAGATGAGAATTTTCTGCTAAAAATCGCATCATAATTTTAAGAAAAGGAAAATGAACACGAATCTATGTTTGTATTTCGCAACTACTCCTCACTGTAAAAAATTGCTGCAGTAAAATTACTGCAGCAGAGATTCCAGGCAATGTCCATAAGAAAACCGGTTTTGTGACTAAATAAACGAGCTTTGTTATTAGATAAACGGTTTTTGCCCGTAAAAACATGAAATTTACTGAAATGGACCGTTTACCTTGAAAAGGGGGCATTTCCCGTAAAATTACGGCAGCAATTCACGGACTATGCCCGTGAATTTACAATTTTCATTTACAGTGCCAGAATATCGAACGCAACGTGATTTACTTTATACCGGTTATCATTGATCCGAGGATGTTACACAAACTGTCAGAATTTAAAAAATTAAATTAGATGCCAAGATTTTTTTTTCTTTTTTGTTATTTTTAACGAAGTTTCTCTAAAAACGGAAAGTAAATTACTGCATATGTGTATAAAAAAAGGAGAAATAAAATAGATCTGTATATTTTTTACACCATTTTCTCATTAAAACTGAAAAACAGAATTGATTTTCACTTTGAATAGATGGTGAAAACAAAATCTTGATTTCAGTAAATTATCCGAAAAATAAAAACATATTTTCACATATTCAAACTTCATGAATCAATTTATTCTGGAGAACAAAAATTGCCTGTCAACATACTGTCATTTAGAAAATAAGATTTGTTTCAGCTATACATTAAACCAAGGAGGCAGAACTGAATTTAAAGAAAAAGCATGTACTATTTCCAATTAATGTTTTTTTGAAGGATGGCTGCTAAAACGTTTCACAAAGGTGTTAAAAGTAAAATTGTTTATCAGGTAAAATTGACATTTGTTTTTACCCAATTCGTCTATTTCCACGATTTTATTTGGCCCTCCTTTTTGCATTGGTTGCAATTTCATTTTCGCGATTATTTGGCACAAAATTTCACTTTTTAAAGACTGACTTATGTCAAGGTCCCTATAACAAAAAAATACAGTATTGTCGCCAATGAAATGTGATAAATAGTTAGTTAATTTTAACGTTTTTAACTATCGGGAGTGAAATATTTTCTTAATTAATGTATTTATTCTTCTTTTAATGTTGCATGAACGAAGTCACGGGTAACAGCTAGTTTTATATATAAACAATTATTAGAGTATTTAAAATCTCAGTTTAAAATTCAAGATAGAAAACTATATCCAATACTTATTTTAAATTAAATACTGAAAAGAAAAAAATAATCAATACTTACTCAAAATACTTTTCTGTAATTTAAACATAATAATTTAATAACAACTGTAAAAAATCTTTCTCATAGAAATGTTATACAGCTCCAAATAAAAAAATTAGAATAATTAATTCCATTTGTATTTGGAATTGCATTTAGGTTTATTTCACTGTAGTACAATTGAAAAGAACAGCGGTGGATGTTTTAATACATTAGCAGGTTATTAAAGAAAATTAAAACTTTAAAATATTAATTTTTGAGTGAATATTTTATTTTTGTAAAATTATTTTCATTATTAAAAATATTAGAATACTAAAATAGGTGGTTCAAAAAATTAGAATACTTATGAATTTTCCTGATTGGTTCAGAAGGTTGCATAAAATAAGCATTTTTGGCGTAATAGATATTGCACCAAAAAACAAAGTTGAGCTTCTTTCCAGCATAGAGTCGGCATGGTCATGTCTGGGCAGAAAACATTGTGAACCACTTGTAGCCGACTTGGCAAAGCGAGTTTGTGCTGTTATAAAATGTAAAGGTGATGCTACAAAATATTAAAGAATAACTATTTTTCCTTTTTTTTTAAAAAAAACATTATTTACAATGCATTATTCTAATATTTTGAACCAAGTAAATGGTTATTGTAATATTTTGGATTTTTTCCGAGTGTGAATATTTATTTTAATTTTTGTATTATTTCCTTTAATTTTAATGTTAAAAGATTCTACAAACTATGTAAATTCTTACAATATTAAGTTTTATCCTGTATTACTTTTTGTATAAGCAATACATAAAAAACCTTTTTTCACAATTCCTTTTTTTTCTATTATTCTAATTTTTTCACTTGGAGCTGCAGTTATATGTGGATCTTGTAATTCCATTTATTTAAAAACATTTCATTTAAATACAGTATTGAAAGGGATAAATCTGACTTCTTTTTTTTAATTTAAGACTGTTAGTTGAAAATGTTCCAACCATATATATATATATATATATATATATATATGTAAAACCATATTCTATATAGTAGATAATCTTTAAGTTATTGCATTATATTATTTATTTAAAAATTCTCTGAAAAATAATTTGTTAAAACATCATAGAATTTTTTGTAAATTTCTTTTTTTTTTTTTTTTTTAAATAGAAATTCAACTGTAAATAATGATATTAATAGTTAAACTTGTACAGCATCAGATTACCATTATGAAAATTTTTGTGTTTCAAGTAAAAGAAAATTAGTATTATATCAACCAGGTACATTTATATGATCATTTTGAAGCTTTTGCTACTTTGAATAACATTCATAATCTTTAGTTTTAATTTTTAATTTAGTTGTTTACATATCAAATACATGTGTGAATTATGAATCATTGCAGTTAAAGTTCTTATTATTTCTTAGTTTCTGCCAGTTTTTGCCACTTACTGGCAGAAACTAGTTTCTGCCATGCCGGTTTTAACCGGTTATAACCACTGGTTTTAACCACCCCGGCAGAAACTTGCCAGCCCTTGCTTAAAATAAATGCAGCAAAATGTGCATCTACTAATGATTGTTCATATCTCTGTTTATACGCTGATGATATGGCCTTTTTATTGTTTGATGTTGATACGTCTTTTAGCTTCAATTCTAGCTTTTTCCATGCTAATACACATTCAGCGAGAGAACAGCTATTCCTCTGTACAAAATCAATAGTTTCGGCGATTGGTTTCAGAATAGCGCAATCATGTCCTCAACATTTCTTTTTAAACAGATACTTAAGATTTTATTGGAGATGTCACTATCAATCTCAGATCTGTGATCCTCACAAACTTTTGTAAGAATTGACTAATTTTTAACATAAGATTCAAGTGAATCACAATAAATATTCCATCGTACCTCTAGAGGAAGTACCAACACACTTCCACCTTCTGCATGATACCATGCTTTCGGGAGATGATGATTGCGAAAATATTTTAAAATACTTGTAACATGTTTTGTTACATCACTTTTAACCAAATCTTTGGCTAACAGATTTAAAATGAGGGCACTGCACCCATATGTAAGTCCCGAAAAACAAAGCTCTTCATGCAGAATGTTTCTGGCAGAAACCATATTTGCAGTATTGTCTGTGGCAAAACTTGATATTTTACATTTGCTGCTTTTTCTTCTGCTGTCTGCACTGAACTCAAAACCAAATTTGCTAAATAATTTCCAGTATGTGATGAGCCGGATGTGTCAATAGTATCAACAAGAGTGACTTTACCACACTCTTTGATAACACTTATACACACAATAGGTTCATTATGGATGTTCAATCATCCATCCATTGCCATGCAAACTGTTTTGTTTTCTAAATCAGCTTTACATCTCTGAAGTTCATCATTGTAAATCTTGGGCAACCATTTTTCTTTTTTAAATAAAAGTTTTGGTATTTCAAAAAAAACCAAGTCTGGTTTTTTTAAAAAAAACCATTTGGTTTAAACCAAGGTTTAAACCATGGTTTAAACCTAAACAACCCTGGAAAATTCATTTAGATTTACAGTGTATTTTAATGATGTTACACTACAGTATGGAACCATTTATCCGGAATCCAGTTAACCGGAAAACCAGTTATCCAGAATGGTATTTCCAACTGACTGATTTCAGAATCTTTCCAGAAAAAAGTGCCATGCAGTGCCAGTTTGACATGTGCATTGCTTGATAGATTACCACATGCATTGCACAACTTGACCAATATCTAGTATTTGAAATGAAAGCCTATTTAGTCAGATATTGAGCATTTTGATTTTTATGCAGTATTATTGTTTCCAAGGTATTGCCAGAAATGGCCTTCTTTCAAACTATGATTAATCTTTTATCTTGATAGGATCTGAGCCTTAATCACAGTAATCTAATAATTTAAAATCAGTAACAATGTTACAACCACATATTTTCTACAAATCTCATCAAATGGATGTTGTTTTAATGTCCAACCAGTTATCCAGAAAAACCAGTTATCCGGAATACATCTGGCCCCGACCATTCCGGATAAATGGTTCTATACTGTATTTCAAACATATAGAAATTAATATACATCACTGAAGTGCAATAAAAGATGCTTACTATAGAATATGGTGTGCATAGCATTTATCATTCATTTACAGGGAGGGACACAAAAAAATGTACTGTCTATGAGCAATAATTGCTAGAAAAACATTTGTAGTATGAATTTTTAAATTTAATTAATTTTTTGCACTTTACTTGGGGCATATAAATTTCGTAAATCATATACTGGGCTGCACCAAAGAATTTGGATATTTATCTGACTATAGATGATAACGGCTGAATTTGGGTTTTCAAATGTGTCATGCATTTTCTGAACTGTTTACTTAGACACCATTTTTCACCTTATTAAATGGTTGAGTTTTGTTACAGTATTCTGAATGTATTAGAAAGTGTAATGTATTTCACAATGTATGCTTGAGCATAATTTCTTTTCCTTGTTAAAAATGAGTTTTTCTCTTGAGTTGATCTCTTTTTTTTTTTTCAGAGTCTGAGCCTGACAATTTGAAATCAGAGCTGAAACATTTTATGTCATCAGAGCCTAAGCCAGAGCCCAATACTGAAACTACACAGTAAAAAATTATTAATTTTAAAATTGTTTCAAGATAAATTTTTTCATTTAAAAATTACAATTTTTGTTCAGTTTCTTTTTTAAGATATAACAGGAAATGAAAAAATCTATTATTTAAACTATATATTCACAATATCTAAATTGTTTTCTCAACATATAATCATAATTTAATTAATATTCAAATATTATTGATTAAAGCATATTTTTTCAAATATATATTATGCTCTTAATTTTTCATCTACGCTTTCTACTTTTAAGTGTTTAAAATATTTCATTGTTGCAGCTTCACTGCCAGTGGGCTATTTTGGCAAGCGTGATTTGGCCTGTAATTAACTCCATTGTTGTTACCATAAAGAATATGACAGTTTATCACATGCGGCTGTCTGAAGGAAAAATTCGTAATTAATTTATAATTAAGTTCTAAAAATATGAAAATATTGTCATCAGAAAAGAAACACGCCTGTGTATATAGTTTTTATAATTCTAACATATCAGAAAGTAAAAAATTATTACAAAATTCAATCTTTACATACAAAAACAAAGATAAAAAAAAACAGATCTATAAATTGACTTAATAAGGAGGGGGAAGCAGAGACCCTCCATCCCTCCTGATGAAAAATTCTTAGTTCCTCTTTCTCTTAGTAATTATAATTATTTTAAATCACTTAAAGAGTAAATTTAATTATTTTTTCAAAACCATCACAGACAAAAAAAAAATTAAATTTTAAAATCCAAAGAGGGGCAATGGATCTCTTTTGTCCCCTTGCCTGGGATTGTTTTGTTTTGCTTAGCTTTCACTCTATTCTTCAATAATATGGATAACTCATTTGTATGTGGGTCGTTGTAACACCCTTTAAATCCGTTCTTTGCACACAAAGTACTTGTAAGAATGGATAATAGAAAGAGTTGTTACTGAACTGATGTGTCGATTATAAAAACAAACAGGCAATTAACTTATTTTTTCTCAATCTTCAATGACTGCAATATCAAACTATAGGGACCCAAGTAGCAGAAAGTGCGTGACGTACGTGACGTGCGACGTGCGTCGCAGACTTATTTTAAACCTTGCAGATAAATTTACCAACTTGAAACTTTTTTTTTTCCACGCGGACGGACGAAAAATCTCTGGTCTTTAGATTATTATATTTTTTCTTCTTTTCCCAGTAAATTTTAACCCCAACTGTATGAGTGAAAGATTCCTTTCCTTTCACGTACACAAAACTGTCAATCGTCAAGATCGCGGCGATATTGACATGCCCTTTCATTCCCACTGGATGTGAACCGTTCATAATTTTTGAAATGTTAAAAAATTATGAATAATACTGAATGTTTGCCTTGTTTTTTGTAATGTCTACCTTGTTTTAAACTGTATGTCATAAAAATATGGCACATTTTAAAAAAACTGATAACAAAAATTTTGTGATTTGAAATAATTTTCTTTGTGCATTTGTATGTAGAGGTTTTCAGAGTAATTTTTACAGTTCATTTTAATTTAGGTTGTATATTGTTGGTTTGGTTTAATAAGAAAGATATTACTATGCCACTTTTCTGCGGAAACTCAAAATTCCGCTTTTTCGGCGCTGAATTTTATCAATCTTGGGATCAATGCAAATATGCATTAAAATGTTTTACTTTTTTTCTGGGGGGGGGGGGGGCAAGCGGACGAAATATACTAAAACAAAAATGGGAGAATGAATAGTAACCGCCAAATTGAGTTTGTTTTCGCTTTCCTCCGACCTTCTTTCCCCTGCCCTCTCTTCCACTTGCCTGATCGTGCGCACCAAAGCAATTAGCGATGTCGTGGACGCACTATAGCGCGTAAATTAAGTGAAAAATAGTTGGGATGCAAAAAAATTGTTCTTACACCGTTCCATCCATTTTTACACACGTAAATTCTTAGAAAAATCACAAAATAAACGAGAATTCCGTCCAAGGACCCAAAAAACCGCCGAATTTCTTCAAAGGATCGCTGAAAAAAGACTAATTACGTCGAGGAATCTAAAAAAAAAATCCAAATTTCATAGAAGAATCGCAGAAAGAAGACAAATTTCATCAAAGGGCTGCAGAAAAAGACAAATTTCATCGCAAGATCGCGAAAAAAGGCGAATTTCGTAGAAGGAGCGTGACAAATATGGCAAATCTCGTCAAAGAATCGCAGAAAGAACGCGAAATTCATTAAAGAATCGCGGAAAAGGGCTAATTTGGTTGACAGATCACAAAAAAAAACAAATTTCGTCAAAGGATCGTGGAAAAACTTTAATTTCGTCAAAGCGTCGTGGAAAAACTTTAATTTCATCAAAGCGGCGTGGAAAAACTAATTTCGTCAAAGCGGCGTGGAAAAACTTTAATTTCGTCAAAAGGCCATCAAAAACATAAATTTTGTCGAAGGATCACGGAAAAACGGCCAATTTCATCGAAGAAATGGCAAATTTCGTTGTAGGAACGCTAAAAACTGCGAATTCTGTCGAATAGTCGTGAAAAAAATGGCAAATTTCGTCGAAGGATCGCCAAAGAAGACAAATTTTAAAAACGGCAAATTTCGTCGAAGGATCGCTGGAATGAAATTAGATTTTCTTCCAGTGTATTTAAAAAATTATTCTCTTTCAGATTTTTTTTTTTTTTTCCATTTAGTTTTTCAAGGTGTCACCCAACATTTCTGCACAATTCAGAAAAAATATTGTATCAAATGTTATTTCAAAAATTATGAATAATTCTGAATGTCTACCTTGTTTTAAACTGTATGTCATAAAAGTATAGCACATTAAAAAATAAATAAAAATTTTGTGCATTTGTATATAGAGGTTTTCAGAGTAATTTTTACAGTTCATTTTAATTTATGTTTTATATTGTTGGTTTTATTTAATAAGAAAGATATTATGTTACACATATTATTCAATGAAATTAGATTTTCTTCCAGTATATCTAAAAAATTATTCTCATTCACAAGTTTTTTTTTCATTATATTTATTTAGCTTTTCAAGGTGTCATTGCTATAAAATTATGACCTACATAATTCTTCTACATATAGAAAAAAGTAATGGTTTGGAAATGGACCAATGAAAATCTGCGTAGATACCGCGAAATGTATCTGATTGGTCAGATCTTTCGATATTTGACTTTTCTCAGGGGGAATTAACATGAAAGTAGAGAATTAAGATAGGATGGGCGCTATTACGGGGGTTACCAAGGGGAAGGGACCCGGGTTTGTCGCCAACTTGGCAATATATCGCCAAAAGTGTCACCAACTTGGCGCTATTTCCATTATTCACCATTCCGGCATTAACCATTTCCAGTATTTCGCCAAATTTCCATAGACTCCCATTGAAATCCAATAGCGTTTACTCGCTTGCAAAAAATTGCAACAAAAATTAATATTAGCTTATGAATAGAACTTAATTGAACTATTTACATTATTTTTAAGCACAAACACTAACTATTTTACAATATTCGTAACACTATGTATACAATTGGTACTTGTTAGTTATCCTATCGACCAAATTACTGTCGCCAAGTTCATATATATTAAACGAGCAAGAGGTTTTCTCAGATTATGAATAATATAGTAACCGACTGGGAAGATTTTCGCGAGACTTGTCCCCTATACTAAATCGAGCACGAGAAAAAGATCTACCTAGGTTCAGAATACAAGAAAATTCGTTTTTACAGGGTAAAACAAACTCAGCGCTGAAGATGTTTTTGTTATAAATGGAAAAATACTCAAACGATTTACACGAAACGTGTTGCCTATACTAATTCGAGCACGAGAAATCCATCTAGCTAGGTTTCGAATTTGGGAAAGGTCATTTTGATCTATTAAAACAAACTCAGCACTAAGAATGCTACTATACGTCGAAAACGGCTCTAACAATTTTCACAAAAATTGATGACTATACCAATTCGAGCACAAGAAATCAATCTAGCTAGGTCACTAATTCGAGAAAACTCGTTTTCTGTGTTTAAAACTGGACGTGGTCATTACTCGAAAAGATGGTATCAATCGAAAAAAATTCAGACTATTTTTATTAAATATGATTTATTTGATTATGAGAAAAATATCTAACCAAGTCTCTTTTGTAATCGAAATTCTTGCCTAAATGGTCTAATGCCAGCTAACAGTCATTTATCATAAACACAATAAAAACTCTCTAGAATACGGCACTTACGGCTTATCTTCTATACTCAAAGACAATTACTGAAGAAGGCCTACGTGGGACGTAATGCCCACGTTTACTTCACATCTAGATGAGAACAGTCTACGTGGGGCGTAATGCCCACGTTTACTTCACATCTAGATGAGAACAGTCTATGGAGATGGCATCAGAAGATTAAAAAATATAAAAGTTCTCTCGCAGCAGGCTGCGGTGGAATGATGCAGATGTAGGAGCAATCTGGATATGCGCTTTGATACTTTGATTGGAGTCGGAATGGTGAGCATAGGGGGGAGGGGGAAAGGCCCCATCAGAGCCAGACAATTTTTCTAATTATCATAATTAATATTTTTTTTAATCTAAAAACTAATGCAAACAATTTAATTTAGATAAGATGCAAACAATTAGTTTATATAAGATTCAAATAATGAAATTTTGAAGATGCAAACATAATTAAGTATAAATACAATTAAGATGCAAAAAATAATATAAGTATAATTTTTTTTTCCTTAAAATTGCAAAAGAGGTAAGAAGGAAAGTTAGCAGAACCCGATGCCAAAAGCAAGGCGGGAAGACGTCGATTGGAAAAATTTAGTGTAGGAATGTCAAATGGGAATAACAATGCAGGTACCAAAGTTTTATGAATTTGGAATAGCACAACAAAGTGTTTAGGGTGGTTCCTTCGCCTTCTTTTGGAAGGCGGAGCAAAGCCGTCATCTCTACACAAGATGGCAAGCGGTCTCTTCTTCCCTCTACTGGTATTTACAATGTAAGGTTGAATGGACCGCAACGCTTCGTTGGGTATTAAAAGTCGATCTCTGTGGAAATTTCTGTGTGGAATCTTCTATACTAAATCAAGCACTAAATAACGGCCTATATGTAAGTAAAAAATATGGTAAAATTTGTTTTAACTGGCTAGAAAAAATAAAATTAATTGATTTTAGCAATTGTTAATTTCATGAAGTTGAGTATTTTCAGAAACATCTTTTCGGTAAGCTGGGAGCCCGTGCAATATATACACACGTATACTATTACATCTGGGGTTGGCTAGGGCGCAATTGCGCGGGGGGTTGGTGAGCGTAGCGAGCAGGGGGAGCCGAGCCCCCCTAGTATAGTTATATTTTTATAACCTTAATCAGTAAGAACCATATCTTTTTAACACACTTATAATGTATATAAGAAAATTGCAGCATGCAATTTCTGCAGACAATTTTCATCCCACTAAATTGCTGTCGCAGACACAACCATAACTTTCTGCTACTGGGGTATGGACTATAATACTGCATTAACATTAGAGAGAAAAGGGGAGATTATATGAGAAGTTCAATCTGATATTTGTAAAAACTATGACAAACTCCCAAACACATTTTCGACTTGCATAAAATATTCTAGAAAACTGTAGAAGACTTTCTATTGGTATACAGTTCTATTGATGAATATAATAATTATATTACAATACTATGATGACAGGATAGCGTTTGAGTTAAAGTGAGCCAGAATTAATACATCACCAAACTTTAATTTTAAAGTAACTTATTTTCACCAACGCCTTGACTTCAAGAAGCAAATTTATATTACAAAGTGTTGAACCACTACAATTCACTATTGATTTAACAATGGTTTCAGTACAAAAATAAAACTATAAATATATAAGGCATTTCAGAAATTAAGGGCGAATTTTCAAAACATGTTTTGAGAATCAGCAAATTAAAATATACACATCTAGCATTATTGTCAGCCTTATTAATTTGTTTTATAACGCAAATTTTACAGTATTAGAGCCGAACTAGATTTTGTAAGTGATCGCACCAACTACTAAAGCCTTCCATGCTAGGTTTAATTTTTTTTTTTTTTTTTTATCAATTTTTGTCAGGTTCACTCTTAATGTCAGCAACACCTGATAATTAAAGCTAGAATATTTTCTGATAAAAATACAGTCAAACTGTTAATTTCACATAAATATCAATGAGAATATAGTAGATTTCTGTTACAACAAACTCCATAGGACCGCTAAAATATTTCGTTGTAACAGAGTTACTCCTATTTATCGAATGAATTACGTATGCACGTAAATAAATTACGTAAGATAAATTTATCTTTCATTATAGAGGATTTTAATAGAAGACTAGTTAAATTAACATAGAAAAAGTTAGTAAATTAAACTTCAATATTAAAAATAGAAAATTATGGACTAACCTTTATTTAGTAGTACATTATTGCAGAAAATCTGCGATTTTAGTTTGTACAAAGGAATATGTAGTTGATGATAACAAAACCATATACAACGAATGAATTTGAGAAAATACCTCCTCTGGAACATTCTAACTAAAGCATGCATTTTCTCCAAGCGTGAGAGAGCTTCCGAAGAGGTAACTTTTGAATCATCGGTGACATCAACATTGTCATCACTGCTTTCGTAATTTTGTTGGTCTAATGTAGTTTTAATGGATAAAATGATATCTTCATCAATCACTTCACAGCATGTTTGAATATCGTCATCCACAGATAAGAAATCCTCCAAATCCACCTGATCAGGGATAGATGTTAATTTTTTGGCAGCCTTCAAAAATTGTGTTTAACTCAGAGGACTCATCCAAATCTACATCCTCCGATTCATTTTCTTTGGTCTCAGTTAATAAGGCATGTTTCCAACAATTAGAAATTGTTTTCTGGCTAATTTCTTGCACGAACCAGAGATCATTTCAATAGCTTCATCGAGATTTATTTTTGGCCTTTCGCCATTCTCTAAGCCGCAAAGAATTTCTTTCAGCTAAAGAGTTCTGTAACAAGATTTTACAGCACGGATGATACCTTGGTCTAGAGACTGTAGAATAGAAGTGCAATTCGGTGGAAAGTACTCAATTTGAATGCAGTCTAATTTGGAAGGATTATTATGAGGCATGCTGTTATCAATCAGAAGAAGAATTTTCCCGTTTTTTAGCTTTCATTTCTTTGTCAAATTGCACTAGCCAATCATTAAAGATATCTTGTGTCATCCATGCCTTCTTATTGAATTTATAATCGCAACGCAATGAATGACAGTTCTTAAAGCAACGGGGCTTACCAGAGTGACCAACAATTAATATTTTTCTCTTCTCGGTTCCAGATTTGTTACAACAAAGAAGTGCTGTAATTAGTTTCTTTGAAATTTTTCCTCCAATGCATTTGTCGCCTTTAAATGTTAATGTTTTTTTTCGGTTCAAGTTGATAAAATATTCCAGCCTCATCAGCATTGAAAACAAAATCGGAGCTGTATGTCTGTATAATGGCAGCTACTTTTCCAGCTTTCCATTCATTTACAGTCTTTGTAGGTACATCACTGGCTTCGCCACAAATTGATTTCATTACAATTCCATGGTGAGTACGAAAGCGATTGAGTCATCCAACACTGGCTTGAATATTTTCGATACCAAGCATTGTTCCAAACTCTTGAGCTTTTTGCCTTATCAGAGGACCATTGCATGAACGAACATCTTCGAATCATTTGAACACACCTTTATTGACATCTTGAAATTGGGACTGTCACATTCGTTTTCTATGGGAACCAATGCTTGCAATGTGAAATTGTCTCTCAATCTTTTAGAAATGTAGATAAAGTTGATGGTGTTATTCCATATTTTTTGGCCACATCCGTTTTCCACAATCCTTTATCAATCTCAGAAATTATAGTTTTATTTTCTTCCAACGGAAATTGTTTTCATTTCACATAAACCATTTTATCAACGAATGAAGCAAGAAACACACTGCAACAGGTATTGGCGATAGAGATAGCCCAGAACAAGCACAAACACTCCTTTCACAGCGAAATCCATTTGCTGTCTTTCACGTGATCATTTTGAAGCATATAGGCTAATGAAAGAAAAGGAATTCGGAAACAGGAGTAGACAAAAGAAAAAATAGCAAAGGGGTGAAAAATCTAAAATAGCACCTGTCCTTAAAAAAACTTTTTTATCTTCGACATTCTATTCGAAGTATATTTCATTTCTGTTAAGCAATTGAAAAAAAAAAAAAGAGAGCTCGAAGATTTTTCGTTGTAACGGAATTCCTAATAAAATGCACTTTGTTAAATTGAATTTTTAATACATTGGGGTTAATTAAATTTGAAAAGGGGATTTGTCAAATTTCGTAGTAACGGGATTTTTTGTTGTAATGGAATTCATTATAACAGGAATCTACTGTAATAAGATTTAAAGTCTTTAGGAGAAAATTTAATAAATTCAAAAAATTAATACAAAAATTAGATAACAGAGACAAATGATTAAAAGGAAATGATGTGCAATATGTTTGAACAAAGATAATAGCTTACTCTTATATGTATACTCTTATTTCTGTGTGGTGACTTAACCTTCAGATTGGTAATTCTCCCTGAAATTAAAAAAATAAATAAGCACATAGCAATAACAGGGTTGCATAAAATGCTGATAGTTCATCAAATCAGGACTGACATGCAGCAATCCTAAATAAAAATTTTATTTTAAAATACTTCTAAATATATCGAACTTCCACCCATCAAAAGTAGACTCCCTCAAATCCATACATCGTTTTCGATGTAGACAATTTTTTATATAAATCTGTACACAATTTAATACGTAATTCTGGTTAATATGATTCAACTCCTGTTTTCTCATGAAGGAAGTATAAATTTATTTTTGAAAAAATTCAAGATGGTGCTGATATCAGTGGCAATCGTGAAATTTTTACCAACTAATTTATGTATTAATCAAGCTTTTTTTTTTTGGGTTACTAACTACTAAGTATGGCTAAATATGAAATAAAACTTATTTTAAGATTTTGATGTGAATTATTAGCGTACATTTATAAGGCGAGTATCACTGAATAATTCAAGAAAAAAATTCTCATCATTATGCATGTTTAGTTCAGCATTATTAATTATTTACTTGACCTTTACTTTTAACATTTTAAAATTTTCTTAATTTTTATTATTTTACTTAATTGTAAGCAAAATTGTTAAATTTTTTTTTTTTTTTTTTTTTTTTTTTTTTTTTTTTTAATAAAAAAAATCTGATTTATTTGATTTAAATCTGTTTTTTTTTTATTATTATTAAAATCAGATTTTTTTATTTAAATCAGATTTTTTTATTTAAATCATATTTTTTTTAATTTAAAATCAGATTTTTTTTTATTTAAAATCAGATTTTTTTATTAATATTATTTGTGTACTGTGCATGTATTTATTTTCTCTGCATAGATTTACACATTTCTGTTAATTTCATTACAGTTCCTAATAAAAATTCAAAATTATTTAAATAAAAACCAATTGTTGCAAACAAATTCAGATGATTACTTAAAATCATATCATTCTACTATTAAATTGTTATAGATCAGATATAGATATAACTATGTATTTTGTGTATAAATTTCTAGTTAAGTTATTAAATTTTTCATTGAGATATTACTCCAATAATATATATATATATATATATATATATATATATATATAACCATTAATGAAACATTACCGAAACACCAACAAAAACATGAAATTATGATTTAGTAAGTAATAATTTATTGACAATGAAATTGTAACCCCAACACAATGAATATAGATATGAAATACTTAGTTAAAAGAAGAAGAAATTAAATTAAAAATGAAATAAATTGAATGAATGAAATTTGTGGAATTTATACAGAATTATCAAGTCCCAAATGCATAATTTCCACAAATAAAATTAGTGGTTTCATCATCATATTAGCCATAAAATTGCTAAAGAATATGATTTTGGGACGGCCACTCATAGACATATAATTAAACCTGTGAAAAAATCTTAAAATTAAAAAAATAAATACAATATTAATACAATACCAGAGGGCCCGTGCAAGCTATTATCCCATCACCCTCTTTTAATAACAAAAAACTATCGCCAAACTGTAAGATTAAACGCCAAAAATGCAGTCCCATTTACTTGATATCAGAAGCATTATACGTGTTTGTTAAGTCATCAAGTGGTTTTTAACGCGACAATTGCGTGTATTTTTCATTATGTTTTACTGATTTATTAGTTATTTCATTCATTAAAATAACAATTGTGTCCTTAAATTGTTATATTTTATTTATTTATTTATTTATTTTGATATTCCAATGGCAACGTTCTCCCGTTTATTTGGCGATAGTTTTTTGTTATGAAAAGTGGTCGACGGGATAATAGAGAAGTACCATTTTTTATCAATATGTAATATTTCTTAGATGCAGGTTTAAACATCTAAAGAAAAAGTAATGATAAAAATATCTGCAAACAACATTTAGTTTTTAGTCCACCTAGAATATCATCTCATTTATTCCATCAAAGTTATAGTAAAAACTGATCCAAGATTTCAAAATGCACGCGCGAGAAAAAAAAATTAATAGTATTTTAACTGCATTAGAGGATGACGTCATCCGCTTCGGGAAAACACGGGACATAGAAATATAAATCTAAACATTTCAATTTCGCTTTTTAATCATAAATATAAAATAAACCTGTGCAGTGTTTTTTATAATAATTGCTGAGCATCATATAATGTTGTATTTTATTTTTGTGGCAACGATACTTTGAAGAAAACCTTTCATTTCTTTTATGAAAACAATGCCGATTTAATTTTTAATTTTCAGCAAATTTTAATCAAAAACATGTATTAACGAATTGTTAAGTGTGCTATGTCAGAAGCCAGTTCAAAATCCTTTCATATGCCATCTCATTCGTCGTTCTGCGTTTCGTATTTTCTGAGAAAAAGGGATGTTGACAGGAGAAATAATATATATGATTAAAAAGGATAGAAACCTTACCCATAATTATGAGAAAAAAACATGATAATAGATCTTTAAGTACTAAAAACAATGAGATGAAGATTGATGTTGGTGCACAACATTGACCAGATTTATGAAGATAACTATACAAAGGCAATGAATTGCAAAAAAAAATTTCTAAATGTTGCCAAAATAATTTTTAGAAAATGAATTACTTGGATATATGGAATATTGTAAAGCTACACAAACCATGGTGCTTCCATCTATGATATGAATAGTGAATATGCAGTGGAAAAAACTATATTAAAAATGAAACCATACTATCTAAAGTGATAATTAGTTAAATAATATAAATGAAATTAAAAATAAATAAAATATCCAATTACATTAAAGTAAAAATGGATGTAGTAATGATTAATTCTATGTTAAAAAATAAGATGTAAAGTGGTAAAATTAAGAATTAGTGATTAATACTACATAAAAACTAGTCGTTGGGGGCCACCGTAATACTTACCCATCATGGATATGCATAATGTAAAATATTAAAATAAAAATGTGTAAACTACTTATGCATTGCAATTCAAATAAAGGCGTGGCTTGATGACGTCACAAACTTTAAAGGCTCGATTACTGAATTGCTTGAAAGAAACATCCTTATAACTCCAAAAATAATAATCCTATTAACTAGCGGTTTATTGCATCTGATTAAGCGTCAAATTTCCAATTAAAATATATCTTTGAAGTGAAATTTGGATGAAATACAGGGTCATGAAAAATCGAAGAGTGTGGAAAATAGGATTCCAAATATCTCGGCAACTAATTATCCGATCGACTTCATGCTTTATGCAAAATTTATGTTTTTTTATTGTCTTTTATATTCATTTCTTAAAATAAACAATTTCGAAAATTTTTATATACCTTTCATCAGAACGAATATTTCGAGAGTCCGAAAAAAAATGTTCCGGTTAATCGAGGTTATTGAAATGAAATAGGCTTCTTCCCATTATTACATACTAAGTACATACCAAATTGCAAGTCTCTATCTCAATTTTTTCGGGAGATAGAGCGTTTACAGACACACACACACACACAGACGGACGGCAAAATTTTTTTTCTAAAAATATGTTTTTCGGAATCTCCAGTGTCTGAAACGTGTAAATCCGTCAAAAATTTTTTTTCGATTTTCAAAACGATTACAAGACTTACCCTATACTACGTATGATGGGTAAGTAATACATGTACCAAGAAATGACATAGCCACTATTAAATAGTTTTGCCATAAAAGCAACATCATAAAAATTAAATTTAAATCAAATTTAAAAACCAGTTGTAATTCTTATTATAGTTATGATGAAGAGTATTTATTTGTTTAACAATATATTTTTTGAAAACCACAACTGTAGCAGTACACTTTCCTCGCTTGTTAAGTGTAGTTTTATGATTTAAATTATGATTAAGTGTAGGATAAATAGGAGAATAATCTATAGTATTATTTGTTGAAAAAACTTTAACTGATCTGTTAAATAGTTCACTATTAAGTCCATAAGGATAAATAGTGTTATAATATTTCATATATGATGACTCCATAAACAAACGTTCTGATTTAGTTTTTATAATTTATGAGTTTTAGAATTTATTAGTTTTTATAATTTATATTTTGATAAATTTATGTTTATGAAAATGCTGTATTTCTGCTGTAGACTGAATATATTTTGCTTTGTTCTTGTTAATGTCTGAACGATGTTGATTGATACGTTTATGTAATGGACCTGATGTTTCACCTACATACCGGGTGTCCCACAAATGACTGATGGATTTTAAAATTCAATAACTTGCAAACAGGGGCAGATATTAAAAAAATTCTTGCAGGAGGGTTACGTATGATGTCGGGAGTTTTTTTACTGCGATTGATTTTAGTTCGAATTTCAAACAATAGATGGCGCTGACAGTGGTTGGTGCTCATTCGAAGCCGAAACTGACGTCACTCATCATTGACGTGAAGGAAGGAGATTAAGGCTATGGAGTGGGTCTCATTCGCCAGTACAATCTTGCTCTTAGGACCCGATTCTGAACACAGACGATATGATTTCAATGTAATGCGTTGTTGCCATGGAAACAACAAACTCTTCGATAGTAGAATACAGCTTTCAGAACTGGGCATGAATTTAACAAGCAGTGTTCGAGTTGCAGGCGATTCTACATTTATTTTGTTTTATTTTCTCGGATTAAATTACTTTTTATGGCCTGATTTAAAGAATATTTTATTCATCGTATTTTAAAACTAGTAGGTGAAATAAACCATTTTCAATAAATAGTGTACACTCTTTTAAAAGTACTCACTAGCAGATTGCGTGGCAAAATAACGAATGAAGATGTGACGGATTCGATTTCTGTGCAGCTCTCACATACCTGCATTGCCGTCATTTCGCGAAACTAAATTTTCATATTGGTTAGATAAAATTCCCATAAATACTCATAAATGTAAAATTGCCTGCAAACTCGAATAATGCTTGTTAAATTCATGCCCTAATCTAAACGCTGTATTCCACTATCGAAGGATTTGTTGTTTCCATGGCAACAACGCATTCCATTGAAATCATATCGAATGAGTTCATAATCGAGGCCTAAGAGCAAGATTGTACTGGCGAATGAGACCCACTCCATAGCCTTGCTCTCCTTTCTTCGCATCAATGCCGAGTGACGTCAGTTTCGGCCTCGATTGAGCGCCAACCGCTGTCAGCACCATCTATTGTTTAAAATTCGAACTAAAATCAAGAATCACAGTAAAAAAACTCCCGACATCATACATAACCCTCCTGCAAGAATTTTTTAAATATCTGTCACCGTTTGCTAGTTATTGAATTTTAAAATCCATCAGTCATTTTTGGGACACCCGGTATTTCAAACCACATAAGTTACATTTAATACTATAAATAACATTAAAGGCTTTACAAAAAGTTGATAAATTAGGATCTGATACAATTTGTTTCTGAGAAGCAAATGGACAAGTCTTGCATCTAGCACCATTACACAATCAAAATAATAATGGAGGAGGAGGAGAGTAGAAATGGTCACTGGATGATGATCCAGGAACAACCCATTTATTGCCCCTGTACCGGGCACTACACTGCTTTGATGCAAGGTGTATTTTGCCGGGAACAATAATTTTATTGAGTACTGCCATTAAAAAATTGTTTTTTATAAAATCACATAATATATGCAGCAAAGAATGCTGAATATATATATATGTATTTCAACTGTTTCAGATGCACTAATGTCCTCTTTATCACATACTGTTTTTGTTTTTTTGTAATTTCTTTGTGTTTATTTTTCATTTTGCCACTATCTCCTCCATTTCTACATTACATGGTTTGTATATTGTTTTCACACCTTTTCCGGAAATAAGTTTTTTTTGGTTTTTTTCCCCCAGTAAAATAAAGCCACATTGGATCTTTCTTTCTGCCAGCCATTTTTCTTATGTATCAATGTATCAAAAGCTCTGTGTACTGTACCTACCATTAGTAAATGATATTCTTGTCACAACTTGTGTTTCACACTATACTATATTAATGACTAGCTTACCCGCCCGGCGTTGCCCGTGCCAACACAACCTTAAATGTACCTGAAATCAGTGTTGAACATTTTTTTATTATTAAACAAATCTAATGTTGGGGGCCCCACTACCTTAGACAGCAAACACTGGGCGTGCCATACACACTCCCATATATTACTGTAAGTCGAGTCGAAAGAGCTATACCCCTTCATGATCCAGCCCATAGAACCAGAGATAGAAAAGCACCCCTGGTGGTGAAAATCGAAAAGCTCTATCTATGTAGAGTCGAATGAGCCATACCCCATCGTGATCCAGCCTATAGAACCAGATATAGGAAAGCACCCCTTGTGGTGAAAATCCGAACTAAAATCAGTCAGCTCTATCGATGTCAAGTGGAAAGAGCCATACCCCATTGTGATCCAGCCCATAGAAACAGAGATAGGAAAGCACCCCTTGGTGGTGAAATTCAGAACTAAAATAGGTAAGCTCTATTGATGTTGTGTCGAATGAGTCAAACCGTGTTGTGATGTGACCCATAGAACCCGAGTTAGCTGCAAAATCCTTTAGTTACACCTTCCACCGCCAGGGAGCACAATATGTTCTATACGAACATAACTGAATTCATTAAGGTTATCGATGTTGAGTCGAATGAGGCATACCCCATCATGATCCAGCCCATAGAACCAAAGATACGAAAGCGCCCCCCCTATGGTGAAAATCCAAACTAAAATCAGTAAGCTCTATTGATGTCGGGTGGAAAGAGCCATACCCCGTTGTGATCCAGCCCATAGAAACAGAGATAGCAAAGCACCCCCTGGTGGTGAGAGGAAGTTGATGTAGAATAAATGTGATATTTAATAAAAAGTCGTTCCCACCCCACCCCCTTTATCTCGCCATTTTCACTAATTATTACAAATATACAAATGTTTCTTAATTACATCTAATGTCCCGATCTGATAATGGGGTTTCCCTATCTACCTATCCTAATCCGCTTTTCCCTATCATAATAGAAAAAAGCATGTTTTATCAAAGAATCGCTGGCAAACGCAAATTTCATCAAAGGTTCGCAAGAAAAACACTAATTTTATCAAATAATCGCTGAAAAAACATGAATTTCGTAAAAGGATCGCTAAAAAAACATGAATCTCGTCAAAAGGCAGCAGAGAAAACACGAATATTGTCAAACGATCATTAAAAAAGCAAATTTCATCAAAGGATCATGGAAAATGCGAATTTCATCAAAGGATTGCAGAGAAAACGCAAATTTTGCCAAAGGATCACAGGAAAAATGTGAATTTCGTCAAAGGATCGCTGAAAAAAAAAAAACACTAATTACGTCGTAGGATCACTGAAAAAACATGAATCTCGACATAAGTATGTGGAAAAACACGAATTTCGTTAAAGGATCACAAAAAAAGCAAATTTCGTCAAATGATTGCAGGAAAAACTTGAATTTCATCGAAGGATCGCAGAAAAAATACGAAATTCGTCAAAGGATTGTGGAAAAAATGCAGATTTTGTGAAAGGTTCACAGAAAAAACTTTCGTGAAAGGGTCGCGGGAAAAATGCAACTGTCTTTATTAAAAACAGCACACACACAAACCTCTACACAAACAAACCTATTCTGTCTTCCACAATTTAATTTGTAAATATGAAGTTAAAAAAAAAAAAATCCCTGTTTTCTCACATATTATGAGTTTTATCAGCAAGTTAAAACATTAAGTAAATATGAATGATTTGCAGAGCTGTTTCTATCAAAAATTCAATCACATCGCCCAAAAACCCTCAACAAAAATAATTATAAAGAGTGCGATGACAACATAAATTTGCATGTCCGTTCTTGGGCGATTCTTATAAAACACAAAATTTGTCACAAATGGTGATTTTTTTACAACATGCTTACAAATTAAAATGGTTTATAATTATTTAAAAAAAAAACTCGGCCAGAAATAACATTGATTTTACATTTTTAAAGACTTATTCTTTATAATTATTTTGAAACAGCTCCGCAAATCATTCATATTTATTTATTGTTTTACTTTCTGATGAAACTCATAATGTGAGAAAACGGAAAATCACAAAATTGATCAATCAATAGTTGAAAAAAATCTCAAAAATCATCAAATGGTCTCAAGGGGGGGGGGGGGCGGGAGGAATGCAAATATCGGCAAATAGCTTTAAAAAAAAAATCACAATTTGTCAAATGATTTGGGGAAGGGGGGGGGTAATTGTGAAATGTACCAAATGGTTTTGAAAATAATCAAACGACAGCAGGGGTAAAAAAATCTTTTTTCAATCAATCATCACAATTGGCGAGTGTGACTATTAAGATGGCCAGTGGTGGCAAAACAGTCAATCGACAAATTTTTAGTATTACTTGCAGATTGGTGAGTGCTAATTTTGTCCTATATGTGAGTGATTCTTATGAAACTCATGTCACAAAATGCACATCATAAATATTTCACGGACTGGGAATTTATAATCAGTTCATCAAAACAATTTAATAATTACCGTCAAATCTCGTTAATCCGCCCTCCTAAATGCGACGGAAAATCGTAAAATAACCAGGGGGGGGGGGGGCGCTTGCACGGTATTAGAATTGTATTATATGATATTTATGGATGGTAGTGGTGGTTGGATGCTACCGGCCGATCGTTGCAAATTATGCATTCTATAAAGTGACAAAAGAAACAAATTTGGAAAAAAAAAATCCGTTCTCAGGTGATTAAGATTTAATAATTATTTATTGAATGTTTTCATTTTATTCAAAGTAAAGTTCAAGAAAAACATTAGATTCTTGGACGACTAAAAAAGTTCTTAAATCATAAACATCACTCAAAAACGCCCCAACAAAAAAATCATGAATATATAGAAACAGCTCAGAAAATCTGTTTCATTAAGAATATTTTTCTTGGGCGACTAAAAAAGTTCTTAAATGAAACTTCTTAAATGGAGTTAAAAATGGTTCTTAAATGGAGTTCAATAACAAATCTTAATGAGAACATACATCTTAACAATTTATCGCATGTTATGAATTCATCAATCTCGGGAACTAAAAATGTAGTCCAAAACAATTACAGGAAAAAAATTGTAAACAATAAATTACTCAAAAATTTAATGTAAATTGTTTGTTTCCATCAAAAATATTTAATTTGTAAGTATGAGGTAAAAAAAAAAATCACAATGGATTCCTAACCGCCCAAGAACTCAAATTATTTACTGAATATTTTCATACTAAAAATGCTAAAAAAATGAAACAAACTAACTAAAAATACAGTCAAAAACAGTTTTTTAAAATATTATAAGCGTTGTACAAATTATTTACTGAATATTTTCATATTAAAAATGTTAAAAAATGAAACAAACTAACTAAAAATACAGTCAAGAATAGTTTTTTTAAATATTATAAGCGTTGCAGATACATGAAGATATACTTTCTGTTCAGTGAAGTGTAAGATGAAATAGGCCTAAACCCCAGTAACAAAACTAACTATCGGGAACTTAATATGATATATATTGCATATTTCAAACTATTTTTGAAATATTATTAGCGTTGCAGACACACGAAGATAGTTCTGTCACTGGGTTTAGGCAAATTTCATCTTACACTTCACTGAACAGAAAGTAAATAAATCGTCGCTGGTAGCTAGATCCATAGAGTAATGGAATATCTTTAATCTGTGGCTAGATCCTGGATGCTGCACCTGCTCTCATTGGCTGGCTGCTTCGTTGCCACGGATGGTGTTGCCGAGGCTATTTCATGGGAGGAGCTTGAAATAGCCTCAAACCCAAAATTCCATATACACGTTTTAATTTTTTTTTTTAAATCTAAATTAAAATTTAAAAATCCGACCGTGAGGTATACTGTCCGATGATAACATCTACACATGACAAAAATTTCTGAGTCCTAGGTGGTATAATTACGGAGAAATCCGCAGGCAGGCAGACAGACACTTACTCTTTTATAGAGATAGAGATTACAAAACAGTTACAAGATGCAAGGTAATCACATAACTAAAAGTCCGAGTACAATTGTCAGTCTTATCCAGCCTTCATCCATTGACAATTTCAGCAATCAATCATGCTTACTTAACAGTAGAAATGACTGTTTAGCTTAGAAATAAGGTATAATAACATATCTTATATTTTCCACTGTAGTGAGCAATGAATTCTAGGATAGGAAAGGAAAGGGATCAGTCACAGTAATTAAATTATTTTCAGCTACAGAAGAAACATAAAACAAATTCTATAATTCTATGTTAGACAAACAGCCTAAATATTTATTATGTTACAATTTAGTCCTTATACTGACCATATTATATGATCAATACATCAACCATCAACAAATGGGATATTGTAATTTGCGGGCTAAGCAACTAAGCATAAGACAAACTTGTGAACTGTGTATAATCTACTTTAGAGGAAGTAACTCCTCACTGAAAATACTATTATATTAAATACTTTTATATTGAATATATTTAACTTTAGCTTCAACATCTAACTTGCAAAAATGAAGTGATCATCTGGGAAAGACAAAAGTTTAAAAATGAGAGAGCATTTATCAGTATTTATTTTGGAATGCACTATGAATAAATAATATTTTGAATGCAGTGTTGCATTTACTTTCATAAAATAATTATTTTCAATCTATAAAAATTTATTTAACATTATTAAAAGGTAATTTTTAATGTGACATGAATGATGACATTTATTTGAACACGAATGATTAATTTGATCCTTATTCAGCTTGTAAATATCAACGTTAAAAATACTGATTTAAATCAAAACAAAAATTTTAAATCATTTTATTTAAATCAAACAGCCTTGATTGAAAGCAATCATTATAATTTTGAGTGCATTATAAATTCAAATTATTGTTTAAAAAATGTAAACAAAACAGTGACCAGATATCCAGAAAATTCTAAAATCTGCACAACCTCAGGTTTTAAAATATGTGGATTTAAGGGAGTCTACTGTATTTCATACGTGCATTAAATATATAAGTTACTTCACGTAAGTTTCTTTCCATGAATACATTCTATGCACTTAATTTACAACTGAAATTAAATTCCAAGAGAAATAAAACTTTTTTTTTTTCATTATTTTAAACTATATACATTAATATTTAAAATTTATTATCTTCTAAAATCCTATAGTGCATTAAAATGCATATAAATTAAAAATTATTTTTAAAACAAAGAATTGTTTCCAGCAAAAACAATTTGTGAGATTTTTCATAATTTTCAAGAGTTTAGAAAAAAATTATAGCAGTTTGAAAATTTAGGAAGAGTTGGCTGTATACATAATTCAAGAGACTTAAAATAATTAAATCTTAATTGGTAACAACTGAAATACAAACTATAAAAATAAATTATAAAAAATATAATACCAAGATTTTGATGGTGATCTGAAGCTCTACGGTGCACAGGTGGGAGACTTCGATATGACTGTGCACTATTACACATGTCCCTCACATCCTTTTCTGATACCCCAGATACAGAATTAACATACGGATAGACTGTCTGTGGACATCGCTCCTCACACTGAAAAAAAAAGAACATAATGAAAAAATATCAAAACTAATACAAATATACATCCTACACCTTTCTTAATCATACACATAAAACAACTCTATCTCTACATAAAACACAGCATTTATTCAACTTCTACTGAAGAAGCATTTGCTGTGCTTAACACTTTTAAACCAATTAGTTCTGTTTATCTGATACATTTCTTTTTACAACTGCTATTGAGCAGATGTCATTCTTTCATTTTTCTTTAGCTCCACTTTGAAATAAAGGATCAGGGTCCATAAACCGTGTTTTTGGACCATGAAATAAGTATAAAATCAGATTTTGTTATACTGACTTAATTATTTCACTTTTTAATATTAAAAGGCTTATCCTGTACGATTTCAATAATAGTTTTTGCATTTTGTTCAGATTTATATGACTTGCACAAGCTCAAAGTTCGTATTATTCATAGTTTTTTATGAAAAATACGCAATATATTATAAAATACATCAAAATTTACAATATATGTAAAAATAAAAGTGTTGCAAAGCTGTGCTCATAGTAAAATATTAAAAATAGAGAGTAAAGTAACTGTATTCCTTCACGACACTAAGAGATTTTAGGATGTAGCAATGTGTTTAAATGTGCTAAAATGAACGTAACTATTGAAAGTATGAAGGATTGCAGTTATTAGGAATAGTTACGTTCATTTGAGCATGTTTAAACACATTGCTGCATCCTAAAGTCTCTTAGTGACGTGAAGGATGCAGTTACTTAAAAGTTGCAGAACCAGTTACCAGAGTTGTATAATATAGACGCACGCGCGCACGCCGTGCGCGGAAAATTTTCTGTAAAATTCGGAACTTTGCAGAAAATTTTTTAGAAAAAAAAAAAAAAAAAAAAAATTTTTTTTTTTTTTTTTTTTTTTTTTTTTTAATACCAAAAAAATTTCTGCAAAGTTCCGAATTTTGCAGAAAATTTTCCGCGGCTCCGGGGTTTTCCGTTTTTTTGTCATTTTCCATTTTTGGATTTTCCGAAAAAACGCGAAATTTGCCCAAAGATCGCGAAAAAAACCCCACAAATTTTTTCAAAGGATCGCTGAAAAACGCGAATTTCTTCAAATGATCGTGTGAAAATCGCCAAAAGATCGCTGAAGAAACACAAATCTTGTCAAAGGATCGCTGAAAAACGTGAATTTAGCCAAAGGATCGTTGAAAAAAGCGAATTTAGCCAAACTATTGCTGAAAATACGGGAATTTAGCCAAAAGATCGCCGTAAAAACGCGAATTTAGCCAAAAGATCGCCGTAAATCGCGAATTTAGCCAAAAGATCGCCGTAAAAAACGCGAATTTAGCCAAAAGATCGCCGTAAAAACGCGAATTTAGCCAAAAGATCGCCGTAAAAACGCGAATATAAGCCAAAAGATCGCCGTAAAAACGCGAATTTAACCAAAAGATCGTCGTGAAAACGCGAGTTTCGCCAAAAGATCGCCGTAAAAACGCGAATTTAGCCAAAAGATCGCCGTAAAAACACGAATTTAGCCAAAAAAATCGCCGTAGAAAACGCGAATTTAGCCAAAAGATCGTCGTAAAAACGCGAGTTTCGCCAAAAGATCGCCGAAAACAAGCGAATTTCGTCAAAAAAAAAATCGAAAAAATAAGAGAATTTTGTCAAAGGATCGCTGAAAATAAGCAAATTTCGTCAAAGGATCATTGAAAATAAGCGAATTTCGTCAGAATTTACTGCATTGGGTTAAAAGAATGAAACCAAATTTCTTTTAGTAATGTAGAAAATTCGCTGTGATACCAAAACAGATTAAATTAAAAAAAAATCTATTACTAAAAATCTAATATTAAAAAATCCAAAAACTAGCTTCAAGCTGACTGGTAAAAATGACCTAGAATCTGGAATAACTATAGCACTGACTAGTTGGTGGCACTGATAATGTCCTTAAAAAATCTATAATTCCTTAAAAATTTATTTTTTATTTAAAAAAGGGCTGTTCTATCATTTATTTAAGGTGGTTGCAATTATTAACATATACTTGATTTGCTCTTTCAAGAAAAGTGTCTGACAATTTTTTAAACTTTCAATTAAAAAAATATTCATGCCATTGAAAGGTTTTATTAATGTGCTGTATCTTGGTAAAATAGACTTTTTATTAAAGTAAATAATTTCTACCTAATTTCTGTTAATAAATGTACATTTCTTTTTAATGTACTCAAAGCTAAATTGATGTTATATATTTTATTTAAAAATATATTTTTTTTTTAATTGCAATTATATTTGCTGCGCTTGAAATTCATAAGTTATTGCTCAAACGTCGTTCGCACAGTTTTCAGCTTTTTTGTCAATCTCATCCCTGAATATTCCCTTTTTACGCAAATAATCCTTTTTTGTGCAAAAATATTTACTGTGTGCGCACAATTTAAAATTTAAAGATGCAAAACATTGTTGTGACATTACAGACGCTTGCGAAGAGGTCAAAATATTAAGGATTGGGTTGTTTCTAAATGCATTGACAAAATAATTGATAAGAATTCAGCTCTTCCTATTATGGATTTTTAGCTTTATTATTATTTTTAACCAAAATAATTATTCTTTAATTAATATTAATTAATTTTAAATGGTAATTATTTTAAGCTAATGTTTTTAATTTATATCGTCAAAATAATATAACACGTAATTTTATTAAACATTAAATTAATTTGCAGAAAGTTTTTGACTCAATATTTACGTGCGCAGAAAGTTTTTGGTTTTATACAAGTCTGCCAGTTACCTGAAAAGTTTCAATAAAGCATTCTTATTCAAAAATTAATAGCTCAAAATCCCATCATTACTCCATCTTGAAATTTTGCATACTTGTAGCCAAAAAATCAAAGATTAACATGTTTTTTGAAAAAAAATGTAATAATGTTTTTGAAAAATTTAAATTCAAAAATTTTATTTTACTCAAAATAGTTAGTGTTGCATATCATATTAAAGACCATTAAAAGAGCTTTAAAATAAGATATAATTGAGCTCTCTAGCCCAATTTGTTACAGAATTGTGGAGGATCATGTAATTGAAAGTTTGGTTAAATTTGGTACTTTTGGCCATTTTCAAAATTTCGTTAAAAAAAAAATTAATTTTTTATATACTCTATTGATACAAACTATAAACAAAAAATTATAGAAAAATGAGACGTCAAAGTCCAGATCCCATGCTGATTTGACATGGAATGACCCACAGAATAAACCTTCTAATATTAAAAAGTGAAATAATTAAGTCAGTATAACAAAATCGAATTTTAGTCCTATTTCATGGGCCAAAAACATGAACCCTGATCCTTTATTATCGCCAAAGTACAATGAGAAAATAAGGTACAGGCAATTATTATTTCACTAGCAGAAATTTATTATACTTGCTATGCTGATTTTATATAAAAGAATGAGTAATTTGATCACTTAAAAGAAATTATGACATTGCAAATTATATTAAACTGAAATATCTTTAAATGAAAGGCTTTTTATGTCAGATAAAATTTGCTTTTTACAAGCTTATTGTGACTTAATTTTTTACAAGCCTAAAGAATTAAGCTTAGAAACAATTATTTAAAGCTCTTTTATTCATAAGGCAAAATACCTATAGAAGCTTTCCAAATTATGTTCATCTTAGATTTTAATTACTTTATGTCATTTTAAACATTTAGAAAATTTATGATTTTAAGCAATAATTTATTTAAAAAAATCAGTTGATTAAAATCATTGATTTAAATTTTCAGATTAAAATTGTTAACACCCTACTGGCACATTTACCCTATTTCAAGAATTTTTCTGCACATTGCAAGTAATACTACTTTTGCATTATTTTTTTATCAACTATATATTTTCATCCTAAATTAATTAGAAAGGGTTCAGCAGAGCACTGCCCCTCTGACAAATTTTAAAAAACAAAATCCAAGCTCTTTTCGTAATTTTTAATATATTTTGGATTTATTTTCAATTGTTTTTGTATGTTAATGTACTTAAAAATGCATTTTCAAATTTTGTATTTTTTAAACTACTTAATGTTTGTTTATTTATTTATTTATGTTAATGTGCTTAAAAATGTCGTTTTTGAAATTGATCTCAATTGTGAAACAAGGAAATTAAGTTTTCCAATATGGCAATTATTTAGAAAAACATGGATTTTAAAGATTTAGAAAACAGGGTTTCAGATTGGCGACCATTTTCAAAAATGGCATTTTGGCATGTTTTGGAAAAAAAATTGCCAAGGTCATATTGAGGACATCTTTAAATGAACGGCTCAATAATTCTCGAGCAGTGTTAAAGTGATTTTGAATCAAAAAGAAGCCCACACCTAAACACGACTGGCAACAATTTTTGGCATATCTTCCTGCAGGGTTCATAGACATTTCTTTAAATAAAAATAAAGGACTTTTAAGGTTTGAAATGCAAAAATAAGTACCTACAAACTGAATGTATTTTTGAATACAGAGTTTCAGTTTTGTAAATGCAACTTTTAAACATTCAAAGGGAGGGAGAGTAAAGAGTAAAATTAGTGCTGACCACCAGCCCGCTAAATGAAAAAAATGGGCAGTAAAAAATTGTCTGCCAGCCTTTCCAACAAGGTCAAAGTAAAAATTTCCTGCATTTCCATTAATGATTCCACTTTTGGTTACCATATTAACATGTTTATTTGGGCTACATAATTTTCGATTAATACTAATAGAAATTTTATTTTAGATTTAAAAGTTTATTTTAGATTAGATTCGTCACAATTATTCAAAATTGGTAAAGAAATCATATGAGATGTAATCTTCCCAACTGGGAGAAAAAAGTCTGGGCCAGGATTCGAACCCAGGATCCCTTGGCTGAAGCAGCCAATGCTCTACCAACTGAGCAATCCTGTACGAATATGGCTAAACTAATTCACCCATTTAACCTTAATGATCACAGCATCTTGTCCGATATCTGAATCAGCACAACAGAATAAATCACAAGTAATAGGACATCCAGTAAACGCTGGAAATGTGATTACACTAGATTAGTTTTATCAAATTAGTAGGCACTTTAAAATGAAAACATGGCCACTAACTAGTTTAAACTAGTCGTTGGGGCCACCGTAATACTTACCCATCATGTATATGTATAATGTAAAATATTAAAATAAAAATGTGTAAACTAATAAAATGCATTGCAATTCAAATAAAATCGTGGCTTGATGACGTCATAAAAAGGCTGGATTACTGAATTGCTTGAAAGAGGTTTTTCCTAATAACTCCAAAAATAATACTCCTATTAACTAGCGGTTTATTGCATCTGATTAAGCGTCAAATTTCCAATTAAAATATATATTTGAAGTGAAATTTGGATGAAATACAGGGTCATAAAAAATCGAAGAGTGTGGAAAATAGGATTACAAATATCTCGGCAACTCATTATCCGATCGACTTCATGTTTTATGCAAAATTTATGTTTTTTTATTGTCTTTTATATTTACTCCTTAAAATAAACAATTTCGAAAATTTTTATATACCTTTCATCAGAACGAATATTTCGAGAGTCCGAAAAAAATGTTCCGGTTAATTGAGGTTATTGAAATGAAATAGGCTTCTTCCCATTATTACATACTAACATACTAAGTACATACCAAATTGCAAGTCTCTATCTCAATTTGTTCGGGAGATAGAGCGTTTACAGACACACACACAGACACACGGCAAAATTTTTTTTCTAAAAATATGTTTTTCGGAATCTCCAGTGTCTGAAACGTGTAAATCCGTCAAAAAAAATTTTCCGCTTTTCAAAACGATTACAAGATTTACCCTATACTACGTATGATGGGTAAGTAAAAGTTAGAAATTGTACATTAAACGTGACAAATGAAGTGTGTTCGTACTATAACTAGTTTTACAATGTAAAAAAAATCATTGTTATTACTTCAGTGAAATGAATTATATAGTCTTATGAATGAAATGAACATGTCTTTACTTTTTTTCTTATTACGTATGCCACGTTTACAGGTGCAAAATTTTTTTCGACACCAGACAGTGCTGCAAAATTTACCATGGAAATCTTGCTTTGCGAATGATTACATCCATGGTTTAATATTTCTATGACTCACGATGAACGAATCTCTTGCGTTTATTTACATTAATGGATTGAGATATTTGGCTGTTAACTTAATTTCCACTGAAGTTATGTCAGAATCTAATACATTTTTTAATGTAACTGATCTCTCAAGCAAACAATTTTGTTGAACGATCTTTCTAAAAATGGAACTTTTATGCAATTTTATTCGAAAAAATAATTGAATAAAAATGGCCACTTGGCAAATGAAATAAGAAGTATTTAGCCCGTATTTGTTTTCCTCAATCACATGACTTGCGCTTTTATTATATAGATTATTCAAAAAAATAATTGAATAAAAATGGCCACTTGGCAAATGAAAAAAGAAGTATTTAGCCCGTATTTGTTTTCCTCAATCACATGACTTGCGCTTTTATTATATAGATTACGTATGACAGGATTTAATAGAAGAAAGAAAGCTTCTATTAATATCTTTTTAAGTTTTGATTCGATTTTCATAAAATTTGAAATGACCTGACAAAATTTTGCAACGATTATGTATATTAAATTTCAAACCATTCGGTTGGGTAGTTTTTGCGCTGTTATATGCGGATGGACGGACAGACAGACAGACCAGACGACAACTATAGAGACAACGTATTTATATAATTACGAACACACCTAAAAAGTGGCCACTTATAAAACCGTTACTAATGACTACTGGCAACTAATGAAATTTCCCAGTTTTGCTCTTTAAAGGAAAGGAGAAATTTTGAAGGTGTGATAGTAGAAATTTAGAAGACTGATTGTTTATAGTTACTTCAAAATAACAAAATGTCAAAGAAGAGAGGAATTTTAAAAATTGTAAACTTAGCAATGCTGAAGGAAAAGGAAGAAGGATAAAAATTTCAGAAGGATGAACTATAGTTAACTATTCTTACTGCAAAATAACAAAGAGCAGAAAATTTGTATATTTTTTAGAGTTCTAAATATATTTTTTAATATTTGTGATAGGAGGGCAAAAGTGGAAAAACAAACTTTTTGAAGGGATAGATTTAGGTGAAAATTTTTTTTTTAATGGAATCTATCATGAATTATTCTGGCTCCTCTATATCTGTGCGTGAGTGTACGACATCATAGCCATAAAGTCTAATAAAGAATGCAAAAAAAAATTAAACATTGCTTTACAGCTTGTTTTGATGAAGATTTTAATGTTGAGTATTTTTTATTTTATCACTTTAAGTGACAGCTAATTACGTGAGAATTTGAAAAAAAAAAAACTTTTCCAAAAAGTAGCCTACTTGAAAAAAAAAAACCCACACCTGACATAATCAGCTGAAAATGAAGCATTTTATTACATATTAATAGTTTATCATAAAAACAATTAAAAAATTATTTAGATCATTCTAAAATTCTATAACAAGAAAATCTGTAAAAATGAAGCTTGTGTTTTGCCAGAATTCTACAATTGTTAGTTTAAATTATTTTAAAACTAAATAAGCACTCCTCAGGTATTTTTAAATATTTTTATTATTCTAAATGGTGCATAAAACAGAACAAAAAAAAAAATGAATTTAGTGAAATATTTGAAAGTACTACAGTAGTTTTTGTTTTAGGAAACTACAAACTGACATAATCAGCTGAAAATGAAGCATTTTATTGCATATTAATAGTTAGAGATCGACCAAAATTTTGGTTTCGGTGCAAAATCGGAGTTTTGCAGAATATTAGTTTTCAGCTAAACTGCTGCCTAAATTGCGGCCTGACCGAAACTATCTGTATTTCAAAATCTCATTTCTTCTTTCGGAAATTTTCAACGTTACTCATTGATATGAGTTGTATCGGCTCAAATGAGACACTGTTTATTGCTGTGAACTCCATTGTTTATTATTATATGTCATGACTGATTCATGATGAGAGTGTAAATTATAAACCAAGCAATGCATTTATAATTAAATTTAAAAGATGCTTACCACGTGATCTTTAAAAGCTGCAAACTTAACAGTAATAGAAAATTTTTGCTTTGAAACTCCAGATTGTTTTGAATGCTTTATGAGAAAGGTGTTAAAACATATGAAGATTTACGAAATTTATTACAAAAGATATATCGAGATATGTATACTTAAAATATTTTTTTATTAGATGAAATTCGTATTATTGGAAACTATTTCTGTCTTATTGATAAATTTATTAAGTTTTATTTTATATGAAAATAAATAGCTTTGGATAGAGGCACAGAGAGTCAACTTGGCACTGAAAATAAAATTTTCAAACTGGGGTGCAATTTCAATATTTTCTTATTTCTTAGGGAGGCAACGAGTGGCAAAGCTTTTTTTTTTTTTTTTGGGGGGGGGGGAGAGAGGGGAGGCAGTGAGTGAGCAAAGATTTATTTTGATCTTATTGTGCACACGCTAAAAGAAAACTGACAACTGTTACATTTTTATCCTTATATAGATATTTAAAATTAGCAAAAGTACAAAATAATGTTAAACATGCCTCACTTTGAGAATATTGAAATGGAAAATAAAGTTTTTATGGTTGTTATAAAATAATAAAATATAAAAGTTATATTATTTATGTTTCATTTTTGTTTGAAACTTATACACACACATATAGGGTAGATGTGCCAGTAATGGACCGCCTTCCAGTAATGGGCCACCTTCAACATTTTTGGTTTATAAAAAAATAACCAATAAAAATTCAGCTTTTTTTATTTCATTAATATGCTTTCTTTAAATTCTAGTTTTAAATACAATCATAACATCAATTATCTATTACTTTTTGTGGGGTGTCCATTACTGGAATTAAGGGTGTTTTGATTTATTTCTGTTATTCACAATTAAATTTAGACTCACATTGGGAAATGTGACTATGAGCATGGTTAAATATTGTTGGTAGATTAATATAATATTAAGAAATGTGGAATATAACAATTATAACTATTAATTAAAATATCATTTTTAAAGAAATTCCTTAAGGGTGTCCATTACTGGCCCATCTACCCTATAATACGTTTGTTTGTTAGAAATGTGGTTCAATACAAGTTTAATTAATAAATTAATTAGTAACGAAATTAGTTATTAACTAATTATTAATTATTTGTTATTAATTAATTAATAATTATATGCAGTTATGTATATATTAATCAGTTTTAACATTTTTTTACACTTTCGGTTTCGGTTTCGACCGAAAGTGGGAAGATCACCGAAATTTGGTTTCGATCTTAAAAACCAGTTTCGGTCGATCTCTATTAATAGTTTATCATACAAACAATTAAAAATTTATTTAGATCAATCTAAAATTCATATCAAAAGGGACACAACGAGATAGTTTTGAAAAGTTGCTTTTGAGGCTTTCATCTAAACAGATTTTTATTACTAAAAAAAAAAAAAAACACGTCAGCTGATATTTAATGCAAAACCCATTCCATTAAATTTTAAATTTTAAAAAATAATAATAATAGGAGGAAAAGCAACATGATGAAATCTAATGAAAAGCATATTAAAATAGTTTGTTTAAATAGGATTTAAACAAAAAAAACTCTTACATTTTCATGAGAAAATAATTGATTACAGTGGATGTAGTCTACATAAGTAACCAGGGGTCGATCCAGGAAAAATTTGGGGCCTATTTAGGGGGACCCTTCACAAAAATCTATTTAATAAAATGGACCCCTTCACAAAAATCAATTTGATATAATGGGCCCCTTCAAAAAAAATCAAATAGATAAAATGGACTCCTTCACAAAAATCAATTTGATAAAATGAGCCCTTTTACAAAATTCTATTCCATAAAAACTTACTATTTATTATTTATTTATTATTTTGTGATGTTTTAAAATGTGTAATTTGTAAACAAACAAGTTCACCAGAGAGGAAAATTTCAGCAAAAAGGATTAAAAAAGTTTTTGTTTAAAAAATGCTTGGTTCGAATTTGATTAACTGGATTTAAACTTTTGTTGCAAAATGTTATTTTTCACAAAATTAACCTTTACTTTTCACAAAACGGGGCCCAAGAATAAAAACCTGCATCGACCCCTGGTAACGTCAGCGTAACTACCCCCTTCGGAGTTTACAACCTTGGCCGAGTTCATCAATTAAAATTAAAAAAATTAACAATGCAAAACATCAATAAGCCCTTTTTTAATACCTGCGTACCTCATATTTAGTCCTTGGGTTTAATTCTCGTACATAGTTTTCAATAGAAATGCTGAGTTCTGTAAGATAATTTTGTTGAATGAAATTAAAAGCCGGATGATGTTGAGCAAGCGTAAGAAGTAGTAAATATTGGTCCAATAGTTTAGAATCGGAATATATTCTTAGAGAGGCTAGCACATCAAGTTTTATTTCTTCAGATAAAATCCTAAAGATTTCTTTTGCACAGAGCGTATTTGAAGAATTAAGTAGGCTTAAAACAATGATTAAGTGATTTCTAACTTGTTGATCATGAATGTTTCGAATTTTCGAAACTTCCGTAATATTATTTGCCTCAAGTTCTTTCTCTCTCAAAATATGATACTCCTTCCTAGCCAAATCTTCTAGGCAAGTCCCACAAAATCTTAATTCCAATGGGTAACACATGTTCAGAAACACATACATGGTTTCTATTCTCTTGTGTGCTTGAAGATTTTGAAACCATGTAAATACCTCCTCTTTGCAAACCATGGCTCATTACAAAAGCTTCAAATTAGAAAATAAAATGTGCGAAAATAATCACAGATCCCAACACAAATGGCGTTCTCTAAACTAAAACCTAAACCGCCATTACACTGTAACTGTGATAGCATCCGGGAGAATAATATTTCTGATGGTTGAGTCAAAACTTTTACATACGACTGCTGATGCTGGGACGCCCAAAAATTACGTAACAGCAAGAACAAATATTTGTGTTATTTTTATACGCTAGCAGATATATCTTTCTTCCCTATTTATTTCTTTACTTTACGAATCGTAAAATCAAATAATGAAAAATTACGAGGATTTATTTATAACGAGAAGTTTCGTAATAGTAAGTCGTAAGAGGGATTGGTAAGCAGAAGAAGATTTGAACAAAATTGTAATGATAAAAAAAAAGGTTGAAAGAGAAGAATTTAAGAAAATATTTTGCGTATGAGTGGATTTCGTAAAAGATTGCGCAATTTGACAAATGGATTCGAGCATTCAGAGCCGGAACTCTGCCGATACTGTAATCTGTTCTAGAGCAAAAACGTAGCCTACGTTGATGCGCGGCGCTGTAAAGCCTATCATTTTGAACGATTTCGGTAAGCGAAAACGGGTCAAGAAAATAGTTTATATATAATCTGGTAGAGGGCGTCATTCCCGGGGAAAGCAAACGTTGAAATTACATTACTTTGAGTTCGTTTTAGCATTGTGTGACGCTTTAATTAGCTATATTTTCGTTAATGTTTATTATATATAATTAAAACCGACATATTTTACTAATGCAAAGTACATATTACTAATACAGAAATTTGACGTCGATATATAAAGCCAGTGATTAACTTTATGACGTCTCTGGAGAATTTTATAATTTTACAAAATTTTCTGCTTCAATTTATTTTTCTAATTTTTAGTCGTAGATAATAAGTTTAATAAAACATCTATTCCAGTACTAAGGTTTAAATATGTTAAGCATTATTAGATTAAACAGTAAGATATATACACTTTACTTCGTCATGGATTAATATTCGCATTTAAAATTGTCAATCTCCAGTATAACTATAGAATTGTAATGTAATCATTGAAAACAATCTCTAAATTTTTTAATTTAATTTTTATAATGAGAATACTGTTGTGACAGAACGATTTGATACCTTATAAAAGTACAAAATGGAAAAAAAAATATATCTCATAACATAAAGGGGGGAAACGGGGGATAACTCCCCCTTAATATAGATAAATGGGTTTTTCATGCAGAATTTTCCGATTTCCTTTAAATTTTGTATATAGGTTCATTGTGGTAAGGAGCTTTCCTGATTAGTTTTGGGGGTCCATTGGTTAAGTATAAAGAGAGGAAACGGGGGGCTAACCCCCCCCCCTCCCCCTCAATTTAGGTAAATGGGGTTTTCATGCAGAATTATCTTATTTTCTTCAAATTTTGTATAAAGGTTCATTGTGGTAAGGCGCTTCCCTGATTAGTTTGGAGGTTCACTGGTTAAGTGTAAAGGGGGGAAACGAGGGGTAACCCCCCCTCAATTTAGATAAATGAAGTTTTCAGGCAGAATTATCTGGTTTTCTTCAAATTTTGTGTATAGGTTCATTGTGGTAAGGCACTTCCCTGATTAGTTTGGAGGGTTCACTGGTTAAGTATAAAGAAGGAAACGGGGGGGGGGGGTAACCCCCCCCCTTAATTTAGATAAATGAGTTTTTCATGCAGAATTTTCAGATTTCTTTTAAATTTTGTATATAGATTCATTGTGGTAAGGAGCTTTCCTGATTAGTTTTGGGGGTAAATTCGTTAAGTATAAAGAGGGGAAACGGGGGGGCTAACCCCCCTTAAATTAGATAAATGTCTTTCCTGCAGAATTATCCGATTTTTTTTCAAATTTTCTATATAGGTTCATTGTTGTAAAACACTTCCCTGATTAGTTTTGGGGGTGCATTGATTAAGTATAAAGAGGGATACGGGGGGCTAATCCCCCCCCTTAATTTTGATAAATGGATTTTTCATGCAGAATTATTCGATTTGCTTCAAATTTTGTATATATGTTCATTGTAATAAGGCTCTTCCCTGAATAGTTGTGGGCGTTCATTGGTTAATTATAATGGTATGTAATGATATAATTGGTTTATTAAATATCTCAAAAAGTATCTAAATAATATATACATATATATGTCCTGTTATTACATGAAAAAACGAAACTCCTGTACTTTTCGGTCTTTGTGTAGGGGAGAGTGGTGCATCTTGGCGAAGTTTTTTTTTTACAATATTACTTTTTAACAATAATAAAAATAATAATCTTTATTTCCCCAATTAGCCAAAAATTTTGTGCACCTCCTACCTTTTGTTTTATAATTTTTTTTAAGCCAATGAATGCAAATCTTGTTTCATTTTAACTCTGAAAATCAATAGTACAATATTTATAAATACACATTTCTGCTCCTTTCCCAAAAGGAGCAGAATTAAATTGTTTTACATTTCATTCTAAAGTGATGTAAATGATCAAGTATTTAAATTACCCTCCACCCCCTCATAAAAGAATGATAAGGTAAAAAGGGGAAAAATCCAGTTTACAATGTTTAAATACCTTATTATAACCTTTTTTTTTATACTTTTTCTTAAAACTTTTCAGTTGTTATATTTATCACTTTATTATAACAATATAGAAAAATGATCATCTTAATATCTTCAACTATCCAAAAATAATTTGTGCACATTTTATTTATAAGTAATTATGTGTGACTTATAATCACTGATGCGTAAAATTCTTTCAAAGTGTGCTATAAATAAAATTTTAAGTAGGTAACAGATTTATTAAGTTTTCTAAAAAATCCTAGTTGTACATAAATTTTGTAAAATATTTATAATAAATTGTTTTACATTTCATTCTAATGTGATCTAAATGATCAGGTACTTAAATAACACCCCTCCCCCTCCTCTCTTCCCCCCCCCCAAAAAAAAAAGAGAAAAAAACAGAAAAGAAAAGAAAGGTAGGGGGGAAAAAAAATCTCCAATTGATAATGTTTAAAATCTTTATTATAACTTTTTTCAGAAAACTTTTTCTCTCAACTTTTCTGCTGCTCTATTTATGACTTTATTATAACAGGATGAAAAAAGAATCATCTTAATAGCCTCAACTATCCAAAAATTTTGTGCACCTTTTCTTCGTCTGTAATTATGTGTGATTCATAAAATTCTTTCAAAGTGTGCTACAAATTTTAAGAAGGTAATAATTTTATGAAGTTTTGTGAAAAATCCTTGTTATACATAAATTTTGTAAATTATTTATAATAAATTGTTTTACATTTCATTCTAATGTAAAACAAATTAATAAATTATCAAGCACTTACCCCCCCCCCCCCCAAAAAAAAAAAAAAAAAAAAAAAAAAAAAAAGTATTTTTTTAAAAAGTTTTCTGCTGCTATTTATTACTTTATTATAACAATAAAAAATCATCTTAATTTCGTCAACTATCCAAAAATTTTGTGACACCCCCCCCCCTTTTCCCTTTCACACAGAAAAAAATTCTGTATAATTATGTAGTATCAATAAAAAGATGAACAATAATCTAAATTCCTGCCACCCCCTTAGAAAAGATTAGGGGAATTTCTATAACCATGGTTTGCCAGTAGATGGCGCTCGTCCCGGGAAAAATTCCCACTCCCTGTCCCCTACTTTTGAGTCGAAAATGATAGGCTCTACAGCGACGTGCATCATCGTAGGCTACGGCAAAAATATATTTTTGCTCATATTATTTTTACTCATTTTATCATTTACATTTTTGCAACAGATACTATAGTATGAGTTGCTTGATATATCGAAAAGTGTCGCTAAAAGAGCCTGATTATCATTTATTGTTCCGCAAGAAATCGAACCCAACTAGTCAGTCATATTCAGAAAATGAAAATTACACTCTCTCAAGAATCTCCGCCAGTGTTGAATTCAGGGGGTGGCCGGGGGGGACATCCCCCCCCCCCGGAAGATTTGAGATTTTATGCTTTTAATGATTAAAAAGTGTAATTCTCCCCCCCCCCGGAGAAAAGTGTCTGAATTCAACACGCATCTCCTGAAGTAGTCTAGACTACTAGTAGTAGCTACTACTTCAGGAGATGCGTGCGGTGGGAAGGATCGAACCGGAGAACCAACAGGCAGTAGGCGAGATCTTTAGTGCCGAGTATGAACATAGAAATAGATAAAGACTTCTAACGAAGTAGCCTTATGAAGAAGAAAACCGTCCTCAAAAAAATTTTCAAATATCAAATCGTCTGCTTGACAGTCTGGTAGGTATCCGATATACGAATTTTATAGTCATATTCTTATTTATTACTATTATATGTATATATATATATATATTTTTTTTTTTTTTTTACTAGCAATAGGGGGAAAGCATTATTGTTCAGAGTACAATACGAAACATTATTGGTGAGAGTTTCGGTTAGTTGTTTGTAGGTGGCGTTACCATAGCTAGCTGGCGTATTTCAGTACAAGACGACCGGACTTTTTAAGCCAAACAGCGAGCGATAATAGATCATTCCAGTATGACGTCAAAAACATGGAACCCAGAATCTTCAATCTGCGCAATCTACTGCACATACTCTGACGCGCTTAGAGCGAGTTCATGTTTACCACATTGGCTTCTTTATCTCACTTTATTTGATTGCCAAGTACTTCTTTTCTGTTATATTTTAAAATTTGTTTTGTTTTGATGAAAATCAAGACGTGTGTTGCGTTTAAAATGTCTAGCATACAGAAAAAAATTATGTAAACTGGAAAAAATATATCAGGTAAGTGTTTTCTGTCTTTTTTGGTTATGTCAGTGTTACAATTTCTGTAGTGTTAGGATCTGATCATGTTATTTCAACTATTTTTGATCGGTGTTATTTTACGAATTTAATATAATAATTAAGTGGGTGGGGATGAAAAGTTCGTATCTTAGGCAAAAAAAAAAAAAAAAAAAAAAAAATTTGCTTTGTAAAAATAAGATTTGTCTAATTTTATACACACAACTGGGAAAGTATGTATTCATGCACTTTTATTTAAAGTCATTGTAACTGAGCAGCTAATATCTCTTAACAATCCCTTTTTTAACAACTAGTACAATCTGTACCCTTTACTATCATTATTATTTTTGTCTTGCAATTAAATGTTATTGTATAAGTTATACGCGTTCTATTCAAAATCGATGTTTTTTTTATTTATTAATCTTTGTCCACGCAGTCGTGCAGTTTATATGCTTTTATTAATTTTAATATTTTGTAGGGCAGTACCATAAAGGGAATATTTATTTTCTCAATAATGATTTGCCGAATTTATTGTTTGATTTGCAGTGTTTGCAAGTGTAAGATTCTTATTTTATTTGATATTTTAATTTACTTTTAAAGCTTAATGTAACTAAATTGTTGTTCAGATTGAGTGTCTTTAGAGTAACAAGCATGATTTGTTTTTTATAAAATGAATGATTTTTATGAATACATGATCTAAAGTAGGGCCTAACTAACCTTACATGAGGCCTTAGTACAAAGATCCACTATTGGGCCCTTGTAACATGTTTTTAACCACTATTTGTACTCACTTTAAGAAAAATACAAGGCCGCCCTGTTTTCCGTTGTGATAATCAGGCCCTTCTGTAAAGAACTAACACTAATCTCTTATTTTATACCAGAGCCGAAACTAAGAGGGTGTGCCGAGGATGCCAAATATGAACATTTGGTCTGTTGTTTGATACAAAATATATAGATATGAAATTTGAGTAAAAATGTTTTTCAGTTGGAAAATCCAAAAGAAGAATTGAGGTGATTGGGACACTAAACACTATGGGTTGGAAAATTCACAAAATATAATACTTAGTTAAAAATTATTTGCTTTTGTTCTACTAGGTCACTATTATAATTTTGATAATTTATGTTAGGTTTAGGAAAGAATTTAGACATAACAGTCTATTAATAGGAAGAGATACTTCTGTGAAATTGGCTGTATATAGCACACATATATTTTACGGTATTGAAATGGAATTCATTGTTATATCTACAGAAAATCCTGGTTTTTCAGTTCTTAAGACATTGTGACTCATATGACTTTAAACGCCTGCTTAATTGCAATGTAATACAACTACAGTAAAATCTGTGTGCAACAGAATCTTGTCTTAAATGAAAACTTTACATGGTTTCAACAGAAAGAAAACCAGCAATTTTATTTGCTAATAGGAAAACCTGTATAAACCAGAATTTTTCTAGTTAATTTTGATTCCAGTTTCACAGGTTTTATAAATATTGGACAAAAGTGTGATTGCCCATTTTTAATTTTAAAATAAATCAGTTATTATTAACTTGTAAAATTCTCTTTGTAAATTTACTTTGCAAAAAAGTGAGGGGGGGGGGGGTGTAGATGCCAAAATCCATGTTTGCCCTCTGTGAAAAAAAGCTAGTTTCGGCCTTGTTTTATACATATATGGATATGTTAATACATTTCTGTTGACCTTTAAGTACATAAGATGTCTTTTCTTTTCAGAATCTTAAGATTTTCCTGGAATGAATGGAACACGATAACTCAAGATGAAGACACACAGGCTGTAGAAGTGTTACCAAGTGCATATGTGTGTTTTTCACTTCATATTCCTTGGTAACATTGCTCCAGCTAAATTTCATTTAAATAGGGCTCTCAAAATCAAAGCTTTTTGATGCAGGAGACAAAATTGTGAATGAAGGTGGAAAAGATTGAGTATACATTTGAAGGAAAACCACACTATTCAATTGAGGTATGTTAAGAATTTATGCTGTCTTCAGTACTCTAATTATGGTTCTATGTAATGATTCTGTTCTACGTATATTATTAGATTTTTAAGGTTAGCTTTTTACACTAGTTTTTAACAATATTTATAAATGTGTCATATACATTTTTCACAGAAATCCTCGTGCATTTTTTTGCATTTAATTATAAATAGTAAGAAGTTTGTCTCAAATATTTTCTTGTGCCTGTGTTTGTTTTTCCAAAATTGTTTTTTAAACCAGACCCATCGGTTGGATGGGGTTCGAGTGAAATTGGATTACCTGACCCGTGTAGAACTCTACTTCCATCAAAATATTTTTTCCAAATGACAATTAAATTTTGACCTCTATATGGGGGATGGGGGGTATAGGGCTGGACCCCCTCACTAGTCTCAAGTACCACTTGTGTTTCTTAGGGCTTGAAAATCTTTCCATGTTAAGGAGATTTTCGTCTTACACAAAGTCCAACTTAGACAGATATTACTGAAATTTCAACTATTATTTATAATAATTACTGTAAAACCCAAATGTAATTCCCCCCCTCCCCCGTTTTCAAAAGCAAAAGCAGTTAAATTTAGGGGCTGACAGTGAGGGCTTATGATCGAGTTTTTTTTTTTAATTCGTTAAAACACTGTTTTATCATTAATTTAGAAGTAAAAAGGTAAATACAGGGGAGAAAAGCTTCTTCCGCATTTTAGTGAATTTCTGCTTTAATAAAATAAAATTCATCTAAATCCTTCTTTCTTCCCGAGCCCACAAAATTTAAAATCCTAAAAAAAAAAAAAAACCATTTTTTCAAATTTTCTGCATTATTGTAACAAAACATAATCAATCATCTAAGTCCCCCCCCCCCCCCCCCAATCCCTGAAATTCTCACTTCTGCTTCTGATACTCAGAGAAGTATAATTAAGTTGAATTCTGGGAGTGGGAAGAGGGAGAGAGATTTTTCTCTTTTTTGCTGTTGGCTGTTTTGTTTTTATTAGCGGTGTATAGAGTAGTACTACTTTAACCAAATATTGAGTACTCAGCCAAGTAACTAACGAGTAGTTGTGTATATGAAAGAATCACTGATGTGCACATGAAGTGAGCTTAAGGATATGAAGGAGGGAGATTTAACTTGATATATTACAATGTAATTTATGTGTTTGGATTGCCCCCCCCCCCCCCCAAAAAAGTATAAGGTTTCTAAATTTTATCTTAAGGCGAAACTTAATTGCCAGCTTACGAATTATTTATTCCCAGTTCCTTTTCCTAAAAATTAATTTATCATTTTATTTTGCTCGTTATTACACTCTGACTGCATTTTCATCTATTTAAAAAAAGAAAAGAAAAGAAGTCTTGTGCCTGGAAACAATGAGAAATCTTTGTTCACAGATGTAGTACATCTATATTTCGACGGTTAGTGTATATGCTGTCAATTCTCACGGCATATAAAAATTATTTCTTTTGTTTCTTATTCACACAGCCTTTTACTTGCCATATTATGGTACATCAGCACCCATTAGTCATATTTTTAGCTCTCATCTTCCACTTTTTACATAGTAATATTTTAGGGTGGTTTCTTGCAAAAATTCACAAGGCTCCATTATGCGGTTTTAATCAGGCCGGCGTTAAAATTCATAATTGCTCTTTGACTTAATCTCATTCACTTTAACAGATAAAACCACATGTGTCTGTCTGTTCAGACTCCTGTATCGCCAGAATATATATTTTTGGCTAATTAAATTTCTATTGTTTTGCCAATGCCTTATACAATCTGTGGAAGTTATGACAGTTTTCTAGAGATACTCAACTTTTGCTCTGCATAGTATCAACATGTAATTGCATTTACCTCCTCTCCGGCATTTGATTACAGGCATTGTATTGTGTACCTTGTAAAGAACCTGGATTATCAATAAACAGAGCTTGTAATTACATTTGAAGTCTTCTTATATTCTCGGTGAAACTGCTAGTGCCATTCAAAGAAATGACAGCATTGGTGAGCTCTGTGGATGGGAAATAGTTACTTTTGGTTAACCGATAGCATCATCCCCCCCCCCCCCCCCTCCAACCTTACAGTTGGATAGACAACAGGTTCCAACAACCTATTATTTTTATAACATGTAACTAATCTCTTTGTATGCTGCCAATGGACATTTTAATTAAACGTCTTTTAAACAGAATGTTTGAAACAATTTTGACACTGTTTTCTGTTGAGATGAATCCACATCATTAAAATAAATTTGCATGGTTAAACTCAATTTTTGCTTGTAACTTATAAAAACTTAGCTAGTTATCATACTTTGAATTTCATGCATTGTCAGATTTTCTAGTACAAAAAAAGACACTTTTCCATTTTTAGTGATTCAAGCACTGAAAATTCATGAAGTTCTAAGTATAACTCAGTAAGTTTTAGTCATTGAAGAATAAATTTTTACTGTTATACTTGTTAGAACACTTAAAAATTTTCTAAATAAAACTTATTGGACCCAGGCATTCTATACAATTTTTAATTCCTTAACTATTTAAAAAGTAATAATTTTTACGTAATCGATTTTTATGTGATGCAAAACAAAGTTTGAGACATTTTTGCAATTGGAACTATATTTCTAAAACTAATGGCTTAGAAATTAGCTAATTAGTAAACGATAAGAAGAGATACCCTGTATAAGAAAAAAAACACATTTTGCAAATCTCACAAATATTATTTACAGTGACCTCTCACTTATATGACTCTCGGTTATACCCCGAATTCTCTCGGTCCCATCCATGCTTTATAGGAAATAATGCTAAACTTCTCTCACTTATATGACGCTTTAAACATTTCAAGCGAGTTTACATTTCCCATTCAAGAATTCATTTTTATAATCATTAAAGTACAAATCATTAACGCTTCTTATCTTTATCCTTTTGACTATTGTTAAAGTATTTATAAATAATGAATAACATTTCTTATCTACCTTGGTGTGTTATTAACGATGAAATCTATGGTGGGAAAGTGGTTGTATGGAATTTTCTTGTGCCTGCTATTTAAGAAAACCGATTAACAAAAGCCAAATGACCACCTGCAGATCATGTCTCTGTATAGTACTGAGTGAGTAATCAGGGTTAGTGCAAAATGCACTTTCCTGGATCAGTGTCCATCACATCCAGATATAAAAGATGTACCATTTCTGCAACAAATTAAAGTTATATTTTTGCCAGCAGATTCTACAAACAGATTAAAGCTATTAGACTTAGGGATTATAAAGAATTTCAAGTAAACTACAGAAGGAGTTTGATTTGGAAAACAAAAAGGAAGCTAAAGCAATTTCCATTTTAGATGCTACGCATCTTACAGCATCAGCATGGAAAATGTGACATCGGAGACAGTTAAGAATTGTTTTAGGAAATGTGGTTTTTCACAAGACCAAACTGCTAGGTCAACAGATAAACCCGATTTTAAGAGCTTATGGGAATTCTTTAATGAGAAATCTTTGAAGATATCAGTAATGAAGACGTGAGAGCAGAAGGTGACAAAGATGGAAACAATGTTTCTGCTGTTGTAATTTTTTCAGAAGCAAGTGCCGCTATAAATACATTAAAGAATTATGTCCACCAAAATGAATATTCCTAAAATAGCTTAAAAACTTTAATAGACTTAGAAAAAAACATTTTCTCTTTTAGTCGGCGACAGAGGCAAACTAATATCACTTCATTTTTTGAGAAAATCTGATCTGTTAATCTTCAAAATAAACATAGTGGTGAGTGAACTATTTTGTGAACTTTTTAAACTATGTTTTATTTTTTATTATTATTTTTCTAAATTTTGTTAAAATCTGTTCTTAGTACTCAAAACTTATCATTTTTAATATAGGTAAAATAATTAATACATGTAAAGTTTGAAACTTGTATAATGAGATGATCTCTCAGTTATACGACTTTTTCTACAGTCCCCTGAAAGTATTATGAAAAGTGGTCGACGGGATAATAGAGAAGTACCCAGATTTTTAATGTTTCTTGCAACCTTCAATTTAATCTTGAAGATAACAAGCAGTTTAGTTGAAATATTTATTTGTTTAGTAAGGGAGAGGTCACTGTATATAGTTATAATTGAATGCAATTCATCTTAACAAATTTTCAATATGATTTTTAAATTAATTACAATTTTATTAAAATTAAGTTACTACACAACTTATACAATGGTATTTTCTTTCTTTCATTTTTTGCCCCAGGTGCCAGTATAGAAGGGGAGCACGAAAAGATTTAATTCATCTTTCGGTAGAAAAAAGAAATAATGAAATTAGGGCAAAAAGTCATGCAATCGGACATCCCAAAGTAAAATAGTACCAGTTAATTTTATATACCTTGCTTTGAACATGGCTGGTTTTTACATTAGGTGACCTGGGATATTTGAATAATGAATTGAATACATCAAAGATACTTGCAAGGTCAATACACTGTCCCAATTAGACCCGAATTGATTCACCATTTCTGATGTTATCATGATGATAAGTTTCGCATGTTTTTTACTTTTGTGTGTCCCTGTAAATGAACTATGAGAGCTACACATTTTATTAACAAACTCATCTAATGGCAAATCAATTTACTTTTCCAATTTGATTTGAAATTTAAAAAACAAAAATATTAAGATAATGTACTTTCTACCAATTATTTCATATTTAAAATAAAAATAAAAGCAATGGATCGAAAATTCTGTGTATAAATTTATTTTGGAAAGGGGGGGAGAGCTAATGAATGTCTATTCTGTGGCCCTTCTTTTCATACATGGTGAAAAGTTACTATGCAAAATATTATCTCGAATATTGATTTCATCCTTCTCAAAGTAGATGAAAAGCTCTTTTCGTACACAACTTTTATGATTGTATACATTTGATAGGTCATTTTAATAAGAAAATTTCTAGTATTTTTCAATATTAAGACTCTTTTATTGCATTTGTGATGAATATTATAGTATATTTGGTTAATATTTTGCTTAAAAAATAAAGTATTTATTACTTTCCAGCTTTTGCTGATATTTTGCAAGCAATTATCTGAATTTTGAGAATAATTTATTTTAATTTAATTATTAAATAAACTACATACATTGTAAAAACTGCTTGTACTTTTAAAGACAGGTGAATGTGATTTTAAAGGTAGATTAATATGAACCATGGATTGCTGGAATTAAAAGAGCATATATTTATCAAATAAAAATTGTGTATGTTTATAAAGACACATGTTTGAAGATAAAAGTTTTGGTATCCATTTAGAGTAGATAAATATTAATTGAAGGAATTAAATAACATATCTTAATGAATTATTTTTAGTTGTGAAAAGATTATATGAATGTCATGATTACTTGAGTATTACAATTTACTTAACAGCTTTATAATATGTTATGTTAGTAGTGTACAGATTTTGGTACTTCTCTATTATCCCATCGACTACATAACAAGAAACTATCGTCAAACTGTAATGCCAAATAAACAGGAGAACGTTGCCGTTGGAATATCAAAATAAATAAATAAATAAAATATAGGAATTTAAGGACACAATTGTTATTTTAATGAATGAAATAACTCATAAATCAGTAAAACTGAAAAATACACACACATGTCGAATTAAAAACCACTTGATGACATAACAAACACGTATAATGCTTCTGACATCAAGTAAATGGGACTGCGTTTTTGGCGTTTAATCTTGCAGTTTGGCGATAGTTTTTTATTATGAAAAGTGGTCGACGGGATAATAGAGAAGTACCCAGATTTTTAATGTTTCTTGCAACCTTCAATTTAATCTTGGAGATAACAAGCAGTTTAGTTGAAATATTTATTTGTTTAATATTTGTGTTTTATATTAATGTTTAATATTTGTTAAGATATTTTAAAAATAATTAGAAGTATCTAGGATATTCTGATAGCATTGGTATCATTTGTGCAAAATCCGGGGGCAATAAACGAATGATGATTATTACAATAAATAATTTCAAAAAAATTACATTCAAATATAACTGCTCTCTTTCTAAGTGTTTAACTATTTTAAGTCATATGGGTTGAATAAATTTTAACATATATATATAGTTACTTTCATGTGTTTTCGAAAAATGTTGAAAAATAAAATATTTTTATTTAATTTTATTTTATTTGTGTATTATTATTCCAATTGTTTATTCATTAATTACATTTTTTAACTTGAATACACAGAAACTCCATCAAGATGAAGATTTGAAATTTAATTACTGATTAATAATGCATTAATTTTAATTTAATAGCTAAGGTATATAAACAAACCTGCCACTGGCAGATTTTATTATTTTTTCTACTATTGGTGTACCGAGTAGTGCTTTGGCCGAGTAGTTGTGTTTAAGAAAGAATCACTGATGCGAACATGAAGTGTGCTTAGTTGTAACACTTCTATGTGTGTGTGTGTTTATATAGATACCTATTTATAAACATGCATCTTGTGCATATAATATAATCATATTTTTTAAAATTAACTTCAATTTTTTTAAATTAACTTCATTTTTTGAAATTTTATTTCATTTATTGTGGACCTTTTAATGACAATTTTTGAATATTCAAAAATTTTAAAACAGTAGCATTATTTAAAAAATATATATAAAAAAGAATTGATATATAAATAGTTCAATTAACCAATATGAAATTAAAATTGATTATTTAACACATCTTTACCCATTTGTCATTTTGATACCTGAAATCTGTCTATCAAAAATGGTTATTGCTTGCTGTAACAATTCCTTGAATAATGCAAAATGTTTCATAGTTTTTAAAAGTATCTTATTTTCTTTTGATTAAAAAAATTGGGTACTATCGTGTAATAGCGACCCTTGAGGATGAATCGTCAAGCGACAAAGATTTATCGCCAAATTATAAAGCATGTATGACATAATTATTACGTTAAATCATTACTTTTGTGATGTATATGGCCGAGTTATTAGTCATATATAACACATATATGATGTATACATATAACATGTGCATAAGTCATATAGGATGTATATATATGACATATAAGACATAAATAATATGTATGTAATGACGTATATGGGTGTTTGGAATAATATGTGTATATATGATGCATATATAAGCTTTTCGATGATCTTGGCGAAATCAGAGCTGAAACCTTGACATAATTGTAATTGTGGAGGCCGCTATAACACGAAAGCACCAAAAAGGGGGCTTTACAGTTTCTTTTCTTTTTGTGTGTGTGTAATGTGCTAAAATGCTATTTTATCAGTGCTTACAGTGAACACATTTTTTCTGGAGCAGGCCAAATTTACAACCAATAAAAGAAATGCCCTATCTCCAGAAAATGTAGAATGATTAGTATTTTTGTACCATAATTTGCCATACAGCAAATTTAATAATTATTATTTTTTTTAAATTGCATTTATTGTATTTTCTGTTTCTACGTACTGCTTCTTTATCCAAAATCAGTCTTTTCCTACAGTTTTAGAAATGTCTTTTTTTTTAATATAAATATAAAATTAAACTTCAATTTACATTAATTTTGCATGGGGTTTTTTTCTTACCTTTTTCTATGTTTTATAGATAAATTTTTATGTACCGAGTAAATAGTTTTTATGAATTATGGCATATATTATACATTTATATTCAAATAACTTTTTATAGATCACTTATAAATTAATTTGTCTTTAAATATGCTTAAAACATGAAATTCTTGCAACTACTCGGTATTGGCCGAGTACTCAGCCAATTTGCCATATTAGGCCCTATTTTCTACCACTATTTCTAAATCAATCTACTCCAAAAATTTGTAAGAATCTGCGATGAAGGTCATTGTTTTGAAATAGTGGTGGAACCAATGTTCATGAAATGTATTAAAAAGCTGCTTCTGATTTATATTAGGTAAATTACTTCTGTATGTATGTAATAACAGATAAGACTTCTGTATAAGTAAATAAATCGTATAAATATTGAAAAAATTGGTTGTGTGTGCCTTTATAACAAAGTATAAAAAATTCTTTATTTCAGATATGTAATTTCCTACTCCTAATAAATCAGACTGCTTTTGTTAATAAATATTTTTGTATTTCTAGTAATCTGCTCAATAGCGCAAAACTTTCTGACACATTTTTAAATGCAAAGACATAAAATTGGCAGGCCTGACCATGGAAGCAATCTGGAATCAAAATGAGTTTTCCATTTTTTGATAAATAAATTACTTATCGAGTTACAAGCTATTCGTTTCATGTGACGGCATGTTTTATACTTTCTCTGGCTGTCACGTACAGAAATCCAGTTCAAAATGGTAACTTTGACAGTATTTTCTGAAAGATCTTTTGCGTTTACCAAAAAAATGGAAAACGTGTTTCAGTTACATAAGTTTCTGAATAACAATAACTGCCAATTTACGATCAAAAATTAATTAAAAAATATGTCGTAAAGTAGACAGTTTGAATTTGAGAATAAACAACCTTAATATAAAAAAAAAGAAAAAAAAAGAGAGAGATAATAATAGCAAATGTTGAAATAAGATTTAACTGTTGAAAATTTTTTTAAATATTGCATTTTGCATATGAAAGGTAATATAAATGTTAAAATACCAATGAAGGTGATGCAGTTTTTTTTTCTTGGGGGCCCATTTTGTGAAAAGTAAAGGTTATTTTTGTGAAATTTATTATATTTTTCTGAAAAATAAAATTTTGTAACAAAAGTTGAAATCCAGTTAATCAAATTCGAAACAAACATTTATAAACAAAAACTTTTAAAATCCTTTTGCTGAAGTTTTCCTCTCTGGTAAACTTGTTTGTTTACAAATTACGCATTTTAAAAATCACAAAATAATAAATAAATAATAAATAGTAAGTTTTTATGGAATAGAATTTTGTGAAGGGAACCATTTTATCAAATTGATTTTTGTGAAGGGACCCATTTTATCAAACTGACATTTGTGAAGGGGTCCATTTTATTAAATTGATTTTTGTGAAGGGACCCTAAATAGGCCCCAAATTTTTCCTGTATCGACCCCTGAAACGGATAACATTTTGAAAGTTTCTGCTGATTATCTCTGTATAAACAGCTCTGACATTTGATATAAGTTTAATTTCTTGCAGGTTTTGTTAAAGTCATTCTTTCTATTTTGTTTACAGTTGAAAATTTGCCTTTTCATTAGAGTAATGTATACATAAATTAGAAATAAATTGTATTAATGACTCTTTTGACTTTTAGAACTTTCAATCCCTTTTTAACACTTTCCAACCTAGTTGAAAAGTGTTTATGACTTCGGTTTGTCTGGCCGTATGGCCGTCTGTCCGTGCTCTAACTCCCGCAAATATGCTCGGATTGCTCTGCAATTTTTATATGTGATAGTCGTTATCTATAGCATGTTCCCTATTTCAACGGAAGTGTGTAGCACTTATACTTTTTTTACAGGGACACTCAAAAGAATTCCATTACATTGCGGTCTATGGGGAAAAGTCACTTGAGGTTTATTTAAATAATGTTTCACTATTTTAAACGCATTGAAATTTATATATATCACTAAGGTGCATTAGAAGAAGCGTAATATGGAATAGTGTGTGCATAGCACTTATAGTTACTTTACAGGGACAGTCAAAAGAATTCCGTTACATTACGTCTATGGAGAAAAATCGACTGCGGTTTATTTAAATACTGTTTCCCTATTTTAAACGCATTGAAATTTATATAAGGTGCATTACAAGAGGCTTACTACAGAATATTGTGTGTATAGCAGTCATCGTTCATTTACAGGGACACACAAAAGAATTCTCTACTGTCTGTTAACAATAATTGCTGGAAGTGCGTTTTAAGTTACTGAACGCGATTTTAATTTTAACTCGCTTTTTGTCTATTACGTGGTGTGTATAAATTCTGTAGATCCTATACAGGGAAGCACAAAAGTTCGCGAACGCATTTCCGTATTATTTAACTCCAGACGGAGAATTTTAAACTGTGCTACGCGTTTCCTAACTGAACTAAAATTTAGCATCCTATGTAGTATATATACAAATCTATAGATCCTATACAGGGCTGATGAGAAGTATTCGGATTACTTAGATGTTATCTTTTAGCTTATTAAACGGTATGATTTGTAAAATTATTTTGGAAGCGTTGGAAAGTGTTACATAATCTATGCTTGACGCATGATTTTTCGTTCTTGTTTAATAAAATGCAAGAAATAAATAAGCATTAATTGTTTACATATAAATATTAAGGTGCGAGGGGAATATTGAAATGGTGATCAAAAGCTTTCTACAAGTTTAACATTCAAGCATTTTATTTCTTACAGATATATTAATGCCCTTTATTCTTTGGTTTTTCATAAAAATTTTAAATTAACATGATAATTTAAATTTTTGTCCCAATGTTAGACAAAAAAAAAATATATCTACTTATTTTGTTTGACTTACAAAAATAAGTAATAGAAATGAAAAAAAATTCTTTATTATCTGTTTTTAAATTGCAAATTTAAGAAATGAAATTTAAAAAGAAAGCCAGTTCATGTTATTCATTTTTACAAAGAATAGTTTTGAAAAACTTGTTTTTTAGAGGGAAGGGGTATTCAATAATGACAATGACAATAATGCTTAAAAAAAAAAAAAACTCCGCCAAAACTTAGCTGAGTACTCAGTACAGCTCTAGTTTGTTGGTATACATTGATTTATGAATGTTGCTAATGAATTTAAAGTAGAACAATTCAGTAGACAATATAAAATGAGAAGAACAAATAACACGTGCAACGACCTCGTTTTCTGACCATGTGATTTATTGAAATAAAACATACGTCACTTCGAATTCATCTTCCATCCCCTCCCCCCTCTGAAACCACACCTCATACAGAATGTAAATGATTGTAGCTTCCCCCTCCCCGCCCTCTCCCTCTCACATTAGACAAAGAGTTATGGCGACCAAATGACTGATTGCACAATGATCAGAACTCAAAATCCGAAGCAAGCAAAAAAAAGTGATATTCTTTCGTTAATACAATGAAAAAGAGAGAAATGTTAATGTATAGGGATTTTATTTTATCAATTTCTTTTTTTGAATAATTAATTGTGATAAATGTAAAAAATGTACTTGGTATGATGCTTTTTCTTTCTTTTTTTTAAGAGGAAAAACATTTTGCTTATATATGAGAAATAATGGAATAAAAAAATATTCCTTAAATATTTAAACATTTTCCGTTCTGATGAATCAACTTTATTAATCTATTACGAATGTTGAGCATTTGATGTATGTATATCAGTTTTGAAGTTTCATAAACCAAATGCCTTTCATTTTTTAACCTTTTTTCCGTCTTATTCAAAATTTTGATTTCGATGGGACTTTAAAAACCCTTCCGTTTCCGCGTTAGGCAAATTCCGGCTTATGGAGCATGAATTAATGTTATTCCCTATGTGTTTGCCGGGACTTGAAAAATTTTCCGCGTTAGACGAAATTCCGGCTTACACAGAGTCCGCCTTAGACAGAATTCACTGTATATCAAATCCTAATGAAACGAATTTGTGAAACGATTTTATGAAACGAATTTATGAAACGATTTTATGAAACGACTGATTAAACGACTGATTATGTTTCAGGGCTATTTTTAATAAAATATTAAACGCTTGATGGTGAAATTAATACCAATTGTCCATAAAAATCCGCGGATGTCAAAACTGGTAATATAATTTTGAAATTGGAATTAGTTTTCGAGATATTAATTTTTTTCTAATTTTAATGACATTTCTGTAATGATGGCAACTAATTACTCAGTTTTTTTGTGACAAAAAGGGGAAAAAAATTGAAAAGGATCCCGATAGGGATTATTGATTTCTTTTTATTCGTCATTTTCAAATTGAAATTGAATTTATCTTTTATTTCAATCGATAATGAAGACAAGATTGTGATTAAATTATGTTTTTCAGGAAAATTTGAAAAAAAAAAAAAAAAAAATCACATCTCTATCGTCAGGATTCAATAGTCTGTCAGCATTTAATTTAATTTATAAACTGAAAATATTTTGAATAAATTCGTCCAAATGACGTCATTTATGTAAACGCAAAAGAAAGGAGGGAAAAGGAATTAATAGTAATTATTATTTATTGATATCATTTTGTTATTTTTTTGTAAAATTTAATTAAACGAATTTATAAAATCACTAATTCGGATATTTGAAACAAATATATAAAATAATAATTGCCCAACTGAACGGAATGAGAATAAAATATCCTGCTTGGTTTTCTATCCTGCTTAGTTTTTTCCGCCAAGCTTTTTAAAAAAGCGTCAAGACCCCTATAATAGAAAAGCAACAAAAGTTCATTGGGTTTGTTTTCATAACTTTTGGCACCAAATCTATGTATATTAACGAATCTATCCCTTTTTGAAGCTCGAATTACGCCAAACCTAAAAGCAAAGGCTCCTATACTGGAAAAGTACCCGATTTTCTTATGGACAATATTCAAGGGACATAACATGGTGCAAAATTATCGCGGAAAGCAAATTTGTTTAAATATCTCACCAATTGATGCCGAATAAATGCAGGCATGCATGCATGCACAAAATATTTAATTAATTTTGTATGATAAATAATTATTAGAAAATTCGTATATACATATTAATTAAAATAAATAATTTACATACTTAAAATAACATGAAAATATGCATGATGGTGCACTAAAATAGAGAGAAAATTAAAACCTGTTACTGAAAACGTCTATAACATAGTACTTTTCAATAGCGTGGTTCTTAATGTTATTCACAAGCAGATGGAATTTTTCTCATCCTTAAACGCAAAGGAAGAATAGAATACAGATCGTTGTTATAAAAGTCCGAGAGGTAGCCACAATTTAAACCTAACCATTTTATACAAGCTGGTTTTCAAGTTGTAATTTATTTTACTTATCAATCCCGAAAACAGGCGTCAGTTGTCACAACAGCTGCGTATGAGGCCATGATAATCAAAAATGCCCCATTAAAACGTTAAAAGCATGGCAACCCAATTACAGATTTTCCAATATTTTTAAAATATAGCACGCTGTCATGTTTTTAGAGGCCTCGAAGTCTGAGCGGGGGTTGGCGAGCGTAGCTCGTAGGGGGCAGGCCCCCAAGTACAGAAAATAAAAAAAATTAAAACACAATAAATTCGAAAATAAAATTTTAAAAAAATGAAAAAAGTCGAAAATTTGAAAATAATTCGATTTTGTAGCGCTAGAAACTTGAAATATGGAATAAAGGTAGTATTTAGGATACAAAAAATTTAAAAATCTCAAATATTCGAAAAAAAAAATCGAAATATTGAAAAAAAATGCGATCTTGTAGTTTTAGAAACAGAAAATTTGTGTAAACGGATTCGGAAAAAGAAAAAAAAAATTAAAAACAGCAAAAAACGAAAATAAAATCAAAAAATCGAAAAAAAAATGAAAATAATTCGATTTTTTAGAGCTAAAAACTTGAAATTTGGAATAAAAGAAGTAAAATAATAATAATAATAATAATAATAATTAAAAAATCTGGAAAATTCGAAAAATTGAAAAAAAAATTGATCTTGTAGCTTTAGAAACTAAAAATTCAGCGTAAAGGTAGTGTTATACAGAAAATAAAAAATATATAAAACACAATAAATTGAAAATAAAATTTTAAAAACTAAAAAAGTCGAAAATTTGAAAATAATTTTATTTTGTAGCGCTAGAAACTTGAAATATGGAATAAAAGTAGTATTTAGGATACAAAAAAATTAAAAATCTCAAAAATTCGAAAAAAAAATCGAAATATTGAAAAAAATTCGATCTTGTAGCTTTAGAAACCGAAAATTCAGCGTAAAGGTACTATAGTCATTTAGGATACAGAAAAAGGAAAAATTAAAACACAATAAATTCGAAAATAAAATAAACAAGAGCGAAAAATCATGCGTCAAGCATAGATTATGTGACACTTCCCAACGTTTCCAAAATAATTTTACAAATCATACCATTTAATAAGCTAAAAGATAACATCTAAGTAAACAATTTGGAAAACGCATAACATACTTAAAAACGTAATTTCGGGAATTTCCAACGTATACAATATTCGGAAAAATATCCGAGTTACTTTTATTCAGCCCTGTATATGATCTATAGATTTGTATATATACTACATAGGATGCTAAATTTTAGTTCAGTTAGGAAACGAGTAGCACAGTTAAAATTTCTCCTTCTGGAATTTCTGTCAATAAACGGAAATGTGTTCGCGAACTTTTGTGCTTCCCTGTATAGGATCTAGAGAATTTATACACACCACGTAATAGACAAAAAGCGAGTTAAAATTAAAATCGCGTTCAGTAACTTAAAACGCAATTCCAGGAATTATTGTTAACAGACAGTAGAGAATTCTTTTGTGTGTCCCTGTAAATGAACGATGACTGCTATACACACACCCTATTCCATATTAAACTTCTTCTAATGCACCTTAGTGATATATATAAATTTCAATGCGTTTAAAATAGTGAAACATTACTTAAATAAACCGCAAATGATTTTTCTCCATAGACCGCAATGTAACGGAATTCTTTTGAGTGTCCCTGTAAAAAAACTATAACTGCTACACACTTCCGTTGAAATAGGGTACATGCTATAGATAACGACAATAACATATAAAAATTGCAGAGCAATCCGATCATATTTACGAGAGTTAGAGCACGGACAGACGGCCATACGGCCAGACAAACCGAAGTCATAAACACTTTTCAACTAGGTTGGAAAGTGTTAAAAACCTAAGTCATAAACACTTTTCAACTAGGTTGGAAAGTGTTAAAAACCTAAGTCATAAACACTTTTCAACTAGGTTGGAAAGTGTTGATCGAAAATTTGAAAATAATTCGATTTTGTAGCGCTAGAAACTTGAAAATTGTAATAAAGGTAGTATTTAGGATACAAAATAAGGAAAAATGAAAAAATCCGGAAAATTGAAAAAAAAATTCGAAAAAAAAAATAAAAAATTGAAAATAATTTGATCTTGTAGTCTTAGAGACTTAAAATGTAGTGTAAAGATAATATATACGATTCAAAAAAGAAATTTTTAAAAATTTGTAAAATTCGAAAATAAAATCGGAAAATCAAAATATCTGTAAACAATCAAAAATTCGAAAACAATTCGATTTTGTAGCTCTAGAAACATGAGTTTTAGGATAATTGTCCAATTAGCTAGTACACCGCCCCTAATTGTTTTATGTTTTTTCCCCCGGATTATGCTTTTTTTTAAACACTTTCCAACCTAGTTGAAAAGTGTTTATGACTTCGGTTTGTCTGCCGTCTGTCCGTGCTCTAACTGCCGTAAATATGCTCTTATTGCCCTGCAATTTTTATATGTTATTGTCTCATCTATAGCATGTTCCCTATTTCAACTGAAGTGTGTAGCACTTATAGTTTTTTTACAGGGACACTCAAAAGAATTCCGTTACATTACGGTCTATGGGGAAAAATCATTTGCGGTTTATTTTAATGATGTTACACAATTTCAAACACATTGTAATTGATATATATCACTAAGGTGCATTACAAGAAGCTTAATATGGAATAGAGTGTGCATAGCACTTATAGTTACTGTGCAGGGACAGTCAAAAGAATTCCGTTACATTACGTCTATGGAGAAAAATCGTCTGTGGTTTATTTAAATAATGTTTCACTATTTAAAACGCATTGAAATTTATATATATCACTAAGGTGCATTACAAAAGGCTTTTTACAGAATATTGTGTGTATAGCAGTCATCATTCATTTACAGGGACACACAAAATAATTCCCTACTGTCTGTTAAAAATAATTCCTGGAAGTGCGTTTTAAGTTGCTGAACGCGATTTTAAATTTAACTCACTTTGTCTATTACTTGGTGTGTATAAATTTTGTAGATCCTATACAGGGCAGCACAAAAGTTCGCGAACACATTTCCGTTTATTGACAGAAACTCCAGAAGGAGAAATTTTAACTGTGCTACTCGTTTCCTAATTGAACTAAAATTTAGCATCCTATGTAGTATATATACAAATCTATAGATCATATACAGGGCTGAATAAAAGTAATTCGGATATTTTTCCGAATATTGTATACGTTGGAAATTCCCGAAATTACGTTTTTAAGTATGTTATGCGTTTTCCAAATGGTTTACTTAGATGTTATCTTTCAGCTTATTAAACGGTAATGATTTGTAAAATTATTTTGGAAGCGTTGGCAAGTGTTACATAATCTATGCTTGAAGCATGATTTTTCGCTCTTGTTTCTTTTTGTTTAAGAATTTCGGTATAGAAAAGTACCGCTATAGACCGGCTACGTTATGGGCAGTTTCTTTATAGACATGTTTGTTTTCTTTCACAGGTTATATTCTATTTAATTTGCATATGAAATATGGATTGTTAAATGATGTTAGCACCAAAAAAATTGTCGCAGCTCCACTCTCCTCCCGACATAACTGGCTGGTTATGGCTTGATAGTCTTTTCTAAATAAAATCATGGTGACTCTAAGATTATCTTGATTTATCTCTAAATTGAACCTAAATGATCCTAAGAAGACGGATCAAAGAATTATTATATTGGCATGACAATCAGGAAACTTACAAATAAAATCGAAAAATCAATAAATTTATAAAAAGTCGAAGGTTTGAAAATAATTTGATTTTCTAGTCCTACAAGCTTGACATTTGGCAGAAAGATTGGGGTTTAGGATACAAAGTAAGGAAAAATTTAAAAATCCGGAAATTAAAAGAAAACAAAAAAAAAAAAAAAGAAAAAAAAAACTTTGAAAAATTGAATATAGTTTGATTTATTGAAAATTTCTGGAAATTTTAATTTTAGCTTTCTTTTTATCCTAAACAGTACTTTTGTGCTAAATATCAAGTATCTAGGCTGCAAGTAATATCTCAGATGGATAGCACCTTTCCTGGAAGCAATTGAGAGTACTTTTGACTCCCCACTCCCATAACTTAGTGCTTGCCTAGTTACCTGAAATTTCTTTAAGGTAACTTTTTCGAAAATCAGTGGATGATCTCCATAAAGAGCCCAAAATCAAGAAAAGGAGGATTACTTACAAAAAGAAGTGAAATCTCATCAAAAAGTCACCTGTAAAAAATGCAGCCAAGTCTCCTAACTCATTTACCGTAAAAAGTACCGAGATCGTATAAAGCCAAGTTTAACTATTTTATTAATCCTGAAATTTTCATTCACAAATCACTCCTAGTCTCTACATCTTTAGTTAATTATTATTTTATGACTTGGCAATTACGCAGCACAGGGAAGTTATTACACCTTACTATGTTATGGAATGGGATGAGATAATTTAATTAAGGCAAATTATGTACTCACAGGGAAGTTATTACACCTTAATATGTTGTAGTATTATTTGATTAAGACTAACTATATACATCACATTCTCGTGCTACGTAATTGCCAAGTCACAAAATAATAATTAACTAAAGATGTAGAGACTAGGAGTGATTTGTGAATGAAAATTTCAGAGTTGATAAGATAGTTAAACTTGGCTTTATACGATCTCAGTACTTTTTACGGTAATTGAGTTACGAGACTTGGCTGCATTTTTTACAGGTGACTTTTTGATGAGATTATATTTACTCCAATCGTTATAATGCTATTAAATCATTTGCTTTATTAAATGATATTATATACAGTATGCTCTTAAAAATCTTCACAGCCTGACACTAGAGTCCAAATCGGGTTTGTAGCTGACCCGAATTCTGACTTTACGTCGAACCCGAAATATTCATACCTGAACCCGAAGTGAAAGAAAATGAATGTATATTTTAATATATTTATGGAAAAGTAGTTTACAAGTTTATCACTTATGTACAAAAAATAACACATATACACATATTCAAATATATACTTTTTTTTTTCATTTGAAAATTATTCAGAACCTTCCTTTGAAAAACTTTCATTATTGTTTTTAATAGTCTCGCGCAAATACATTTTTTTATCTATACTAGGGGGCTCTGCCCCCTACGAGCTGCGCTCGCCAACCCCCGTTCTGACACCGCATGATTTAAAAACACTCTGATTTGATCATCTCTAAAACGATTACGGAAGATTGTATTATAATTAAACAACCAGTGGCGATCTGCTGTAACAGGGTTTCCATTCATTTTCCTTTGACTGAGGGATTTTAAGGTCGAATCAACTGCTGTTGAAACAGATTACAACTGTAACTGTCACCAAAATATATGATTTAGCGCCAAACGTGCATAATCGTGGCGTCGCGTCACTTTCAGTTGACATCAGATGCGTTACACGAGTTAGTTTTTTCATCGGGGAATTTTTAATTCAACGCTTATTTGTCTTTTGATACTTCTCCATTACCCCGTCAATCAATTTTCATTTAAAAAAAAAAAAAAAAAAAAAAAAAAAAAAAAAAAAAAACTATCGTTAAACTGTAACACCAAATAAACAAATAGAAGAATTTTGACATTGGAAAGGAAATATTATTATTTACGCTGTTTTAAAATTTGCAATAATGGGTAAAAGATATGTCGAAATAAATTGATCTCTCATGAAAATATAATAATTAATTGAAATTGTTTGGAAATATTGTTTTTTTTATCATTTTAAATGTGACGTGAATTTCCCTAGTTACTCGTATTTCTCTTTGTAATATTCACGCGCAAGTATATTTTTATTACGTCATTTTCTACATTTATTGCTTTTAACACGTGATCATTTAAATATTATTTTAAAGTTTTATTTCTGTTTTTAATAGTCTCGTGTAAATACATTTCTTAATTGAAAGGGAATCTTATTACGTGCGCTATTTTACAAATTGGCAACGGTTCAAATAATGGAATTTATGAAATATGAAATAAATCTTCGTTAAAATAATGAAAATTTTGAATAAAAAATTGAAATATAACCTGAAAAAATTACTCAAATTAAAAAAGTGATTGCAGTCTGCACTCCGCAAACTTGTCAACTATATCCTTACAAATTATGGTTAAATTCCTGCGGATAGTTTTCGTTCCTATAAAACTTTTTTCAAAAAACTGTTTTGACGAACTTTGATTTTAAATATCTCTTAAAATAATTCTTCGATTTAAAAACTGTTTGCTTCAGCGTGTTTATCGAACATTTCTTTATAAAACTACCAATTTTTAAAATTTTACATGCAATAGTTTTCTAGATATTAGTCCAGAAAGACTTCAAGGCACAAAATCTTAATTGACAGCGGCGGCAGCGGTGGTTACTTTTTTTTAATATAGAGAGATTATTACGCTATCGCACGTGGCACAGAAATCGCTATTATTTGTTAATTGTTAGTGGCAATACCCGAATGGACCGCATCTCATTGGTTGGTGCTGCCATCTACAGGAATAAAAGCGAAACAAACAAATTAAATAGATATATTCTTATACATTTTCGTTTGAAATATTGATTTTTGTAAACATTTAATATTTATAATTTAATGATTTTAAAAAAGGGATTTTTAGTAAAAAGGGAAAAGTAAATGTAATAATTTTCCCTGACCGTTTCATTTTTTAAACGTAACTTTTGAGATTTTAGCTCTTATTTAATTTTTTTTTACAAATTTTCAGTATAAATAAATATTATTCAGTCTTTTTTTTTTTACGAAGTTCACTCCACTGTTATATTTTTCAATGACAGTCTGCCCGGGCAACACCGGGCGGGTCAGATAGTTTGATATAAAACATAATTCTTTGCGCTGATTTAGAAATTGGCAACAATATAGTGGGTAAGTGTGATCGAAGATCGCTCAAAGGGTTTCATTTAATATTGCTTTCAAAACAGTTTATCCTTTCTTTAGTAAATTCAAATAAATTTCATTTAACAAAAAAAAAAAAAAAAAAAAAAAAATCATGTTTTTTATAAAGTAAAAATTTACCGGTCTATTTTTTCGTTTTTTCGAATATCTAAACCAGCCCGCTATTATACTCTGTCATAATAATATCCATCATGCGGACTAAATGCGATATTTAAAAAAAATAATTTCAAAATTAAACAAATTGTACACTTTCAAAATATTAAAATATGCGCATATTTTCATAATCGGATTTTTATCACGATTCAATATGTTTCTCAAACTCATATACAGTAGATTTCCGTTACAGCGAACTCCACGGGACCGCTAAAATATTTCGTTGTAACGATTTTTTCGTTGTAACGGAATCACTCCTATTTATCTAATGAATTACATATACATGTAAATTAATTATGTAAGATAAATTTACCTTTCATTATATAGGATTTCAATGGAAGACAAGTTAAATTAACATAGAAAAAGTTAGTAAATTAAAATTCAACATTAAAAATACAAAATTACGGACTAACCTTTATTTAGTAGTACATCATTGCAGAAAATCTGTGATTTTAGTTTGTACAAAGGAATGTGTTGTTGATGATAACAAAAACGTGTGCAACGAATGAATATGAGAAAATACCTCCTCTGGAACATTCTTTTGATGAGAAACAAAAACACGCATTTTCTCCAAGCATGAGAGAGCTTCCGAAGAGGTAACTTTTGAATCGTCGGTGACATCAATATCGTCATCACTGTTTTCGTCATTTTGTTGGTCTAATGTAGTTTTAATGGATAAAATGATATCTCCATCAGTCACTTCAGAGCAGTTTGAATATTGTCATCCACCGATAAGAAATCCTCCAAATCCACCTGATCAGGGATTGATGTTAATTTTTTGGCAGCCTTCCAAATTGTGTTTAACTCAGAGGACTCATCCAAATATAAAACTTCTGATTCACTTTCTTCGGTCTCAGTTAATCGGTTATGTTTCCAACAGTTAGAAATTGTTTTCTGGCTAATTTCTTTCCACGAACCAGAGATAATTTCAATAGCTTCTTTGAGATTTATTTTTGGCCTTTCGCCATTTTCTAAGCCACAAAAATTTCTTTTAGCAAAAGAGTTCTATAGCGAGATTTTAAAGCATGGATGATGCCTTGGTCTAGAGGCTGTAGAATAGAAGTGCAATTCGGCGGAAAGTACTCAACTTGGATGCAGTCTAATTTGGGGGGATTATTATTAGGCATGCAGTTTACAATAAGGAGAAGAATTTTCCCTTTTTATAGCTTTCATTTCTTTGTCAAATTGCACTAGCCAATCATTAAAGATATCTTGTGTCATCCCTGCCTTCTTATTGGATTTATAATCGCAAGGCAATGAATGACAGTTCTTAAAGCAACGGGGCTTGCCAGAGTGACCAACAATTAATATTTTTCTCTTCTCGGTTCCAGATTTGTTACAGCAAAAAAGTGCTGTAATTCGTTTCTTTGATGTTTTTCCTCCAATGCATTTGTCGCCTTTAAATGTTAATGTTTTTCTCGGTTCAAGTTGATAAAATATTCCAGCCTCGTCAGCATTGAAAACATCATCGGAGCTGTATGTCTTTATAAGGGCAGCTACTTTTCCAGCTCTCTATTCATTTACAGTGTTTGTAGGTACATCACTTGCTTCGCCGCAAATTGATTTCATTACAATTCCATGGCGAGTACGGAAGCGATTGAGCCATCCGACACTGGCTTGAAAATTTTCGATACCAAGCATTGTTCCGAATTCTTGAGCTTTTTGCCTTATCAGAGGACCACTTATAGGTACATTGCGCGAACGAACATCTTCGAACCATTTGAACACGGCTTTATCGACATCTTGAAATTGGGACTGCTGCATTCGTTTTCTATGGGAACCAATGCTTGCAATTTGGAATTGCCTCTCAATCTTTTCCTTATCTTTTAGAAATGTAGATAAAGTCGATGGTGTTATTCCATATTTTTTGGCTACATCAGTTTTCCGCAATCCTTTATCAATCTCAGAAATTATAGCTTTTTTTTCTCCCAACGAAAATTGTTTTCGTTTCACACAAGCCATTTTATCAACGAACGAAGCAAGAAACACACTGCAACAGGTACTGGCGATAGAGATATCCCAGAACAAGCATAAACACTCCTTTCACAGCGAAGGCCACCTGCTGTCTGTCACGTGATCATTTTGAAGCGTATGAGCTAATGAAAAAAAAAGATTAAAAAAGAAAAAAATCGGTGCGTGAGTGTAAGACATCATAGCCTTTAATTCTTATTTTGGTCTTTTGCATAACTTCATATGAGTGCGAAGGTGCGCCCTATCTTCCAGTCTTCTACATATTTATATGATATTATAGGTGCAAGGTTACGCTGTGATATGTAGAAGTCATCTGTCATTGTACAAAACTTTATTAAACTGTAACAAAGAGTGAGGCAAAATTGCAGTAGTACTTATAAATTTTAAATAAAAGGTTATAAAAATGTGATAAGTAATTGTTTTCTGTTTATGTACATATTGAAACTAATAAATTAATTTTAACATAGTAGAACTATCCAGCTTCGCCCAAGTTAACCTTGCCCTTTCGGGTAACATAAGGAAAATGTAATATTCTAAAAATACACTGATCACAATAACGCATTTGCGTCCATAAACCGTTAAAATGACAATCAGGAAAAACGTATGTTATTTTGACGCAATCATATTAAATCCCTCAGCTTTATAAATGATTAAAAAAATTAATTTTAAAATAGTCAGGCAAAATTTCTGATTAAACATCAGCATAGTTGTCTTATTCGTCTAATCTTCCATAATCGGGTTCATATCAGATGTTTATTCCCCTTAGTGGGTGAATTTCTGAAATATACTGAAATAGGTGTTTAACCATTTTTTTAGTAGGTTTGTTAACCTGAATTTCATGCTCCTACCTAAAACTGCTGCTGAGATATGACGAAATGACCTGAAACGTTCACCCCCCCCCCTTTAACTTCCTTAGGGGTGAATTTCTAAAATCACTCAAATGCGTGTTTAACCATTTTTTAGTAAATTTGTTATCTTGAATTTCATGCTCCTAGCTAAAACTGCTGCTGAGATATAGCGAAATGACCTAAAACGCTCGACCCCCTTTAACCCCCTTCGGGGGGGGGAGGAATTTTCAAAAATCTTTTCTTATTGCTCACCTAGAACATAACAGCAATCCGCTCTCCAAATTTTGTGATCCTGACTTTAGTCGTTTCAGCTGGGCATTGATGAGTCAGTCAGGCTTTCTCTCTTTATACAATACTATAGATATAAATATAGATATAGAAAGCATGTTTAAATATTTTTGTATTTAAGTACAACATATTATATTTAATCTGTGGTACGAACTAATAACCCTCAAATAAAAAATAAATAAATGTAAAGCGAGGAAGGAGCCAAACAGCGATAAATGCACCATGAAACCTCCCAAATTTTCCGCCATGAATGCTGGGATATAGTGTCTTAAATAATGGCTAAACAAAGAGTGGCCTTAAGGGCAGGACCGTGCGAAGAAAAAATTGCGCCAATGGCAAAGTTTCAATTTGGCGCCCCCCCCCCTTCTTTTTGTGACAGGTAACACAAAACTGATAAAGTACAGAAATAGATATAAGTTGTATTGAATAAATATTTCGCGTTTATTTTGGAACTTTAAAAGGTTTAATTTTAATTCAGAAATTGCAAACAACTAAATAGCGTAAGAAAAAATTGTACTTATTTTTTTGGAGAGATCTTGATATTTTGCGACAGAAAAAAAACTAGTCGGATGTGTCAATCCCAAAACCTTCTTCTATCTCACACAGGTTTCGCATACACTAAAAAGAATCAGCACCAATTTATATCAAGGTCTAACTGAAACTCAAGTTTTATTAAATTCCGTGCAATATTTCTTGAGAAATGACTATCGCTAAAATTCTGCATAGCAGCGCCACCTGCTGGGTGATTTTTACCAAAAAATAACCAGCACCAATTTATATCAACTGAATACTAGTCGGATGTGTCAATCCCAAAACTTTCTTCTATATCACACAGGTTTCACATACACTAAAAAGAATCAGCACCAATTTATATCAAGGTCTAACTGAAACTCAAGTTTTATTAAATTCCGTGCAATATTTCTTATCTTATATATCGCTAAAATCGTGTAAATCCTGCAAAATGCTGCATAGCAGTGGCACCTGCTGGGCGATTTTTACCAAAAACTAATCAGCGCCAATTTATATCAGAGACTAACTGAATATAAAGTTTTATTAAATTCCGAGCATTAGTTCTTGAGATAGAGCTATTGTGGAAATGGCGAAAAATGGTGCATAGCAGAGCCACCTGCTGGGCGATTTTTACGAAAAACTAATCAGCACCCATTTATATCAGGGACTAACTGAATCTAAAGTTTTATTAAATTCCGAGCATTAGTTCTTGAGATAGAGCTATTGCGGGAATCGCGAAAAATGCTGCATAGCAGCGCCACCTGTCGGGCGATGTTTACCAAAAACTAATCAGCACCCATTTACATCAAGGACTAACTGAATCTAAAGATTTATTAAATTCCGAGCATTAGTTCTTGAGATAGAGCTATTGAGGAAATCGCGAAAAATGCTGCATAGCAGCGCCACCTGTCGGGCGATTTTTACCAAAAACTAATCAGCTCCCATTTATATCAGGGACTAACTGAATCTAAAGTTTTATTAAATTCCGAGCATTAGTTCTTGAGATAGAGCTATTGCGGAAATCGCGAAAAATGCTGCATAGAAGCGCCACCTGTCGGGCGATTTTCACCAAACACTAATCAGCACCAATTTATATCAGGGACTAACTGAATCTAAATTTTTATTAAATTTCGAGCATTATTTCTTGAGATAGAGCGCCCACAAAATTTGTGTCACATACAGACAGACAGACATTTTCTAAAAACAGTCAAATCGTGTTCAGGACCTTCTAAAACGTATAAATCCGTCGAAAACCGGGAAAATTTTCATGAATCCAATACTTTCTTCTTGTAAAGATAGAAGAAAGTAAAAAATTTTCATGAATTCAATACTTTCTTCTTGTAAAGATAGAAGAAAGTAATAAAGTTTTATTAAAATCCGAGCGTTAGTTCTTGAGATAGAGCTATTGCGGAAATCGCGAAAAATGCTGCATAGCAGCGCCACCTGCTGGGCGATTTTTACCAAAAACTAATCAGCACCAGTTTATATCAGGGACTAACTGAATATAAAGTTTTATTAAATTCCGAGCATTAGTTCTTGAGATAGAGCGCCCACAAAATTTTTGTCACATACAGACAGACATTTTCTAAAAATAGTCAAATCGTGTTCAGGACCTTCTAAAACGTATAAATCGATCGAAAACCGAAAGTCGAAAATTTTCATGAATCCAATACTTTCTTCTTGTAAAGATAGAAGAAAGTAAAAAAAGAACGATGAAAAGAGAAAAAGAAATTCCCCAGAAAATGATCGATGACCAAAAAATGAATAAGCAAATAAATAAAACCGTAGTTGGTAGTATAAATTTGGCGCCCCTTCAGTTTCCGAGCCCGGGGCGAAGGCCCCCCCTCTTCACACGGCCCTGCTTAAGGGGAGTCTTCACTCACTTGAAAACACCCGCTTGCTAATGTTAAACCTATGGCCAGGTTGTTTTCGAATATTTTTAAACGATTTTTTTTTGCTTAAGATAGCTGAGGTCGATCCTTAATATGACTATTTTGTACTTTTTCGATTTCAGTTGCAGATTTTTTTAATAAAAGTACTTTCACTTTCGGAACCGGTTTTGAAAACGTTTTCCTTACAGTTATAGGTTCCTTGTTCCATGTTTTCTATAGTGTATTTGTTTTTTCTCTGTGGTTTTTCGAATATATTTTTTTAAATTTGAGTTTAAAATTTTTTAAACAGTGTGTCTTTTAAATAAAGAGTTTTACAGATTTTTAATTCTATATGTTGCGGGGAAGGAGGAACAGAGGTTTCAGACAACGAAGGATAATTTATGCCTGATTATTTATTTATTGTCACTGAAGAGCAATAAATAGAGCAGAAGAAATTTAATATAAAAATAAAAATAACTTATAAAGATGTTAAACTTATTTGTATAATGGGAGGGGGGGGAGGGGGAAAGAGTCAAATTTGGAAGGTTAGAGGTCAAGTTAGATAATTATCTATTTGTTGTTATTATTGCGAAACAAATGTTTTTTTTTTTTTTTTAAATCTGAATATTTGAAACTGCGTATGCTAAAGGGGAGGGAGAGCAAAGGGGGAAACGTAAATTTTGGGGAGGGGCAGGGAATAATTTATATGATTGATTATTTATTGTCTCTAGTGAGCAATAAATAGGGCAGACGATTTTTATATACATAAAAATAATGATTTAAAAATATTTTAATTGCCTTTGTATACTGGGGGGGGGAGCTTAAATTTGGGAGGGGGCAGGGAATAATTTATATGATTGATTATTTATTGTCTGTAGTGAGCAATAAATAGGGCAGACGATTTTTATATACATAAAAATAATGATTTAAAAATATTTTAATTGCCTTTGTATACTGGGGGGGGGGGAGCTTAAATTTAGGAGGTTAGGGGGGTAATTTAGATAATTATTTATTCATTTTTATTATTGAGCAAAGAATGTTGTAGATTATTATTTCAAAATAAAAAGATTTAAATCTCTGCATGCTGGGGGGGGGGGGGGGATCAGACAAAGGGAAAAGCAGAAATTTTGGAGGTAAGTTAATTTAAACTTCTTTTTATACGGGGGGGAGAGGGGGAGAAAGAGAAAATTTAGGAGGTTAGGGGTGGGAATAATTATTTATTTATTGTTATTTATTGATAAACAAATAGGGAAGATTTTTTATTATATAAAGAGTTCTAAAGATATGAAACTCTGTACGATGTGGGGTTGGCGAAAATTTGGACATGATGGTGGGGGGGGGGGGGTACTTTACAGATTGATTATTGATTTATTATCACTAGAAAGCAGCAAATAGGGCAGAATTTTTATGCTGTAGAAATAGCGAGTTAAAATAAATATTTTAAATTCCTATGTATGGTGTTGAGCAAAGGGGAAGGAAAGGGTCAGATTAAGACTTAACATAGACAAAACTATATTTTGATGAAAATAATCGCAGTCGGTGGTTACAAAATACATTATATTCAGAAAATTGCTACTTATTTAAATACCAACAAATTAGAACAACGAAGTTTCTGCCACCCAAACAGTGAAAATGACAGTTTATTTGTAACCGTCCTTGTTTTCTCTGTAGGGAGCTTTTCCTTCATTTAGCTTTTACTTTTGAAATTAAACACAACAGACTCCTTCTAATTAATCAATCACTCAACCTCTAAATGTTTTGAATTTGTTTATGCGGAAATCTGTTCAGTGTTCACCGGAAATTAAAGACAACATTTCTTGCGATGCTAATATATTTTATTTAACTCCAGCATTGTTAATCATTTGTTTATTTGTGCAGGCTTCGTATACTCATTTGTTACCACATTGTAAATCGATACAGTTGCACGTTTCATGGCATACTCTAAAATATAAATTGAAATTCTTAATTGGCATAGTATTTAGTTTTTGAATTTCAATTCCTTCTAAGATGGCTTCTGTTTTGTGTAATAGCTTTACTCGGGTAATTACTATTTTTCGTTTTCATTTTAGTATTCTAGTTTGTTTTATTCGTGATAAATTTAAATAAAGTTTTTCTATTATAGGGTAGGATAGGGTAAATGTGCCAGTAATGGACTTCCTCCAAAGTTTTTGGTTCATAATAAAGTAACCAATTAGAGTTCAGCTGTTATTATTTTTTTCATAACTCTAGGTTGCAGGTTTTATAATCTGTGTTATTGTTGACAATCTTAATCAAACTGGCCAGCAAGCAGAAAATAACGTTTCGCAATTCCACCGTCTTTCAGTGAAAATTTTACTGAGCAAGCTAAAAGCTGATTTTACTTAACTAATTCATATCTTCTTTATTTTCTTTAAAAATTATAATGTTTTTGGCATAATAGTGATAAAAAATTTTGAATTTTATATACTAATGACCATTTACAAAATTTTATTTTTACTTTCGTGTTATAGCGGCCCCCGAGACTGAATCGCCAAGTGACCAAGATTTATAAACCCAAATTATAAAGCATATATGAAATTAAGGAAAGGTTTCATATCCTATGCTGGTAGATTTGGCGATATATGTTTCGATTTGGTTGTTGTGATCTCCAGCCTTTGGGGTTGCTTTTTTAAAACTATATTTTCCTGTATATGTAATATTATGTAAATATATTTTTGGGACATTTTTTATAGATAATTCTTTATTTTGTATATGTTTTTTTTTTAATTGTAATGGTAGTAGTGAACGAGATTTTTACCTTTTTATCTGTGCCTTCGGAAATAATAAAAAACAAAAAGGATTTATAAGTGTATAATTTTTTGCATTTTTATATGGACAACTTCTCTATTTTATAATTTTAAGTGCTATTTATATGATATATATATATATATATATATTTCCTTAGATTCCCACAAGTTTTTTCGTTCCTTTATTAATTGTTTACAATTTGCCTCACTGATAATAACAATTATTTATCTCACAAAGGCCTCTTAGGTTTGTTAAATATGTTTATATGTTTTCATTGCTTGTTAAAATATCGTAAAGGGAGATACAATTTTGTTTTAACATCGTACTTATTTGTCTAAGATGGCACAAAAACATGGTTTAATAAAACATATGTTTATAAATATTTAAAAAACATGTTTTTCCGCCATCTTGAAAAATTTGGTAAGATGCTAAAACTGCCATTTGGGATTGTTTACTGCACAAGTTATTGTCCTATGATTATTTTATGACAGCTGTTGAGCACTGAGCAGGTGTTATCATTTTTACTTTTTTAGTTTCTATTTATTTTTATATTCTACATACATTTATGTATGTAAAAGTAGAAGAAGAAAATATTAGAATCCTTATAAATTACAAATTCTTTTACCTAATGAAATTTATTATGTTTCGTGCTCAGAGTGCAGTATGTATAAAATGGAGTTGTCTAAAGGAAGTTAAGTATACTTCCTTGTTATAGTGAGACCCTAGGGATTATAACGGACTAATCTGACAATAAAGAAACCATGTATGTGTTATGATTATTCTGCTGTATGCCAATAAAATTTATTTCTAGTATATATCAGTGGCATAGCGAAAAGGGGGGGGGGGAGTTAAAACAACTCCCAGAGCTAAAAAAATGGTATAGAATACTGCTTCTTATGTGAATCATTGGTTTATCAAATTAGCCACTTTTATGAATCAACCAAAATGAAACTCCGTACTAGTATTTTTGTCTTAATCAGAATCCACCGTTTCACTGAATAAAATTTTATTTAACAGACATAATTCATTAAAACTGCAGTTAATGTATTTAAAAATGGGAAAGCAGATAATGAAAATTGATCACTTTTGTTTCGAAAAATTGCACTAACCACATTATTCCATACCACTATTTCGAATAAGTCCTAGGCTACATGAATGATCATTTACTGTCACAATCAGGGGTCAGAAGTAGCACGCTACAAGTAGCGAAACTACTGTAGCTGCTTTTTTACAGTAGTTTGTAGTGTAGCAGGCTACATTTTGAATCATGTAGTGTAGCGAGTAGCACGATACAAAAATTCCGTAGTTTGTAGCGAGAACTGGCACTACTTTTAACACTACTTCAGGGGTGGAAAATGTACCATTCTGCAAATCACGTCGCCGAAATTTGCTTCTTTTGTTCAAAATTTGTTCTGCTCAATAATTTGCGAATCTCAGCTGCAGCATATAAACAACGTATCGCATGAAGTGATAGATTTTCCTCATTGACACTTGCTGCTAAAATCAAGTACTAATCCACCAAATGAATTAATTTTTTTTCTGGCGATACTTGTCTATTTATTCATTATTAAGTCTTCATGTTTTAACGCCGGTTTCTTAATATTCAAAATTTCTTTATTTACAGATTTATTTATTATTTAGTACATCTAGAGTTGTTTTTCTGTAATATTCTAGACTATAATCGCTCTCATAATTTTGCTACGAAATTTAATGTGTGTATAAATTAACATTTTGGACACAAACACCAAACATTTTCTTGTATGTTATCTGTTTTAATGCCCCCGATTATCAGAGTTGTATAATATAGACGTACGCCGTGCATGGAAAATTTTATGCAAAATTCAAAACTTTGCAGAAAAAAAAAAAAAAAAATATATATATATATTTTTTAAATATTGAAAAATTATAAATATTCCCCAATTTTATGTACAATTCTTTTACTGTTTGCGCACAATTCAAAGTTTAAAGACACAAAACATTGTTGTGACATCACAGACGCTTTTATTTCTATTTTTTGCAGACTTGGCGCCGATCGGTTTTCCATCGGCAGCTGCAAGGACTTTTTAGCCTGGCGGCAGCAGTTAAGTCGGAGGCTTTCATAGTGTTAGAAACCATTTTTAATTGAATTTCTTTAAAATGATTTAAAGCTAAATTTAGATATTTCAAAATGCACTGGCATTTTGCTAGCCGCCAGACAGCCTGAATTTTTTACAGCCTACGGCTATTACAGCTGGCCCTTTCCAAACCCGGTGGGAGTTTAGTGAAAAAAATTTGGCCGCATCCTGCGCCGAAGTTGCATTTTTTTAAATTCTAAAAATAATGCTTATATTGTACATTTGTTTAAGGCTGTTCAAAGGAGTTAGTACTTTCTGACACATTTCTGAATTTCTTTTTGTTCGGAAATGCATGAAATGGGCAGGTGTTCTTAAAGAAACTATGTCATTATGACAGCACAGAAAAGGAGAAAAACCTGTTGTCCCGTGACAACAATCGCTTATAACTCAATAAGTAATTTATTAAAGAATGGAAAACACCAATCGATTTCAAATCACTTTTTTAGTCAGGACAGTCACTTTTATTCCTTTACATTTAAACATGAGTTGGAAAATTTCGCATTGTTGAGCAGGGAATTTGATAACCGTCCTAACTAAATTTTTAATAAATTACAGAGGAATATTTTCTAAAATATACTTTTTTAGGGTTTTGTTCATCTGACGAAACCCTATTACTCCTGCTTCCAGGGGTGATTCTGGTCTGAATTTTCTGAAAAATTAAGGCAATGATTTCCGAAAATTAAAAAAAATATCGGTCATATATCCGAAAAATCGAACATGAAATGTATCGGTATTTCGGCAAGTGATCGCCGAAAAAAAAACAATTTCATCATTCGTTCGAAGAAAAGTCGTCAATTTAGTCAAAGGATCGTGGGAAAAACGTGACTTTCATCAGAGAATCGCAAAAAAAGGCATATTTTGTCAAAAACATTGCAAAAACGGCAAATATCGTTAAAAGATCGTGGAAAAACGGCAAATTTCATCAAAAAATGCGAAAAAACACAAATTTTATCAACAGATCTTGAAAAAACTGCAAATTTCGTCGAAAGATCGTGAAAAAATGCAAATTTCGTCAAAAAGACAAAAAAAAAAAAAAAAAAAAAAAAAAAAAACAGTGGTGGGAGTGGACACCCTACCACCTCTGTTGCAACTTTTCAGAAAATTTGCGGTGAATTTCAGAATTTTTTTAAAACTCAGAATCACCCTTGCCCGCTTCGTTGTCTGTCCGTCACAGAGCCGGTTCTCAGAAACTATGAAACTTAGAGTAATTAAATTTTGTGTACTTATAGCTAAATACCTATTATGAAGCTCAAAATTATAAAATTTGAAAAAATCATATTTTAATATATAGAGATAAAAAACCAAAAATCTAGCAGCCTTTACCTATTAAATTTAAACATTTTTCGTTATAGCAGTTGTCAACAATTAAAAATCCACAATAAAATTCTTTCTACAATAATTATTTTTCTATTGAAAGATTTCCACGTGAAAAAAAAAATCCCTGACAGCTCGGCCTACAGGCATAGGTAGATTTCGAAGATGCAAACCTTGGGGCGCCTGTTTGTTGGGAATTGCAGAAGAAATGACCTTTTTGCCATGATACGGCAGATGGGAACCGCCTACTTCGAAACCTAACTTGTTTGCAGGCGGAGCCGGCAGGGATTTTTTTTTTTTTGCTATAAGGGTTGGTCCTATAAAAAACATGTCAATATAAAAGTTTCAGATAATATTAAGAGGATTAATAATAAATTTAAGCGGATTTGATATCTTGGGAATTGACAAAGTTATGATTTTTTTCTTCTAAACCCCTCCCCCCTTTTTTCCCCTCTTGGAGCCATTTTTAGTGATATCAAAAATCTGTCATACATAAATTTTCGGCCCTTTTCCTAGAAGTATTAATAACTTTAAATGGATTCGATACATATCATAATTAAGAAATTATGGGTTTTTTTCTGTTTTCACAAAATTTCGGTTTGTACAGAGCTCTTCTCCTGCCAACCAGAAAAAATGAGTGTTTATTCTGGAAAGAAAAGTAAAAACAGCAACATGGCATAATCGAAAAATTGGAAGTACCACACAAACAGGGCCTGATTACCGCAGGGGCACGTGCCCTGGGTCTCCAGTTTCAGGGGGCCCCAAATACACTTTGTGTACTACAAGAAAAATACACATTAAGACATGCTTCCATTAACATTTGAATTTTTTTTTTTCATATTTTTCATCACTGTACTTGTTTGTGTTTATAAATTATGTTATAAAGGTACTCTATTTCTAATGAAATAGGGCATGTTTGAAAAAAAAAACCACTTCCGTAAAGCAGTCTACCTACATTTTAGCCTTAGCGATCAATGAAGGTCCGTCATTGCGACATAAGCCAATGGTTTTGCAGACTTGCTTATTATCAACCAATCAGATCGCAGATAACTTTTTCGTAGTCTATTCAGATAGCTTGAAATTTTTTTTTGCACAATACAGCATACAGATGGAAAATTTTCCAGCCATAATTTTGCCAATCGTGATGTCAACAACTCTATCCTTATCTTAGGATTCGCAACAAATGAAAAATATTCGTAGCGTAAACTGCGAAGTTCGTAAAAGCTTGAATATTATGTCAGACAAACTTGAGCCAATTACTAGAGGTGTAGCGACTGTAAATAGCATCATGAAGAGTATAATGTGGAAGAAGATTTATTTATTCATAATCGTCTAGTGTCTTGTTTATAACTTGTTTGTGGTTCCTCGCTCGTAAGTTTTTCTCATCTGAAATTACACACGTGCTTTATTAGTATTCTGCAATACTATTTTACTATTTATTTCATTCTAAATTCTACTACTTATTAGTTACAACATTTACATTGTTGTAAGCTAGCTACGATTGTTTTAATAACAATTTAAATTAAGTCATCAATCATGCTTCCTATACGTCCGAAGCGAAAGTCAGGTTCTAGTAAAAGAAAATTGCAGAAAGCTCGAAATGAGGAAAAGCAGAAAATGGCTAAATTTATGACTGAATATACTCAAAAAGCTGATTCTTATTCTTCAGATAATGAATGTGTAAGAAACTCAAGCGAAATTGATGATTCAGAAATTGATACTGTTCCAATTCCAACAAATGATGATACTTCAAAAAGTGATATTGATACAGTTTCCATGCAGGACGCTTCAGAAATTGATGTAGTGCCAACAAGTGAAAGTGACGTTTTGGAAATTAATCATGTTTCTGAAATTGAAGCACCAAATAAAGTTTCAGAAAATAATCAGTTGGATGAAAACATTGTACCAAAGAATTTGCTGACTGGTATTATTGAAAATCAGGCCAATTTGACCAAGACTGAAAATGTTGTAGAAAATCTTGATAATGTACTGAATCTGAGTGAAGACAAAGATTCAGAAAGTATGGAATTGTACAGATTTTAATTCCGTAGTAAGCATCAGCTTCTCATACAACCAGGATCCTGCTACATGGGATATTATTACTGACAATATGATTGAGTATTTCATTAATAATCCACCTGATAAAAATATTGAAATCCTGTCAGAAACATCCATAAAAATTTGTGGAAAAAACAGGTTTTTGACTGAAAATAATTTTTATCGTCAAAAACAGAATGGTGAAAAGATACTCCGAGATTGGCTTGTTTTATCTCCATCCAACAAGAGTTTATTTTGTTGGGTATGCAAATTGTTCTCATCAAACCTTACTAAACTAGCCACTTGTGGATTCGATGATTGGAAACGTGTGTCAATCAGACTTTCTGAGCATGAAAATTCCCTTTCACATAGGGACTGCATTCTAAAAAATGGCACAAAGGCTTAAAATTTCTGGGAGAATAGATTCTGCGATCGTTATGGAATTTAAAAATGAAGTGAGTTATTGGAGAGCAGTTTTGACGAGAGTTATTGAAACTGTTAAATTTTCATCCACAAGGGGCAAGCCTTTCTTTGGCGATGATGAAACAATCGGATCAGTTCACAATGGGAATTTTTTAGGCAGCCTTGAACTGATTACCAAATTTGATCCTTTGCTTGCTGCACATCTAGAAAAGTATGGCAATACTAGTTATATGTCTTCCACTAGTGTGGATGAATTTGTTCGGTTGATGGCTAAACGGGTATTAGATAATATGATAAAAGAGGTAAAAAGTGCAAAATATTATGCAATAATCCTTGATTCAACTCCAGATGTGACACACTTGGATCAACTTTGTTTTGTTTTAAGGTATGTTGATCTTGAGCATAGCCCTGTGGAAAGATTTATTAAATTTATACCAATCTATGGACATGGTGCAGAATATCTTACTGAAACTGTGCTTTCTTCCTTGAAAGAGTTAGATCTTGATATTAGTTTTTGCAGGGGACAAAGTTATGATAATGCATCAAATATGACAGGTAAATATTCTGGGCTGCAAGCCAGAATAAAACAAATAAACCCCCTTGCAGAATTTATACCCTGTAGTGCACATTCCCTGAACCTTGTAGGAGTTCATGCTGTAGAATCATGTACCACTGTTTTAAAATTTTTTTCCCTTCTTCAAGAGTTGTACACATTTTCTTCCAATTCTACTTACCGCTGGCAATTTTTACATGACAGCTTAACTCGCACAATAAAGAACTGTTCAGCAACAAGATGGTGTGTCAATGCCGAAGCAACAAAAACCTTAAGAAACAATTACTCTGCAATCATTAATATTTTGCACGATCTTAGTAATGACAGAGACCAGAAGGCGAGTACCAGACTTGAGGCTGCCTCTCTACATAAAAAATTTTTGAAAATAGAAACGGCTTTGAATACCATCATTTGGGATACAGTTTTACAATGGATAACCAAAACCAGCAAGCTTTTACAAGATTCTTCTGCAAACATTGGTGAATTTAGCTCACTATTCCATTCATTGATGGAATTTGTAAAAAGCATTCGAGAAAATTTTGACCTGTATGAAAAAGAAACCATGGATCTTCTACCAGTGCCAATTTCATATGAAGCTACAAGGAAAAAATTTACACCTCGAAGTAGATGTCTTGATGATATAGCTAGTTCCGAAGTACAGTTTGAGCCTCGTGATAAGTTCATCAAAATGTGTCATTACGTTTTGTGTGACAGTTTAATAAGTGAACTTTCTATCCGCAAAGAGCCATATGATAGATTATCAAGGTAATTTTCCTGTCTATCAAATTAACTATGCCAATATCGAATTGCACTGCTCAAAGATCTTTTTCTCTTTTAAAACGACTTAAATCTCCTCTACGTTCTTATTTGCAGCAAGATAAACTATCATCCTTGGCATTGTTATGTTTAAATAGTGACTTAACACAAAAACTGGATTATGATGACATAATTGATGTTTTTTCAAATGCTAAAACTAGAAAAAAAGCTCTTGTTTACTAATTAGGCATGTTCTTTTTTGCAACTCAAAAAGGTGATATCTTTAACAGTTTCTCTTCAATGTGTATGTATTTATTTTTCTTTATATATTCATCTATATATATATTTTTTTTTTTTTTTTGCTTTATATCGATATTTACTTATTTGTGCCAGGAAGTGGTTGTAAATCATTAATCGTGTTCAAAACACTAATTTAACAATATGCATTTTATTAAATACATATTACAGTTAAAAATAGCAAATAATACAAAAGCAAACTAAAATAATGCAAAACTGTAACTTTTGTTAAGTATCGGGTTTATAAAATACATAAGTTACAACTCTTTAAAATGTAAACATAAAACTTCTATTTAAATGATGCATAATTATCAGCAATTATTAATATATTTTAAAATCTGCTGGTAGTTGGTGTAAATATGCTATAAATATTGAATAATTAATTTATTTTTTTATCCTGTGCTTCTACTATTTCAATTTTACTTTATTAAGCATTGTGTTTATACAATTCACAATTTTCATTTGTTCAGCATCATATTTATACAATTAAAAAGCTACAACTCTTTAAAATGTAATCACAAAACTTCTATTTGAATGAAGGGTCATTCCATGGTAACTTGCGTTACATTTAGAGTAATTAACTTGAATAATTTTTGGACAAACCCCTGTATAATGTTTACCTTAGAGTATTTCAGATTCTTTGATTATGCAAATTTCATGATTTTTTTAATCACCTGTTCGGAGAGAAAGCTCAGTTATCAAAATATATTTGTTTTGTGTATTATAAAAAAGTAACACATATTTATTAATATTTTTGAATCAAATTACATATATATATCAAAATGTTATGGGATTATGCCTTATTCTTTTTAACCTTCAATTTTGATTTTATGTAAAAATTTGTATTTTGCTGAGATCTGTATATAAACATTTACTATATCTTTGAGTGAGTGTAAACATGATTTAATGTTTTAACAACTAGCTGGCTTCGCCCGCCAGCGGGCCCCTAATTTACATCGGTGCCTCGAATTGTAGAAAATCTCGAATCTTGTAAAACCTCAAACCAGACGAACCGCCGACCCGGGTCCCCGCTGCCTTCGGCACCGTATACCGGTCGTGCTACGCACGCACCGGGTAATCCCTTAATTAGCACATTGAATTGTACAAACCTCTAACCGAACGAACCTCCGACCCTGGTCCCCGCTGCCTTCGGCACCGTATACCGCTCGTGCTGCGCACGCACCGGATAATCCCTTAAATTGCACATAGAATAGTATAAACCTCTAACTGAACGAACCTCCGGCTCGGGTCCCCGCTGCCTGCGGCACCGTATAGCAGTCGTTCCGACCCTGGTCCCCGCTGCCTTCGGCACCGTATGACGGTCGTGCTACGCATGCACCGGATAATCCCTTAAATTGCACATGGAATAGTATAAACCTCTAACTGAACGAACCTGCGGCTCGGGTCCCCGCTGCCTGCGGCACCGTATAGCAGTTGTGCTGCGCACGCGCTGCAGTATACGTTAGTTCCACCTTCCGCCACCAGGTGGTGCAATCTGTTTATATGATCATAACTGAAATCGTTAAGACTTTCGATGTCGAGTCAAATGAGCCATATCCCGTCGTTTTCATGCCCGTAGAACCGAAGATAGGAAAGCGCCCCCTAGTGGTGAAAAAACGAAATAAAATCGGTAAGCTCTATCGATGTCGAGTCGAATTGATTTAGACTACCTGAGTTCTAGTTCAAAGACAGGGACCTGTAGAAAAACTTAAAACTTAAAAAAAAAAAAAAATCGATAACGGGCGAAGCCTGCTTTTCCCTATCATAATATCTGGATAGGGGGTCCTTATTACTTTAATTATGATGTTTGGAATCAGTTTGGTGGACATCCGTAACATAGTTTCTTAGTTATAGAAACGGACCACAGTTAAAAGAAAAAAGCGGGGGGGGGGGGGGGGGGGGGGGGTTGGCGATGACACTGCTTTTCCTCAAACAACTTATGTAGACTACCTGTGTTCTAGTTCAAAGACAGTGAGCTGTAGAAAAACTTAAAACTATAAAAAAAAAAAAAAAAAAAAAAAAAAAAATCGATAACGGGCGAAGCCCGCTTTTTCCTATCATAATATCTGGTTGCCACTCTAAAACAAAAACTGAAAATACTTGTAATGCAGTTTTTAGACGCGGCCTACTTCTTAAAATCGTAATATCTAGCCGGCACTGTAATGGAAATCTTTCTTTTGCTTTAATTATACAAATAACGATGATTAATTATACAATAAAATAATATATCGGCTCGTAATGAAGATATGGCAATAATTTTTAGATATTCTGAAAGCAGAATCTATTTAGCGTCGCCCTGTCAAAGTTTGGAATTTCTGCGCCTCTTAGAATCAGAGATGCCCCCTCCCCCCCTCTGTAAAACCCCAGTTGAACGTCATGTGACCTCACCTCCGTCAAAGAAAATGCCGATCCAGATAATTGTCTGGCCGTGCGTCTCCGATCTGGGAATCGCAGCTCGGAAAGAAAAGAAAAATAATTTTTTATCGATTGATTTTTAAAGGATTTTTACGGTTCTAATCGTCGCACGGAAACAATTTTTCGAATTTATGAGACCTGGCGACGTCCCGGTTGCGTACGTGCGACTTACGAATTTCTGGCCCCCGACTTCCGGAGATAGGGGTCAGACCTGCGCTGCGGTTTGGGGCTTAAATCGGTCCCTGGTAACCCGCTGGCTTTTCCTTCCTGGACCGGACGTGTACCGGCAACCCTCGGCGGAGGCGAACTTTTTGCTGTTTTGACTTCTCTTCCAACTTCGGTTTCGGTCGGTAATTAAAACACTTTCGCTCATTAATAACTCCCCGGGTCCGTGTCGGAATCCCGACCCGATCAAAACTTGAGCGTCGCGCCTTTTTTGCGAATTTTTCGGTACGCGTCCGCCGTCGGTGCGTCGATTAGTCCAGGAGCCTTTGCGGGTACAAAGGCGGAGTGCACAGACAGAAACACACACAGACGTTTACCGTCCTTAATATTAGTGATTAGCAAAATATTACTTCCTGTAATTAAGTAATATGTTGAACTCCTATGTAGTTTTTCTTCTTCAAATCTGATGTGTTTACTACTTTTAACTTTACAAAAATTCTTACAGATATTAGTCATTGTAGATTTAAAGAAAGATCAAAAATCTTTTTATCACTTTATAAATGTAAAAACAAATAATGGCTTTAGATAGATTATTTTGTTTGAGAAATAAATATATTATGAAAAAGTTACAGAAAAAAATATTCCTGACACCTGGCTTCAGTAATCATGTGGCACTTGAGTTTGTGAGTATAAAACTGATATATAATTTGCAGTGTGTTTCTTTCTTTGAAAATACATTTAAAAAAATAGTTTTTTTAAAATTATTATCAGAGTTTTTTAGGCTACTTTAGTATATGATTTCTGTATAAATAAGTTTCAAGATCCTCCTTAATATATCTTTAAACTAGTATATAACCCCGTCAAAAATGACGGATTGTTGATCTGCGTTTCATTTTCATAAGACTTCATACAAACAAACAGCATGGAGATTTATTATTGAAAGGTTTGTATATTGTAGAAAAATACATTTTAAAAAGGACAAATGATTTCTACAAATAAAAATCATAAAGATATATATATATATATATATTTTTTTAACTTAGTATTAAATTTCTGAAATAGTTCAACGATTGGACAAAATCAAATATTAACAAATAATCCATGTGCGAAAGTTTTTGTAAAAAAGTGTTATCAATGAGTTTTTAAACAGCTTGACTTACCATATAACTCATTGTTTGATTACATAAGCAAAATTAAATGGAAATTACGCTGTACTATGCATTTCTTATATTTTAATTACGTTTGATAAGAAAGAATCATTTTACAGTATATGACCCATTATCCGAAAATCCAAAATCCGGAAAAACCCGAAGTCCAGAAAGAAAAATTCGAAAATTTTCTAAATTTGTAAATTTTTACTAAAATTTTAGAATTTCTGAAATTTTTCGAAAATTTTACCGATTTCTAATTGTTTTTCAGTCCATTGTGTTTCAATGTTTAATCACTGAAATATTGTTACTTCAGTGGCGGGTGAACACGGTCCCCCCCCACCCCCCATTCTCTTCCCGAAATTAAAAACAAATCATTTTTCTCTCAAATTTTAGTTTAAAATTAATTTATATTACGATTCGTTAGAAACAAAAAATAGTTATGTATTTATTTCATCAGGGGTGATTCTGTTCAAGTTTTTCTAAAAATTTAAGGCATTCGATTTCGAAAATTTAAGTCTTCAGTCCAAAATTTCGAACATAAATATCTCGAATTTTGAACGATAGTCGCCGAAAAAAATCAATTATGTCTATCGTCGCAGAAAAATAAGAAAATTTCATCAAAGGATTGTGGAAATAACATGAATTTCGTCAAAGTACCGAAAATAAAAACGCAAATTTCGTTGCAGGATTGCAAAAAAAAAAAAAAAAAAAAAAAAAAAAAAACGCTAATTTTGTTAACAAATTGCAGAAAAACGCGATTTCCGTCAAAGGCTTACGAAGAAGATGCAAATTTCTTCCAAGGACTCCGAAAAAAATGTAAAATTTCATCAAGGGAACACAAAAAAAAAAAAAAAAATGTTAAAGGATAGCAAAAAAAAAAAAAAAAATGTTAAAGGATAGCAAAAAAAAAAAAAAAAAAACTGCGAATTTCGTCAAATAATCGCGGAAAAACATGAATTTCTTCAAAGGGTCTAGAAAAAAAAACACAAATTTCTTCAAAGCACTGCGAAAAAATGTCGAATTTCGTTAAGCGATCGCGAAAAAAGTGAAATTTCGTCAAAGGATCGAAAAAAACAACCGCTAATTTCGTCAATCTCAGAAAAAACTCGAATTTTGTCAAAGGATCGTGAATAAAAGGCAAATTTCGTCAAAGAATAACAAAAAACGCAAATTTCCTCAAAGGATCGCAAAAAGAAAACGCAAATTTCTTCAAAGGACTACGAAAAAATGAAATTTTGTCAAAGAACAGCAGAAAAAATGCAAATTTTGTCAAAGAATCACGAAAAAAAACATGAATTTTGTCAAATAATCGTAAATTTCGGGAGGACCCGAAATCCGGAACGATATGGAAGCAAATTTCAAAATCTGCCAGTAGATGGCATCACTATACAGAATCAACCTCACATCTCTCCCAAGGAAATAAATCACCGCATTCTGAAAAAAAAAGTGCTTACAGAATTTTTTTTTTATATAAATGTTAATATACATTTTTTTTATGAAATAGTGTTTTAAGGTTTTAAACAAAATTAAAAGATTTAAAAGCTTGAATATGCTTTTACAAATATTTAAACGACGAAAGTAGATAATATAACTTCTTTTTCAGTAAGCCTAACATGGCGTTTAACTACGGTCGAATCGCAGAGTGGTACAGCCTGGTACCGTTACAGACACTTTCTCGCCTTTGGATTTTATTATAAGTAAGATAGCTGAATAAAATTGATTAATTGTAAATGGCTTGTTTTTACTGTAGAAAATAAACGTTGTTACAAATTTTTTATGCAAGGCTACTAATCTGTACTTTAGAAATTTTATGAATTGACATTTTTTAACATAAAACTAGAGTTTTCTCCAGGTTTAAAAAAAGCTAACTTTTTTATTTCCGTAGCCACTTTTAATATTTAAAAGTCAGGACACCCTTTTTTAAGACAACAATGAACCAGCTTTTACTACACAAGCAGATTTTTAATACAAAAAAGAGTAAAGGGCATTTATTTTTAACTGGGGGCAAAAAGAGTGCTAATTTTTTGAATGAGGAGCAAGAAGGGTGTTATTTTGTAAATCAACGGATAGGGTTCATTCCATGGTTTAGAATAATTGACTTCAGCAATTTTAGTAATATTGCACTAAAAATATTTAAAATGTACTGTTTATATGATTTGGTAGTTAAACCTGTACAAAGCGAAATTCGGATAAAAATTACTTAAATTTAGTGCTATTTTTTGAACTCTGAAAATTATATTTACTATGGTAACTGTTTACGTTTCTGAAAAAAAGAACGTAAGTTACCATAATAAATATAATGGCCACTGTTCAAGAAATAGCACCAAAGATAGGTAATTTTTATCCATATTTCGCTTTGGATAGATTTAATTAGCAAATCATATCAAGATTACATTTTCAATATTTTTTTGGTGTTATATTAAGAAATTTACTAAAGAAAATTATTCTAAATTTAATGTAAGTTACCATGGAATGACCCATAGACAGGATGCATCACTCAGCTGAAACTCTGATAAGGCTACAACCTACGAAGTTCTGTACATAACATTGTTTTACATCATACTTGTAATGTATGAATTTTGTGATACGAAACTTGTGAGAAGGAGGCCCCGAGGTAGAAGGGGGGGGCCTGTCATAGAAGTGTGCCCCAGGTCCATCACAAAGATGATCGGGCTCTGCACACAAAAATAGTATTGTGCCGTTATAAAATGGCACAGTGTGTGTGTCATTAAATTATCAGTCATAGAATCACAAATATTTTATTGGAATTATTATTTTCCTTTAGAAAAAATATTTATGACAGACAGATTGTTTAAAAAAAGACGAAACCAACTGTAAGAGATGGCAGAGTGCACTTACAACTAACATTTTTTGCATAGAAAATTAGGATCACAGTCCATTTATTCAAACAAAAAATAAAGTTTATCTACTTCAAGCAGAACTCTTATATTAATGCAGACATTTAACAATAATGGTGATAGCTTAACAAAATTTTCAAGTCTTTCTTTTCTTTACTCGAAATACGAAAAATTCTGGAAATGCACAGTAATTCGGTCAGTGGCATAGTAAATTTAAACTACATTCATTTTGAAATTTGGATGCGAATGATGATAACTTCTGTCAATTTTTGTGATATTGTTGTATTTGTCATAAAGAACTATTAATAAGTCTATTGAAATTTTCGTTAAAATATCTTCATTAGATCAAGAATTTGTGTTTGGCTTGGAGTGGAACATTTTGTGTTTTTGATTGAACAAATAAACTGCCACCCTGGTTTCCTGCTCATTTTTCCCCCCGTGTGTGTGTATTCTTCCACCCTTTAAAGCATGTCTCATATTTTTTTAACGCATTTGATTAAATGTGACTAAATTAAGTGCAACTTAATTAAATAGTTTTATGTTATTTTCTTAGTGCATTTTACGTAATGTAACTTTAAGATAATAAGCGCTATGATTAAATGAATTATATCTAACGTAGTTGCTGATTGTTACATACGGAAAAAAGTAGTATTATGATCCAATTTATAAAAATGTTGATTCAATTAACCAGTGATTCTAATAAGCAGAGACTACTGGACTAGCTAACAATAACTCACCCCCTCCCTCCCCTCAGAGCCTAATTCTGGCTGCACCACTGAGTATATGAATATAAACAGATTCCATAAATTAAAAAAAAAAAAAAAAAAAAAAAAAAAAAAACATTACGTAGCTAATGTACTTTTCCATACCTAAATAATAATAACCATTTAACAAGGAATTCTTGAAATATCATTAAGTAAAATATAGGTTCATGTGTAAAAAGCTTCCAAGAAAAGAATGTTAAGGAGACTTGTGATATTGCTACAAGTAAAAAAATTATTTCTGTAAGCATGTTCGATATTTCAGGCAATTTCAATTATTTTGAGGAAGAAAAAGAAAGAGAGGAAAAAAAAAATTGTAATCTTATTAGCCATCCACAGGGTGGCTTATTCTTTCAATCTCTATCATTTTTCATGTTTATGAAAAGTCACAGCAATCCATCGTTGCCACAGGTTAATCTCGGAAAATGAAACTTTTGAAGTTACTGAAAAAATTAATAGCTCAAAAAGTATTTGTCACAAAATTGTTAGACAAACTACGTTAGAAAGGTAAAAAATTGTATTTTCCTTGATATAAATTTCAAATCGAATGATTATGCCGTTTTTCAAATAATGAATTTCAAAAATTACTAAACTTCACAATGGAGTATCTATAGCGAAATCTTCACGCGTAAAAAGATAATGATAACGGTTGTTGCTTTCGGTCGAGAATGGACCAAACGATGTTCGCATTTTACAATTTTAACCGTTTTTAAAGAAATTCTGTAACTTTAGAAGAATTTTTTAAGCGTTTTTAACGAAATTCTGCAACTTTACAAGAATTTTTCTTTGAATAGGCAATAGAAATGCATAAAATCGTTACAAAAATGTTAAAATTACAAAAAGGATAGATGCAAATTATCAGATATGAAAAGTAAAGTAGAAATTTGGTACTTTCGTGTTATAGCTGCCACCAAGGATGAAATATTTTTGTTTCTGTTTTCATTAATATATTGTAAATTTGGTACTTTCGTGCTATATCGGCCCCCAAAGATGAATCGCCAAGCGACCACGATTTATCGCCAAATTATAAAGCATGTATGACATTATAATAATATATGATATATACATATAACATTTCTCGACGTATGTGGTCAAGTTATACTCATATATGATGCATATATGATGTATATATATGTATATATATGTATATATATGTATATATATGTATATATATGATGTGTATATGATGTATATACGACATATAAGACGTAAATAATATGTGTATAATGACGTATATGGCACATATGGGAGTGTTTGGAATATATATATGCGTATATAGGATGCATATATAAGCTTTGCGATGATCTTGGCGAAATCATAACTGCAACCTTGGCATAACTGCAACCTTGGCTCTTCTAAAGAATCCAACGAAGTTAAACTCGTCGAGGCCGACATTTATAAGAGGGTCCCGAGGCCCTATCTCCCATAGGACCGGAGTTACCCCCCCCCCACGGGGGAGACACTCAAGGGGTTCAAACCCCGTCATGTAACATATGAAAAATTTGATCGCATCACGCACTTTTGTCTGGTTCTACTCTCCCCCTCCTTCTCTCCCGTCTCCTGTCAGGAGCATTTTTCTTATTTATTTTTTTCAATTTCTCATAATTATTTTAGTTTTTCCCATATTTCTCTTCAAAATTTCACCAAAATTAGCTGTAAACCGCCTAAAAGTATTCCCCCCCTCACCCCGCTTCTTTTGGCGCCCTCGGTTTTCACGTATCTCTCGAGGGGCGCAATAGGGGGGATCCCTTTTAAAGCCATCACTCAATTGCAAGTGAGGATTCATTTTAAAGGTCTCGTAAAGCACTTGTGTTTTGTACAGCTCCCCCCTCCCTTCCCCACACCGCTCTCCAAGAGCCCGTCAATTAATGCTAACTCATCATTTGTTAAACAATTTCTCTTAGCTGTATCCATCATAAAAGCTGCTATCATAGAACTTTTCATTACCTTTTTTAAGTTATCAATTAAGTGTTAAAGTGTCTTGAACCATTAAAAATAGTTTAAAGGGTGTCATTAAGCCAGCACATTTGTAAACAACATCTACCTCTCCACGTCTCAGCCCATTGGAGCCGCATCTTTTTACTATTATATTATTATTAAAAATACTTCTAGTCACCGAATCTTTTTAAAACTTGGTGTGTTCGTGCCTAATATATTCCGCCAGCCTCACAAAAAAATCTTAAAGCGTTAACTAAATTCTAAAGTGGAGAAGCTGGCTTATGCTAACAAACACTTTTTTTTTGACGAGTTAGACTTGGCTGAAAAAATCTCAACAATAAAAGCCGTGGGTGGCCAATCTATATTCTGCCGTAAGGTAGAATTTTTCCCGCTTGTTTTGTAATATTTTTTTGTAACGTTATTATAATAGACATAGTTACTTTTAACTTTCAAGTTGTAACTAAATATGTTGGGTACTTACGTATTATCCGTGCCAGTTTTAAGCCAACTGCGCCAGGCATGGAGCCAATATTACTAATTATAGTAACCCTTGTATTTTGTTTTCTTGCTGCATAGTACATACCTGGGAATAATCTATAATATTATTCTTTCTTATTTACTATGCTATTTACCATTTATTAATTTTACTAAAATAATGTTATTTACTATTTTTAACAATGTTATAAATTTAATAAACATATATTACATTTTATTTATTTTATATTAATTACCATTTTTAACAATGTTATTTGATAATGTTAAATTACTGCATTTGAAAACATGATTGGCAACGATAAACAAGATTGGTACTTGGCAACCATTTTTGGCGATCAATCTCCTGGCACAGATAATACGTAAGTACCATATGTTGTTTTAAAGTTTCTGGACTTAGGAAAAAGACAAAAAAGAACAATGTATATTATTTTGCATAACAGTAACAGTTTTATTTTAAGTCCTTGAAAATTTCTTGGACTTCTTAATTTTTTTCTTCTTGAGTTGGTATGAATGTTGTGCTGGTTTACTGTTTGTTGATATCAAATATTTTCCATTGAGTAACATAAGTCTCTTTCCATTCATCTCTGAATTAATAGTACATGAAAGGATATCCTATGTCTGTGTGTATTTATACTCTTATGAAAATTTTACATAAATATTTAATATTTTTAACTAATTAGTTATAAATTTTTCAGCTTTTATTCAGATATCCGGGAAATTTTCATAGAAAATCTGTCTTTCTTTCAAGTCGCAAGTATTCAATTCCCCCTCTTCATTCTGCTGCCAGGGATACTGATGTTGATGGATTGTATCTTGGCAAAGAACCTCAAAAGATTTATGAGATAAGAACTTATGCTATAAGACCTAAAGACTTCAAAGAATATATTAAATTTACTGAGGAGTATTTCCATCTTCGAATTAAACACTCTAAGTTATTTGGATTTTGGAGTACCGAGCTAGGTGCTCTTAATGAAGTTCTTCACATTTGGGAATATGGTATGTTTTTTACTTTTCTCATTTCCTGTGATTTATTATTTTCTTGGGCTGAAAAATGTATTGTCTGAAATATACTAGGTACATACGTATTATCCGGGCCAGGTCAGATACAACTGAGCCAAGCATGGCACCAATTATAGATACTAATTAGAATTACAGTAATCCTTTTTTTTGACAAGTATATAGTTTATTTATTATAGTGTATAGTTTTTTAGTATAATTTATAGTTTACTTTATTATAGTTTACAGTTTTTTGTTATTTATTTATTATTGTTTATTTTATATTATTTACCATTTTAAACAATTTTATGTATTTAACAATATTAAATTACTGTTTTACACATTATTGGCAATGATAAACAAGATTGCCAATTGACAACCATTTTTGGCGATCTATCTCCTGGCCCGGATAATACGTAATTAATTACCATATACTATAAGTTAGAATATTATTACTTTCTTTTTAAAATTTATTAAAAACTTTAAAACTCATTTTTCTGATGTCTTAACTTCAATATAGAATCTTTTTTTTAAATCGAAATTATTAGTTGTGTAAACTCTATTATTTCTACACTGTTTTTAATTCTTTTACACAATTTATTTATATGGGTCATCACGGAACTACATTGTATAAACTTAAAGGGGAGGTAGAGCACGCTACAACAACAACAAAGTTGTATGAGAAACTAGTATTACAATTAAGTTGTTCATTCAAAAATACAGGCCATTTCACTTGAAATCAAACCCAAATTTTTATTGATAATTTTGACAATAATGAAGATATTTTAACAGAATTTTCACCAGACCTATTGTGTTTTGTGTGAAATGCAATAGCATTATGAAAAAATTCTGGAAGAACACCGTAATTTGGCCAGTGACACTGTATGTAATAACCCCAATAAATACTTGTCATGATATTATTACATTTTACAAAAAAAAAAAAAAAAAAAAGTCTGCTGCAAAGTTTATTAAATTTTTGTTTATTGTTAAAGTTATGAACAAAAATCTAGGTTCAACTAGAGTGAGACACACTGTATTTATGACTTAATAAATGAATTATGAGCATAGTTTCTTATACAAAAAATGTTTGTTATAGTATACTCTACCGCCCTTTGAAATTTGTATGTGAATTTTAAGTTACCTTGTAATTTTAGTAGTTTTTTCAGTTACTTTGAGTTTTGAATATTTCTACTGAACTTAATTGAAATAAATGTATTTTCTTATTTGTTACCAAGAGTTGATCCAAAGCAAAAATCGTGTCCTCTTTTGAGGCCCTTCACAAAATTCCATTCCATAAAAGCAAATGCTTCATAATTTCTTTATTTCGTTAGGATTTGAAATGTATAATTTTCCAACAAAATAAGCTAACCTGATTTTCAAATTTCTTTTTACTTTATACTTTATTTTATTTATTTGTTTATTAATCCATTCACATTGTATTTCCAAGAAAATGCCTGAATTGACACAAAACCTTAAAATGATGTTGAAGTGCAAATATTTCCAGTTTGGAAATAGCCATACCATAATTTTATAATTTTTGTGTACTGGCCTAAGTAAAATATTGGCCAGTTATTGCCTAACAAAAATCATAACAATTTATCAATTATAGTCAAAATTCATTTATGTGAACTCACTTATTATGAAATTCCTGTTAACTTGAAATGAACTCCTGGTCTTGCTAAGCAAGATTGGATTAATATTGTTATTTGTACATTTAACATGAATAGTTTCCCTGAAAAACTGCTTAACATGAAAGTTTATTTTCAAAGTGATTCAGAAAGTTTTTTTTTTTTTTTTTCCCTGGAGAAATTTTAACAGGTTTTTAAAATTGATCTTTTTATAGTCTTGTCTGACAGACAGATATCCTGTTATATTTTCCTTAGAAAAGCACTCTAGGAAGGTTTCTTTTCTTACTACTTAGAGGAAATAACATTATTTTTAATGTCTCTATATGTTTTAAAGATTACACATTGTTTTTAAAACCAGAAGGGCCTTTATGGTTTGTTCCAGTAATCATTTACAAATGGAACTTAATACTATCAGAAACATTGCTCTTGAAAAGGGATTCCCGTTATATCTTATTAATAGATTAATTAGTTTGTTTCAAAGTAACAAGAAATCCACCAAGAATAACTTAACGCAGAAGAAATATTGTAGTATAAATTATATACCGGGACTTTTTGAAAAACAACTTCGGCATGCTCTTTTTGGTTATGGAATAAATTTGATCCCTCTCCCCAATTAAAAAGAAGAATTAACTGACTTCGAAGATTGATCCTGTCCCATCTGATGAAATGTCCGAGTATATGTCATCCCTATTAATACCGATGAGGAGGACAACTAGAATATATAGGAATGACAACAAGGAAATTGAAAGACCGTATAAATGAACATAAAAGAGATCTAAACTAAAATTTAACAGACCATCTAGTGTTCTATCGAAACTTCACCAAACCCAAAACGTTAAAATAGATTTTAATAATGCTAAAGTAATATGTCCTATGAGAAATTAAAATTACTATGATTTAATAATTCGAGAGTCTGCGTAAATTATAAGCAGGGAAATGTATGCAATGATGTACTGTCTTACACTATTCCGAGTATATGGCTTAATTTCATCAAGAAACAGTAAAATGTGATTTTTCTCATTTTTCCTTCTTTCCTCACCTTTTTTCAATTCCTACTATTAGCTCACACTCTCTATATATTTATATATCTTGTTCAAATTTTCAATCGTTAATAAAATATTTTCTATTCATCCTATCAAGTTCAAATAATTTTTTTTTAACTTGTAGTGGATGACACTGGATGTTAATACAGTTTTTCAAATATTAATTCATTAATTAAATTAAATTAATTACTTTTTGTTTTATATGGGAGAAAAAAATTTCTCCTATTGTTTTCATAAATGAAATGAAAGATTTTCTTCAAATTAGTGATGCCACAAAAAATAAAATACTGCAACGATGATTATAAAAAAAATGTTCAATAAAAATAACGTGGAACATTAATGCTGCACATATTTATTTTATATATTTATGATTAAAAAGCAAAATTCAAATTCAAATGCTCAAAAGGAAATTCGCTTTCTATTTTGCCACTTAATATTGTGATTCTGCCATATGTATATACATATTTATATTAGTTGTAATTATTTAATTGTAATTATAATTAATAATTACAATATTAATTAGTAATATATTATTATTTGTAATTAATTGTAATTATTTAAGTAACTAAAATAAAATTTTTCTTTGTTAACCTAAGTAGGAATTGACTTAAAAAAATTTATTTTTATATTACTTGTTTGCTATGCAATTGTACCAGCCGTTAGACGAATGTGGATGATTTGAACTCTCCTGTTGGCTTGCAATACAGAGACATACTGTTTATAAGAATGTGATCTGTATGTTTATTTTAACACCTGTTTTAATTATAAATCCTGAAGAAAGATGGGTTCATAGTCGAAAGTGCTTGATTTATTTTAATGTTTTAAAATCTAAATAAATTTTTAGTCATCTTTTAGGTAATGGAATCACATGTTTTTGTGCATACTTTTATTTTAGTCATAGTACAGTTTAGGCATTACTGTCTCTATACAATAGAGAGATAATGATTTAACTTTAAATGTATAGATATATTTTGCAGAGAAATTATCTTTAAATATATTCAAAGAATCGTCCTTTTCAGCTCAAAACTTTGTAATTTTAATTAGCTGCAAGTGTATAAAAGAAATAATGCCAGTCTGTTTTCAAATCCAAGCTGTCTTCTTTCTGACACATTAAGGAATTCAATTTTCATCTTAAATGCACGAAATTCAGGTGTTATTATTCAAGAAATAAAAAAATGAACGGCATTTTCATTTTTTGATGAAGGAAAAAGATCTTTTAGAAAATGTTATCAAAGTTAGCATATAATAAGCTGATTTTTGGACACATGAGAGCTCTGGAAAGGTCTTCATGAGACAGCAATCAATTATAAATCATGATATATATAATATATTTATCAAGAAACAAAAAATACTATTTGACTGCAAATCACTTCAATAGTCATACTTGCAAATTGCATGCTTTTTCACATACAAAAAACTTCATGAATGTGCCAGAAAGTGTCCCATGGTTGAGCAGGGAAAAATATTTTTAGAGACTAGTTTTAATTATCCAGTTTGGCTAAGCAGGGATATTGTGAGAATATTTTTAAAGAACTCGGTTACCTCAGTGAAACTTACATGAAATACCAGCATGCAGCAGGAGTATTTGGAATGCATGGAAATATTTTTTCTCTTACTTTTAATGTATTAGTAAAATAGTAAAGTGCATAAATGTTGACATAATGTGATCATTTCAACAAATATTTGTTATTGGTTTTTTCAAAATAGATTTGCTTTGAAAAGTAAAAAAATGTTTATCTTTATAAAATTGCCAAATCAGTGTGAAAAGTGCAAAATCATAACTCCTTGACATTAAATGGACAACCCTTGAGTCTCTCCTTACCTTGAATAAACTTTAGATCTACATCATTTTTATTTTATTTTGTTTTTATTTTTTTGTACGGGAGGGGAGGGCAGTAAGAAGTTTTTCATTGAATATAAACTGTAGCTTTGTTTCTGCTTTGGAATGTTTTTTTCTGATGATGTGTAAGTATATCCTTGAATCATGTCAACTTTCACAAACTTGATCAACTTCTTTTTGGTTAATTGTTTACTTTTCCCTTTAACTATTTACAGTAAAAAAAGTCTGTCACCAAACAATGTAATTAAGTCAATGTATAAGCATGACTTTACGACTTCATGCTCATTATTGCCAAATTACAGAGCTGCATGTCTCGCGCAATATACATTTTCTATTTTTATTTATTTTGTGGATAAGCCAGTTTAGTTTTTGAATAAAGAGGATATAAATTAGCTGTTATTCCTCCTTTCTGTCGCATTTCAAAAAGAAAAAAAAAATTCTTTCCATGGAACAGAATGCAGTGAAATCTTTTCATGATTACAGGATTCAGCCATTAAAAAAAAAGTGTACATTAATTAGAGATCTGCACGGGCCGGGCCAAGGCCCGAACCCCGTACTCGGCCCGGCCTGCGGGCTGGGCTCGGGCATATTTTTTCTTCACGGCACTCGGGCCGGGCCCGGGCCATATTTTTTTCTGAAGGCTCGGGCCGGGCCGGGCCGAGTGATTACTCTTTACGGGCCGGGCCTTACTGTTTTCCTGAAGAATAAGGCTGTGCCTTAAATTATTTTTTCCGTACAGAGCCGGGACAGGTTTCATTTTTCCTAGTCTTCACGCCTCAAAATTTTTAGTCCTGGTTTTGACCCGTATGAAAATCATTGTCTCGGCGTGCCTGGTCCGTTCGAAGGTCAGTAAAATAAGATCTGGCATAAAAATCTTTGCAAAACATGCATACATTTTTAAATCGCCATTATTTTATAATTAAACATTAAAATTTATTCTTTTTAAAGAATAGTAGATTTATACACTTATTAAAATATGGCTAAATTAAAATATAGTAAAACGTGTGAAAAAGAACCTGCTTATGACGGAATCCTGTCTTAAATTGAAAAATGTGTTGATCCATTGAAAATGAATATACCAATACGCAGACTTGTATAAAACCAAAAACTTTCTGCGCACATAAATATTGAGTCAAAAACTTTCTGCAAATTAATTTAATGTTTAATAAAATTACGTGTTATATTATTTGGATGATATAAACTAAAAACAGTAGTTTAAAATAATTACCATTTAAAATTAATTAATATTAATTAAAGAATTATTATTTTGGTTAAAAATAATAATAAAACTAAAAATCCATGATAGGAAGAGCTGAATTCTTATCAATAAAATTTTTTCAATGCATTTAGAAACAATCCAATCCTTAATATTTTGACCTTTTCGCAAGCGTCTGTAATGTCACAACAATGTTTTGCATCTTTAAAATTTTGAATTGTGCGCAAACAGTAAATAAATCGTACATAAATTGGGGAATATTTTAAATTTTTTGGCCCAGTGACAGAACTATCTTCAAGTGTCTGCAACGCTAATAATGTTTTCAAAAATAGTCTGCAAATACGCAATATATCATACAAAATTCGCGTTTTTTCCGCGATCCTCCGACGAAATTTGCCGTTTTTTCGAGATACTTCGACAAAATTTGCCGTTTTTTCGAGATCATTCGACGAAATTTACCATTTTTTCGAGATCCTTCGATGAAATTTACAGTTTTTTCGAGATACTTCGACGAAATTTGCCGTTTTTTCGAGATACTTCGACGAAATTTGCCGTTTTTTTGAGATCATTCGACGAAATTTAGCATTTTTTCGAGATCCTTCGATGAAATTTACCGTTTTTTCGAGATACTTCGACGAAATTTGCCGTTTTTTCGAGATACTTCGACGAAATTTGCCGTTTTTTCGATGCCTTCGACGAAATTTACCGTTTTTTCGAGATCCTTCGATGAAATTTGCCGTTTTTTCACGATCTGTCGGCAGAATTCTCCGTTTTTTCGTGATCCGACGACGAAATTTGCCGTTTCTTCGACGAAATTGACCGTTTTTTCGCGATCCTTCGACGAAATTTGCCGTTTCTTCGACGAAATTGACCGTTTTTTCGTGATCCTTCGACGAAATTTGCCGTTTTTTCAGGATCATTCGACGAAATTTACCATTTTATCGAGTTCCTTCGACGAAATTTACCGTTTTTTTCGAGATCCTTCGACGAAATTTACCGTTTTTTCGAGATCCTTCAACGAAATTTTACCGTTTTTTCGCGATCCTTCAACGAAATTTACCGTTTTTTGGCAATCCTTCGACGAAATTTGCTGTTTTTTCGCGATCTGTCGGCAGAATTCTCCGTTTTCCGCGATCCGACGACGAAATTGACCGTTTTTTCACAGCCCTCTGAATACTAGGCCTGATCGCTGATTCAAAATGGCGGCTGTCGAAGGCGGACTTTCTTTTTTCACTTAATAAAAGTATATCATGGTTGAGCGCCTAGGGAACCTCCCCCTAGGCCCTGCCCATGCCCTCTATTTGTCCCATAGGACCAGGCGAGGAGTTAGTTCCTGTTTTTCTAATCATTTTAGTTTACTGCAAGATTTTTCAAAAAGCTCAATCAATAAATTCATTGATTTGAGGTATAAAGACATTTTTTCATGAGGTATCAAGACATTTTTTCTTCTTTCCAGGTTTCCCAAGATTTACACAAAAAATTCCAGAACCATATACTTTAATTATTTTGCAACCACAAAAAAATATGCCACTAAAATTTCTTTTGACAAGATGCATTGAATTCCATCATTCAAAAATATTTATAAAAAATTATCAAAATTATTTTCCATATATTACACAGTTGTTAGAAAAGGAAATTTTTTTTTATACATTTTTGTTAAGCATAATGACCAAGATTTTATGTAAAGCTCCATAGTTATGACAAGAATAACATATTGATTCAATGCATTTACACAAATTAAAAATAAATGAAAGGATAAATTTCAATATTTAAATTATGAAAAATACATGACATAAAAAATGATTCAGATATTATTAAGAATTTTAAATGTTCTAAGGTTGAATAGCACAAAAACAAATACCACATTTATTTATTTGTCAGTTTTTTAATTTTTCTCTTGTCTTCTTTTTCTTTATTAAAATTTTCTGTAACTAGTTTTGAGTAATTGTTTAGTAGGATCTTATATACAACTTGCATTACATTTTTTAAATAAATAAAGCTGTCATGGGTACAATATTTACATAAATAATCATCTATATCATTCACTACATTTTTAACATAAGGTTCACTAATTTTTAATAACAAATTCAGCTGATTTTCATGGGTGAGGAAAGCATTATAAAACTCTTCCAATAGTTTTTCAAATATTATGATGCACATAGAAGCAGTTTTAAATGTAAAAGCAGTAGGTCTTTTTAAAGAACCTCTATCTAAATTATCTATTAATCTACACTCGTCTGAAAATTCATATGCAAAATCATCATTACTAATTAGAGTTTCTGTACAATAACTACAAGTGATGTGTTTACAAGTTTTAAAAGCAGCATAGCCTGCAATGAAAAGTATGATTGGCACAATTTTTTTGTCAACTGGTTTTAATATATCTATTTCAAGATCTTCAAATTCGTCTAAATTTATTGATGAATTGCATTTATTATCTAAACTTTTAAATGAATATTTTTGTTTATTATGAAAGAGCAAATTTTGAATTCTTATTTTTTTTTCACTTTCAATCAACTGCTCTAGTGATATATAATAATTACTTCCAGATAACTGTCTGTAAAGACTAAATCGTTCTTCTAGGGGATCTGTTTGAAACTTGCCAAATAATACATAACTAATATTTAAATCCTTTAGAGCAAACATTGCTAAACCATACAGTCCATTGCAAGTTTGTTGGAAAGCATCAAAGGTTCTGTTACTTAAGCCATTATATACACTTCCTCTGGATAAAATGGACCATCTATTTAACCAATTTAAAACATGTTTCAAAAATTTTAATTGGTCTTGTTCTACACATATAATTGCTTTAAAATCATCATTTTTAAATCTAGTATCCTTATTCAGTGATTTGACGTTTACTATGTTCCACCATTTTAAAATAATAGATAAAAAGTCACAAGTACCTTTAGTCTTATTCCCTCCTATCATCATTTTTAAATCTAGTATCCTTATTCAGTGATTTGACGTTTACTATGTTCCACCATTTTAAAATAATAGATAAAAAGTCACAAGTACCTTTAGTCTTATTCCCTCCAATTTCTTTAAGAGCATTGATGTTTTCATAATTAAAGATTTTGCATACCAAACTGACCTTTTGCCGCTCTATATTAGAAGGGTATAAAGCTTTATGGCTCAATTTATAACCATATTTTAACAATGACTGATTTTCTTTGGAGTACATCTCTCTTAAATGATTAAAATCAGCTATTACAACAGTGTTCTCATCTTCAAAGTCAGGATAATGGAAAATTAAATTTTTTTGATTAATCCAGTTGTTACGTATGTTTTTAAAAATATGAACAGAATCATAAAGCAAAAATAATGGAATATTAGAAGATGCTGGGTTGTGAACAGATTGGTAACCAAAAGGGTGTGGTTCAAAAAATGTAAATAAAGATTTGTTCACTTGGTTATTGTCTGCAATAATACTTAATGTACTAACACCCAACTCATGCAGCTCCATCAAAATTCTTTTTGCAATTTCATATAGAAATTTTCCAGAATTTTCATGAATTGGAACAATTGCTATTACATCTTTGTATGAGCCAAATGAGGATGTTATTGAAAACACCTGAGCTGTTTTGGCTAATTTGCTAGAATTTGTTATAGATAAGCCAGTTAACTTTCCACCTTTAAAAGATAATCGTGGGGAAATAAACACTTCATCTAAAAGTAGATTAACATATTTTTCAATTGGTGTGAGAACATTTAATCTTTTCTCTAAATAATTACTTTTTACATTATATGATGAATTACAAACATTCAATTTTGAAGCCAATTTTCTTAAATTACTTTGATGGGGCAAAATTAACAATTTTGTTTTCCTTATAGACTTATAACAAGTTGGGGAATTTAAAAATATTTTAAAAGCCAATTCAAGTAAGAGGGAAGAAAATCTGTATCTTTCTTTAGGTATGTTAATAAGTTGTAACTGCTCAATTAAAATATCTAACATAGATTGTTTTTCTTCATCTAGATGGCATTCTTTTAACAATTTAACTGCTTTTAAGAATTTATTTTCATCAGGAGCATTTATTTTATATTCATCACAAATTTTAATAATCGTGTCAACCTGATGCTTATTTTCTATTTTGTTAAAATTTAAACCTACTTTCTGAATATCAATTTTTTCATCAAGGCAATAAATTTGAAATTTTAAATCGGAACTTACCTTTAGAGATATGTTAATCCTAGGTACATCCGTTGAACATAATTTTAAAATAATTAACTGGCCATTAAGGAGTATGAAAGACCAATTGGCTACATTCTTAAAACATTCTTCCAAATATTTTTTTAGTTCATTAATGTTTTGAAGTTTTGAATTTGTTTCTTCAGATTCGTACGTAATAATACTTTTAACAATAACCTCTTGAATTTTGTCTTCTTCTTTTTCTTCTCGTGTTTTTCTTTTTTTGGGTACCTGGATATTTAGATGGGGTGTCATTTCATTAATTATGCATGGAAATGCATCGGCAGTTAGCACTGGATTTTTCCGTGGAATTATATGTCTCACCCCATTTTTGTCAATCCATTCATCTTCCAATGAAATCATGCTGCTGTCAAAGTGCTTAATACAAATTCTAGCATTTTCCGTGAAGCTGAAATCCTCTCTGTGAATTCTTGACAGCCACAATTTCTTTCTTTCATTATCTTTAGGAAATCGGAAACAAGAAACATAAGGTGGCTTGTAATTTGAATTACAACCAGGTACGGAACATTTAAACGGCATTGCCTTTCTTAAAAAAAAAACCCAACACTATTTAAATAAAAATGACTTTTCAATATAGCGTGAAAACAATTTTATGCGATACTTGAGAGTTATAAAAACCAATAAGAGCAATAAACAACAATGGAACGCTGAAGAACAGTCTCAACGTCGCCTTCACTTTGAGTTTTTTTTTCGCTTCAGTTCATCCCGCCTGCACCTGATCACGTGATTTATCGAAGTTGAGTAAGCGATTCGGCCTAGTATTCAGGGGGCTGTGGTTTTTTCGTGATCCTTCGACGAAATTAAGTCTTTTCCACGATCCTTTGACAAAGTTGGCATTTTCTCCGTAGCCCTTCGGTAAAATAAGCATTTTTCAGCGATCTTTCAACGAAACTAAACTTTTTTTACGGCCTTTTGACAAAATTCACGTTTTTTCACGGCCTTTTGACTAAATTTGCGTTTTTTTTCGCGATCTGTCAACGAAATTAGCCATTTTTTACGATCTTTAAATAAATTTCGCGTTTTTTCTGCGATTCTTCGACGAAATTCGCCGTTTTTTTTTCGCGATCCTTCCACGAAGTTTGCCGTTTTTTCGCGTAATTTACACACTATAGCACTGAATGTTTTCTGTCTGCAGGTGCCCTAAAAAGTCTGCGACGCCCGTCGCAGCGTCGCGTACATTCTGCCACGTGGTTTTTTGCTATTTAAAAAAAAAAAAAAAAAAAAAAAAAATTTTTTTTTTTTTTCTAAAAATATTTTCTGCAAAGTTCCGAATTTTGCAGAAAATTTTCCGCGCACGGCGTGCGCGCGTGCGTCTATATTATACAACTCTGCTAATACGTAAGAAAAGAATATAATAATACATTTACACCTGATAAGAAGGCAAATTGTCTATAACTCATTTTTTTCTTCCCTATGCAATTCCATCTTAGAAGATTTTACTGTATAGCATTTTTCTGATTTTGAACACTTCAATAAATGGAATATGGATTAACAATATTGATGATAAATTAAACACATACATACAACAAATAGAGATTTATTTAAAAAATACACATTCCAGCTTGCGGCACCTCTATAAAAATGAAGATTATAAACATGGAAAAAAAAGGCTAAAATAAGAGTTTTTGATTAGATCTCCTCCTACGAGGCAAATTTTTAACCAAATCGACGTAAAAATTATGTTTTGTAGAAATTTACTCGGGCCGAGATTTTAACTTTTTTCTGGGCTGGGCCAATATTTTTTTTGTTCGGGCCGGGCCGGGCTCGGGCCGAACTTGTAATTTTTGTATTGGGCCGGGCCGGGCCAAATTTGTTTTTGTATGGGTCGTGCTGGGCCCGGGCCTGGAAATTTCGGCCCGTGCAGACCTTTACACTGATTAATGCCCATTATGAAATTTTATCTAAATAATGGTGATGCAATGTGAAAAATTTTGACCATTAAAAATAGATTGTGGTTTATTGGCTCTAAAATTGCATTTGAAACTCACTAAGTTGGTTTACAGCTGGTAAAAATAGTTAATGCTGATTAAATGGAAACTTGTTTAATATGTGCACATCAATCTGAAACATTTAAAAACAAGTTGGAAATTGTACGTCAAACATGACAAATGAGGTGCATTCATACTATAGCTAGTTATATAAATATTCAGATCTTGATGATTTTTTATTCTGTGAAATGAATTATATCATCTGCAGATTAATTTCTGTAATAAAATAAGTGTTTCGGTCACGTGACGATTAAACCTTGGAAGCTCCTATAACAAGAAAGCACTGATTTAAAAAAAAAAATTAAATTTCTTAATAAACTAGTATATAACCCCTGTCAAGAATGACGGATTGTTGATCTGCATTCCATTTTCATAAGACTTCATATAAACAGCATGAAGATTTTATTATTGAACGGTTTGTATTGTAAAAAAGTACATTTTAAAGCCAGTAGATGGCGGCAAAACAATATAGGTGTCAACCATTTTAATCAAATGATTTAAATTGATGATTAAATCATGATTTAAATCAACTGATTTTTTTTAAAATCATAAATTTATTAAATGTTTAAAATGACAAAAAAAAAAAAAAAAAAAAAAAAAAAAAATCTAAGATTAACATAATTTGAAAAGTTTCTATGGATATTTTGCCTTATGAATAAACAAAAAAAGCTTTGAATAATTGTTTCTAAACTTAATTCCTTATGCTTGTAAAAAATTAAATACAGTAAGTTTGTAAAAAGCTACTATATAACCCATGTCAAAAATGACGGATTGTTGATCTGCGTTCCATTTTCCTAAGGCTTCATACAAACAGCATGAAGATTTTACTATTTAAAGGTTTGTATTGTAGAAAAGTACTTTTTAAAGCTGGTAGATGGTGCAAAACAATATATATCATAACAATGTTCGTTTGTTTATTTCTGGGATTCCAGTGTTTAATCTGGATTTTTAATTAAGAACTTAAAACATTATAATAGGATATGATATACATATTTTATAGGAAAAATATGCTGAACAGACATGATTTGAAGTACAAGATATTATCATTTAGCTGTCATATGTTACCATAGGTTTTTCATTAAGCCTAACATGGCATTTAACTATGGTCGATTCGCAGACCAGAGTATTCCCGCCCAGAATGGTTACAGACACTTTCTTGCCTTCGGATTTTATTATAAGTAGACATTTTTATTAATATCTTAGAAAGTTTTGATTCGATTTTCATAAAATTTGAAATGTTGCGACAAAATTCTGCAAAGATAATATATCTTAAATTTCAAACCATTCAGTTGGGTAGTTTTTGCATTGTTATATGCGGACGGACAGACCAGACGACGACAATAGGTGCTACGTATTTATATAATTACAAACGCACGGCACCTAATTAGCTTCCTGACAATTAATCCAAGCTAGAGTCCTGCATCGGGTTGGGTAAACCGATTTTACTCGACCCACAGTTTGGTTCGAGTTGGGCTGATGCTAATTTTTTTCATTGCAGGTCAGGTTTGCTTTAAATATTTCAGGTCAGTTTTTGATTGAGTTTTGATTCTTTTGGGCCGGGTTCAGGTTGTCCCCTTTTTTTTAAATGAGTTCTGAATATTTTTCAATTGAAAAAAATGAAACAAATATATTTGAATATTAATAAGCGCATATATGATGTTCATTTTTATACAAAAAAGATAAAATTGTTGTTAGAGACATAATTGTAGAATACTTTTCTATAATTGTATTAAAATATGGAGTAATTTTCTTCCATTTTAGTTACAAGTTGAAGTATGTTAGATTTCGGATTAATGATTTTTTTTTTTTTTTGTCAGGTTCGGGTAGACTTTTAGCAGAATTTTTGAGTTTGAGTCAGGTACAACTTGACCCATGCAGGAATTTAGTCCTAGTTATATAAGACAAAAAAAAAATTCAGTAGTTTTTGGTGTCACACTTATTTAATTGGTGATAAGTCACATTGTTTGACAACAAGCAAGTGCCAATTTTTCTTGCTAATGAAATTGATGTATGTTTCAAATGTCAGATTTATGCCATGAAATGTTAAGTTTATTTAATACATTTTACAGATGACCATGAGCATCGAGCTAGAGTTCGTCAAGCTCTCGCTAATGATCAAGAATGGCAGTCTAATTACATTAGTAAAGTTTCTACCATGTGGATTAATCAGACAAATTCTACAATGATGCTCTCGCCATGGAGTTTAATTACATTACCTTCTAAATCTGGTCAGTACATTTTATATTTTTCTTCACAAGAACATTACATGCACAATTCTCATGTTCTGCAGAATTGTCATGAAAGAACTCATGTGTATTTTATTTAAAACTGTTGTCTGTTAGATTCTTACATAATAAAAAAAACATTTTCAATTATTAATATCAATCTAACACAATAATTTTATCATTTGGAGTTTGTAAGTTGTTCAATAGTAGTTTTTCTTGGACATTATTAAATTGTCAAAGAAAGAGTGAGTATTCACTATGTCTATTCTACCATGTGGATTAATCAGACAAATTCTACAATGATGCTCTCGCCATGGAGTTTAATTACATTACCCTCTAAATCTGGTCAGTAAATTTTATATTTTTCTTCACAAGAACATTACATGCACAATTCTCATGTTCTGCAGAATTGTCATGAAAGAACTGATATGAATTTTATTTAAAACTGTCGTCTATTAGATTCTTACAAAATAAAAAATACATTTTAAAGTATATTGATATCAATCTAACACAATAATTTTATGATTTGGAGTTTGTAAGTAGTTCAATAGTAGTTTTTCTTTGACAATTCTTAATTGTCAAAGAAAGAGTGAGTATTCACTATGTCTATTCTACCATGTGGATTAATCAGACAAATTCTACAATGATGCTCTCACCATGGAGTTTAATTATGTTACCTTCTAAATCTGGTCAGTACATTTTTTATTTTTCTTCACAAGAACATTACATGCACATGCACAGTTCTCATGTTCTACAGAATTGTCATGAAAGAACTGATGTGTATTTTATTTAAAACTGTTGTCTGTTAGATTCTTACATAATAAAAAAAAACATTTTCAATTATTAATAACAATCTAACACAATAATTTTATCATTTGGAGTATGTAAGTTGTTCAATAGTAGTTTTTCTTTGACAATTCTTAATTGTCAAAGAAAGAGTGAGTATTCACTATGTCTGTTCTACCATGTGGATTAATCAGACAAATTCTACAATGATGCTCTCGCCATGGAGTTTAATTACATTACCTTCTATTCTAAATCTGGTCAGTACATTTTATACTTTTCTTCACAAGAACATTACATGCACAATTCTCATGTCCTACAGAATTGTCATGAAAGAACTGATGTCTATTGTATTTAAACCTGTTGTCTGTTAGATTCTTATATAATAAAAAAAAAAAAAAACATTTTCAAGTATATTAATATCAATCTAACACAATTTTATGATTTGGAGTTTGTAAGTTGTTCAATAGTAGTTTTTCTTTGACAATTAAGAATTGTCAAAGAAAGAGTGAGTATTCACTATGTCTATTCTACCATGTGATTAATCAGACAAATTCTACAATGATGCTCTCGCCATGGAGTTTAATTACATTACCTTCTAAATCTGGTCAGTAAATTTTATATTTTTCTTCACAAGAACATTACATGCACAATTCTCATGTTCTGCAGAATTGTCATGAAAGAACTCATGTGTATTTTATTTAAAACTGTTGTCTGTTAGATTCTTACATAATAAAAAAAACATTTTCAATTATTAATATAACACAATAATTTTATCATTTGGAGTTTGTAAGTTGTTCAATAGTAGTTTTTCTTTGACATTATTAAATTGTCAAAGAAAGAGTGAGTATTCACTATGTCTATTCTACCATGTGGATTAATCAGACAAATTCTACAATGATGCTCTCGCCATGGAGTTTAATTACATTACCTTCTAAATCTGGTCAGTAAATTTTATATTTTTCTTCACAAGAACATTACATGCACAATTCTCATGTTCTGCAGAATTGTCATGAAAGAACTAATGTGTATTTTATTTAAAACTGTTGTCTGTTAGATTCTTACATAATAAAAAAAACATTTTCAATTATTAATATCAATCAAACACAATAATTTTATGATTTGGAGTTTGTAAGTAGTTCAATAGTAGTTTTTCTTTGACAATTCTTAATTGTCAAAGAAAGAGTGAGTATTCACTATGTCTATTCTACCATGTGGATTAATCAGACAAATTCTACAATGATGCTCTCGCCATGGAGTTTAATTACGTTACCTTCTAAATCTGGTCAGTACATTTTTTATTTTTCTTCACAAGAACATTACATGCACATGCACAGTTCTCATGTTCTACAGAATTGTCATGAAAGAACTGATGTGTATTTTATTTAAAACTGTTGTCTGTTAGATTCTTACATAATAAAAAAAACATTTTCAATTATTAATATCAATCTAACACAATAATTTTATCATTCGGAGTTTGTAAGTTGTTTAATAGTAGTTTTTCTTTGACAATTCTTAATTGTCAAAGAAAGAGTGAGTATTCACTATGTCTATTCTACCATGTGGATTAATCAGACAAATTCTACAATGATGCTCTCGCCATGGAGTTTAATTACATTACCTTCTAAATCTGGTCAGTAAATTTTATATTTTTCTTCACAAGAACATTACATGCACAATTCTCATGTTCTGCAGAATTGTCATGAAAGAACTCATGTGTATTTTATTTAAAACTGTTGTCTGTTAGATTCTTACATAATAAAAAAAACATTTTCAATTATTAATATCAATCAAACACAATAATTTTATGATTTGGAGTTTGTAAGTAGTTTAATGGTAGTTTTTCTTTGACAATTCTTAATTGTCAAAGAAAGAGTGAGTATTCACTATGTCTATTCTACCATGTGGATTAATCAGACAAATTCTACAATGATGCTCTCGCCATGGAGTTTAATTACATTACCCTCTAAATCTGGTCAGTAAATTTTATATTTTTCTTCACAAGAACATTACATGCACAATTCTCATGTTCTGCAGAATTGTCATGAAAGAACTGATATGAATTTTAGTTAAAACTGTCGTCTATTAGATTCTTACAAAATAAAAAATACATTTTAAAGTATATTGATATCAATCTAACACAATAATTTTATGATTTGGAGTTTGTAAGTAGTTCAATAGTAGTTTTTCTTTGACAATTCTTAATTGTCAAAGAAAGAGTGAGTATTCACTATGTCTATTCTACCGTGTGGATTAATCAGACAAATTCTACAATGATGCTCTCGCCATGGAGTTTAATTATGTTACCTTCTAAATCTGGTCAGTACATTTTTTATTTTTCTTCACAAGAACATTACATGCACATGCACAGTTCTCATGTTCTACAGAATTGTCATGAAAGAACTGATGTGTATTTTATTTAAAACTGTTGTCTGTTAGATTCTTACATAATAAAAAAAACATTTTCAATTATTAATATCAATCTAACACAATAATTTTATCATTTGGAGTTTGTAAGTTGTTCAATAGTAGTTTTTCTTTGACAATTCTTAATTGTCAAAGAAAGAGTGAGTATTCACTATGTCTGTTCTACCATGTGGATTAATCAGACAAATTCTACAATGATGCTCTCGCCATGGAGTTTAATTACATTACCTTCTATTCTAAATCTGGTCAGTACATTTTATACTTTTCTTCACAAGAACATTACATGCACAATTCTTATGTCCTACAGAATTGTCATGAAAGAACTGATGTGTATTGTATTTAAAACTGTTGTCTGTTAGATTCTTATATAATAAAAAAAAAAAAAAAATTTCAAGTATATTAATATCAATCTAACACAATTTTATGATTTGGAGTTTGTAAGTTGTTCAATAGTAGTTTTCTTTGACAATTAAGAATTGTCAAAGAAAGAGTGAGTATTCACTATGTCTATTCTACCATGTGGATTAATCAGACAAATTCTACAATGATGCTCTCGCCATGGAGTTTAATTACATTACCTTCTAAATCTCGTCAGTACATTTTATATTTTTCTTCACAAGAACCATTACATGCACATGCACAGTTCTCATGTTCTACAGAATTGTCATGAAAGAACTGATGTGAATTTTATTTAAAACTGTTGTCTGTTAGATTCTTACAAAATGAAAAATACATTTTAAAGTATATTGACATCAATCTAACACAATAATTTTATCATTTGGAGTTTGTAAGTTGTTCAATAGTAGTTTTTCTTGGACATTATTAAATTGTCAAAGAAAGAGTGAGTATTCACTATGTCTATTCTACCATGTGGATTAATCAGACAAATTCTACAATGATGCTCTCGCCATGGAGTTTAATTACATTACCCTCTAAATCTGGTCAGTAAATTTTATATTTTTCTTCACAAGAACATTACATGCACAATTCTCATGTTCTGCAGAATTGTCATGAAAGAACTGATATGAATTTTAGTTAAAACTGTCGTCTATTAGATTCTTACAAAATAAAAAATACATTTTAAAGTATATTGATATCAATCTAACACAATAATTTTATGATTTGGAGTTTGTAAGTAGTTCAATAGTAGTTTTTCTTTGACAATTCTTAATTGTCAAAGAAAGAGTGAGTATTCACTATGTCTATTCTACCGTGTGGATTAATCAGACAAATTCTACAATGATGCTCTCGCCATGGAGTTTAATTACATTACCTTCTATTCTAAATCTGGTCAGTACATTTTATACTTTTCTTCACAAGAACATTACATGCACAATTCTCATGTCCTACAGAATTGTCATGAAAGAACTGATGTCTATTGTATTTAAACCTGTTGTCTGTTAGATTCTTATATAATAAAAAAAAAAAAAAACATTTTCAAGTATATTAATATCAATCTAACACAATAATTTTATCATTTGGAGTATGTAAGTTGTTCAATAGTAGTTTTTCTTTGACAATTCTTAATTGTCAAAGAAAGAGTGAGTATTCACTATGTCTGTTCTACCATGTGGATTAATCAGACAAATTCTACAATGATGCTCTCGCCATGGAGTTTAATTACATTACCTTCTATTCTAAATCTGGTCAGTACATTTTATACTTTTCTTCACAAGAACATTACATGCACAATTCTCATGTCCTACAGAATTGTCATGAAAGAACTGATGTCTATTGTATTTAAACCTGTTGTCTGTTAGATTCTTATATAATAAAAAAAAAAAAAAACATTTTCAAGTATATTAATATCAATCTAACACAATTTTATGATTTGGAGTTTGTAAGTTGTTCAATAGTAGTTTTTCTTTGACAATTAAGAATTGTCAAAGAAAGAGTGAGTATTCACTATGTCTATTCTACCATGTGATTAATCAGACAAATTCTACAATGATGCTCTCGCCATGGAGTTTAATTACATTACCTTCTAAATCTGGTCAGTAAATTTTATATTTTTCTTCACAAGAACATTACATGCACAATTCTCATGTTCTGCAGAATTGTCATGAAAGAACTCATGTGTATTTTATTTAAAACTGTTGTCTGTTAGATTCTTACATAATAAAAAAAACATTTTCAATTATTAATATAACACAATAATTTTATCATTTGGAGTTTGTAAGTTGTTCAATAGTAGTTTTTCTTTGACATTATTAAATTGTCAAAGAAAGAGTGAGTATTCACTATGTCTATTCTACCATGTGGATTAATCAGACAAATTCTACAATGATGCTCTCGCCATGGAGTTTAATTACATTACCTTCTAAATCTGGTCAGTAAATTTTATATTTTTCTTCACAAGAACATTACATGCACAATTCTCATGTTCTGCAGAATTGTCATGAAAGAACTAATGTGTATTTTATTTAAAACTGTTGTCTGTTAGATTCTTACATAATAAAAAAAACATTTTCAATTATTAATATCAATCAAACACAATAATTTTATGATTTGGAGTTTGTAAGTAGTTCAATAGTAGTTTTTCTTTGACAATTCTTAATTGTCAAAGAAAGAGTGAGTATTCACTATGTCTATTCTACCATGTGGATTAATCAGACAAATTCTACAATGATGCTCTCGCCATGGAGTTTAATTACGTTACCTTCTAAATCTGGTCAGTACATTTTTTATTTTTCTTCACAAGAACATTACATGCACATGCACAGTTCTCATGTTCTACAGAATTGTCATGAAAGAACTGATGTGTATTTTATTTAAAACTGTTGTCTGTTAGATTCTTACATAATAAAAAAAACATTTTCAATTATTAATATCAATCTAACACAATAATTTTATCATTCGGAGTTTGTAAGTTGTTTAATAGTAGTTTTTCTTTGACAATTCTTAATTGTCAAAGAAAGAGTGAGTATTCACTATGTCTATTCTACCATGTGGATTAATCAGACAAATTCTACAATGATGCTCTCGCCATGGAGTTTAATTACATTACCTTCTAAATCTGGTCAGTACATTTTATATTTTTCTTCACAAGAACATTACATGCACAATTCTCATGTTCTGCAGAATTGTCATGAAAGAACTCATGTGTATTTTATTTAAAACTGTTGTCTGTTAGATTCTTACATAATAAAAAAAAACATTTTCAATTATTAATATCAATCAAACACAATAATTTTATGATTTGGAGTTTGTAAGTAGTTTAATAGTAGTTTTTCTTTGACAATTTTTAATTGTCAAAGAAAGAGTGAGTATTCACTATGTCTATTCTACCATGTGGATTAATCAGACAAATTCTACAATGATGCTCTCGCCATGGAGTTTAATTACATTACCCTCTAAATCTGGTCAGTAAATTTTATATTTTTCTTCACAAGAACATTACATGCACAATTCTCATGTTCTGCAGAATTGTCATGAAAGAACTGATATGAATTTTAGTTAAAACTGTCGTCTATTAGATTCTTACAAAATAAAAAATACATTTTAAAGTATATTGATATCAATCTAACACAATAATTTTATGATTTGGAGTTTGTAAGTAGTTCAATAGTAGTTTTTCTTTGACAATTCTTAATTGTCAAAGAAAGAGTGAGTATTCACTATGTCTATTCTACCGTGTGGATTAATCAGACAAATTCTACAATGATGCTCTCGCCATGGAGTTTAATTATGTTACCTTCTAAATCTGGTCAGTACATTTTTTATTTTTCTTCACAAGAACATTACATGCACATGCACAGTTCTCATGTTCTACAGAATTGTCATGAAAGAACTGATGTGTATTTTATTTAAAACTGTTGTCTGTTAGATTCTTACATAATAAAAAAAACATTTTCAATTATTAATATCAATCTAACACAATAATTTTATCATTTGGAGTTTGTAAGTTGTTCAATAGTAGTTTTTCTTTGACAATTCTTAATTGTCAAAGAAAGAGTGAGTATTCACTATGTCTGTTCTACCATGTGGATTAATCAGACAAATTCTACAATGATGCTCTCGCCATGGAGTTTAATTACATTACCTTCTATTCTAAATCTGGTCAGTACATTTTATACTTTTCTTCACAAGAACATTACATGCACAATTCTCATGTCCTACAGAATTGTCATGAAAGAACTGATGTGTATTGTATTTAAAACTGTTGTCTGTTAGATTCTTATATAATAAAAAAAAAAAAAAAAATTTCAAGTATATTAATATCAATCTAACACAATTTTATGATTTGGAGTTTGTAAGTTGTTCAATAGTAGTTTTCTTTGACAATTAAGAATTGTCAAAGAAAGAGTGAGTATTCACTATGTCTATTCTACCATGTGGATTAATCAGACAAATTCTACAATGATGCTCTCGCCATGGAGTTTAATTACATTACCTTCTAAATCTCGTCAGTACATTTTATATTTTTCTTCACAAGAACCATTACATGCACATGCACAGTTCTCATGTTCTACAGAATTGTCATGAAAGAACTGATGTGAATTTTATTTAAAACTGTTGTCTGTTAGATTCTTACAAAATGAAAAATACATTTTAAAGTATATTGACATCAATCTAACACAATAATTTTATCATTTGGAGTTTGTAAGTTGTTCAATAGTAGTTTTTCTTGGACATTATTAAATTGTCAAAGAAAGAGTGAGTATTCACTATGTCTATTCTACCATGTGGATTAATCAGACAAATTCTACAATGATGCTCTCGCCATGGAGTTTAATTACATTACCCTCTAAATCTGGTCAGTAAATTTTATATTTTTCTTCACAAGAACATTACATGCACAATTCTCATGTTCTGCAGAATTGTCATGAAAGAACTGATATGAATTTTAGTTAAAACTGTCGTCTATTAGATTCTTACAAAATAAAAAATACATTTTAAAGTATATTGATATCAATCTAACACAATAATTTTATGATTTGGAGTTTGTAAGTAGTTCAATAGTAGTTTTTCTTTGACAATTCTTAATTGTCAAAGAAAGAGTGAGTATTCACTATGTCTATTCTACCGTGTGGATTAATCAGACAAATTCTACAATGATGCTCTCGCCATGGAGTTTAATTATGTTACCTTCTAAATCTGGGCAGTACATTTTTTATTTTTCTTCACAAGAACATTACATGCACATGCACAGTTCTCATGTTCTACAGAATTGTCATGAAAGAACTGATGTGTATTTTATTTAAAACTGTTGTCTGTTAGATTCTTACATAATAAAAAAAACATTTTCAATTATTAATATCAATCTAACACAATAATTTTATCATTTGGAGTTTGTAAGTTGTTCAATAGTAGTTTTTCTTTGACAATTCTTAATTGTCAAAGAAAGAGTGAGTATTCACTATGTCTGTTCTACCATGTGGATTAATCAGACAAATTCTACAATGATGCTCTCGCCATGGAGTTTAATTACATTACCTTCTATTCTAAATCTGGTCAGTACATTTTATACTTTTCTTCACAAGAACATTACATGCACAATTCTCATGTCCTACAGAATTGTCATGAAAGAACTGATGTGTATTGTATTTAAAACTGTTGTCTGTTAGATTCTTATATAAAAAAAAAAAAAAAAAAATTTCAAGTATATTAATATCAATCTAACACAATTTTATGATTTGGAGTTTGTAAGTTGTTCAATAGTAGTTTTCTTTGACAATTAAGAATTGTCAAAGAAAGAGTGAGTATTCACTATGTCTATTCTACCATGTGGATTAATCAGACAAATTCTACAATGATGCTCTCGCCATGGAGTTTAATTACATTACCTTCTAAATCTGGTCAGTACATTTTATATTTTTCTTCACAAGAACCATTACATGCACATGCACAGTTCTCATGTTCTACAGAATTGTCATGAAAGAACTGATGTGAATTTTATTTAAAACTGTTGTCTGTTAGATTCTTACAAAATGAAAAATACATTTTAAAGTATATTGACATCAATCTAACACAATAATTTTATCATTTGGAGTTTGTTAGTTGTTCAATAGTAGTTTTTCTTTGGCAATTCTTAATTGTCAAAGAAAGAGTGAGTATTCACTATAGAAGCAACTGAAAAACATCCACAAGTAATTTCAAATACCCTTTATTTTAATGCACTCCTTATCCTTGATTTGATTTGAGATTAGACACTCCGATATTCTTCATAATAGTGTTGTATGAGATAAGTGTCTAATTATTATGCCATTGTGACAGATGGATTGCAATATCGAAAATTCTGCATACATTTTAAACAACAATCTGCTTAGATCAGCCATACTCAAACTTTATTTGTAACTTTATAATATATATTTAACATATATTTGTATATATATATTATATATATATTTAACATATATTTGTATATATATATATTATATATATATTTAACATATATTTGTAACTTTAGGCAGGCCGCAATCAACTTTAAAATGTATAAAAAAAATAATTAAAATAGTAAGATAATATAAGCAGTATAAAAAAGTTAATATTATCAATAGTGTTAATTGTTTGACACCGAAAAAAGTTACTAAAAAAATTTAACACTACTATTTCCAAACAATAAATTTCGTGGTAGATTTCTATCACAAATGCTATAGAGAAATGACGTAAAGTTTGTTTGGAAACAGTGGTGTAAACATTTTTTGGTGCTTCGTTTTCTGCGACTAACTTTCAGCCATAAAAAAGCAGTATTAGTTATATTATAAATATAAAGCATAATAATTTAACAAAACAAAATTTCCAAATTCTAACGATAAAAAAACCAAATATTTCCTCTAGTAAATCAGTGTTTTTTTCGATGTAAAATTTTTTTATATATTTTTTAATTGTAGAAATATATAGCGCAAATTTAATTAATATGGAATAATTTTTGATTAGAGTTAAAGATTGGGAAATGTAACCACCACTGAAGCACATACAGGACTCCTTGTGAAAAGAACTTTTGACCAAGAAAACAGCATTTAACATACTTTTACATAATTTTAATTTAATTATAAGTAACAGGACAAATTTTAACTCCCCTTGAAAATACATAAAGCAACAGTAAAGGTTACTTTTATTCCTATTTCCATCAATTTTGAAAATAAGGATTGATGATTATGTGTCTCGGGCCGCACATAAAAGGATGCCGGGCCACATGCAGCCCGCGGGCCACAGGTTGAGCATGGAAGTCTAAGATGATAATGTATGTCAACTTTATGTTGCTGTCTAAAAATACTGTGTGCTGAGATAAACCACTTTTTTGAGACACTATTTTTACCGGTGTCAAATGACATCTTTTAAACTTTTGATTTATTTTACATGAAATTTTTAAAACTAATAAGCATAAAAATGTTTCTTCAATATATTAAAAATTATCTGTGATTGTTTTAATCTAAAAATTACAAACAAAATAACCATAAATCAAAATTTTTTTAAATGTGTCATTTGACACGGTAGAAATAATGTAAAAAGGTAATAATTTCTCTTAAAATTATTAAAGCAGAGAAAATCTTTTTGACTGCTGTTCTTACTGGGAATAAAATTGAAATTGAACACATTTTTTATTGTATGTTTGCTCATGTATAACTTAAAATTGTGAACTTTTTTTACTTATATTTATTTTTTTATCCATTAGTTTCGGGTAAATTTTATATATAATTATTCTTAACAAATTATTTTTAATTATACACACCTGCCTCACACATATATTTAGAGGTTCTAACAAGACTTAAAAACTTTTTATTACATTTCGAAACAAATGTAAGATCCCAAAAATGTATCTTGCTCTTGAACTTCCTTATGATAAAGGCCAACCCTGCTTACAATAATGTTATTAAATTGTAATTAGTCAAGTCATAAAATTAGTTTCTACACTTGGTGATGAATATTTTAGAGTAAATATGAGAATTGTTTCTTGATAAACAGATATATACTTTTGTATTTATTTATTTTAAACTAGCTGTAAACCCTTTCTCCGCACAGAGATAATGGAAAAAGTACTCATCAACCCTAAACATAGAAAGATGCAACACATGCCTTGATGAATATGACATATGTAAAAGCATATCAACAATTTCATCAATAAAAATTAAACATATTACATCGGTTGTTTAAAGGAGATGTAGTTTTCATGTATTTTCAGCCTAGACTAAGATTGAAATCTCACATCACAAATGTAATTTAAAAAAAATTTCATGGATAAACTAAGCAGTGAAACTATTGAAGCAGCTAAATAACAAAAATTCACCATTAAAACTGAATCATTTTTAAAATAAAACATACATTTTCGTACATGAATTTGAAGCATTTCGCTTACGACTGTGTGAAAATTAAATATTTTCCTTTAACTCTCATAATTTTTAGTATAAGAAAACAGAGTTTCTGCCAGACAGTATCAGCAGGGTGCTACACACTGCTTTCCCTTTTGGTTTACAAAAATAGTACTCTTCTTGTCTCTCATCCAAAAAATTAGCACCCTTCTTGCCCCTCAGTAAAAAAAAAAGTGCCCTTTCTCCTTTTTACATTAAAAAAATTGTTTGAACAGTAAAAACTGATTTAATCTTGTCTTGAAAAGTGTGCCCAGAGTTTTAAATATTAAAAGTGGCATTAAAAATTGAAAGAATGCCTTAAAAAAAAAGTGCCCTTAAGAATCACTGGCAGCACCCTGCCCTTTTTTAAACCTAGGAGAATCGCTGACAAAAGAACCAAAATGGTGCATATATGGCTTGGCATTTTTTATTTTCTCAAAATTTAGAAGAAAAAAGCAAACAAAACAATGCATCATTATTAGTGTCTCAGTGTTGTGTAAAAAAACATAAAGAAGAAACAAAATAATCGCTTTCAGTTTGGCATTTATTGATTTTTTTTAATTAAAAGGTTTTTTTAAGTAAACCATTAAAAATTTGTAAATTAGCACAATTTTTGTTCTATTCTGTGCTGTAAAGACTGAAATTAGGCAATATTTAGAAACAAAAATGTGGATGGTGAAAGAAAATACCTAATGCAAAAATCCAGTAAAAAAAACCCTTAAAACTTAAAAATATATATATCTGAATCGAATTTTAAAAATATCTTTAAATGGGTTCTTGAGTACAACTTGGAGTAGCTCTGTGCTGAATGTTATACCGCTGGCCTTATCCATCACAGTGTGAGAGCGTACATGGACAGACAGACTCACAAACTTTTTGTTTTAGTAATATGGATGCTTAGAATTATAACCTTTCACTCAAAAACAAATATTGTCTTCGGTGACAGAATAATTTAACTAAAGTTTTAAAAAGTCTCTTTTTTTTCTCCCCCCCCCCCTCCTTTTTTAAAAATCTCGTTGAGGGGGGTTCTCAAGTACACCTTGGAATATCTCTGTGCCAAATGTCATAGCGCTGTTCTTATCCACCACAGTGTGAGAGCATACATGGACAGACTCACAAACTATTTGTTTTATCAATATAGATGCTCAGAATTATAATATTTCACTTAAAAACAAATATTTTCTTCTGTAAAAGAATAATTTAACAAAAGTTTTAAAAAGTCTTTTTTCCTCCCCCCTCCCCTTTTCTTTTTGTATGCATAGAAAAATATAAATTAAAAATCTCCATATTCTTTCTTTCTTTTTCTGTTTTCTCTTTTACTTTATAAATTATGATTCAGATATAATATTTTCCACTTTTCACTTTTATATATATATTTTTTTAGTAAACATATTTAAGTTACTTTCTTATGGTGAATTTTTAGTTGTACCCTTTTATATTGTTTTATTTGAGTGTTATGTGAATCAACTAAATAGCATATTGACCTGCTATAATTACTATTGTTATAAACTTATCTAAATTATTTTGTTAGAGAGATAGATGACTTTATTATACTTTTAATTTGTTTAATTTGACTGTTATTTTTATTTTAGGTGTTTATGAGCTACAAGTTTTTCACATGAACAGCCATACAGACATTTGGGATGGTAGACTGAAAGCAGCTATGGAATTGAGCTCTTTGAAATTAAAAAGTTCTAATTCAGTGCTGGTGGCTTGCTTCACATCCATTTTTGGGCCTCATAATACTGGTATTTAATGTTATATCTACAGAAGGCAGAAAATGATTTGTGCATTAAATATCATTTTTCTTTTTAGATACTGACAATGCATTGATGTTGTATGATGATGTAGATATTTAGTTATGTGTTTCAAGTGCTGTTTGATATTTTACTTTTATTAGGTAAAAGCATGAATTGAAAAACTCAAAGTCAGGATAAAATTTTTAATGATACACACATAAATGTTTTGTGAACAGATGAAAAATTATTTAACAAACAAAATGAGCTGATGCAGACTTTTGCTGGTAACCTATTATTATTATTGAAGCACAGGTGGACTCATGGCTTCCAAGGATATGTTCTTCATAATATTTTTTATTGATTTAAATATCAGTTTCGGGAAAAACAATTAGAGTTTTTGCATCTGACATTATCCCATTCTAAACTCGCATAAAAGTGGGATGTGTACAGATTAAAGCAGGGTTGGTATATAAGTTGGTATATAAATATCACTAACTGCAGTTATATATATATATATATATATATATTTAACTGCAGATAGTGATATTTATATAAAAAAGTTAGCATTCTGGAGATACTATCCTGAAGATGAATTTGTGTTTATAATTGAGAAATAATGATTAGGTTAAGAATAAAATATTAAAATGTTCAATGAATTAGTTTTCACTGCAAAAAAATACTACAGTCAAGGTAGAGAAAATCTTTTATTAGTGTGGGCTCCTATAATAATAATCACACAAAATATTGGGTATTAAAAATTATTTTTTTTTTAATAAGTGCCTGTTTATTTTTAATTAAAATGTGTAACAAGATATGTTTAAATGTTCTAAAACACAATCAAACCCATTATCTTGAACCTGCCAAGAAAATGGAAAAAAAAGTAAGATAAGATTTGCTTGAGATATCATTTCATAAAAAATGCATAAAAATATATAATTTTTAATTTAGTCATTTAAGCAATGTGTGTTATTATTACATATCTTAGAAAAAAAGGCCATTTATTAAGTCTGATGGTGTGATGATATAAAAAAAAAATATATTGTTCCAAATATGAGAGGAAGTAAAAATGATGGAAAGATTTTTCTTGAAATAGGCATTTTGTATAAGAAATTTTAAGTAGATTGTATAGAATAAGCAGTTGTATTCTGCAAAAACCCTGCACCATTGTACGTTCTTCTTTTCAGTCAATGGAGAAAGTAAAATAATAGAAAGTGTTCTTACTTGTGATGAAGAAGACAAAAACTCATTAGGCTTGAAGAATCGCAACATTTGAATGGATGTATATTGTTTTATTCAGCAAAATTAAGGAGGAGAACTCGAATAATTCACCTTTTGGCCATGAAGATAACAAAGAATTTAAATACTGCTTGAGCTATTATAGGATTCTACAGAAATACCTTTTATAGAAGTTAATCAGTAAAATCTTTATAAATTTAAATAATTTAGGATTTTAGCAAGCTTATCACACGATGACATCTCCTGATTTTAATTACAAAAAAAATTCTTTTAAAATCGCATTATTCAAATCATAGAAGGCTCATGGTCGTTGACGGTAAAGTCTGAAGCAGGTACTGAGGCCGAGACTTCAAAAACAAATATACTGAACTCTAAGCCATCACATTGAATTCTCTTTGAAAATACCATTGCATGCTGTATAAATATGAAACAAATAGGGGTTACAAAAGTAAAGGAATGCAATAATTTAAAATGATTTGATTATTAATTAATGCCAAAACCAAATGAATAAACTTTTAGAAAATAACTTAAATACCATACGTTTGGCAAAAGATAGACCCCCCCCCCGCAATAATAGGAGAAAACGAAACCATATCTCAGTCAAAGAGGCGTCGGCAAATGCAAGATCGGCTCATGCGCAATTAAAATTATTGAGAGCTCTGGCCAGGAGAAGCAAAGCAAGCAACGCTCCCAAGTGTGAGTCAACATGGCTGAATGGAGAAACCGCGGCAATGTCAAAATTCGCAATGGAAGAAAACGCCGATAGAGCATTAGTGCTAAAACAACAGAACAGAACAGTGAATAAATACTGAAAAATAAAAAATAATGTGATGCTAATATCACAGCTGGCTGTTTAAATCTTTTAGTACATGGCAACTTTTTGTCAAAGCTACTATGCCTTTTACGACCAATATTTTTAGTAGTCTAAAAAGCTGGCAAATAGTTTTTTCTGTTTTTTTTATTGTCTCTTTCTTTGAGAACCTGGCAATTTTAGAAGAGAAGTGCCAAGAGATAATACACAACACTTCTCGAAAAAAGGTGTAAAAACTCAACTGCTAAATGTCAAATCATTCCAGGAATCCCTTATGAAAAACTTTTTTTTTTAAATAAAAAAATCATAATTGCTCATTTAGTGGTCTGAGAAAAATCAGATATGCTAGATAACAAATATTTCAAAGAAAATGTTTTGAATAGCCGTGGAAAAATTTATTATATTCATGAAACTACACCAAATATTTATTTATTATTAATCAAAAGATTCTTGATAAAATTTTTTGTTTCACTGTGTAGAGCAGTTTATTCTTTGAACACAAGATGTAGCTGTTACTAATAATGTTTAAATTACAAATTATTTCAGTTTTCTACATAACTGATTGCAATTATTTAATTTGAATTATTTTCAAGTGTAGTTATATTATCCAACAGTATTTACATGCATCTATATGTTATCTTTTAGGAAATAATATTTAAAAAATAAAACCCAAAAAATCTGGTTTAAACTAAAAAAATCTGGTTCTTTGCCAACCCTGGATTCCTGTCTGCAATCGGGTTGGGTTACCTGATTTCACTCTGTCAGGTTAATGCTTTTTTTTTTTTTTTTTCTGTGCAGGTTGCATTGACTTTAAACATTTTGGGTTCAGGTTGAGTTTTGATTCATTTGGGTTGATTTTGGGTGAGTTGTGATTTTTCCATGTCAAGTTTGGGTGAGTTTTCATTCTTTCAGGTTGGGTTTGGGTTGACTTGACATTTCAAAAGAAAATCCTGAATATATTTTTAATGAAAACACTATGTATTCACTTTTCTCCAGGTTTAAACTAGTCGGATGGGTCAATCCCAAAACTTTCTTCTATCTCACACAGGTTTCGCATACACTAAAAAGAATCAGCACCAATATATATCCAGGTCTAACTGAAACTCAAGTTTTATTAAATTCCGTGCATTATTTCTTGAGATATGACTATCGCTAAAATCGTGTAAATCCTGCAAAATGCTGCATAGCAGCGCCACCTGCTGGGTGATATTTACCAAAAACTAATCAGCACCAATTTATATCAGATACGAACCGAATATAAAGTTTTATTAAATTCCGAGCATTAGTTCTTGAGATAGAGCTTATGCGGAAATCGCGAAAAATGCTGCATAGTAGCGCCACCTGCTGGGTGATTTTTACCAAAAACTAATCAGCACCAATTTATATCAGGCACTAACTGGATATAAAGTTTTATTAAATTCCGAGCATTACTTCTTGAGATAGAGCGTCCACAAAATTTTTGTCACATACAGACAGAGTCACAGACAGACATTTTCTAAAAATAGTCAAATCGTGTTCAGGACCTCCTAAAACGTATAAAATCGTCGAAAACCGGAAGTCGAAAATTTTCATGAATCCAATACTTTCTTCTTGTAAAGAGAGAAGAAAGTAAAAAGGGCAGAGTGCTGCTGGTGGAAAAAAGGTACTTTTTATTAAACTCTTAATTGTTTCAGCAGGAAGCTGCATTCTGCTGAAACTCTCTGGGAGAAACTTTATATGTCTGAATATTATTGTGTATATATGTGTTCATTTTTATATAAAAAAGATAAAATTGATATCTTACTTAAAATAAAATCCGAAGGCAAGAAACTGTCTAACGCTTCCGGGCGCGACCACTCTGGTCTGTGAATCAACTTGTCTGCGTTAAACGCCATGTTAGGCTTAATAAAAAAATTTATACTACATCCGATTCTGCTGTTAAAATATTTGTAAAAGCATATTAAAGCTTTTAAATATTTTAATTTTGTTTAAAATATTCAAAAAGTATTTCATATAAAACATGTATATCAACATTTCTGTAAAAAAAAATTTCTGTGAGCACTTTTTTTTTTTTCAGAAGTAGCGGTGATTTATTTCGTAGGGAGGATTTGAGGTTGATTCAGTATATTGGTGCCATCTAGCGGGGGATTTTGAAATTTGCTTCCATCGTAAATACAGTACAGGACTCATTATCCGGAATCCTCGGGACCAAAAAGGCTTTCAGAGTTTTGTAATTTTCCGGATTTCAGGTCCTCCCGAAGTTCATGATTATTTGACAAAATTCATGTTTTTTTTTTTCGTGATTCTTTGACAAAATTTGCATTTTTCTTCTATGATCCTTTGACGAAATTTAATTTTTTCATAGTCCTTTGAAGAAATTTGCGTTTTCTTTTTGAGATCCTTTGAAGAAATTTGCATTTTTCTGCGATTCTTTGAGGAAATTTGCGTTTTTTGCTATTCTTTGACAAAATTTGCCTTTTATTCACCATCCTTTGACAAAATTAGTTTTTTCTGAGATTCTTTGGCGAAATTAGCGTTGTTTTTTTTTTTTTCGATCCTTTGACGAAATTTCACTTTTTTCGCGATCCCTTAATGAAATTAGAAATTTTTTCGCAGTCCTTTGATGAAATTTGTGTCTTTTTTTTCGCAACCCTTTGAAGAAATTCATGTTTTTCCGCAATTATTTGACGAAATTCGCAGTTTTTGTGATTTTTTAACCTTTTTTTTATCCCTTGATGAAATTTTACATTTTTTCAGAGTCCTTGGAAGAAATTTGCGTTTTCTTCGCAAGCCTTTGACGGAAATCGCGTTTTTCTGCAATTTGTTAACAAAATTAGCGGGTTTTTTTTTTTTTTTTTTTTTTTTCAATCCTGCGACAAAATTTGTTTTTTTTTCTTTCAATCCTTTGACAAAATTCACGTTGTTTCCACAATCATTTGAAGAAATTGTCTATTTTTTCTGCAAACGATAGACATAATTGATTTTTTTTGCCGACGATCGTTCAAAATTTGAAAAAATTTATGTTCGAATTTTTGGATTGACGACAAAAATTTTCGAAACCGAATGCCTTAAATTTTTAGGAAAACTTGAACCGAATCACCCCTGATGAAATATATATATATAACTATTTTTTTTGTTTCTAACGAATCATAATATAAATTAATTTTAAAATAAAATTTGACAGAAAAATGATTTGTTTTTAATTTCGGAAAGAGGGGGGACCGTGTTCACCGGCCACCGAAGTAACAATATTTTAGTGATTAAAAATTGAAACACATTGGACTGAAAAAAAAAATTAGAAATCGGAAAAATTTCAGAAAATCTAAAATTTTAGTAAAAATTTACAAATTTAGAAAATTTTCGAATTTTTTCCTTCTGGATTTTGAATTTCCGGATAATGGGTCATATACTGTAAAATGATTCTTTCTTATCAAACGTAATTAAAATATAAGGAACACATAGTACAGCGTAATTTGCATTTAATTTTGCTTATGTAATCAAACAATGAGTTTTGTGGTGAGTCAAGCTGTTTAGAAACTCATTGATAACACTTTTTTATAAAAACTTTCGCACATGGATTATTTGTTAATATTTAATTTGAATGTTTTGTCCAATCGTTGAACTATTTCAGAAATGTAATACTGAGTAAAAAAAAAAAAAAACAATATATATATATATTAGAGGTCTGCACGGGCCAAAATTTCCAGGCCCGACCCATACAAAAAATAATTTGGCCCGGCCCGAACAAAAAAAATATTGGCCCGGCCCGGAAAAAGGGTAAAAACTCGGCCCAAGCCCGGCTCGGCCTGAGTGAATTTCTACAAAACATAATTTTTACGTCGATTTGGTTTAAAATTTGCCTCGTAGGAGGAGATCTAACCAAAAATTCCTATCTTAGCCTTTTTTTTTTCATGTTTATAATCTTCATTTTTATAGAGGTGCCGCAAGCTGGAATATTTATGTTTTTAATAAATCTCTATTTGTTGTATGTATATGTTTAAGTTATCATCAATATTGTTAATCCATATTCCATTTATTGAAGTGTTAAAAATCAGAAAAATGTTATACAGTAAAATCTTCTAAGATGGAATTGCATAGGGAAGAAAAAAAAATGAGTTATAGACAATTTGCCTTCTTAGCAGGTGTAAATGTATTATATATTCTTTTCTTACGTATTAGTATTCATTTTTAATGGATCAATACGTTTTTCAGTTTAAGACAGGATTCGATCATAAGCAGATTCTTTTTCACACGTTTTACTATATTTTAATAAGTGTATAAATCTACTATTCTTTAAAAAGTATAAATTTTAATGTTTAATTATAAAATAATGGCGATTTAAAAATGTATGCATGTTTTGCAAAGATTTTTATGCCAGATCTTATTTTACTGACCTTCGAACGGACCAGGCACGCCGAGACAATGATTTTCATACGGTTCAAAACCAGGACTAAAAATTTTGAGGTGTGAAGACTAGGAAGAATGAAACCAGTCCCGGCTCTATACGGAAAAAATAATTTAAGGCACGGCCTTATCCTTCAGGAAAAAAGTAAGGCCCGGCCCGGCCCATAAAAAGTAATCACTAGGCCCGGCCCGGGCCTTCAGAAAAAAGTATGGCCCGGGCCCGGCCCGTGCAGATCTCTAATATATATATATATGTATATATCCTCATTATTTTTATTTGTGGAAATCATTTGTCATTTTTAAAATGTATTTTTCTATAATACAAACCTTTCAATAATAAATCTTCATGCTGTTTGTTTATATGAAGTCTTATGAAAATGAAACGTAGATCAACAATCCGTCATTTTTGACGGGGTTATATACTAGTTTAAGATATAATTCTAGAGTACTTTTTCATTATTGTTTAAAATATGTAATCATTTTCTTTCCCTTTGGGTTCGAATTTGAATATTTCAGGTTCGTGTTGAGGAAATTTTTTTTTGTTTGGTTCTGGTTAACTTTAAACAAAATTTTGAAGTTCGTGTCTGATTGTACCTGACCTGTGCAGGACTCTAGTACAGACTGGACGACAGGAGCTAATATCCTATTATTTTATTCATAAAATAGTTGTTTAATTTTAAATAGTTTTTCATTTGTTCACAAAACATTTGTGTACATGCCATAAGACAATTTTATTTTTCAGTTTTTTTATTCATACTTAACAGAAAAAAAACATATCAGTACTTCAAGCACATAATAAAATACCTACATTATCATATAACATCAATATGTTGTTAATATTTAAATATCTAAATAAAAAAGTGCTTTTACAATAACTTTTTGAGGCATCATAAGTTTTTTCTGCACCCTGTACATTCTTTTCATTTGAAACTTTAATTTATCTAAATTGTTATCAAGCTGAAAAAATGCTGCAAATTTGTCGTAATTAGTTACATCCTTTAATGTAGCGGTTCCCAACCTGCAGTAAATAATGGGCCAGTTGGAAGTATTCAAATTTAATATTTGCAATGGCAAAAAGACAAAATGTTAAAATAACTAGTCGGATATGCCAATCCTAAAACTTTCTTCTATCTCATACATGTTAATACTTCAAAATTCGTTATTACATTGCAAAAAAATTTAATGTTTTTCGTCATTCTGTTGTACGTCAGCTGGATGCGATCAGCCGATATATTATACTAAACAACGAAAAGTCCTTAAAGGTTGTTCTTAAAGGTATTCTTTGCTAATGAACTACTTTCGATTGGTATACTATGATTTGCTGTGTTCAACCTTTCTCCAGCCACAAGATAAAGATTGGCGTTGATGCAATAGTTACTTCATTAAAATATTAAGACCAAAAATAAATAAAAAAACACAATATTTCGAGCATATCAGTTTTATAAAATAAATTTTACAATGATTTTTATGTGTCATTTTTTTTAAAACTAATTGTATGGTAATGTAAAATAGATAGAAAAATTCATCATTGTATTTCTTGAATTTGTTGATGTTTTTCTCCTCTCTAAATTTAAAATATTGTATTACTCACAGGGCCTGATAGCCAAGGTGTGGACTGAGTGTCCTTTTTTTTATGCCTAAAATTCATGAAGGAACATATTTGTTAACTAGGAGAAGACCTTTTAAATGCCTCAGAGGAGGACTTAAAGGAATCGACTGGGAGCAGAGACTTAATGTCCAATCCGCACCTTCCATCGGTGCAGCCTGTTAGTACCCTTGCCTAGTGCATGGGGAACGAACGCGGATGGGCTTCCTCCAACTCGCTTGGCCAGCGTGGAGGAATTTGGCCACCTCCCCCCTTATTTTAACATGAATTCACAAAACAAATCACGGCCCTCAATTCCCGGCAGTCTGCATGTTCCTGATTACGGCAGCGATCAGAAAGACATGAAGACAGAGGGTGCTAAGAATCACCGGGCTCGGCTTGGCTGCCATAAGTTGATGACCTTGGCTACGTATAATGGACGATCCTTATCTTCTGAAAGTCGTTTACAGGAACTTGGAGAAGAATTAGAAAGAATCAACTGGGACATCCTAGGATTATGCGAAGTAAGAAGAAAAGGTGAAGAGAAGATTGATCTTGCCAGTGGACATGTATTGTACTACAGAGGTACAGAAGATGGAAAAACAAGTGGTGTAGGATTTCTGATTCATAAAAGGTGGAAGAATCATATCGTAGAATATGATAGTGCATCAGATAGAGTTGCAAGGTTAGTTATACAAGTGTCAAAAAGATACAAGCTGCAAATTACCCAAGTTTATGCACCAACAATTAGCTATACTGATGAAGAAATCGAGGATTTCTATGAAGAAGTAGCTTCAATGCATCAAAAAGGAAAATGCTACATAAAATTAATAATGGGAGACTGGAATGCTAGAATTGGGGAAAAAAAGAAAGGTGAGTTCTCGGTAGGAAATTATGGATATGGGGTGCGTAATGAAAGAGGAAACAGATTGATTGAATTTGCAGAATGTGAACAGATGTATATCATGAATTCATTTTTCAAGAAAAAGCCACAAAGAAAATGGACATGGCGTAGTGCAAATGGCTCAACAAGTGAAATCGACTACATCTTGACAAACAAAAAGCATCTTATTCAGGATTGCAGCGTTCTCAATAACTTCAATACAGGAAGCGATCACAGGTTAGTTAGATGCAAACTGCTTTTAAATACTAAAGTGGAAAGAATGAAGCTTTTGCAATGCTCAAAGAAATCAGTCGATATTATAAATCTCCAGAAACATAAAGAAGAATTTAATTTAGAACTTAAAAATCGTTTTCAAGTACTTCAATCAATCTTAGAAGAAGAACAAGATGTTACAGTAGTGAACAAGAAAATAACAAATACTCTACAAGAAATTGCAAGGACGATAGCTGGTGAAGCACAAGTAAAGCAAACAAAGAAAATAACAGTAGAAACAAGAAGATTGATGAAGAAACGCAGAGAATTTAAAATGAAGAAAAACTATCCTAAATCAAGAGTTGAATATGCAGAATTATGTAAAACGGTAAGAAAATGTGTTACAGAAGATATCAGAAAATTTAACTGTGATCTTGTCAAAAAAGTTCTAGAAGATAACAAAAGTTTAAAATCAGCTAAGCGCAAATTGTGTGTTGGAAGAAAAGGTATTTTTGCACTGAAGAGAGCAGATGGAACAATCACCAAAATCAATAATAAAATAGTACACATTGTCGAAAAATTCTATAGCGATCTATATAAATGTGAAGATCAAAGGGAAATCAACCTACGTGATCCACTAGTAAACATAACAGAAACTGAAGAGAAAATCCCAGTGATGACAGATGAAGTTGTACAAGCCATTAGAGGCGTGAAAAAAGGTAAATGCCCTGGCGAAGATGGAATTACAATTGACCTTATCAAAGAAGCAGGAGAAGAATTTGCAAAAATGCTAGCCTTACTGTTTTCCAAATGTCTCGAGAAATCAGATGTACCAGAAGATTGGAATAATGCTGTGATGGTGTTACTTTATAAGAAAGGAGAAAAGGAAAACATTAAAAACTACCGTCCAATCAGCTTACTGTCAGTGATTTATAAAATTTTCACCAAAGTTTTAACGGCAAGACTTGAATCAGCTCTGGACTCAGCTCAACCTAGAGAACAAGCAGGATTTCGAAGTGGATTTAGCACAATGGATCATATTCAAACAGTAAGAGAAATTATAGGAAAACATAAAGAATATAATTTACCTCTCTGCCTTGCCTTTATTGATTATGAAAAAGCATTTGATTCGGTCTACACATCTGCAGTAATTACTTCTCTGGAGGACATTGGTATAGACAAACCTTATATCAATATCATAAAGAAGATCTACAAGAAAGCAACAGCCACCATCCGTTTGGACAAAGGAAAAGCGAAGATCAAGCTTGGAAGAGGAATAAGACAAGGAGACACCATTTCGCCTAAGCTTTTTACTGCTGTCTTAGAAAGTATTTTCAAGAAGCTGGATTGGGAAAACAAAGGGATTAGAATAAATGGGGAATATTTAAGCCATCTCCGGTTTGCTGATGACATTTTAATTTTCAGTAATAGCCCTGAAGAATTGCAAAATATGCTAAAAGATTTGGCAGAAGCTAGCATTAAGGTGGGATTAAAAATAAATTTGGAAAAGACTAAGGTGATGTTCAATTCATTTGCATCAAAAAAGAAAATCGTCTACAACAACACTGAGATTAAAGATGTTGAAAGTTATGTATACCTTGGACAAGAAATATCATCAGACAACAGTATCAGGAATGAAATCAATAGAAGAATAAGAAATGGATGGAGTGCTTTTGGGAAGAACAATATTATTCTGAAGAGTAACATGCCTCTTTGTTTGAAAAGAAAGGTGTTTAACCAATGTGTTTTGCCTGCACTAACTTATGGAGCAGAAACTTGGACACTAACAAAACGGATGGTACAAAGATTACAAACAACACAGCGAAGTATGGAAAGATGTATGCTAGGCATAACCAGAAGAGACCGAAAGAGAATAACGTGGATAAGAAGTCAGACGAAAGTTTTTGACATCATCGAGAGAATTAAACGGCTAAAATGGAAATGGGCTGGGCACATTGCAAGAAGACAAGACAATAGATGGAGCACAAACACCCTACAGTGGTATCCCAGAGATGTAAAATGACCAAGAAGACGACCTCAAGTAAGATGGAGTGACGAAATCAGAAAAGTGGCCGGTGTTAATTGGATGACTAAGCACTAGACAGGCAACAATGGAAAAATCTGGGGGAGACCTACATCCAGCAGTGGATTGAAAACGGTTGATGATGATGATGATGATGATGACATATATTTATATAAATAATATATTTTGCTTTTAATCTTATCCTACTGCTCTAAAAGTCCAAGACATTCAATATAATCATTACAGGATCAAAAAACTGATTAAAAGATTCAACTTTTAAAAAATGCACACTAAATTTGGGGATCCTAAAAGTCAAGAGGACCAGGACAATTACTCTATTGGCTCGTGTTTTATTCAGGCCTCGATTACTAAAGAGAAATCCATATTTTCTAGTACAATTTTTTCAATTTAATAACAGATTTTTAAAATGTTGAAAATAACAACTTAGACTATTGTGTTTCTTTCATTCATACTTATTTAAAGGGCTTTATTTAACTCAATGGAGGATTTAAAATACTTTATGCTAATTTTCCTATTTTATTTTACATAAATTCCTGTGCGAGCATATATTTAATTTAGTTTGAAAAAAATGAAACTGCTTTCTTATCTATGATTCCAGATGATAAATTTAAAAGTTTCTTAATTTTTTAAAATAATTAATGTAGGATTTTATTATAAAAATACAAAAAGTGCCAAATTTGGGCAATAGCATTAAGTGTAGAACAAGATATGTATTTTCATGAAACTTTTTCATTATTATTTTTATGGCAAATATATATTTTCTTCCCTTTTAAAAGTATAAGCATGCAACTATTTTGGTTATTATTTTTGAACAGTTGCTACTATTTTTTTTTTCATAGTATGCTACTTATATTCGATGACAGCCCTGTACAGGTAACAGCACTAACTAGTAACACAGTAGCACAGGACTGATTTAAAATAATTTTATTTGAATCCAAGTAATACTCATTTACAGTACTGTTTTTAGTAACACTGAACAACTTAATAAAAGACTACCTATGTTTTGGAACAAAAAAGTTAGTCCTTTCAATCATGAGGAAGATCAATCTGGAAAGTAACAATGAAAGAACCAGCTAAAAAAAAAAATTAATCCAACATGTACGTAAGTTGTATGATGTTTTTAAACAAAGTATTTAACAAAAGTTTACAAATTAAATGCTTTTTAACTTTGGCTCTAAAAGAAATTTTGTTTAGTTTGCACTAGAACAGAGGCATAACTATTTTCGTTATGTGCACTGCTTATTCAATGGGCGAGAGTAGCATGAGATAAAAGCTCACACACGACCAATGATGAGATAATCAAAAATGTCTTGCTATCTTTAACATTCTTTCTAATAGATTTTTTTTTTTATTTTTTTTTAATGAACATATAAGACAGAATATTAGGATTTGTCATAAAATATTTTGTAACCAGTGGGCCCATACAAGTCTTCCACAGTGCAATCTTTAAGATTTTTTGCTGATATGTTTTTGATTAATTTTTAAATAACTGTGATTTTTAAACAAGTAACATGTTTTAACAAAATGTGTTTTTATGCTCACATTATGTTAAAACATGTCCTCCATTTATTTTTTTTAAAGATACGTTTTATGTAGCCTATGTCAAAAGCCTGTTCAAAAACTTTTCGAATGATACCTCATTCATCATTGTTCGTTTTGTATATGCATAGAAAATGAGATGTTGACATCAAAACTGATATATATGATAGACTTGATTCAACTTAATTGTGTAAAACATTTATATTTCTTCTTGGAATAGAAACTAAAAGTTCTTAATAGGTATCTTGTATCAACTATTCAAGCATAGTCACTCAATTTTAGTACTTTACTAGGTGGTAGCTTGTAAGGTCTCATCTCAGCAGCTTCAACTGTACTCATTTAGAAGCTGGACTTACTATAAACTGACAAAAATATCTCATTAAAGTGAAAAGCTTTCTTCATTAGACATACACTGATTCAGTAAAATGATAGTTTTATATCTCCAGCATTTTTTATATGTCTTTCTTAACTTGTTACATGAAATTATATTGCAGGCAGTCCTCAGTCATTTGGACACACAGGAGTTGTTTTATCTGATCTGTTTAATACCAGGAATGCATTGAATGCATTCTTTCAACAATAAATTTATTCTTGTATAATCTTGAAACACTAATTTCAATAAGTGTATTGTGGAACCCACAAACGTAAAATATTACATCAAAATCTCAATATTTTAAATAAATTTTTCAACTCTACCAGGCTGCATTCTTTGTAGAATTGGGCTGCAATTTAGACAGACCTGTTCTAAAGATAGGAGATAAAGGTTGACAAGATTTGTTGCCTAATCATCTACAATTATAACAAAATCTTTTAAATGGATACCTGTCTTTTTTATATATGCTTTTGTTTGCTTATTATTATATTGTATACTTTTAATGTTATTTATTATTGCTGTTGTTACTGTTATAAAAGGAAGTTTTCTTTTTTCCAGTATTTGCTTTGTGGCAGCATGAAAGTTTTGATAAATTTACATTTGGCAGACTTCAGCTCCTAAGTGAAACAAATAAATCTGTTTGTAAGTTATGACACACTTTTTCCTTAAAGATAGTGTTTAAAATCCTTGAAACCCTAATAATTGCAACTAATTTTAATCTAAAAAAATATTTTAAGTAATTTTTTACTTGTAAGAGGGCTTAGAGTCATTCTAATGACAGAAATAAATCTGGTATGCAGAATGCCTCCAAAAAGATTGAAATATGCTTTAGTTTTTTATCTGTTGGAGATACATAGACAATGTAAATTGCAAAAATATTCAGAATAAGGTAGAAATTAAGATTTTACTGATGAAGTAGTCATGCCATTAATTTTTGAAAAGTTACACTTTTTTAATTTTTATACGATTTCTGTGTCCTATAAGTTATATTTAAAAAAACTTTTCTCCATGTTCTAACAAGTAAAATCGTAAACACTCCATTCTTCTATAACCAAATCTCGCTGAGTTATAATACTTTAAATTTTATGAAATTTTGGAGCTTTCTGGCACTAAAAATAGACTCAATTTGTTTAGTACCAGAAGGCTCCAAAGTTTTATAAAATTCAAAATATGATAATTAGGTGAATTTTGGTGTAAAAGAATAGAATTTTTATTATTGTACTTGTCAGATCATTGATAAAATTTTCTAAATATAACTTATAGTATCCAGGAGCTGTATAAAAATTTAGAATGTATAACTTTTTGAAAATGAATGATAAGATTATTTCACTGACATAATCTTAATTCTTACCTTATTTTGAACACTTTTGTAATTTACATTGTCTGTATCTCCAACAGGTAAAAAATTATAGAGCATTTCAATCCTTTTGAGACACCTTGTATTTTATAAATAATCTACTAATTCCCATTGTTTTTACTGAACCTGACAACAGAAGCTAAAAACAATTTTGGCATTAAAACTTGTTACAACTTTCATTAATTTTAAGTATTATATATTTTTTTCTTTTTTAAAACCATAAAAGCTTTTTTTTTTTTTTGTGTGTGTGTGTTCTTCATAGTTTAAGAAGACTTTTAAAGTTATATTTTTCTTCCTAATTTTGAAAATGGCAATAATTGGGTAAGATGTACTACATGATTCATACTCAAAACAAAATATAACCTTTGAAACTACTGGGATTTTTTTATTATCAAATACTTGAAAGCATAATCATAGCTCTTGAATTTTAAAACTTGAACAAGTGGCAGCGCTGCAACTATCTTCTTTTTTTAGGGTTTCGTTCATCTCACGAAACCCTATTCGTCCCATTACATTGTCTGTCAATTCAGCTTCAGTGTGGTGCATCTTCTTCAGTGCTTAAAAAATATGCATGCACTTCCTTCCCTCTTTTAGCAATGTATAGACTAGACTTCATGTTGTTTGTATTTTTAATTCTATGTCCAAATACAAGAAGCATGAAGTACAAAATGCAAATTAATGCTTGCATTTTTGTTTCACTACATTTGCATTTGTATAAAATGTTTTGAATGAGCCAATAATATCAAAGAAAAACTATCTTCAAACACTGAGTGTAGATTATCCCAGCAAGATTCTATTTAATTTAAAAATAAAAAACTTGATAAATCAAATAACATAAATTTTTCTTTTGTGTGTTGAGTATTCTACATGATAAAGATTGATCATAGCAGATGCATAATAACATTGTGCAACATATCAATAATAAACCCAACTAAAAAAAAAAAAAAAACATTAATACTAAAGCAGAATGCTTATGAAAGCATTTCTTACTGAGAACAACTTACATTTGAGTTGTGCTGTTCATATCAGAATGTTTCTATAAAAAGTATTTCCAAATGAAGAAATTGCCAAAAACTATCGTCGTCCTTGCACTAATCAGAACGCAATTATTTTAGCAATAATCTTTATTTAAAATCTATGAATGAAAAAATGTATCTAAAAAAGCAAATGACAATTAATAATAAATTTAAAAAAGTATAAAACTTTGTAAAGGATTCATAAATGTAAATAACGTCCACTCAGCCCAGTGGTTGGCATGCTAGCCACAAAATGAGGATCTTAGACTGATGTTCGTGGGTTCAAAACCACATGGTCTCAGCAGGGTGACTGAGTAAGGTTTTCAGCCTTCTCCTTGTACGAAAACAATCACTCAGCTCATTTTCTTTTCAAAAGTCCTTTCTTAAGGCATCTCTTCTGTTTCTTATTGCAATATGGCCAAAACTGACCATTGCTCAACAAAATTCCGCATAAGTATAAATACACTGTGTATAGTCCCATTCAAAAACAAATGATTCATCCATCTTACTTTGAAATTGTTTACAATTAAATCAGAACAATAATAGCATGAGTCTCATAATAATGCCTTCTTCCCAAATATGAATGCATTTTTTTCCCCCCGCAGGAGGAGCAGTTGTCTGTGTTAAAAATTATACCAATTCATTTTTTTTTTTTCAAATGGTAACACCCTTTTAAGTCTTTATTTGAACTATTTAGATAAAATTAATTAAAATATATCATTCTGTATCATCTGTGCAATATATCATCTGTGTTTTCTTAAAGTTTATAGAGTTGAATTTTGAAGATGTTAATGTTAAATTCATTTGACAAACTTTAATCCATATCTTCCCAAATAAGCATCTCATTGAAATATTTCTTTTTCAATTATACACAGTGAAATGATCTAAACATAATCCAGGGAATTTTTAGATTCAAGAAAAAATTTGTAATTTTGAAAGTTGTGAATAAATTCACAGTTAAAAGAAAATTGAATACATTAACTTAATTTAACATTTAATTTACATTAAATCAACATTATCAAAAACTATAAAGTATAAATTTATGGCTCACACATTTGTATAGTTTTGGAAATTAGAAAAAATTTACTTTTCGACTGGTGCAAGGAATTAGCTTCAATTATTTTTTGCTACATCCACAAAGGATATATATTTTTTTCCTTTAAAATGATAAAAAGATGAAGTGTAAGAACTAAGATCTTTTTAGCTGTAAATTACACTGGTGTTAAACAATGTAGAAATTTATTCATATGAATTTGGTATTATGGGTGATAACTATGGAGGTTGCTGAGGTTTTTTAATCAGCTGTTAAGTCTTCTAATGGAATTATTAGGGAGGGAAGGGGGGGGGGGGAGTAGGAAAGCAACAAGTTAGAAGTTGAAAATTAAAATAAAATTATTAAGTAAATTAGTCAGAAAACTGCTTAAACAATTTTGGGTGAGTAAATGAGAATACTTTAAAAATAGCTATAGTGACTCGCATCAATAGCATTAGAAGACCCCAACACCAACTTTGTTTCAAAATTCTGTGCTTTTACAATCACATGAATTTATATTTGTAAAAAATTATACAGGCCTATTTTATATATCTTAGTAACTAAAGCATTTGATAACAATAAGAAAAATTAACATAAAATGAGGCTGCAATTTTTGTAATAAAAAGTTGTTCAAAATAACCCCCCCCCCCTTTTTTTTTTCTTTTTTTTTTTTTCTAGTTATTAAAAGTTGGTGTGCAATAATTCATCTTTGATGTACATGTGTTTTATTAATTTTATGAAATCCAAATTTGAATATTTTTTAAATGACTTTACATTGTATTTATATTTCTGTATGTTTTTTTCCCTCTTTAGTGCATGCTTTCTATCATGAAGTTTTGACTGGATACAGTAAAGGACTCCTGCCTCATAAAGCATCTCCATTACAGTGAATTATTTTAGAAGATAGATTTTTCAGATGATTTGATTTTCACTGAAGAGAAAAGATGATGCACGTCTTATTGCATCTATAACTGTGTGTTTAAATATAGTCATTTGGTTGTTTTAACATGAGATTAAAGCCAGTGAGATTAGTTTACGAAATTTTATTCCTCTGTGAAAGATATGTGATTATAGTTGCATTTAGTTTTTCCTTTGTTCCTAGTTTATACATTTGTTATTGTTTTATTTTATGTATTTATTGTCAAAAGAAAATTATTGTGGTTTTTTTAAATTAAAAGCTCAGCTTTTCTAGTCTATAACTTAATTACATTTAGTTATTTTTCATCTTTTTTTCTTTTAATTATATTTATAATGTTATTGGCTAAAAGGTACCACCTTTTACTATGTATATGCTCATGTCTTCCAATGTGCACTTTTAAAAAGATCTTTGGTGTCTACAATTTCATTTTCTCTTCTATTTTTAACATTAACACTTTCTTGATAATGAGTCCAATACCTTCTGGATTTCAATGTTGAATTCAGACATTTTTCTCTGCAGCTTCAGGAAAAACTTATGAGTTCTAGAAAAAAGGGGTGAAGGAGAATCTCCCAAGCCATCTCTGAATTCATCTTAACTGGATTTTGGAAAGCATAAAATTTAGTAATGATCTGTTTCTTTTTTAATATTTTCCAGCATAGTTGAAAATTGTTTATTAATTCATTTTGTCTGTCTGGCCATGCTCTAACTCGCGTAAATATACTCGAATTGGCTTGTAATTTTTATATGTTAATGAGGTTTGCTATTGAAAATGAAGTGTGTAGCCTTTATACTTCATTTACAGGGACACAGAAAAGAATTCCATTACATTATGGTCTATGGAGGGAAAATTGTTTGTAGTGCATTTTATTTAAATTGCTTATTTTTATTTATACATATCATTTCATTGCATGAAAAAATGAAAACTCTTAATAACATTCTGTTTGTGTTGGAAAGTGTTTCATCATCTATGCCTGATTTTTTGTTCTTATTTTCTCATTCAAATGAAAAATTGACATAGAATCAATATTGCCACAAAAAAAAAAAAAAAAAAAAAAAAAAAAAAAAAAATCCTTGTCTTTTTTAAAAGATAAATAATAATAAATATGCCATCAAAAATTTTTCAAGAAAAGTAAAAATTAATCTTAAACATATTTACATTAAAAAAAAAAAGTACTTTATCATAAAACAATTAAAATGTCATAGTTTGACTTCTTTTTTTAATGTAATATTTTGTAAATATATCAGTGTGCTGTAAAAGGTGCAGATTAAAGTGTAAAAAAATGGTTTGCAAGATTTGGTGTTTAATCATTTCTTACAATCCCCTATAATCTAGACATTATCAAGTAGCAATGTATAATTTCTTGCGTTACGTCTGTTTTCATTGAGCTTTTTGCAAAAGTTAATATGTGTGCCTAGCAATTATTGGTCAAACAAATTTAATAAACTACTTTGACTATTTCTTTTTTATTGACACATCTTGCTATTATATCAGTTTCTTTTAAATAGTTACATTGTCTAAATTCAGTTATTTTTTTCTGAACCTTGTTTTTAATAAAGTTTTAATTAGTACAGATTCATTACTTCTTTATATAAACATTTTTTTTTTAATGTTTATCAATTGATTATTTTTATCTATCTACATAGCATTCCAATTGTACAATTTGTGACTAAAATAGATTATAAAGGATCATATTTAAAGTAGTTTCATATATGTATATACAATCAAACTCTGCTAATACGAGAAGCAAGGTAATTATAAAATTTTCTTATGTTAACCGTTACTTGCAACACATATGAAGATGATAAAAATCCTAAAAACACATAATTAAACTAATTACTACTATTAATTACTCTAATTATATTAATGCTAAAAGTAACTTAATGTCATAAAGTTAACATAAAATATTCAATCTTACTTTGGTGAGTGTCATTTTCTTAAGACTGTTTTTTCTTTATACAAAACCACAGTACTGAAGTCAAAACATCTAAAGAACTGGTAATTCTGAAGGACATGAACAATGTAGAGTAATGCAACCAATCGCTTCCCTTTTTCCACTAAAAACTCCACTAACATTGCAATGGTCACTAAATTTTTTGAGCTATTGATTTTACTTATCCTTTTAATTTTTACAGTGTAATAAGAGACATGAAAAGGCTGGTTAATCTGTCCCAGATTACAGAGTTAAAGAAAGACGCAATTAAAGGTTTTCTTCTATGCCTCCTTCCTTTCTATGACTCAGTTGTAAATCTTACAAAGGAATGTTATTTAAACTGTCTTTATTTCAGCTTTCTTTCTTTCATTCTTTCAAGACCTCATTGCATTTCTTTGCATTTTCTTGGTTGTGTGTGTAGGGGGGGGGGGTCTACTTGAAAGTTGAAATTCTCTCTGGTAAAACAGATAAATTGTTACATTTTGACAGGCAGTTGTAATGTAGAAATATTATGGAGAGAGATCAGTGTTTCATAAGGAAGGATCTTTCCTAATTCTACCCCACTTTTTTCAGAAAATCACATTGAAATGAACAGATGTTTTCTCGTTATTAGCTGTGATCCTGCTTTTGTAGCTCGTAAAAATCTTAATATACTTTAAATGATGTAAGTTTTAACTGTGTCCTCATTTTAGCCGCACTCGTATTAAACAAGTTCGACTGTATATATTTTTAACCCATTAAAAATTTGAGGTTTTAACACACTTTAATGCCATTTTGAGACATTGTGGGGGCATTTTTGGTGCTGACAAAAGCTCAGCTTTTTTGTACGCTCTTTTATTTAACCTCACTTGGTCCATGTATGTAAAGATGGAATTACGTAATTGATTTTCCACTCACTTCCTGATGGGCTAAAATTATAAAAATTATGTACACATGTGTTTCTGGTGAACAATACAACATTTTAATATTTTTAGAACTTAATTATAAATTAATTTTAAGGCATTTTTTTTTTTTTTTTAGCCGGGTGCAGGTGAGAAATTGCTAAAAATTCTTTAGGGTTACAACTGTTTACTAGTTACCCCCCCCCCCCCCCCACAAAAAAAAAAACCAGTTAATTATGCAGCAAACTACTCGAGTAAAGGAAACTGCAACGGTGAGGTTATATATGTGCTGAATCATGACTGCTAAATTATGCCAACTGGCTGTGAAACTGCCACAATAAAACATTTTAAACACTGAAAAGTAAAAAAAAAATTATATAAAAAATAGTGTAATAATTTTTTTAAATATGTGCTTTTATCAATTAATAGTTTAATATTAATTAATTATGATTGTACATTGAGAAAACAATTTAAAAATCCTGAATAGATAGATTGAAAAATGCTTTTTTTTTTTTGTCCTTTTGCCATTTCTTAAAAAAAAAGAGCAAAAATTATATATGTTTTTAATAAATTCATTAGTTTGCGCTTTCTACCAAGCATAAATCAGAGTGACGAATTTCCCGTTATCGGGGCACACACCAAATTACTTATTGTAATAGAAAATTTTTTGGAATAACATAAATTGCAGTCATAAAATTAGGAAGATTTTTAAGATAAACATTGAATGCTTATAAAAAAGTGTTAAAAAAAAAGAATAATACTATTTTTGCTTTTATACGTATTCTTTTTTAAAATAAACCTTTCCATGAAACTGGTAGTTTATGCTAGTTGCACTAAACCTTTTTTTCTTGTGAGTTGCAAGCATAAATTTGCTATTTTAGGTTTTTTGAAAGAAGTATATGTGAATATATAACATATAAAGTAAATATCTATACTAATAAAATAAAGTTTCACTCTGTGTGTGTGTGTCTGTTAGCAATGGCTAGGAAAATCTAGCCCACCTAGAAGTCTTAAAATTTAGGTGTGGATAGTCCAAGGTTTGACCATGTGCACCTGAGTCTCAGATTTTTAATATTTTGATAATTACTCAAGATATTAATTAGAATATCATTAAACATCACATCGAAAATGCCATCTTTTAAATCAAAATGGCTAAAGAAAAGAACTGCTGTTATGGATTTGGAAGCAGAAATGAACAAATTTGAAATTATTTTACTAATTAGCGAATTTTAAGAAAACTAATTAAGATATCAATCTGAAAATTTCTGAACATATGTAAAAAAAAGTCTGCATCCGACTATGTGATTTTTGAAAAATTCAGCTGGTATTTTTTTCTTAATTTATGCAAAAATCTGCCGGCGCCAGTGAAAAAAATCCGTGAAAGTTTCAGACAGGGATCTGCTTTCATTAAAAACTGAACTACAAAGAGATCTGTTTCTCGGGTCGATCTCTCCTTTTAGTTTGCGAAAATGAAAGGAAGTAATTGCCAATTTTTACTAATGAACAAAAATTTAGATAACTAATTAAGATATAGATCTGAAATTGAGGATGGGAAGTGTTGACATTTGCCGGCTATTTTAGCGTGGCGTCTTTGTTATGTTCTAATTATCAGAAAATTTTAATTATTTTCTTAATGATCGTGTTAATGTAGGACAAGGTGGTTTTCTTAAACAAATTATTCGTTATATTAGCGGGTATGGGGAGGGAGGGAGGGGTTAATGCCTTGGTCTGAGATTGTTATTATCTCGGGCCCGGGCAACGGGTGGGTCGCTAGTATATATATAATTGAATATCTCAGTTATACACCAATAATTATAGATAGAAAATATAGTAAGATCCTGTGAACTTAAAAAGAGTTAATGATCAGTTAATTAAAAAAAAAAAAAAAAAGCATAATACAACAGTGCCTACTGTTGGATATTCAAATTCAAAATTAGATTAATATATATATATAAATTAATAACTTGAAATTTAAAATTTGGTGTGTTTTTCTTTCTTTCAACAGAATTTCTTTCTTCTGCAGATGTGGTATCATTATGAGAGCAGCAACAAGACTAATTCCCAGTCTTGTTTTAGCTCTTATGCCAATAACATATCTTTTTGCAATTAAAGAAGAAAGATAAATTAATTTGAAATGTTATGAATTAACTTCAGTATCTTTAAGAAATATTTTCAATTACCTTGAAATTAACCTATCCAAAAGTGTAAAATTTCAAAATTCAGAATGTGTGTACTTGTGTTTTAATTTTCCTTCATAGTTATAATTTATTTATTTATTTTTTAATCAAAAGACTGGTGTACCCTGCAGTTTTTCTTCCTTTCTATAATTTTTTTTAAAAAAATGCATTTGTTTATATATTTTGTGGAAAATATTGAAGAGAAATACCTTTTTCATAACCTGGGTTAATATTAATTTGAACATTTAGAATTGATATTTTTATAATAGGTGTTTTTTACATTGAATCAAAAAAAAAAAAAAACTTTTATTATGGGTCTTAATAGTATAAATATTAATATTTTTATACATTTTGATGATTAGTAAAATGAAGGAGTATAATCTGTAATGTTTTAAAATAATTTCTCCTTAAACTTAAATGTTTGAACATACTTAGGCTTATAAAATAATTAGAAGTCTGTAGAAAGATTAGAAATCAAATAGCTATGTCTAAGAATGTTTATCTTAGATTGTTGTTTTACTGCTCATGTGTAGCTGAAAATGTTAAATAATTCTGTAATTGTCGATCAAAATCTAAATAATAAAACTATATATAAGCATACTGCATTGACTGATAGTTTTAATATCTAATAGAAGGGGGGGGGGGATCATAAGTATGAGTGGACAAGAAATAGACAGTTTGTCTCAAATGGTATATCAGTTATGAAATTTAGCACATAGACTGACAATAATTGTTTATTTTTTAAACTTTAATTTATTAAATTTTTGTATTTATTTTCCCTTTGTGTTTACTGCATTCAATAGTTGTTTTCTAATATTAATCTTTAATAGTAATAATTTTGTACAGAGTATTTAAAGTTACACAGTGGACTCCCTTAGATCCTCAAAGCTTAAAACCAGAGGTTGTGTAGATTTTGGAATTTTGCAGATTTCTGGTCACTGTTTTGTTTACATTTTTAAACAGTAATTTTAATTTAATAATGCACTTAAAATTATAATGAATGCTTACAATAAAGTAAAATAATAATAAAAAAATTTAATATTAAAAGTAAAGGCCAAGAAAATAATTAATAATGCATAACTAAATATGCATAATGATGAGATACTTTTTACTTGAATTATTCAGTGAAACTCTCTTTATAAATATACACTAATAATTCATATCAAAATCTTAAAATAACAAAGTTTTATTTCATGTTTAGCCATACTTAATAGCCAAAAAGCTTGATTAATAAATAAATGTATTTAGTAAAAAGAAAGTGATCACCACTGATATCAGTGCTATCTTGAAATTTTTCAGGAATAAATTTATGCTTTCTTCATGATAAAACATGAGTTCAATCATATTACCCAGAATTCCATTTTAAAATGCATACAGAATGACATAAAAACCTAAATTTTTCACCTACATCTTAACTGCAAGTTTCATTGTTTACATCTGAAACTATGTGCGGATTTGAGGGAGTCTACTGTACATTGATTCACTATTTCACTTTAATGAATGGAATACATGTGGAATAACTTAGTATGAATACTCATGTTATGTCTTCACTGAATGAAAAAATCTGTATCAAAACTGTATGACTTTAAAAGTGATTTTTGTTTTAATTCTTTTCTGACTTGGATTTATATATATACTTATATTTCTATTTGTGTTAATATTCAAGTTATATATATTCTGGAAAACCTTTCTGATGAATCTCTCCGTTTTAGTTGTCAGTATTAATTGAAGGGTTCAAAACAAGAACAGCACTTGACCAAAATTTAAAATTTTCAGATAAAAGGAAAAAAACATCTCAACAAGTATTTTTTCTGTAGAACAACTGTAGAATTCTGTAGTTTATAATTTTTGCATGCTCTCTTCTAGTTTACATTTATGTATGTATGTGGCAGTCAAATCTTGTCACTCATTTTCACCCACTTCCTGTTAACATAGAGCTTTGAAATTTGGAATATATATGTATTCCTGAGGGCAATACAAAAACTGGACATTGATTTTTAAAAAATTCGATCCCTAAGGGGACAACGTCGTCCACAAAACTTGTATTTTCCCCATAGAAATAACGGTGCAATTGTTTAATATTAATTGAAAAAAAAGCTCGATTGTTGCAACATTCATCTATTTTAATCACATTGTTGCCCACATCATTACGACATCAGTATTTATATGAAATATAATATATTAATGAGTATGTATTGATGAATACATATGAATACAATGAGTATTTGTTGAAAGTATTAATGACAAGGTTACCACAATAGCACCAACTTGGCGACATATAGCCAAATTTGGCAACAAAAATAATTTGACATATATGAAGTCATTTTGGCAATAGCTGGCTAATTTTTGAAATTCTTATTTAAATTCATTAATCTTCCATAATCTTCTTCCATTAGCATAGCCTACTATTTTCTGTAAAGTGCCATAAGGCAAAAAAAAAATAAGAAAACATGTAATTTTTTTTAAAAGGCCATTATTATTCTATGTTTTTTATAGAAAACTGTCTCATCTCACATTGAGGACAGGGATTGTTCCAGTGAGACCAGTATGGAATACAGATAATTTTAAGCAGCTTAAATTTTCACTTTAAAGAATAGTAACAAGGGCAAAATCTCGAATTTGGGGGGAAGGGGAGGGGAGATCTTGATGCTCTGAAAAAGTGTTCCTCCCTTTGAATTCATCACTGAGTTAAGCAGCTTCAGAGCACCATGTTTAACATTGAGCAAAACAAAATTGTCAACTTTTCTGAAACATCTAGAGTTCAAGTACATGGAAATCCAGAACTCTGCACACTATACACATTAATTGTTTTAGAAAAACACATGCACTTCTTTACGAAATAGGAAACTTTTGATTTGTGGGATAAATTTTCTAGGAATTCTCTGATCTTTTCATCATATTTCTCTATTTTAAACAAGATATATTTTCCTATGAAAATAGGTTTTCTATATACAGCAGATTCTGATTGGCAACCACTGTTTCTTTTGGACAAAATTGAAAAATATCATTAACTTTACTTCTGATAATTGGGCCAGCTGATTTAGCCAAAGAAATCATTTTATCTTTTATGTTTGACATATTCCATACTTGGATACTCAAGTAACTAGACTTAAAAAAAAAAAAAAAAAAAAAAAAAAAATCAAAATATGGCCATAACAAACTGTGCTTTTAAGTCTTACCAGTGTGAACTATGATTAAATGCAGAGAAAATGTAAATATTTTAATTTATCAGTTTCAAAAATTAAAGTATCTTGCATTTATAAATGTGTTATAAGGATATTTTGAATATTTATATATTTTTTCTTTTTAATTCAAAAATGCATCATGATTTTTGAATTTATCCTACTGCTTTTGAATAACCTTAGAAATTCCTGATATTTTATGTCAATGCTCTTTAAACTGTTAAGAAAAGTTGGCGATCCTAGAATGATAATTTTATGCTGTTAATTCATTTTCATGATTTTTGACAAGTACTGTTTTTTATTTGTTTGTTTTGAATCCTTCAATTATATTTTATAATATGAAAGATAAAGTTTGTTTTATGAAGTTTTGAATTTGTTTTAATCTATATACTCTATTACTACTGTGATTTTAAGTATTGCATACGTTCATGTCAATTAGTGGAATATTATCTACCATTTTAGCATCTGTCAGTTAACTTATTTGTTTAATTTTCAAACAAGTTGTCTTTAAAAATTTGCTTAAATTTTATGCAGTGTAATACAGTGGTTCCCAAACTTGTGCGCACACACACACATACACATATATATATATATATAGCAGAAATGTTGTTGCTGTCAATATATTAATATTCATTTCAAAATTATAAATTATCAGTGTCTACTTGATGACATCACAACTGTTTTCTCACTCAGCTCAATTTTGTGCAGGTTCCACATGCACTTCCCTAGCTATTATAGTTGTAAACCAGAAGGACCCGTGCGAAGCTTTCGCACTACATTTTTAAAGATTATTTCCTGGTACGTTTTAGCAGTAATTTTTAATTAACTGATTTTTTTTTTTTTTTAAACAAACAATGCGTTTTAACGAAATGTGAGTGTACTTTGTCGGAAACTTGTTCAAAAACTTTTCGAATGGTACCTTATTGATTATTGTATGTTTTGTTTGTGTATAAGAAAATGGGAATAGATTGCCAGAAAATTTGTTGCCAAATTTTCTTCTCTTGCCAAAGTGATTTTTCTAGGTTGCTAAAACCCATGTACTGAAAAAAAAACTGAATTATAAAAAAATTGAACACTGAATGCATTCATATGAAAGCCTTTCCTCAGATTTTGCAAAACTGTTCCAGAAATGTCTTAAATACATAAATAAATATTTGGTGCACCATTTTTATGCAAGCCTATGAGAGCTTAAACATGAGATGTCCAAGCTTTATCGTATGGCAACCATTTAAGTGACTTCAGACTTCTCTGGCATATTAACAGCTTAATGAAATATTAAAAAATAAATACTTACAATTTTTGTAAATCCTAATGAAATGTATATCTAATTGAAAGATAATCCTTAAATTATGTAATCTACTGGTGCTTCAATACAGTACGCATATACACAGCCATGATGATTAAACAAAGATAACGAAGAAACAATAGGTGACGCACGTGTAAAAATTAAATAAACACCCGATTAAAAGCTCAATATTTTTTCAAAAAGTACGTGCAAGAGATAAATTAACAATCGTATTTTAAATGTATTAGAGGATGACGTCATCCAATAATGCAGTATTTTATTTTTGTGGCATTTGAGAAAACTTTCATTTCATTTATGAAAACAATGTCGATTTAATTTTTAATTAACAGCAATTTTTAATTGAAAGACATGTTTTTAAAAAATGTAAATGTACTATGTCAGCAGCCTGTTCAAAATCCTTTCATATGGTATCTCATTCGTCGTTCTGCGTTTCGTATTTCCTTAGAAAGTGGGATGTTGACAGGAGAAATAATATATATGATAGTTTTAGCCATCTGCTGTGCACATATCTTAATAAGGATGTGTAATCATTTAATATCAGCTAACAAATAAATGAAGATTAGTATTAAGAAACATGCCAGTTTTCAAATTTTTATTCTGTATTATGCTTTGCATATTAACTCGTCCAATGCTATAATATACGGCATACAACACTTCTGTAATAAGCCGAATGCTCGTGGCATATATTGCAGATAGATCTTTTTTACTGTTTTTATCATGGTTGATATATTTTATTAGCTTTATATTGTTGATATATATATTTAAACATTTCATTATTTCCTGACTTTGAAAATATTTCACTAAATTTTTAAAGTAATAAGATAACGAGATTAAGTTAAATTAATCATTAAAATATATCACTAAATTTTCACAGAAAATGTTTTTGTTTTATATTTTATATAAAAATCTTTAGTACATAATTTCTCTTTGTGCCAAAAATAACTTGGACAAGCTTTTGGGTCTTGAAATGCTTCCAGACCATTAAAGATTAAAATACTCTAGTTTAATTTTTTTATCCATTCTATGAACATCTTCTGTCATGACACTGCTCTGAAAATAAGCTGCAAAATTTGCTCAGGCTAAATCTCCTTTAAATTTTTGTAAAAAAAAATTGTATCTTTCTCCTCTTCCCCCTCCCCAACCACTCTCTGTGTGTATTCATATTTATTTATACATCTACATATTTATATGTAAATTTCAAAACAGTTTTTAGCTCATTTGATGGTTTAATGTGATTGAATTCTGTTATTGTTGTTTTATTTATAAACTTTAACAAAAAAAAAAAAAATCCATATTTAGGAATAAAGTATTCAATAATTTCATTATCAGGTCTATACTGTTTTAAAGTGAGACAGAGAGAGAGACCAAATGTTTTATTACGCTAGTGTACGAAAAATTCTCAGTAGGACAAAATAAATAAATGATCATGAATATGCACAATCTTTATGGATAAAAAAAAGCCCCCCCCCCCCCCCCCCCTTCCATGCAAGAGTTGTCAATTTTTTTTTTTTTTTTTTTATCAAAGCTGCTTTAAACAAAACAAAAAAAAAAGTAAATCTTTTCAGACAATTATTTTCTATGAAATGTACTGATTTTTCTTGTTGTTACTTATGCATAATATCCCATCATGTACTTTCACAGCCACAATATTGTTGGGCATAACCTAATTATACAACATTTAGCTTCTTCAAATGTTATGTTTGAAACTTTAAAATAAAAAAAAATAATAGTTAAAAACTCATTATGAGTAATAATACCGTGAGTAAAGATAATAAACACATTTTGAATTATTGTAGCATGATGATTCAGAATCATCAATTTCAAAAAAATTAATTGGACACAATACAAAATAATAAAAATGGTAAGAGAAAAAAAATATTCTGTTTTTTAAAAATGGTATTTTGTATAAAGATAACATACAGCCAGCCTATAAAAATGAAGCAATAGAGGTAAAGGAAATAACTATATTCTCATTTTAAGGTGATAAAAGGCAATAAAAGATAATCTATTTTTGGAGAAAACTTATGTGTAAAAGGGAATTTTTTTAATATACCTATTTATCCTTTTTTTTTTACAGATTGTGTAGAAGATTTAAAATTTAGTAACCTGTTCTACATTTTTTTTTTATTTTGATTTAATCTAAACAAGATGGCTTCTTTTACATTTTGGCTTCTGAAATAATAAAAAAAAGTTCTTTAAATTTTACATTATCGAAATCTGCTTGTTTTGATGAAAACATATTTTGTTATGCCAATTTATATATTGACTGTTAATTGTAGATTTTCTTCACATATAATAACTGACCAAATAGGAGGTAAAAAAGAAAGGAGTTTTTAATGTAATTTTTGAATTTACAGTTGTTATTTAATGGTGCCACTGTATGCTGATTGCCAGGGTGTATAGTTTGGGAACCTCTGGTTTAATCTTTAGATCTGATATGCATTGATTTTCAGATTAATTTGTGTTCAGTAGTGTCCAAGAAATTGATTATCCAGACAATCAACTTTTATTTAAAATAAGGCTGTAATGCAAAGTTAAAATCTAAAAAGTGTATTGAAATTTAATTATGTGATATTACGGTATCAAACAAAAGTTTTTAAATGATGAATTAAGAATTCTATATTATTTCATCACTCCCGTATGCCTAAAAAAATCCTTCACACTTATTGCATTTTTATGTCATTGGGAAAAAAGTAAAATGGACACAATTATAATATTGTAGAGGATGATAAAAATATTTAGTAAACATATACAGTATAAAAAAGGTTGTTTTACAAACTTCAGTAATATACTTAAAATTTATGTATAATGAAAAAAATATTAGGAATAGCTTGTTGCTTACTATATTAAATTTTAAATATTTTTTTCTAAATTTTTTTTATAATTTGAAATTGTTCAATTCATCCTTTTAACTGATGTCTGTGTAATCAATTTTCTGCTGTATTTACTAATCAGTATTATTCAAACTATTTTGTGTTTTCCTTTATATACGTAATATAACACATAGAAGTTTTCTTCAGTATTATTTTTGAGTTCTTGTAAACTATGTATGATTTTGTACATTATCTCAGCTCAGTATGTGTATCATATTTATTTATATATTTATTAGGGTACTGTCCATATTTCCATGAAAATTTTTGGTATGCTGGCTACTATTCCTGATCTGGGCTGGTCAGTCAGCTCTTGTGGGCTTAAAATAAAGGCTTCAAACCTCTTTTTTTTTTTTTTAAACCATCCTAGTTCAGCTAAATTAAACTATTTTGTGTTATTTCTGGCTCTTAAGTTCACTTAAAAATAACTATTTTGATTCAGTGCCAGTTATTTATTTTACCAGGAATGTTTTTTCTTTCTTTCTTTCTTTTTTAATTAATTAATTATTATTATTTTTTTTTTTTTGGTAGGGTCTGATTAGAAGACTTTATTACAATAAATGGCTAAAAGATGTAATGCTTAAATTAATAAAAAAAATCATGGCAATTTTATCATTTTTTGTTCCTTAGGTCTTTCCATAATTTTACAGAATTCTTGATTTAATATAAAAGGTTAAATATTTATAGTCAGCTTCTTAATTACAGTTTAAGGAATTATTTTTAGACAAGATATAATCTTGTCTAAAAATAACTCTACCCCTTAAATTAGAGAAGAAAACAATTTTCTTGGAATTGGCTCCATTCTTGGGGTTGGTACTTTGCGTAGATGTGTTAGGATGGCACTGTTCATTATTACACTTTAGTTAAAAAATATTACCATTTTTCCAGTGTAATTAGTTACATTATACATAATTTCTTATTTAAGCTGTAGCATGTCTTATATAAAAAATTTAATGATCAGAAGTAAATGATATCAATATCTGTTACATAATTGAAATTTGAAAAATAAAAATGTAATTCAGATTTAGTATAAATTTTTGTCTCACAAGATTTTTTTTTTTTCTGGTATGAAGCTCTGGCATAAAATGACACTAGTTCTACAAAACTAATCAACCATCCAAAATATTTTAACTAAAATTCAAATTGCTATATATGCAATGTATACTATTGTACTTCAGTGATTTTATTTCAATTGTTATTGTGGTTTAGTTAATGTACTATGTTATTTAGTGTGACACTTTTTTTTTTAACTGTCAAAGTTTGAGTTATGCATTTGAACTTTGTATTTTCAGAAAAAGCATAGTTGTAATTATATGATGATGGGAGAAAAAGATGATGGTACTTATTTTTAATTCGGTTTTTGTTACATCTGGTAAAAATTGCATTAAAAAATATGATTCTTTGAAACATTGATTCGTTTTATTTATTGTATTTTTCATTATTCTTTTCTGTGATTGTTTTATCCAATTTATTGGAGCAGTCGAATATCGTTAACATGAAATTGCTTTACACGAAACAATACTGAGGTCCCATCAGATAAATCTGAAAATCAATGTTAATTTCGTTTAACATGAAATAGAATTTCGCAAAATTGCGAATTTTTTTTTTTTTTTTTTTTTTTTTTTGCTTCAAAGTTAAACATGATTCCTTATGCGAAATTTTCCATATTTGAAACTTATATGTCACATCCTCTTATTAAAAATGGAATTTTTTCACAGTTTGAAAATAACCTGAAGTGTAAAAGGGTTTCAGAAAATGGTGAAATGCTGAATTCCTGTCTAATCCCTGTTTTTCTTAATCTTCTGATATGCGGAATTTTTTCCACACTGACCATATGATCGGTCACAATGAAAGTTTAGGTGAAGGAATTTCTTTTTTGAAAGTCATTTGACTGTTTTGGCAATGCCATAAACCGGGTTTCTGAAATCCTCTATCTTCAATTGAAAGAAGTAAATATCTCTACTTCATTGCCTCACTAACATAATTGAATCTCTGTTCGTAGTTACTGTATAGAATTAAAAATAAAATAAAATGTAAGTAATCCAAAGCATTTGAGATGATTCTCGCTTTTAATTATGAGTAATATCATTAATTTCAAATGAATTTTCAACTGTTATTTAGAATTTATTTATGAATTTCACTCACACGAAAATCGGAGAGAATAAAAAAATCAACTCTCTAGATTCCACCTGCTGCCACCTGTTGCTGTCTAGATGAAGTAAAAATAATTTCTTTTGCAAAAAAAGTCTATAATCAATTAAAACTGTAAAAATGTTTCAAAAATCTGTTTGATTAAATGTTATTAAGTGATACTCAAGTACTCTAGGAAAAAAATATATATGCCTGTTTTTTTTGTGATTGTAGGAAATATATGTCTATGCCAATAATAAGCAAAATGCCTTTAGCATTTACTTCAATGTTAAAATTCAACATTTTAAACTAGTTCTTTATTGTATTAATTTCAGTAACTTAAAAAATATATTTAAGTATTCTTATGAAAAAAGATAAAATCTATACTAATAAAAGAAAGTTTCACTTTGTGCGTCTGTCCACGATGGCTAGTGAAATCTAGCGTACCTAGAAGTCTGAAATTTTAGGTGAGGATAGTCCAAGGTCTCTCCTGGTGCACCTGTGCCTCAGAATTTGAATATTTTGAAAATTAACCTAAATATTAATTAATAAACCCTTTAAGCATTGCATCAAAAAACTCATTAAAATGTGCTTCGAAAATGGCTATTTTTATTGTAACTGCAAAAGAAATTACTGTTTTGATAATTCCAGACAACGTAATATTCTCATTTTCACTTATCCTCGAGCATTAAAAAACTACTGGAGGTATCGATTCGAAACTCACGGTACACACGTAGTCAATTTTTGTCATTCCAAAAATTTAATTTTTTGAAATTTGGACATAATTTTTCTTTATTAGCTCTCTTTATTCTCTAGCCAAAAACTGACCAGACTTCCAATCAGACCCAGACCGGAAAAGAGGATTACTGTAAATGCGGGTTTGCCATGTCCAAAGTCAACTCGTTTTTTGAAACACGTCAAAATAATTACTCTACATCCATGAAAATTTGCAAACATATGTAAAACTAAATCATGAAGTGAGTGAAACAAAATTCATAACAATTGACCTGTAACATTTAAAAATATTAATTAAAAACTCATTAATGAAAATGGAAAACAAATTTATATCTATTCCAAAAGGACACCTGCGCTTGATTCGCACATGTTTTGATAAGTTCAGTGGAAGAAATATTCTCATTTTCACAATATAAAATGGCAGACTAGGGGCTTTCAGCTGTCTGTAAATTTTTTTAAAATATTGCATTAATTGATTTGAAAATTATACATCTAAGCATATTTTTCAACGACGAATCCAGAAATCTAATTTTCACAATGTTGAGAATATAAGATCCTGAGAGATGATTTTAAAAGAAATTACTCTGATCACTTAAAAATAATTTTTTTTTAACGTGTCAGTTCTCGATGAGACATCACGTCGCTTTCTGCGGAAAGAGATAAATTGATAATTTTTATAGGCTATAGAAAATTATTAAAAATAGTGGATTTTGGTATTTCAAAGTTATGCATTCTTGCTTAAAATGGGCTGGGAAATCAGAGTTTCAAAAAACTTTTGAATTCTGCCCATAATTTTTTATTTTAGCAAAATCTTGATTTTTGTATAGAAAAAGAAATAAAAAGCTAAGGGTTTTGCTATTTCATTTAAAATTATCTCGGGTTGCATGGGTCAGATCACAATACGGTTTGGTTCATTCAACTCAATATCGATAGAACTTACCGATTTTAGTTCAGAGTTTCACCACCAGGGGGCACTTTCCTATTTCTGGTTCTATGGGCCGATAATGACAGAGTATGGTTCATTCGACCCGACATCGATAGTCTTATAGATTTTAGTCATCTTCATATAGAACAGATTGCGCATCCTGGCAGTGGAAGATGGAACTACAGGAGTAGTTCAATTCTCGGGTTCTATGGGCCTGATTATGATGGGGGCTTGGCTCATTCGACTTGATATCGATAGCCTTAAATATTTTAGTTGCACTTTCTACCGCCTGGAGACGTTTTCCAATATTTGGTTCTATGGGCCCATTACAAAGGGATTTGCCTCACTCGACTCCTATTTCGATAGCTTTACAGATTTCAGTTATGTTCATATAGATTGTTACTATACAGATTGTTATTACAATGGGACTGGGCAGGTCAGCTAGTTATGAATAAACTAGTCAGATGTGCCAATCGTAAAACTTTCTCTCATCTCATACTGGTTTCACATACACCAAAACTGAATTAGCACCAATTTATATCAAGGTCTAACTGAATCTAAAGTTTTATTAAATTCTGTGCATTAGTTCTTGAGATATGACTATGGCTAAAGTCTTGTAAATCCTGAAAAAAGTAGCATTGCAGTACCACTTGTTGGGCTATGTGCACGAAAACGTAATCAGCATTCATTTATGTCAAGGTCTAAGATAATCTGATGTTTGATGAAATTCTGTGCATTAGGTCTTGAGATATAGCTATCGTAAAAAATGTAGCATAGCAGCGCCACCTGTTGGTCGATTTACACCAAAAACTAATTAGCTCTAATTTATGAGGGACTAACTAAATCTAAAGTTTTATTAAATTCCATTCATTAGTTCTTGCAGGGATGGAAAATCTGCTCCAAACTGCTCCAATTTTGATTTCCTGCTACATTCTGCTCCAAAAATGGCATTTTTTTAAAATTCAGCTCCAATCTGCTCCAAAAATGGCAATTTTTTTAAATTCTGCTCTAATCTGCTCCAAAAATGTAAATTTCTTAATCTAAAAAATTAGATTTTTTTTTTTTTTTAGAAAAAATAACTTCATATTAACTTTATATAGGCTTGACAACACACTGCTATGATGCATGTAGCTAAGATATGCAGCATCATTTAAGTTAAAAAAATTATCTCTAACTGAATAATGGATTATACTACCTAATCATTGTCTTACATTTCAGTTTTTATAATATAACATATCTTAATCCAAAGAGGATCACTCCAAAACACAGCTGTTGTACCATCTATCAAAAATAAGCATTATTGAAAAGACTGTTCTCAAACAAAATATTTTTACCCCCTCAACAATGCAGAAACTTTTGACACATCCACAAACTATTTTTAGATGTAAAAGCAGGAAATTGGTAAGGCATGACTACTGAAGTAATTTAAAATTGAATAGCAGTTTTTGATAAATATCACATCTTATGCTATAAGTAATTTTTGAGGCATAAAGACCTTTACAGAACTGTAGCGTCCTAAAATTGAGTTAAAAATGCCCACTTTTATAACAACATTATAAAAAATAATCTTTGTTTTTATTGAAAAATAGAAAAAGCTATTTGATTTCAATGCTAAAACATAAGTTTGTTCTACTACAAAACCATTAAATTCGGATACAGAACTGCCAATTTATTCTGATACAAAAACAATTTTTTTATTCTCTACTCCTATATTATGAGATGTCAAATCAGCAGATTTGTTATTACTATAATTTAGCCAAAAGATTGGTTGCTGTCATTCTTTAGCAGTGGACTGAATGTCATGAAGATTGTAAAAAACAAATTGCATGAAATCAACAATAATACTGTTGATATAGAAGCATGCACTATTCACAAAGTCCACAATGCATTTGGCCACGATTTTAAAATGTGTCTTATTGACTTATACTACTTTTTAAAAAGAAAACCACTGTGCAGTCTAGTGATTACTCACAGTTACAGGTATCGGTTGGGTTACTTAAATTTACTATCAAATGTTTGTCATTTGCCAAAAAATATACAATAATTATTGTAAGTAAACATATTTAACTTGTTACATTCTGGTTTTAATTTAAATCCATGCAGCCTTTTCCTAAAATGTTAGATAAGTCGAATTATTTTTAAATTTCTAAAAGGATGTAAAACATTTCTTGTCAGAATATGGTATATTTATTATGTATTATTAGAATGTGGAAAGTTAATTCATCCGTTATAGTCATATTACTACAAATTTTGAAACTCTCTAAGATATTTTTTTTCTTGTTTTAACATTTATTACATTTTATACTGTTGAAATTGTATATATGCACTATGTTAAAGAAAAGTTCATTAACAAAGCTTATTTACTTTTAATTTGGAGCTGCTACAAAACATAATTAACCCACTCCAAAATAATAATTGACCTGCTCCAAAACTAGCATTTACTGCTCCAAAACTGCAATTTGACCTGCTCCAAACCTGCTACAAAAATGGATTTTCAATTTTCCACCCCTGTTCTTGAGATAGAGCATCCATCAAATTTTTGTCACATACAGATAGACATTTTCTAAAAACAATTAAATTGTTTTCAGGACCTTCTAAAACATATAAATTTTCTCAATCAATCTGTTGAAAACCAGAAGTAAAAAATTTTCATGAATCCAATACTTTCTTGTAAAGATACAAGAAAGTAAAAAAGGCAAAGACAAAATTACTATCTCCGTCCCCACCTCTCAAAAAATCTTTTATTATTATTAATTTTTTAATTTGTTGCATTTTGTCTATCGCAAGATTTATCAAAGTAAATGTCTTAAATGATGGTCTTCAAATAATAAAATAAAGCAGTAAATTAACAACAAATTTTTAAGTGGTTTTTAATTATTTATCTTATTTGGCAAAGAAAAAAAAAATAAATATTTTATTATAATTTACAAATTATTAAAATGCAATAAAAGTTTAATAGTAATTAAAAAAAATCTTTATTTTGTTAATAAGAACTTATATTTTCAAAACATTTTTAATTGGGACTTAAAATGGCCTAAAGAGGACGCTAATCGCAATTTTTGGTACAGAAAAAATTTTTCCTTTTATTATTGCTAAAGTGCCATTGAAATCATCATTTATTGTAAATGTGTTTGAAAGTGTTAGATATTTAAATTCAGATCATTTTTACCTTTTCATATAAACACAGAACACCAATATCACATGAAATCTAAAATTGTGCAGAAAAATGATCATGAACAAATTAAAAATACATGTAATGATGTAATACAAGGGGCTTATACAGGATTTTCCTGAAGCGAGAAGTTATATCTTTTTTCCACCAGATGGCCTATTCTCCGTTTGGGTTTGAGGCTATGATTTCGGAAATGTTTCCTCAAAGCACATGACTCAACGTCACAAATATATGGTTCGTTTTTCTGGCTACGGTCGCGATATACGTTATACACAGCCAAATCACAGTATGACGTCACGAGTATGAGATCAACTTCTCAGAGAATAGAGATCAAATTTTGAATAAGCTTATGTGTAAAAAAATATGTGCTTACGTTTAGAAACACATTTTACCGACAAATTTAAAGCTGATTTGTTGGAATTAACTACCATTGTTTCCATTTGAAACATGCCTACACCCTACTGTGTTCCCCATTCTAAAAAAAATTATAAACAAGAACGAAAAATCATGCGTCAAGCATAGATTATGTAAACTTTCCAACACTTCCAAAATAATTTTACAAATCATTACCGTTTAATAAGCTGAAAGATAACAGCTAAGTAAACACTTTGGAAAACGCATAACATATTTAAAAACGTAACTTCAGGAATTTCCAACATATACAATATTCGGAAAAATATCCGAACACTTTTATTCAGCCTTGTATAGGATCTATTGATTTGTGTATATACTACATAGGATGCTAAATTTTAGTTTAGTTAGGAAACTCATAGCAGAGTTTAAAATTATCCTTCTGGAGTTTCTGTCAATAAACGGAAATGTGTTCGCGAACTTTTGTGCTGCCCTGTATAGGATCTACAGAATTTATGCACACCAAGTAATAGACAAAAAGTGAGTTAAATTTAAAATCGCGTTCAGCAACTTAAAACTCACTTCCAGGAATTATTGTTAACAGACAGTAGAGAATTCTTTTGTGTGTCCCTGTAAATGAGAGATGACACACAATATTCTGTAGTAAGCCTCTTGTAATGCACCTTAGGGATATATATCAATTTCAATACGTTTAAAATAGTGAAACATTATTTAATTAAACCGCAAACAATTTTTCTCCATAGACGTAATGTAACGGAATTCTTTTGACTGTCCCTGTAAAGTAACTATAAGTGCTATGCACACCATATTCCATATTAAGCTTCTTGTAATGCACCTTAGTGATATATATCAATTACAACGTATTTGAAATTGTGTAACATCATTCAAATAAACTGCAAATGATTTTTCCCCATAGACCGTAATGTAACGGAATTCTTTTGAGTGTCCCTGTAAAAAAACTATAACTGCTACACACTTCCGTTGAAATAGGGAACATGCTATAGATAACGACAATAACATATAAAAATTGCAGGGCAATCCGAGCATTTTTACTGGAGTTAGAATACGGCCAGACAAAACCGAAGTCATAAACACTTTTCAATTAGGTTGGAAAGTGTTAAAAAAGGCCTTCAGTTCATATATTTGGTTTTCCAAAGAGTGAAGAACTTAAGAAAAAATGGATGCATGCAATAAAGCGTGAAAGTTTCATTCCTTCACAGTATAGCAAAGTAAGTTCCTAAAGCTTTTCATTATTATCATATTTGTAGTATATTAATATTAATTTAGGGAAATGTTTAAGGGTTATCCAGGTTATTGAAAATATAGCATTTCGCAATCCCCATCCATTCGGGATCAAAATTTAATAAAAGTGACTTGCACTGTTTGATTCGCGGATCATCTGTACATAAGTTATATTGTATACTTAAAATTTAGCATATAAGTTTGTAAATAGCATCATTTATCAGTGGTTTGGGTGAAATTCATGCCTGTACATGTGCAGTATTTTGAGATTATCTTCCTGCATATTTTGTCAATGTTAGTTATTGAGACTTGTGACCTTTTGTTGTTGAAAATTTTGATTGTTTATGAAACCAAAACTCGCTATTCCATAAAATTTTCATTACCTTTTAATCACGAGCGTACTATATTTTGCATTTGTTGAAAACCTTTTTAAGGGAAGAGTTCCGTATCCTGTGCACGTTTTTTTGGCGAATTGATTTTGCCGATAAATGTTTGATGTGGTTGTTGCGATCTTCAGCCTTTGGAGTTGTTTTTTTAACTACTGGGATGGACTTTAGCTACATGACGTCATGCGCTTTTGGCTTCATTTTGTTTTTTTTGCCAAACATGCCAACCAGCACAGGATATGGAACTCTATTTTTAAAAAAATTCTCCTTTTTAATTTAAAAAACTGTGAAATTTGCTGATATATAACTTGTATTGATTTTTAAGGGTACAGCTGTCGCAGATGCACCGGGGTATCTTTATGGTCCACAATGGCGATTTTATGCATGAGTAACCCGGCGACATAGGCGAGATTTTCCTTTGTATGGCAACCCATTAGAGCAGTTTGCGTGTGTTTTATATTAAATTAAAAACGGTGTATTTTATAATAAATTAAGCATTTTGTATCTTTTATAATAAAATAATTTGTGTGGCTTTATAATAAAAATTTGTGTATTTCATAATAAAATAAACTGTTTCATAATAAAAAAGTCATTCCAGCCTGTACTGGGAGGAAAAAATAGCTTTCCTATATCTTCGTTTTAAAAGTTTAGCTAATATTACTCGAAACAGCAAGCTAAAATGCAAAGAACCTGATTACAGAAGATTTGTTAATACTGAATTTGAATAAGAAATTTGCTAAATTAGTGGCCTATAGCCAAGTTCGCTTCATTTATAGAGCCTTATTTTGGTCGACAAATTTGGCGATATTTTGCCAAATTTCACCACATTTGGCGCTAACGGATATGAATATATAGTTTTATGCGTATGATTGAGAAAATGATTACAACAATGAAAGATAATAATTTGCGAGAAATTGCGTTCACTAAAACTCATAAATTAATCCCAGATTTGTTTTAATCTGCTGTCTTGTTTCAAAATGTCAATGGACTTTACCCACGAATGGCAACACCCATGCCGCAGCGGGTATCTACCCTCCGAAAAAGACTGTTTATTGGATGAAGGGGAAGCAGTGTTAAAATGTTCTGCACGCCTATTGGTGTTTTTCTTCTGAATACCCGCGGCTGACGTCACATGGGTAAAGTCCATAGACAACAGTACTGGATCGATTATTTATAGCCTTCAAAGTACATTTTTTTTCTTTTTTAAATACAAAAATTGCGGGGAAATCGAGACCTCCATCATGTATTTGGTTATTAGATAGCTTTCAATACAAAAAGTATAAAGCTACCTATTGCAGCCGTTCGAAGGAAAGCAATTCCAGAAAATTTCGATCACCGATCATGACCCCCAGACCCCAAAACCACACTCCGTTCAAATGTTGATTTATATATATAGATATATCCATATATATATATCTGACCTATGTCATACGATAACGCTCGTATTTATAAATTAATTTTGATGAAACTAATTGTGTGTATTAAGCTCACCAATGCCTCGAACGAGTTTGTTGGCCAGCTTGATCTGCCGTCTTGTTTTATCTTGTTAAAACTAAAATAAATGTACAAAAAAGTTAAAAATTCAAATTTATTTTTTGCTTAAGTGTTAGGCCTTGATGCAAGGATTCCAGAGCATTTTTTGTTTTACCTCTATCTTAAAAAATGGCTGAGATAGAGCAGTTTGAAATTCTAGGGAGGCTGACATTTAGAAACAAGACCAGTACATTACATAAAGTCCTTACGGCCTGTACCGGGAGGAAAAGGTAGCTTCCCTATATCTTCGTTTTAAAATTTTAGCTAATGTTTCTCGAAACAGAAAGCTAAAATGCAAAGAAACCCAATTACAGAACATTCGTTAATAAATACTGAATTTGAATAAGAAATTTGCCAAATTAGTGAAATATAGCCAAGTTGGCTTCATTTATGAAGACTTATTTCGGTCGCCAAATTTGGCGATATTTCGCCAAGGCTGGCGAGAATTTGGCGCTAACGGATATGAATACATAGTTTTATGCGTATGATTGGGAAAATGATTACAACAATGAAAGATAATAATTTGCGAGAAGTCGCGTTCACTAAAACTTATAAATTAATCGTTGGATTTTTGTAATGTGCTATTTTGTTTCAAAATGTCTGCCACCCTAGAATTTCAAACTGCTGTATCTCAGCCGTTTTTTAAGATAGAGGTTGTTGATAGAGGTTGAGAGATTTTTGTTGTCAAAAATTGTCCAGCATTCACTTCAAACGAATCACATCCCGCTAATTGCGAACGCCAGTATTTTGAAATCAGGTTGTAACAGCTACCATGGTCGATTACTCCTTGAGAGTTGGTTCACTCAATTGCGATCGCAGACGTTGAATGAAGCTCGTTCTGTCCCTAATGAATATTATCTGTTTTTAAAATAACTTCAACTTTCCTTGATTTCAAACCTTTCCTTTTCCTTGTTCTGTGGTTTGTTATGCAATAGATTGTTTTTGTACTGATGATGCCTTGCGTGTCGCTTGGCGAAACGTCTACTATTTTGTATTTTTAACTGTTTTTAAGTATATATTTTTTTTATAAATTTTTATTTTATGTGTACTCATGTCTGTCTTAAATTATTTTAATTGGTGTTTTTATGCAGTTTATTCGAAAAAATAATTTTGAATAAAAATGGCCGCTTGGCATATGAAAAGCGATGCGGCATCCCGGAACTGTTGAGGACAGTCACATGACTTACAGTTTTATTATAGAGATTATTAGATTATATAGAAATATTAGATTATATAGAGATTAGATTATTTAGAAATTAATTAGATTATATTACTATAATATTTATTATATTACAGTTATAAATTAATTAGATTATATAGAAATTAATAGATATTATGTAAGAAACCAAGTTCAACCAGAAATGACTTAAGAAGCGTTCGGTTTAACAACTAATCAGGAAGCGTTAAAGTCCCAATCGTCGATCGGCGGTGGACAGGGAAATTATGCGATTGCAACTGTCCTATAGGGTCCTGCTTGCATCGCGGCTAGAGCTCCTATACTAGGAGTCTAAATCGCGGCCAACGAAATACACGGCTCTGCATGACGTTTAAAACGTCACACGGTTAGGATCGAGGCTAACGAAAAAGAAAGGCTACCGTGCCTAGAAGTAAGTAGTGTGCTTATCGCCAATACAACCGCAATAAAAAAAATGTCCCTAACAGGAGGAAAACCAGATTCTCCGCGAGAGGGCGTCGAGTTCCCACCACCGTTATTAACGTTTGAAGTTTCATTTAACAGGCTTGATCCTAATGTTAGTTTCAATGTAATTAATGCTGTATTTTCAAACAAACTATACGAATGTTTCTATTTCTATAATATTTTAAAGTAAACATATATTATGCCTGTTTAATGATAAATCAGTATGGATTCTGCAAATACTAAGAAAAGAAAAGCTGATCGAACATGCTCCGAGCTTAATTTCTAAGAAAAAAAGTGCCGGAGCCCTAATATTCTGCGGTACTAACACGCCCCCCCCCCCTCACCGTCACTCCAGTCTGCCTATTTATATTTCATACATTATCTTCAAAATTTAAAATACTTTTTTTTTAGCAAAATAAAAATAATTAAATTGCGTATACTTAGATATCAACTGCTCCATTTTTTAGTTATTACTACTTCCAAATAGAAACCTTTGCTTTACCTAATCTTAATGTTAATTAATCGCAGAATTCTGCGATTAAATAAGCTCAGGATTATGATTCGGAAATAGTGTTAACACAAAAAATTAATAGTTCGCAGCTATGCGGAATAGAAAAAAGACTATTTCTGTTTACTCGTTATTCTGATCAAAATAGCATTAAAATGATTTGAAATGGAAATAAATAAAATTTGAATTTAAGACAGATTGTGTTCAAGCCTGCCCAAGACTGATATAAAAGCCCGTTTTATCTCCATCTCTTACGTGAGCGACACATTACCTCACTTATAAGTGTTTTGATACAAAAGCAGGCAAAAAATTGGAGATGGGAGGGAAAGGAAAGGGTAATTTAGAATTCGTTTTTCGGAAGCGTTATTGCACTGGGCTCCGGAGCGCAGTGTTTATGAGCTCCGGTGAATTCTGGCCAATATTTAAACATTTACTAAAAATAGAGAAGTACCGGAGCTGAGGTCTGGTGGGCTCCGGCGCAAATTAAGCCCTGAACATGCTTCGTTCCCAGATATACTAGTGGATATAAAAGCAACAAAACTAACATAACTCTATCCCCCCCTAAACTAAAACTAATTTGAAAAATGGTTAAAAGTCATTCCTCGTGCCGACAAAGATCTGAACCAACATTCAGTTGCATGTGAATTAGAGTCCTGCACGGGTCGGGTTGTACCCGACCCGAACCCGACAAAAAAATTTCCTCGATTTTCTTAATCTGAAAAAATATTGGACATTCTTTTGAAAAAGCGGGTCATCCCGAACCCGACCCGCAAGAGTAAAAACCCAACCCGAACCCGAAAAAGTGAATGTCAACACGACCCGCAGCAAAAAGTAGAAGTCAACCCGACCCGAACCTCAACAACAAAAAAAAAAGACCGCCAACCCGACTCGAACCGCGGGACGGGTCGGGTGCGGGTAACCCGACCCGATGCAGGACTCTAATGTGAATCGCATTTTCATGAGCGATTTATTGAGAGAAATTACAAATACACTATTGAAGGGAAAGAAGATTTGCTCAATTATTTTTAATTTAGTATTTTAATTTTTCTATCTAAAATAATTAAAATATTTATCTTGTGATAATGACAATAAATAATTTAAACAATGAACATTATCATAAATATTTTATTAATTATTGATATCCTAACTTTAAATTTATTTTAACATGACTATTTTGTTTCATTAGTATGCTTTCATTCAATCATGGTTTTAAATACATTCACAAAATCAATGTATTACTTTTTGTAGGGTGTCTATTACTCGAAAAAAACTGGAAAGTGTTTGATTTATTTCTGTTATTAAAATTTTGATTCACATTTGGGAAATGTGGGTATGAGAATGGTTAAATATTGTTGATAACTTAATGTAATAATAATAATAATAATAATAATAATAATATATAATAATAACTATTAATCAAAAGTAATTTTTAAATAATTTTTTAAGGATGATTGGCGCATCTACCCTAATTTAAAGAAAATGCATTCTTGTCATACTTTCAGGAGAGTAATTATTTTTTTTTTCTAGATTTGAAATTATCATTAATTTAATGTTTGATGTTTGCTAGTATACCTTAAATTATTTTACTCAAAACTAAAGCTCCGAAATGTCAGAAATTTTTAACAACTCAATTTACTCTTAGTTTGTTAACAGGATGTAAACAAGTATGTAATAATGAATACCGATTAAAAAGTTGTCAAAATAGGGACATGTTTTTGCAAGAATTCATCATAGTATAATGTATTTATCCAATATATTGTATTGTATTTATCCAATTTTAGAAATAACTAAATATTGTAGGAAGAAAAACATTGTCCTATGATAAAGTTTGTAACTGTTTGAGTTCATTACAATTAGTTGTTATGAAATCAATTACATTTCTCTTCAACTGTATTTTCATTATTAGAAATTTTTTCCTTGTTTATTTTTTATCTAGAGCATTTTAAAGTACTGATTTATACAGAAAAAAATAGATTTAAAATGAGGTGTATGTAAAAACGAAAGTTACCATAGCCGCGGTGAGAACACTGGCGCCATCTATCGGCGTCCTCTATTTCTGAAGTATAATATTGACGCCGATAACAACACTATATACTTCTAGGCACTGTAACCGTGCTTCTTTACGCGTATCCTTTTTTACAGACCGCGAGAGTCACATGATGCTCGAATCCACCAATGTAAGTGTACGAAAACCAAAACAGCATCACGTCACTCTAGCGGTCTGTAAAAAAGATAAGTGGAATGAACCGCGGTAGCCTGTCTCTTTCGTTAGCCTTGGTTAGGATCGAGGCTAACGAAAAAGACAGGCTACCGCGGTACATTCCACTTATCTTTTTTTACAGACCGCTAGAGTGACGTGTGCTCTTTTTGTGCACCTTCATTGGTGCATTTCTGCCTCACGTGACTCCCGCGGTCTGTAAAAAAAGATATGAATAAAGCACCGCGGTAGCCTTTCTTTTTCGTTAGCCTCGAGCGGTCTGTAAAAAAAGATAAGTGCAATGTACCGCGGTAGCCTGTCTTTTTCGTTAGCCTCGGTTAGGATCATCTTTACACGGCGATTGGCACAAAGCCCATCATTTTTGGCCGAGTAAAGATGATTACGTGTACGTGTGACGTTTGTCGTTGGTCCGCGACCTACGTTACTGCCTAAAATCTTGGGTTTAGGTCGAAAGTTGGGTAAGTTAGGCCTTGGGTCGACCAGTGAAAACGCAGCTTTTAAACGTCATGCACCGGCCTTGTATAACATAGATCGCGGACCTTCGGTGCATGACATTCCATCCACGGGATTTTCCAGAAGTGAGAACTTATTACTTCTTTTCCCCACCAGATTCATGTGCTTAATCTCTGATAATTTTACTCCCATGAATGCTTAGCTTTTTTTTAACTGTATACGAAACTGATAAACAACTTTGTTACTAACTGTACAATTAACTGATGAACATAAATAAACAAACATGGATGCCGAGGTGAAGTCGAAGCCGACACCAAAATGTAAAACGAATAAAAAACAGTCTAAGAGTAAGTTTATAGTCTAAATTTTCTTGTTATTTTCTATTTTTCTACATAAAATTATTAAATATACTATCAGTAACATTGAGCTTTTTTTTTTGTAGTGTCTGTAATACTGCAAGGTAGATGCACCAATTTTGACCACATTTAGAGAAAATTTTAAATAAAAGTTTTATAATTATTGATTGGTTGAAGCATATTAAGTAATAACAACACCATTCTTAAGTGAATTCAATTGGCTTTCTATTAATTATAATAACTTTTTTCAGAATATTTTAGGTTGTGCAAAAATGAATTGTGACTTAAAGTGAAAAACCCTGAAAATTATTGACACAAAATGAAAATCTTTGACGATTATCGATGCGAAATACCAATATCAGTTTACATCACAACTGATACTGTAACTACATGGCAACCAAACGACATAAGAATAGCATAATTTCTGCTACATGTTTGAAATTAAAAATTCTAGAAAAACATAATTTGGTAAATTTACGTTAATTTCATTGAAATCTGAATGGTTTCATGAAATGGAAAGTACAATTTTTCTTGCTAAATATGGAAAGTTCAAATTCTGTGTAACCAGTAAAGAAATTTATTCCAAGTATTCATGAAACAAGTACAAATTATGTGGAAAGGGCTTTTACTAGATTTAATACATTTTTATGACACCTAGCTACTTGAAACAGTCGAAAAAAAGTCAAAACCAATTTTACTTTTCAGTGACTAAATATTAAGAGGAGAAACACCCCCCCCCCCCCCAAATTTTAATTATTTTTTTTTAAAGATGCAAACTTTGTTTTTTGGCCTTGCTCTTACAGAAAGTCAATTTCTTTTTTCCTGTTTTCTTCCTGCATGTTACACATTACAGATGTAATTAGCATTTCTATATGGTATTCTGGGATTTTTGGGCAAAATCCTAGAACAAGCGAGGCACCCGATTTGGTGATTGTTTTGATGCATGCGAAAAATAAAAATAATTGTAATCTTATTTTGTATCTTGTAATTTTTTTTCTAACGTTATTATAATAGACATAGTTACTTTTAACTTTCAAGTCATAACTAAATATGTTGTTTTAAAGTTTCTGGACTTGGAAAACAGAAAAAAAAAAAACAATGTATAGGGGAGACCGGGGTACTTACGTATTATCCGTGCCAGTTTTAAGCCAACTGCGCCAGGCATGGAGCCAATATTACTAATTATAGTAACCCTTATATATTTGTTTTCTTGCTGCATGGTACATGCCTGGGAATAATCTATAATATTATTCTTTCTAATTTACTATGCTATTTACCATTTATTATTTTTACTAAAATAATGTTATTTACTATTTTTAACAATGTTATGAATTTAATAAACATATATTACATTTTATGGAACAGATGTGTTACTATCACGCTAAAATGTAAACAAAAGATTGGCGACTGTTTGTTTGGCGCGATTTCCAAGACTGCGCCAAACGAATAACTTAATACAATGGCTAGGTTGCCATTAAAGAAAAAAATCCCCTAAATTTAGCGACTTTTTTCTTTTTTTTAACCGATAATTTTTTTTTTTTTTTTTAGCGTGAGTGTAAAGTATCTAAGCCCATTTTATTTATTTTATATTAATTACCATTTTTAACAATGTTATTTGATAATGTTAAATTACTGCGTTTGAAAACATGATTGGCAACGATAAACAAGATTGGTACTTAGCAACCATTTTTGGCGATCAATCTCCTGGCACGGATAATACGTAAGTACCGAGACCGGTACACACTGGACCTATGGGCACAGTGGACCACCCCCTAATATTTTATTTATTTAAATTTTTTTTAAGCTTCTCTTCTATTCTAATAGACAACAGCACTGCAATGATTATTTATAGCCTTAAAAAAAATATGTTTAGCTCAGATTGAACTATTTTATACTGATTGGTTGTTTTGAGCTTCTAAAAGTAAAAAAATTCATCATCATATTTTTATTTTTTTAGTAATTAAAGGTTGTAGATAAATAAGATAAAACAGCTTTTTAGCAAAGCTAAGACACTTGTTTTTATTTAACTGTAAAGTTAATATGTTTAAATGAAAGCTATAAACAATATTAGTATGATTATTTATTGAACTTCAACATGGGGCAGAGTGGACCACCCACTCTCTTGGGGCACAGCGGTCCATAATCCACTCTGCTAGCTTTTAATGCAGAATGTTCAAAATATTTAATAATTGCTTATTTTCTATAAAGAAATATTGTTTTAAAGTAGTTATTTAACTGTAAAATAAAGTAAACAAAGAAAAATAACAATTTATTTACCATAGTAAGAAATATTTTGTTTTATATTTACTGCCTTTGATAAATATAACTGTAGTCTAATTGATGATGATTCTATTCAAGTAAGATTCATGAGACGGAAATTGAATGGAAATCAGTTTATTTTTCCCAAAACTGTAGATGAATCTATTGTTGATGTCAATGATTTCATATTATTGCTCCCAGACCCAAATTATTTCTGGGAAATTCCTGGCTCAATCTTACTCATAAGTATTTTGGAATTTCATTTGCAAATTTTAATGTGCGTTGATTTTTTTGTACTTAAGTAATAACTTCATCTAAATTGCAATTGTTTCTGTATTAATCTGTTATTCATTTCAAAATATAATTAATTTGTTTTTGTTTCAATATGTTACTTGTAAATTTATATAACTGTATTATTTTGGTAGTAAAGGGGAAATAAAAAATAATTAGATTAATGAAAAATAGATTTATATTGTATTTCAGATAATACCTAATAGCGGTCCACTGTGCCCCGGTGGGTGGACCAGTGTGCCCTACTTCTGGGGCACACTGGTCCATTTTACGGGTGCATTAATTTTTTTTTTTTTTTTTTTAAAGTGTATTGAAAACTATGTTCTGAGAAAATTATGATGAATGTATAAAGATTTAAGGAATATTCAAAAATATTTTCATGCAGATATGTTTATCCATTAAAGAGAAAAAAAAAATTAACTGAAAAGTGGTCCACTGTGTACCAGTCTCTCCTACATCTTATCAAATAAAATCAACAAAAATTTCCTTACCTTTATTTCTCGTATTTCATTTAAAAAAAAAAATATTTTACAGGAATTATTCTTCTACGACAAATCGTTAAACACAAAACCCATTCCATAAGCGTATTTCAACAAATCCAACTATACAACACACAGCAAACCAACCAATCCAATATAATTCCCTCAAAACCCAATCAAATTTCCAGAACAAACCACAATAAACTAACCAATCCAATTTAATTCCCTCAAAAACCAACTCAATTTCCAGAACAAACCACAGTAGGCGTGGAAGAAATGTAAGAAACAAACCGGTAGCTAGAAAAACTCATTTATTGCCTTGCCAAATTCAACACCGCCATGTGTGTTCTAGGTTTTAACCCATTTTTGAACTGAGATGGATGACACATTAGATAAAACCAATATTGTAAAGACTACCATACCATTAACAAACTAATTAAATTTCCTCAGTTTTAGCCTCCTTGCAGGAGTCAAACATCAGCATTATAGGCATTGGCACACCCAGTGTTATGCCTTGCGAGAGGCTAGATTTTTAGATGTCTGTACAGACTGGGCTCAGGCCATTTTTCTTTCGTTAGACTCAGGATTGGACTTCATTATTTCTAAACTGCGTCAAATTGGCATTTTTTATAGTGTTATTTTACATTTGTTAACAGAATCTGTATTAATTTTATTTTGGTTTAATAAATCCAAGACAAATATTTTAAAAAATCGCATATTCATTCCTTTATAGAGATTCAAAACTGCGATATTTTAAATATTTTCCTTTTCTTTTAAACTATGTTAAATTTTTTGTCTATGTTATCATTAAAATTGGAATTTCGTATACAATATTTTGCGAGCATATAATCGGAAAAATGATGCACTGTAATAAAATATTTGTATAAATATGTATACGATATTCTTTTTTAAATAATTTTTAAATTGTAGGTATGATTAAAAAAAAAATAAATAAAAAATGAGAAAAGATTCATTTGAATTCAGGATTGATTTTTGCTCAGACCAAACTTTTAGCTTTTACATTGGGCAAAATCAAGCAATTTTTAAAACATTTTGGAGGAAAAAGTTATTAATTTGTATTTGATAATTTAAACAGAAATCAATTAAAGCTAATAGATAATATATTTAATCCATAAAATTGCTTGACCAGTCATTATTTCCATTGCCATTCATAAATTGAAATATATTTTCCCCCAAAATTATACTGTCCTCGTTCCATTATCCTTGCATCATTAAAAAATTGGTGTTACAGATACATATAAAATCTGAAAAATAAAAAATCGGCCAATCTTAATTAATTTTTCATTATCTTTCGTTAATTAAAAAACACACTGTTAAGTAACACTGGCAGTTATGAATGTGAGAAAGACTGAATTTGACATATAAAATTTATTTTTTCTGTAACATGTTAAATGTTTAAAATTGTTTTTAATTAGCATATATAAATGTGTTCATATATTTTATTTAAAAAAAAAATGTTTTAAAATATAATTCAGATACAAAATTAATATTTTCCAAAATTTCAAGAAAAGGTCCTTAGGATTTTTTAAAATTAAATAACCCTTCATAATTCATTGATAATTGTATTTATTATTGAGATCCGAAGATGTCACCGATAGTTGTGAACGAAACATATGTTATCTACAAGTTAAAAAGGTATTTTAAATATTCCGTGTTATGTTTATATCACTTTAAGGGGACAGATCACCTTTAAAATGGTCAAAAATTCAATTTCAAGGTTTTGATGTCAATAAATAGTGCATTTTATTCTGAGTAGAAAGGTACCAATGTTTTTCAGAGGCGATAATTATTGACGAAGATATAAAGTAAGACGCAATCTTCATTCTTTGTTTTTGAATGGAGAGTGAAAATTTTAAATGCATTTAATTCACAACAATGATTTTCAAACTTGCGTGCACGATTTCTCCAAAAATAATTGAGATAGAACCTCAATTTTTTTCAAACTTATTAATGTTGTAACAATGAACTAGAATCTTTTAATTTGGTCAATAAATTAAAAAATAATTAACTGTAATTAAATTAAAAACGCATTTTGAATGCGCTTTTCGATGAATTACAGTTAATTATTTTTTAATTCATTGACCAAATTAAAAGATTCTAGTTCATTTTGTTCATTGTTACAACATTAATAAGTTTGAAAAAAATTGAGGTTCTGTCTAAATTATTTTTGGAAAAATTGTGCGCGCAAGTTTGAAAATCATTGTTGTGAATTAAATGCATTTAAAGTTTTCACTCTCCATTCAAAAACAAAGAATGACGAATACGTTTTACTTTATATCTTCGTCAATAATTATCGCCTCTGAAAAACATTGGTACCTTTCTACTCAGAATAAAATGCACTATTTACTGACATCAAAACCTTGAAATTGAATTTTTGACCATTTTAAAGATGATCTGTTCCCTTAAGCATTATTGGACTTTAAATTAAAGTTAGCAAGTGATTGTATTATATTATTTATAACCCTTCATAATTAAAAAAAAACTTATTTTGTTCTCTGTCTCAGGGTTCAGGAGGGGCTTAGCCCCTTTAGCTCTCCCTGTGGGTGCGCCACTGATTATAGGAGTTTTACATTTTTTTTTCCAAACTACACTTTTGTTATGCGTATAGAGTAAAAAAATTTTAACTGATAGACTAATTTTGCAATTTTTTGCCACAAGACAGACAAAATTCACTTTTTTTCCACGACTGATCGATGAAATTTGCCATTTTTTTTCAACTCCCAATTGACCATTTTCTTGATATTTCCTGCAATTGATTGAGAATATTTGCAATTCTCTTTCAACGACCGTTTGATGAAATTGTGAGTTTCGTCAATGTGTTGCAGAGAAGAAATTGCAAATTTCGTCAATTGATCATTGAAAAAAAAAAAAAAAAATTCGTGTTCGACTGACGAAACTTGCGATTTTTGTTCACAATTGACTGACGAAATTTATAATTTTTTTTCAATGTCTGATTGATGAAATTCTAGATTTTTTTTCTGTGACACATTGACAAAATTCACGATTTTTTTCCTGTGAATGATTGATGTCATTCACTATTTTTCTGCATACAATTGACGAAAATTGTGATTATATTTCGTGCTTGACTTATGAAATTCACAATTTTATCCACGACCGATTAGCAAATTGTAAATTTTTGCTTTTTTTTACTTCTTTTGGATTTTCCAGATCTGCAAGACCCAAAATAACACGCCAATTGTAAAAATTTTCACTTATATTTTAAGTACGCGAGACCTTTAAAAAAGCAGTAATTGTAATATTTTCCACATGCCAAATTCCATATGGTATCCGAAACGACGCGGAAATAGTTTTTTTTTTTTTTTTTCCATTTCTGTCGAATTTTTAGGGTCTGCATAAGCAAAGTAACGTTGAAATTGTATAATTTTGGCCCTTTTTTTTCCCGAGCCATGGTATCCACAAAGTAGTAAAATTTTGCACTAGATTCAAAATAACATCGAAATATTTTGCCTGTTTTGTTTCTTTTCCTCGGGTTTTCGGAAGCTGAAATAATGCAAAAGTTGTAAAATGTTTGCCTTTTTTTCCCTGAGTCTGCAGAATCCGAAATAATGCAGAAATGATAAAGTTTTCGCTTTTTTTCTTCTTTCTTACTTATTTTTCATGTCTGTGCGACTTGCAATAATACCATAATTGTAAATTTTTTGCCTCTTTTTTTTTCTCGAGCCCTTAGGACCTGAAATAATGCTGAAGTATTAAAATTTAGCCTTTTTTCTTCCTTTGCCTTGGATTTTCCAGGTCTGAGGAACGTAAAATTAATGCTGAAATCATAAAATTGTCGCCTTTTCTATCCGAGTCAGTGTAATCCGAAATAATGCAGAAATGGTAAAGTTTCCGCCCTTTTATTTCTTTTATTTCTTTCCCTTGTATTTTTTGGATCAGTGTGACCTACAATAATGCCAAAATTGTAGAATTTTTGCCTCTTTTTTTTTTTCTGAATCTGCAGATCCAAAATAAAGCCCAAATAGTAAAATTGTGTTCCCCCCCCCCCCCCCCTCTTTTGAGCCTATAGGATCCTAAATAATGTCATAATAGTAAAATTTAGCCTTTTTCTCTTTCTTTGCCTTGGAGTTTTCAGGTCTAAGGGACCGAAAATTTATGCTCAAATCATTAAAATTCTGCCTTTTTTTTGGTAAGAGCCTGCGGAACTTGAAATAACACATTTCAAAACACAGATTTCTGTTCTCTGGATAGAAAACAAACCTATCCTATTTCCAATTGTTGTAGGACAGAGGATTTGACAGTTTTATTATGACCTGTCTCTGCATACAGCTTGCTATAAGTAAAAGGTTTATCACTAATATTTGATGAATTTTTTGCCCCTTTTTACATCACATTTTCAGTTTCAAGTTTTTGATTAGCTCTTTCCACTAAACATAGCGATCCCATAAACACATAAGGATCAATAGAAAAACAATACAATCGCTCCTTCTGTGATTTATAAGTAATTTATTCCAATTTACAACACTTTTGGCCTTCCCTATGGTGCTAATTTTAGCCTCTCCAATATCATATAAATTAGCGAACATTTTAATGGATATTGAGAAAAAATACTCATATATTTGTTTGCTACATTAAAAGAATTTTGTTAATTTCTTAATGAATTTATAAATACACCAAATAAAATATACTTGAGTTGATTTTAGCTGAAAAATTCAATTAAACAACCACAAAAAATATTAAAAAAAAATTAATTTGGTTGGTAAAATAATAGTGACATTAAATAGCAACATTAATCAAATTCATTAGAATCATTTTTTATAAAAGAATACTCAACATCACTTGAGTCTGGTTCATCTTGTTGAAATTTCTTAACATAAATATTAAGCATTAAAAATGAAATTGTTTTTTCCCCTTATAAAATATGACAGCTTCAGTCATCCTCATTTTTATTATATTACAGTTTAGCTTTCTTAGATTTTTTGCTATTCCCGTTATTTTTTTTCTTTTCTTCTACAAATATTTTACCTTCGTCTGGTGTTATAACACTAGGTATTCTTTGGCACTTTCTTTGCCTTTTACTTCTGCCATCAGATTCATTACTAGGCCGAAAACAAATACTTTGGAATATATATTGGTTGGTTGATTTATGACGGCCGATTATCTACACGAGGGATATAGGCGATAGGTGAGTGCCCTCTGTGGGGGGGTCTTTCTAAGGGAACCTAACCCATATTTACTCATGGTTATCCAAGGTTTGAAGAAAACCACAGAAAACTCATCAACCTTGCTTTTCTTAATTGAGGCATTACTTTGTGAAACAGAGACTAAACTAAATTAGATGATTTCATTTTAACCAGATATTCATTCTTAAATTCATTTAATGGCTAAAAACCTCATAATAATGAATCATGGGGCCAAAAGTGGAACATATATTGCAGGGGTGCAGAATATGTCCGATCCGGCGATCTAGGATTGGGGGAAATTTTTCAGAAAAATATACAATTGATTTCAATTTTAACAATGAATTGCATAATTCCCCGAGATAGAAAAATGTTTCCCTACAAATAAAAAGATCCGTATGGCGACTTTCACAAAATCGATCTGGGAATAATATGTACCGTATATACTCACGTATAAGTCGAGAAATTTTAGAAAAATTATCTGCTTCAAAGTAGGGGAGGGAGGTCAATTTTATACATGGGACAAAAAAGTTGAAATTTATTTTTGGAGTAGAAAAATGCCGATGTTCCGGAGTAATTATGCAATTGCAATAATCGAAATTTCTAAGTTCTTTTCTTATGAATTACCTAAAAAAAAAAACCTTAAAAGATAATAAATTTCTAGCAAAAAAAAAAAATCAGAAAAGAGAAAACTTTAAAAAGAGAATAAAATCAAGAAGATCACACACCCATCACTGGTGGAAAACTCACTATAAGCTCTCACTGAATGGGTGAGCAAAAATAGAAAATAATTTAAATTTAATAATGAGAAAAATATTTTTTATCTATGCACAACTTGGAAGAAAATTATTCTAAAAAATTAATTTAATAAAATAATCCTAAATTCTGAAAAGAAACCATCACTTCTAGATCAAGACAGCGGTACCAGAAATACTTTAGCTCCTTGAAAACTGCTTGAAAATTTACAGTGACTGTGTTTGTGGATCTGTTGGCTCTATTATTGGAAAACACATTTATAACAGAACCCTGAAATCTGATAATCTCTTTCATGAAGTATTTATATCATGGAATGACCACCAGTGCATAAAGCTATGGAACTATTAAAAGCATCCTTAAACAGACATTTTCATGGTGCAAATTATCATTTTACTAGATTTTCTTCAAGAAACAGACTCAAGATCTACAAAACATCAAAAATGATTGACAACATCCACAAAGAGAGTGGAAGATTGCAGTTTCTCAATAATTGACAATTTATCAGAAAAGGTAATCAAAAACATTGTATTTGTTGGTTAAAACTATATATTTATTAATAAATATTTACCTTTCCAATAACTAGGCATGTTACAAATTCAGTCTATAGGTTTTTAAAGATGCGACTTGTATGTTGCAAAATTTACTATACCTACGGTAATACAGAAGCCTATGTAAGCCTATAACATATCGTAACATTTTGGGGAAATTTTCATATGGATTGGGGGAAATGTTGGGAGTAAAAACATTTTCTGCACCCCTGATATATTGTACCCTTTTTGGGCACATCTATGGCCAAAACTGGTACATATATAGGAAATTTAGAATACCAGTTTTGTCCACCTTTCATTAAATGTTTAAAATAATTAATTTAAATATAAAATTACAATAGAAAAAAGCTTAGCTCATAAAACCTAATAATAATCAGTTTTAGAACAAATGGAATCTAATTTGATGTTGAAGAATTCTAAAAACTTTTTAGCTAAGCAAAAATTGTAATACTCATGACCACACAATACAGGTTCATATATTTACTTTTCTTGCAAGTTATATGTTATGAAAAAATAAATCAATGTGATTGCAAATGATAAAATAGGATGGGCTTAAGGTGTAAGAATGTATCTTATTGACTAAATACTAAATAAACTGATATAGTGTGGCCAAAAGTGGAACACCTACCTTAATGCTGAATTACTTATCATATTAACCATTAAATATCTATAAGAATAATTATATGAAGATTATATTTTTGTATTTTAGATCCTCTTCTCCGTCGTTTGCCTTCTAGTGTTGAAGCACTTAGTGAAAGGATTGGCCTTCGGGTATGCAGTTTAAATAATTTATATGTTGTTTATATTTTTTAGTGAAATTTTCATTATATTAATGTATTTGTGTGTATAATGTTCTGTATGAAATCTATTTCTCACATTGTTAACACATGGGGAAAATATTTTTATTAATACTGTTCATGTTTTCTATTGCTACTATTTAAATTTAGTGCACTACCTTAAGTTATTATAAAATAAACATGTAATTGGTGAGCAAATTTTCTGAAATTAATGTATTTATATTGAAATATGCAATGTATATTATAATTGATGAAAATAGGAATAAGAACTAAAATATCTTCTTAAAACACCATCCAAAACTTTAAAATGCGCTAGGCCTTTCGAAAGATCTGAGTCTTTCTTCGTCAGGTGCAAAAAGACGTGCTTCTATGAAAGTAGCAGCAAGACTTTTATCATAGAATGATAAAAGATTTAAAAAAGTGGGAATGTGTAAGTACCATGAAAATGCAACTGTACTAAGAAATAAAAACAGTACTTTTCCATTATACCAACACCATGCCAAAATGTAGTTAATGCGTCATTTATTTCAACCCTGACCATGTAAAGGATTTTTACTGCAAACACTGTGATTTGCTGTTTATTAAATGTGAATCATTTATTATTATTTAATAGTAACCTCGCAAAACATCTTAATTTGCTATTTTTTTAATATGAAATATTTATTATTAAGTTATAACTTACATTTATTGAAGCTGAGATAAATTTTACCATTTGGCGGTTACTTAATGATGAGGAAGCTGCAATAAAATTCTTTCAGGACTTTTGTATGCATAAAAAAAGTTTATATATATAAAAAAACAAAAAAAAACATGAGCATCTTCATTCAAAAAATGAAATGTATACTGCAATGCTAAGACATATTTACAATTTCATGCATGCAATTTAAATTAAGTTTTATTTCATTGTATAATATTTATTTGCTCTTTCATTTTCAGTATATATTTGTATTGATTTAATAAAATAGTTTGTGAAAGTCTGTAATTTTGAAATGTTATATTTTCAAATGCACAATTTCATGCCAAAAATGTTATTTTTTTTTTTTACAAATTATTTATTTCACGTGAATTTTATTTTGCACCAACTATTATGTTTGGCGATAATGGTGTTGGTAATAATAAAAAAGTAACATAAAAATATTTGTATCAGAAATAATGATAAAATTTCCTTATTTAAAATTTTGTTTTGTGAAAATGAACACAATTTTTTTTTTTTTTTTTTCGGAATATAAGGGATTCCTTCCATGTAGGTCAGGAGTGTACACAGAGAAGAAGGAAGGGGGTGCTGAGAAGCTACATTCCATTCAATAAATCTTTTCAATCTCTCTGGTAGCTGCATAATCCCATTCTCATAGAACATCTAAAGCTTCTCTGCAGAGTTTGCATTTCAATTAGAACTTTATGAGTCAGCCTGACTCACTAATCATAAAATTGTGAGTCAGTCAGCAAGAAAATGTGAGTGAACTGTCAAAAATCATAAGTCAGTTTTTAACAAACCAATGAAAAAAGAAATTTTGAATTTTTACTAGAACATTTGCATGTTGCACACAGAGTTTAAAGGTATTAAAAAGTAAAATTTTAAAACAATTTTACATTTTAACACAAATACTTTCATTTTGATGAACAAGACCTTTTAACAAGTAAACTTTACTCTTAAAAAAAAATCTGTGTTTTGAATTATTATTTAAGAAGAACATAGTCTTAAAACTTTTTTAATTAATAAAATTTTAAATTTCAGGGCTTATTTTGTGAATTGAAATAAATGAATAAATTTTTCTCATATTCGAAACTAAATATTTTAAAATTGAAGAGAAATTTTAAAGGAATTGAAAGGAAAATTTTACATTCATATAGTGTTTGTCAGGAAGGAACAAGTAATAAATAATACAATTTATTCAAATGGTGGCAACCCAGCAAGAAAAAATTTGCTGCTCCTGTTGATTTAGCAAGGAAGTTTTTAAATGCACCACAGTAGAGAGCAGCGTCTGGAGTGGGCAATAATTTTCAGAGGTTGGAAATATACAGGGTGTTCCTAAAATCTTGGAACAAACTTTCAGGGGAGATAATGTAGTCAAGACAAACATTTTTTGTGTTGGAAACCAGTATCTCAATCCACTTATTCCATCAAAAATGCAGAGTGTGTCATTACAAACTGAAACCAAATTTACATTTACAACTTTAACAGTAATAAAGATATTTTAGTGAGATTTTCATCATATTGACTTTGCTTGTTTGAAATATGATGATATCATTGGAAGTGACTGAATTTTAATCTGTGACACAGTATGCGATTGTCAGCTGCATTCTAAATAATGGAATGTCTAGCCCAGTGTTGTTTAGGTATGAATGATGGTAATTTCTTGCCATGTCATCATATTTCACAGAAATAAAAATATATCTGTTGAAAATATGTTAGAATATCTTCATTATTGTTAAAGTAACAAAAAAAAAAAAAATATATATATATATAAGTTCGGCCTGGAGTGACATGCATTCAGTAGCGTAGCTAAGGGGGGGCAAGGGGGGCATCCGCCCCGGGCGCCGCTGTCAAGGGTCGCCAGATTGAGAAAAAAAATTAACAGAAATTATCTCATATATTTCGACAATAAATAAAAATTGCTTTTGTGTGTGTGCGTGTAAATATTTTCTTTAGTAAAATATTTTATTATGTACAAATAATGAAAGAAAAAACTTCTGTGAATAAGGTTTCTAGGAATAGTTCAACAGACTTTGTACCTTACAGGATTACGTACCTGAAAGGAGGCACAAAATGATTAAACGTTGGGGGCGCCCAACTGATAGACGCTTAACCGAAATTATCCCACATATTTCGACAATAAATATTTGTGTGTGTGCGTGAATGTTTTCTTTAGTAAAATATTTTATTACGACCAAATAATGAAAGAAAGAGCTTCTGTGAATGTTTCTAAGGATTTCTCAACTGAATTTGTACCTTACTTGATTACGTACCTGAAAGGAGGCACAAAATGATTAAACGTTGGGGGCGCCCAACTGATAGACGCTTAACCGAAATTATCCCACATATTTCGACAATAAATATTTGTGTGTGTGCGTGAATGTTTTCTTTAGTAAAATATTTTATTATATACGACCAAATAATGAAAGAAAGAGCTTCTGTGAATGTTTCTAAGGATTTCTCAACTGAATTCGTACCTTACTTGATTACGTACCTGAAAGGAGGCACAAAATGATTAAACGTTGGGGGCGCCCAACTGATAGACACTTAACCGAAATTATCCCACATATTTCGACAATAAATATTTGTGTGTGTGCGTGAATGTTTTCTTTAGTAAAATATTTTATTATATACGACCAAATAATGAAAGAAAGAGCTTCTGTGAATGTTTCTAAGGATTTCTCAACTGAATTTGTACCTTACTTGATTACGTACCTGAAAGGAAGCACAAAATGATTATATGTTGAGGGCCACGGAGTTTTTCTCTGAACTCTGTAGTCGGGGGCGTCCAATTGAGAGGAGCTTTAAACAGAAATTATCTCACATATTTTGACAATGTGTGAATGCTTGGAATAAATTTGGTGAAGGATGAGGGGGGGGGGGGTTTGCTCCTAGAAAAACGGGCAGACTATATACCAAACTTTTGGTGGTTTACTATACTGGAAATCAAATTCCTCGCTCGCTCGTTGTATCCGGGATTTATTATAAGTATGATATGCTATTGCAGAGATCATCTGCATACATTTTATGACTAAGCCACAATATTATAATTTTCGGAGACACAGCGGAAGTTATGCCGCTATTTTTAAACAACAAGCCTATAAAGTTTGTAAATAGTTTTTAGATTGTTTTTCAAAACAGGATTAACCATCATGATTAAAAGAAAGAAAAATAGGCAGAAAATAACAAATTTTATCTGAATGGGCAAAGATATGTATCTTGGTAAAGAGTGTTAAAATCAATGTAAAGAGTTTACGGTATTTAAAATTTGCAAACAAGGTGCACCGTTGTAAATGTTTAAGAAGCAATTTTTATTGATATTAGTAAATTGTTTTATGAAAATTTTATGATTTGAAAGAAAGCAAAATCGTAATTCTTCAGATAAAATAAATTTTTTGTTTTAAAAGTATTTAATTGAAAAATTTTTAAAGAAAAATTTAAAACCACACCTTTCCTACAATTTTTAACTTTATGCAACATTTTTTTTTCATACTTTCTTTACAAATCTGCTCTATAACTGCAAGAACCACATTTTCAAAAAGTTAATTAGTTAAAATGTCATGACACATTTTAAAATACAATAAAAAAGACTTTTTACTTAACATTTTTGCTTTTAGAAAATAATTTATTTATATTGCTGAGAATCCTATTTTAAATTTTATGAAATGCACCTTATGTATTGTTCAAAAGATTAAAAAAAAAGGAAAGAAAGAACATAAAACAATGAGTCAATTGAAAAACATTTTCTATTTTTTTACGTAGGACATATGGAACTCCGTGGAAATCAAAAAGAGTGTACACACCTTGTAAATGAAACAAGGCAGCATATTTTTTTTCCTTAATCGGGTTTAATTCATAAGTTTTAGCAAACGTGGTTTCTTGTAAATTGACTTTCATTGTTGTAATCATTTGTGTTGCAACTCTCATGCGCTTAAAACTACATAGTCATATATGCTAACGTCAAATTCTCGTCAAGCTTGACGGTATTTGGCTAAAGATCTTGGCGATAAATGTAGGTCACCATAAATGAAGTCAACTTGGCGACAGCTAAATAAGTTTTTGCATTTCATATACAAATTCAGTATTGACGAAAACTATGAATCTTCTGTAATCGGGTTGCACGCATTTTAGTTTCGTGTGTTTGAGTAAAATTAGCCAAAATCTTAAAAACAAGGAAGAGGGAAGCTACATTTTCCTCATGGTACAAGCCGGAAGTATATTTTTTTCCTCTTAAGGAAAAATAATATCCTTATTTTTTAGGTAGCTTTCAATACAAAAAAGTATAAAGCTACCTATTGCAGCCGTTCGGAGGAAAGCAGTTCCGAAAAATTTCGATATATTTTCACTGATCATGACCCCCACACCCCAAAACCACCCTCCGTTCAAATGTTGATTTATATATATATATATATATATATATATATATATCTGACCTATGTCATACGATAACGCCCGTATTTATGAATCGATTTTGATGAAACTAATTGTGTGTATTAAGGTCACTAATGTCTCGACCGAGTTCGTTGGCCAGCTTGGTCCGCCATTTTGTTTCAAGATGGCGGTCATTTAAAAATTTAAAACTAAAATAAATATAGAAAAAAAATAAAAATTCAAATTTATTTTTTAATTACGTATGGACCCTATTCTCCGTTTGGGTTCGAGGCTACGATTTCCGAAATGTTTCCCCAAAGCACGTGACTCAACATCACGAAAATCTGGTCCGTTGCTGCTCTATGGCATGCAGGCTTGAGTTGCAAACGAGTCGTTGCATAATTAAGGACAACAATATCGGCAATGTTTCCCCAAAGCACGTGACTTTGACGTCAGTGGGAATAGGGTCCATTAGGCCTTGATACAAGGATTCCAAAGCATTTTTTGGTTTACCTCTATCTTAAAAAATGGCTGAGATAGAGCAGTTTGAAATTCTAGGGTGGCTGACATTTTGAAACAAAACAGCACATTAACGCGATTACTCGCAAATTATTTTCTTTCATTGTTGTAATAATTTTCCCAATCATACGCATAAAACTATATATTCATATCCGTTAGCGCCAAATTCTCGCCAAAATTGGTGACATTTGGTGAAATATCGCCAAATTTGGGACCAAAATAAGTCTTCATAAATGAAGCCAATTTGGCTATTGCTCAATAATTTGGAGAATTTCTTATTCAAATTCAGTATTAACGAATCTTTTGCAAACGTTTCTTTGCATTTTAGCTTGCTGTTTTCGTGTAACATTAGCTAAAATTTTAAAACGAAGATATAGGAAAGCTACCTTTTCCTCCCGGTACAGGCCGGAAGGACTTTTTTAATTTAGAGGAGGGGGAGGGGGGCGCAGAATTTCTTCTTGCCCCGGGCGCCAAAAAACGTAGCTACGCCACTGCATGCATTTTATTTTTGACCAAATAAGTGGATTGCGATTCTAGTTTCCTGGACAAAAATTTTCTGTCTCGATCACCTATGAAAATTTGTTCCATTTTGTTTAGAAACAGCCTGTTTGTGAAAAAGCAAGAAACAGATTATTACTATACAATATTCAAGAACTTTCATTTGCACAGAATTAATTCCTATGAAAGTCATATAATGGCTAATTTTCTTAATTGTCACTTTTTATCCAACAAATAATGTAAAAGCATTCTTTTTTTTTTTTTTTTTTTTTTTTTTTTTTTTTTTTTAAATATGATTCATTTTCTTAATTGTTCTGAATAATTTTATTAATTAAATTGTTAAAAATAGAAGTTATGTAAGGATTTAAAAAATATATTTTAAAAGGCTTTTTTTATGTATCAGGTTTGGTTGAATATTTTGATATTTGGCCTAACTGAATATTTGGTAGTACGGCTAAATATTCGGTGCATCCTAGTGTAGATCCTTTTTATTTTGTTAAATTTTTGGGCTACTATTGCAATTTTTAAAGTTCATCTTCATTTTAATATTTAAATAGTCCCCTACGAAAAAATAAAATTATCAAGTATAGAGGTAATTCCCAATCAAATGGCACATCTGTCTTTTTCGTCTATGACAAATAGTGCTAAAAATAGCATAGTTTTTTAAACATGACTGTACCTACAATTTTCTTCAAATGCAAATTTTAATAGAAATATGATTGAAATGGGACTTTTGTCTCTTAAATTTAACAAGATTTGTTTTTTTACTTTACTTTATCTTATCTTTCAGAAAGTTCCTGAAGACAACATCAAAACTTTTATAAAAGAAGTTTTACCAAGATCTTCTTATACTGTTAATGAATTCAAAGAGTATGCTTTTAATTTTGATAAATTTAAAAGGAGGAAAATTGCTGTTAAGCAGAAGAAAAGGAAAACACTACTAAATGCTAATGAACAGAGGAAATTAGCTGTCTTTAAACTTGATCCATCTACTACTACGTAATTTATATTTTTTCATTATACTTTTATTTATTTTATTTAACTTATGGAAATATTTCTTGTGGGGACTGATTTTATCATGATACTTAGGTACTAAAGAGGATACAGATTTAGTGTCAATTGGTGGTGATAGAAAAAATGATGCAAATTGCAGGGTTCAATTTTAAACAACTTTAAGAAAATAAATTATAAATTTTAAAAGCTTAATAATTAAATGCAACTTATTGCATAAATGAAAAGCATTCACCTCATTGTGAAATCTTACCAATGTTTCTTGTGGTTATAAATTTTATATAGGGCATAAAATTCCTTCAAACAAGTTATCTTCCTTGTTCTTTTTTCAAATGAATTGCCATGGATACAATTCCATGTGCTCCATTAGTTTTCTGCTTTGTTGATCCCCGAAAGGTGTTTAATATTGTGTCAATGTGTGTCTGCATTACAGTATCAAGGTCCACAAAGTTAAACTTGTAGTTTATCATAAAATGGTCAAAACATGTAGTTTCTAATTCTTCAGATTTATAACTTTTCCAGAGCAGTGTATAAATAGGGGAGACTGGTGCACACTGGACCTATGGGCACAGTAGACCACCCCTTAATATTTTATTTATTTAAAAAAAAATTAAGTGTCTCTTCTATCCTAATAGACAACAGCACTGGATTGATTATTTATAGCCTTCAGAGAACATGCTTAGCTCAGAGTGAACCATTTTATCGTGATTGGTTGTTTTGAGCTTCTAAAAGTAAAATTTTTTATCATCATAGTTCTCTTTTTTTAGTAAAGGTTGTAGATAAATAAAATAAAATAGTTTTTTTGCAAAAGTAAGATACCTGTTTTTATTTAACTTCAAAGTTACTATGTTTAAAAGAAAGCTATAAACAATGTTAATATGATTATTTATTGAACTTCAACATGGGGCACAGTGGTCCACAATCCACTGTGCTTCTGTAATGCAGAATGTTTAAAATATTTAATAATTGCTTATTTTCTATGAAGAAATATTGTTTTAAAGTAGTTATTTAACTGTAAAATAAAGTAAACAAACAAAAATAACAATTTATTTAACATAATAAGAAATATTTTGTTTTGTATTTACTGCCTTTGAAAAATATAACTGTAGCCTAATTGGTGATGATTATTTTCAAGTAAGATTCATGAGATGTAAATTGAATGAAAATCAGTTTATTTTTCCAAAAACTGTAGGTGAATCTGTTGTTGATGTCAATGGTTTCGTAATGTTGCTCCCAGACCCAAAAGTATTTCAGGAAAATTTCAGGCCCAATCTTACTCATAAGTATTTTGGAATTTCATTTGCAAATTTTAATGTGCGCTGATTTTTTTGTACATAAGTAATAACTTCATCTAAATTGCAATTGTTCTTGCATTAATCTGTTATTATTTTCAAAACATAATACATTTTTTGATAAATTTTTTTTTTGTTTTTTTTTTTCAAAATGTTATTTCCAAATTTATATTACTATGTTATTTTGGAGATAAAGGGGAAATAAAGAAGAATTAGATTAATGAAAAATAGATTTATATTGTATTTCAGATATTATCTAATAGCGGTCCACTTTACAAGTGTATATATATATATATATATATATATATAAACTTATTGTAAAAAATTAACCATTGAAATAGAAGAAACTGACCATATACAATGAAATTACTATACATATATTTAAATGTATTGAAAACTATATTCTCTGAAAATTATGATGAATGCAAAAAGGGTAAGGAATATTCAAAAATATTTTCAGACAGATCAGTTTGTCCATTAAAGATTAAAAAAAAAAAAAACTGAAAAAGTGGCCCACTGTGTACCAGTCTCCCCTACATGATACTTCTCATATTGATAATATGATATTTGATTGCTTCGGTTGGCATTTCTGTTTTGGACCAAATACAAGTAAATACTTCTTTGCTCAAAGTGCTGCCAAGTACGGTTCCATAATTGAAAAGTTAGTGTGCTTCTGGAAATTGTCCCTTTTAATATCTAGATACATTTATTTCTTATTAGAAATATAATATAAATTTTTAAAAAATGCTTTTAAATTCAAATTTTTTTTTTAAATTTTAGAATAAGAGATTATTTTTTTGGAGTAATATTTCAACAACACACAATAAAACTTATTGTCTAATCATGTTGTGTCAGTTTAAAAATTTGGAATTAATTTTTTTTTAGTATAAGTTAATTTTTGAAGTTAATTAAGTAATATAAGTTAATTTTTGAAGTTAATTAAGTAATATAAGTTAATTTTTGAAGTTAATTAAGTATTATAAGTTAATTTGTGAAGTTAACTAAGTATTATAAGTTAATTTTTGAAGCTTTTCTCTAAAATTTATTCTTCTAATTAGGTTAGTTAAAAATTTGTTACTTGTATACTTTTCTGGGCACACTTGGTGCACTTAAAATTAATTCATGAATTTCCAGCCCTTTCATAAGTGAAAGGGAAAAGTACTGTTAAATCAATAATGCCATGACAAATATTTTATACATTTTTCATTTACATATCTTTCGATAATTTTTTTATTTCTAAAATATATTTTGTACATAAAATTAATTTGTAAGAAATATTTTATGTCTATTGAATGAATGTTATTATTCACAAATTTTCTAATATTTTATTTATTATGATGTATTTATTTTATAGGTTTCAGACATTCCTTCCTGTGCATGAACTCTGGAAGAAATACATGCAAAATTTATTGCAGCTAAAAGAGTAAGAATAATTTACTTTGATTTGTTTTATGATTTCTCAAAAGAATTGTGAAAATTATTTATATTTATCGAGTTTATGTAAACATGTACAAAATTAGCATTATTTAAATTTGTAAATATAATAGGTAAATAAGTTAGGGTTCGAACTTTATTTTCTTTCTATGAAAGAAAATTATCTTACAACCATTATCTTATAAACATTTTTTTTATTCTCTACTCCTATATTATGAGACTCCAAATCAGAAGATTTGTTATTATTATAAAGTGTGCTTCAGCCAATTAGCCAAAAGATTGGTTGCTGTCGTTCTTTAGCAGTGGACTGAATGTCATGAAGATTGTAAAAAACAAAGTGCATGAAATCAACAATAATACTGTTGATATAGAAGCATGCACTCTTCACAAAGTCCACAATGCATTTGGCCATGATTTTAAAATGTGTCTTATTGACTTATACTACTTTTTTAAAAGAAAACCACTGTGCAGTCTAGTGATTACTCGCAGTTACAGGTATTACTTGGGTTATTTAAATTTACTATCAAATGTTTGTTATTTGCCAAAAATATACAATAACTATTGTAAGTAAACATATTTAACTTGTTATATTCTGTTTTTAATTTAAATCCTTTCCTAAATCTTTTCCTAAAGTGTTAGATAAGTTGAATTATTTTTTAATTTCTAAAAGGGGTGTAAAACATTTGTTGTCAGAATATGGTATATTTGTTATGTATTATTGGAATGTGGAAAGTTAATTCATCTGTTATAGTCATATTACTACAAATTTTGAAACTCTAAGTAATTAATTTTGTTGAAATTGTATATATGCACTATGTTAAAGAACAGTTCATTAACAAAGCATATTTGCTTTTAATTTGGAGTTGCTACAAAATGTAATTAACCCACTTCAAAACTGTAATTGACGTGCTCCAAAACTGGCATTTACTGCTCCAAAACTGTAATTGACATGCTCAAAAATTGGCATTTACTGCTCCAAAATTGCAATTTGACCTGCTCCAAACCTGCTACAAAAATGGATTTTCGATTTTCCACCCCTGAATCATGTAGAATAAGATTTCAGATATAGTTTTCTGAAATATTAAATTGTATAGCAGAAATAAGTTCAGATTATATTACATTTGACTTCCTTCATTTGGAGATGTCTAATATGATGTTCATAATCAGGGCTTGACAAATGTGACCAAGTTTTTTATCTATCGGCTAAGTTATTTAATCTAGCATTTTTGTTTGTTTTTCTTTTGTACAAAAATTAACCTAAGAAATAAGTTGAGTATTAACAAAGTTTACCCCTACTCGTGCTTGCAAAGCAGTGTTCTTCATCTTCTCTCATACTTTTAATGGAAGAACCATGTTTAAAAGGAGTTTTTTTAATCTCATATACAGAAAATGTCATTCTTTTCTGTTCTAGCTAGCTAGCATGTCACATGATTAGATTCGGGAGGGGGGAGGTTTCAATAAAACAGTAAGGAATAGTGTCAATCCAGCCTCTGTCACATCTAAAATAGGATACAATGCTAAAAAATACTCAAGTTTTTTTTGTAAGTTTCAAATCAGATTTTTGTGATTGGAGTTAAAATGGATTAATCTGTCATATTAATTTGAAAGAAGAATAATATATAAGTGATTATAAGTAATTAATTTGAAGCAAACCTATCAAACTTAATTAAAATCTTAAGAATATAACTTAATATTTATGTAGTATTAATGTAGTTTAGTATTCTAAACTATGTAACTAAAATTTTAAGCTATGCTTGTTATTATTTTTTCTCAAATAATTCATAAAACATGTTTGTATTTTATTTTTATCAACAGCTAGTTAGGATTTTGGTTAAATATTTTTTACAGGTGACTAGAATTTTTTGCTGGCTGCCACATTTTATAAAATTTCTAAAGCCCTAAAATTCATTAAGATACAACTAAATGTAAATATATTGTTTGAAGGTGCTCAACTCAACAATTTAGTTTTTCCACTGATGATGACCGAGTTTCGGTTGAAAACGTTTTGGAATTTTTTAAAAAGGACTTTAATGTGCTTTTAAATGTTTTTATGTATGTTTTTACGCACTTTCAAGCAATATATTTACATTTAGCTGTATCTTAATGAATTTTAGCTATTAAACAAGGTGAATTTGCACTAAAATTTTAACTTTTATTGATTCTAAAGCCCTGTTCATAATAATAAGAAATCTTAATATTTCACTGAAAGTATTAGACTAAATTACAAGGATTACTATAATCCATTCAAGATAAGGTGGCCGATGAGTAACACAAATTTAGCTGAATTTAACATTTAATTAAGCTGACAATTACAACTACTAGTAGAATCTAGTTTTTCATTAAATAATGTGTTTTCTTCCTCATTTGTGTCTGTTAGCTATTTTCTTTCTCGTAGCAAGCATTGTAAACTCTTTCATGGTCATTGCGTAGCTTAGTGTGTCTGAAGTATACATTAGTATTATAGTATTTTTCCAACAGTGTAGGTTGCGGACTTGCCAAATTCTGAAAACCAAAAATCAGATTTTATTTTAGAAATAAGATTTTTTTTTCAATGGAAACTTATTTTTTAAATGTAAGCATGTTAATTACAAGTTCAATTTTAAATAATGTTTGGTTATCACTGAATATTAAAAGGAAGTATATCACAAAGGAAAGTATATATAACATATATATACTTTTTATATGAAGGGCTCATATCATATATATAATTATTACATATAGAAATAACTAAAAAAAAATGATATTTAATATGATTTTAAATTAATTACAAATAACAGAGGAAAATTTTCTTCCACCAAAATGACATACAGAATTGTAATGAAGGTATTAAATAATTTTTAATTTATAATAAAAAATATGTCCATAACAGTCACAAAGTTTTAACTATTCATCCTTTATTATCAATTTCAGTTAAGCTTATCACACAAAATATACTACTATTGATTAATCATGAGCAAGTACCTGTTTTACAGTTTTTATCCCTCAATCATAGTACATTTGAGGAAAAAATAATAGAATATTGAAAAATGTGCAAGAAAATGAGGAGTGCAGGAAAATATGTGAAAATCAGGAGATTTGGCAAATCTGAGGTTGGAATCGAATATTACTATAGTATGTATTAATAGTGTGAACATTTAAAATACTAATGTTCACAATCCATTTGAGTGAGATAAATAAAAGCATATTTATTTAAATTGTTCCTTATTTTACAAATATATTACAAAACTCCATCATTATTTTCAGAGATTTTTGACATAAAAAATGTATTTACAAAATTTCTCTTTCTCATTTTTGCAAAGCAGACATTTTGCTTCTTGTAGTGTCTGGGGTATTTCTTAATAATAATTGTATTGCTTTAACACTCTAAGCGGTTTGCCTTTTTTTTTTTTTTTTTTCCAGTTTTCCTAAAACAATTTAAATTGGCTGTATGAAAATATTTTTAACAGAATTTATTTTAAGATACATGTAAAATAAAGAGAGATGAAGAGTAGTATTTTAAAAACAAGGAAAGAAAATTAGTTTTTTGAACATTTTTACGAAAATGCAGGAAAGCCCCCTAGATGTTCAAAGGATTAAAAAGGATTTTTTTCCACCTTAGAAACGATATTGCTTACTACTTTTCATTCTATTTTATAGATATAGGTCATAAAATTCTTACTTCATGTATATATATATATATATATGAAAGGATAAAAGCTAAACCCCTTTTTGCCCCTTTTAAAATTTTAAATTACCGTTTTAAAAAATAGAAATTTAAATCAAAACTTTTTAAATGCTTTAATAATTGTGTTTCAATTGATTGAAGTTCCCGTTGCCCCTGTTAAATTAGTTTTCCTGCATCGCATCTTATAACTTTCAAAGATCGTTTTCTGACTCTTCATAAGAATATTTGTGCTGACGCTAACGCAATTTTAAAGTCTTGCTGCATCCCATTGGCCGATGGAGCCAACGCCTTTATTCCGCACAATCAATCACTCAGCTCGCTGCCAATTAAAATTAAAAATACGCCTCTTTTGACTTCGACGACCTCTAGCAGAAATAATGCAAAACCTCATATTTATACCATTGCACGGCTATCAGGAGCGAACTTTTTACGATTTCCCTCATCTAACTAATCCACGCCAATCTGCTCTCTCTGAATTGCCTCGCGATGTATGAACATTCGATGTCCAGACAGACTTAAAAAGCAGCTCTCACGCCAATATGGGCCTGGTTTAAAAGGAATCATGTAAGAAAAAGAAATAAACCAGGTTCTGTAATAGACGGTGTCTTCATTTAAACAGAAATACATTCACTCGGAATTTAACCGAATCCCGCTCATGGCCCAGGACTACAAGAACATGCAAGGGAATCAGAATGAGCGCTTTGACGTAAGTACGGAGCCGCCATCAGTCCGCGCAGCCACCGGCCCGGCCCGGCGAAGCCACGATCGAGGTCCTCAACCACCGACGGAGTCCCGCTTCGTTTCAGAAGTCGAGTAGGACAGTTCATCTCAACGGGAAAATCCCAAAAACTAAACAGTTACATAATCTACGCCCGTCAATCCCAGCGAATACCTCCGTGAAAAATTCTTACAGCGTGTGCATACGGTGAAAGACTTACGGAATTTATCCCAAAAACTCAAAAGTACTTAATCTCCCTTCGTCAAAAGGAAAGTGAATCATTAACTTTTCTTCATTCTCAATCTTGTGCAGTATTTCATTCTGCCGGCAAGAATCAAGTGTTTTATCAGCAGGAAGAAAAGTAGGTCAACTACACAGCTGTTTTCAATTTTCAAGAGCGCGCCGATAAAGAAATGAACTCAAGTGACTCAGATGTTCAGTTTCGATTTCTGGACTAGAGTAAAGGAAAGAAAAATAAATCAGAACTGCGCTCAGCAAAAACAAAAACCACGTGACTACGGGAAAAAATTATTTTGGTGTGCAGTGCAAGAAGATATAGAGATAAATATTTCAGTGAAATTAATTTATTATTGTTTCGCGTCGCGGTGAAAAAAAAAAAAAGTAAGAGGTAAATTTTTATCATGGATTTATTTAAAGCAAAGACGTATAAAGGTATGTACTTTTGATATTAACCGTACAGAAGAAAAAAAAAAATTTTTTTTTAGATCTTTTTAGTGAGAGGCATTGGTTCTCAAACTTTTATTTTGGAATGTTTTATATATTAGATGGCAAGCACTGAAGGAATTTTTTTTATTTTTTACAATTTTGGTTGTTTTAAAAGGACTGCCAAGGAATATTTTTAAAGAAATATTGTTTTTATTATTAGAAGCAAGCGGTTCTCAAACTTTTTATTTAATCTGTTATGCATGCCAAAAATAAATTAAAGATGATTATTTTTATTATGCTATTATTTGTGTGAAAATTTTAATGATTTTTTAATTCAGCTATTTAAGTTCAAATATATAATTGTTTATGTATTGTGTTTAACGTAATTTTAAAGAGATGAAAGGGTAAGAATGGTGATTTTTATGAAAATTCTTTAATTGTGTTGAACTGATAATTACGATTTTAATGAAAAATAACATTAAATAAACCTCATATTAAAATCATTTTTCTAGACAGTTTGAAAATATTTTAGCAGAAGTGAAAATTTTATTATTATTATATTATTATAATATTTTTATTATTAGGTGTTAAACTTTTTAAAGGTGATTTATATGCAACGTACTTTATAGTTAGTGAGGTTATTTAAATTTTTTTATTGAATTCAAGTTATTGGAAAAAAAAATGGAGTTTAACTTTAAAGAGATGATTTTAACGGATTTTTACAGATATAGTGTTACAAATTTTAAATAGTTTGAAAGATTTTTTTTCATTTTTATTCTTATGTGCTTTAATTGTGTATTATATTTATGTGTAATTCAGTGATATTTGGTATTTATATCCATCATGAGTAGCCCAACCCCTCCCAAAGAAGTAGAGGATTTAACAGACAAATCAGGTGACCCCGAAAAAGAAAAAAATCAAATTTCGAGCAAAGATGATAATCCCGTTAATAATCCTGAAGAGAAAAATAATCAGAAGTCTAGTCAGGAATCTGGAGGTGCACCAGAGACATCTGGTGCAACAACGTTAGGTGGACAGACCCTGTCAGCTCAAGCTGGGTCTGGTCACACTTCAGTATCCGCCAACCCAAAAACGTCAGTAGACCCCGATATCGTTGCGTTTTCTCCGCAAGATGGAATGTCTTGGATACCATGGTTATCCTATTTCGAGAGTGTCTGTATAGGACAGGGAAAAGACGAGTGCTGGAAAATTAGGCACATACAGAAGTATTTAAAGGACAGTGCACTTACGTTGTACATTAATAATTGTCTAAATGTACTTCATTGGTCCGAATTTGTCACTTTGTTTAATGAACACTACGAAATTCCCGATACCCTTTCTCTCACTGATTTTTCACGTATTAGATATAAAGTTGGAGAGGACTTGAACGAATATTATCAAAAAAAGACTAAAGTAGGCCGAACCTTAGGTTTAGAGCAGAAACTTATCCTGGAAGGGTTAACGGAGGGCTTGCCATTAGAAATGCAGAAGTTAGTTATTGCAGGCAACCCCTCAACTACACATTCATGGCGTGAATTAGTTTTCAGAATTAGCAAACTGCAACTGGACAGAAAGGGAAATGAGAGCAAATTTGAAGCAAGCCCCCAAAACCCCAATCAGTATCGACAATGGCGACCAAGCCGACCTCCATATGAGAATGGACAGAATTTTAACAGGCAGTGGAACTACAGAGTTCCCTATCAAACACACCCCATTCGACCTTTTCATCAAATCAAGCAAGAAATCCCCAAAATATGTTTAGACCGACTTCAAATGTTCCACCATGACCTAATGTACACCACCAGACCACTTTGCCGCCCTCTCCATGCAAAGTTTGTCTTAATATCGGAATACCAAATGCGTATCATTGGGTGGGTAACTGCCCTTTTCGACAACAAGTGTTAGCAGTACCAACCCCTAGTCACAATATGACTTTGCCGAACCCTAACCAAGATCATAGCGCTAATGAGTCATCCTGAAATACATCTAGTAATCAATGACGATTTCTTATGTCCGGACATATACAAAAAGAAAAAGCTAGCTATAAAAAATCAAATAGAGATTGTCATAAAGTTACTTATGTAAAAAATGAAGACTCACTACCTTGTTTGATCGATACTGGGAGTTCGATTAGTGTTATTCCTTGTCATTTAGCCCATAAACTTAACCTAAAAATATGTAAAGTTCAGCAGAGTATACCAGTCACCCAAACACAAGGTGTTCTTGCTTTGAAAGAAAAATGCCTTGTTAGTTTGCAATTAGGACGTATCTCTAAGAGAATTGAACTTTTTATAATTAACAATCAGTTACCTTATGCTTTGATTGGGCTACCCCATTGTAAACTATTTAGATTAAATATTGACTGTGTTAAAATGCAAATAACTCAAGATAATAAGAAAATACCTCTCATGGACCATATTCCAACAAATGCATCTCACCATACTTTACATTTATCAGAAGTATATACTGGCCAGCCAGCAATTGAAAATGCAGAGATATTCGAAGAAAATTTTGAGCCGGAGTTGTTCGAGACTACTGACCATGTGCAAAATGTTCAGTCTGTCAGAGAACAATTACCTGCTCTTCTAGCCAAATATGTCTGTATTTTCGCCAAAGATAAATATGATATAGGCTGTGTAAACATGGAACCCCAGAGAATACAGTTAATATCAGATCTCCCCGTTTCTTTAAGAGCATATCGCACTTCCCCTAAGGAAGAAGAGGAAATTAAAGAACAAATTCAAAATTTATTGCGAGCCGGTATCATTAAAGAAAGCTATTCCCCTTATTCATCACCCGTAACTTTGGTGTATAAACGTGAAGAAGGGAAGAAAACCCGGTTATGTATTGACTTCAGAAAATTAAATGCCATTACAAAAACAGATGCAGAACCCTTACCTCGAATCGACACCCTGTTAGATAAATTGGCGCATGCTAAAATTTTTTCCACTCTTGACTTAGCTAGTGGATATTGGCACATTCCTATCCACCCTCGAGACACTGAGAAGCTGGCATTTGCCACCACCTTTGGATTATATGAGTGGAATCGTTTACCGTTTGGATGGAAAAACGCACCTGCTTGGTTTAACCGTACCCTCCGTAGAATTCTTAATAAATACAAAATTGACTTTGCCTGTAGTTACTTTGATGATGTTATTGTATTCTCCCAAAATGAAGAGGAACATTTATGTCATTTAGAGACATTATTTAATATATGTGTTCAAGAAAACCTTAAACTCAAATTGTCAAAGTGTAATTTTGTGAAATCCAAAATTAATTTTCTAGGATATGAAGTTTCGAACGGTTGTATCACACCTGACAACCCTAATATAGAGACGATTAAGAAATTAACACCACCAACGAATGTAAAAGAATTACAACGTTTTTTGGGATTTATAAATGTTTATCACAAATTTATTCCAAAGTATGCTAACATTCGATACCCTCTCAACAATTTGTTGAAGAAAAATGTCCCTTATGTGTGGGACCAAAATTGTCAAAATTCTTTTGAAAAATTAAAAAATGCTTTAATTGAAAAACCAATCTTAAAGTTGTTTGATCCCAAAACAACTTGTCATTTGTTTGTAGACACATCAAGTCATGGAGTGGGATGTGTAGTGAAACAAGTTGATGAAAAAGGAACATTACATCATCCTATAGCATATCACTCTAGAAATCTTCGCGATTATGAAAAAAATTATGCAATTACTGAGTTAGAATGTTTGGTGATTGTGGATGCTTTAGATAAATTTTATCATTATTTACACGGTCAAAAATTTGTCATACATACAAATCATGCAGCACTTACCTGGCTCAAAAGTGTTAAAAATTTAAGAGGACGTCTTTTCCGCTGGTCCCTAAAACTTAGTATGTTTGACTATGAAATTAAATACCAGAAAGGCTCCACTAATGTTGAAGCTGATATGCTATCTAGACAAACTGTTTCAGAAAATTTACCCTATATTATACATCTCCTTGACTTGAATGAAGTAAGAGACAATCAGAAGAAAGAAAATGTAACAATTGATGGTAAAAAGTACACTGAGATAAATGATGTTGTTGTTATTAAAAAGAAAGGTTTGTATAAGATTGTGGTCCCCATGTCTTTACGTTTACCCCTATTAGAAAAAACCCACACGCAATTTGGCCACCCTGGAATTTATAAAATGATAAATTTAATCTCTCCGCAATATTATTGGCCTAACTTTAATCAGGACATTGAAAATTTTGTAAAACACTGCCACACTTGTCAGATAAACAAAAAATGTAGACAAAAAAGATTTGGCTTATTGCAATTAATGCCCCCAACAGAGATACCTTTTGAATGTTTGGCAGTAGACTCTGTTGGCGGATTTAATTATTACAATTCTACAAAAAAATATTTGCATTTAGTCGTTGACCATGCAACTCGCTATGTGTGGGGTTTTCCGTCAAAAAGTGTAACTACCGAAACTTATACAAACATTTTGAAACAATTATTTCAAATACAAGTACCAGATAGATTGTTAACCGACAGAAATGGAGCATTTACAGCTTCCAGGTTTAGGAGATTTCTTCGTAATTACAATATAAAACACAGATTGACGAGCAGCCATCACCCGGAAACGAATGGGAAAATTGAACGACTAAATCAAACTATTGTCACTAGATTAAAATGTAAAGTCAATTCCACATCCAAGAAAATACCCTGGACTAAGCTTTTAGATGAAGTCTTATATGAATACTAGCCGCCACTGGCGACCAGTTTGGTCTCCCTTAAATGTATGTTAAACATTGCAACACGTTACATTTATTCATAATTTAATTTTCCCTTAATCCTTCGCCAAATCGGAAGATTCTAATAGACAAATCATGAACTTTTGCGATCATGGTAGCATTTCGCATATTTTTTGGGCACAAATGTCACATACGCACGTTGGCGCGATTCCCCCCCCCTCACCCGCCAATTTGGCGAAAACTTTGTTATGGAAATTGTTGTTTATTTACTTTTATTTTTTATTTTAATTCTATAAATTATTTTTGATATGTATATCAATATTTATTTACATCAAACTATCATTTATTTATTTTTATTCTTTTTTTTAATTATGAGTATTTTTGTTAGCCGGGAGCAGATGATAATTCGCCAAATATCGTTCCCATCACCGTCATTCATACTACAATTAATTTAATTTTAAATTATAAACCTGTCACTCATTTCATTTAAAATACTTAACTTTAATCTAAAATGCTTATATTACATAAATTTAAAATACTTCACACTTTTCATTTAAAAGAGAAAATAAATAAATAAATAAGAAATAATATCATAAATCAAAACATTTGATTTCAAAATCAAAGTATCATTTCTAATTTGTACACGCGATAAATAAAAGCTGTATTAGCGATTTTAAAAATGCTAAAAATCTGATTCATTAAATATTATTACATGAGTTCAATTTACGTCAAGAAAAGGTCCGAAAGTTGAGTTGTATAGCACATAATTATGGTAAACTTTGATTGTCTCACTGGTGCGAATTATTTTTTTGACGCGAGGCAGCGGTCCAAAAATTCATTCGCGGAGAACTTGCTTTGCGAATGATTACCTCCATGATTTAATATTTTAAATGTTCACGACGAATCAATCTTTTTTTTGTTTACTTTTATGAATAGAGAATTTGAACTGCGAATCTTTCGACTGAAGTTATTGCAGAATATATACATAATTGAACGCAAGTCATCTCTCAAATATTAATTTATTTTGAACGATCTTTCTTAAAATGTAACTTTTATGCAGTTTATTCGAAAAAATAATTTTGAATAAAAATGGCCGCTTGTCATATGAAAAAGTGAAACGGACATCCAGGAACTGTTGAGGACAGTCACATGACTTACGGTTTTATTTTAGAAGATAATAACACCCCTCATTCTGTAACCCAATTCACCCCTAGCTATTTATTTTTAGGAAATTTACCATATGATCCCCCTTTACCAAATAATAGTTACTATCCCCCTGTGGAAGAAGCTAGAAAATTGGCTAAAGAGAGAACAATTGCTTACCATAAAAAGAATAAAGTCCGTTATGATGCTCGTTTCCTTCCTGTAAAGTTTAAAGTTGGTGACATTGTGATGTATGAAGAATTTCACTATCCGAATACCCGTAAATTGACTGCACCATATTCTGGCCCATACACCATTTTAAAACAACTTTCTGATGTATCCTTTGAAATTGATAAACCCAGCCCACATTTTAAGAGAAATTCCGAAATTGTCCATTCCTCCAAGTTAAGATACTACCACCCTCCTCAAAATCTTAAATTCAGCCATGAATAAACCCCATCTATCTCTTTCAGCTGTCAATTTTTTTAAATTTTTGCTTTCCTATCGTCCCCCTTACTCGTAGCATTTCGATGATTACCCAGCTGGGCGTGTAACCCATCTCCCCAGCAGTATAGAATGATGGTGACAGTTTAAAAGTACTGTTAGAATTTTTATTATTTTTTAAAAAATATTATAATGACGAATTGATGACACATGAAGGGGTCCTCCGCTCCGTGGCCACCCATCTTTAGCCGGACTGTTTTCCCAAATTCTCTTTCCAGGTTGAACGGAGAATCTGGCAAAACTGCTTCGCTTCCCCTCTGCAGGTGAATATCGATTACCCACTTTTCTTTTTCTGTCGTGCAAGTGGCACATTTTTGGGTGATATTCCCCTCAGAGTATTAAAACCCATATCGCACTGACCCTGCGCATGGTGAAAATTATAGCAAGTGTATATTTAGTTTTTTTAGCTGTAGTTTTCTTTTTTTTTTAAACAACTTAGTGTTGTTTTTCATGGATATAAACCTAAGGCTGCATCATAGAAGTAGCTAAGTCCCTAACAAAACAGAAAGGTATACGAAGAAATATAATTTGTTTTTGTTATTAGTATTTTAGGATATTTTACTGTTATTTTATCTCAGTGTGAAAATTCAATATCTCTAGAAATGCAAGCGTTTCAAATTGCATTTGATATACAATGTATTTTGTTGATAGTATTAGTGCATATTTTGTATTATTGAATATTTTATATTTTTGAATATTTTGTATTTGTGAATATTTTTTTTTACATTTGAACATTGTCTATTTTTTACATTGGAATATTTTTTACATTTGCATATGTTGTATAGTTTTCAGTATGTTTACCCGTGAATATTTTAATATACTATATAGTTTATGGTTGCAATTTGCAATTATACACAAAAGGATGTTTCCCAACAAACTATATCAAAAACTTTAAAACAAAAACTGGAAACAAAAGGGAAACACTACAAACACAGTTGTGTTACGATAATTGGTATAATCAAGATATGTCTCGAGACACATTATTGTTTTGCTGCAGCACCATTGAAAGAATTCCAATATTTTAGTGTAACCAATATTTTTATGTAAATTTGATATATAAATGTAAAAATAGGTCCAATTGACTTGAGAGCTGGAGAAAATACTGGAGAGCTGGAGAAATTACTTGAGAGCTGGAGAAAATAAGAATCTAAAAAAAAAAAAAAAAAAAAAAAAACATGGGTTAAATTCACGAGATAAGACCCACAGGTCTTGCAGGCGAGCCCTGTGGCTCTTGTTTTAGTGGGGGGGGGGGGGGGATATGAAAGGATAAAAGCTAAACCCCTTTTTAAAATGCAAAATCCCTTTTTGCCCCTTTTAAAATTTTAAATTACCGTTTTAAAAAATAGAAATTTAAATCAAAACTTTTTAAATGCTTTAATAATTGTGTTTCAATTGATTGAAGTTCCCGTTGCCCCTGTTAAATTAGTTTTCCTGCATCGCATCTTATAACTTTCAAAGATCGTTTTCTGACTCTTCATAAGAATATTTGTGCTGACGCTAAAGCAATTTTAAAGTCTTGCTGCATCCCATCGGCCGATGGAGCCAACGCCTTTATTCCGCACAATCAATCACTCAGCTCGCTGCCAATTAAAATTAAAAATACGCCTCTTTTGACTTCGACGACCTCTAGCAGAAATAATGCAAAACCTCATATTTATACCATTGCATGGCTATCAGGAGCGAACTTTTTACGATTTCCCTCATCTAACTAATCCACGCCAATCTGCTCTCTCTGAATTGCCTCGCGATGTACGAACATTCGATGTCCAGACAGACTTAAAAAGCAGCTCTCACGCCAATATGGGCCTGGTTTAAAAGGAATCATGTAAGAAAAAGAAATAAACCAGGTTCCGTAATAGACGGTGTCTTCATTTAAACAGAAATACATTCACTCGGAATTTAACCGAATCCCGCTCACGGCCCAGGACTACAAGAACATGCAAGGGAATCAGAATGAGCGCTTTGACGTAAATACGGAGCCGCCATCAGTCCGCGCAGCCACGATCGAGGTCCCCAACCACCGACGGAGTCCCGCTTCGTTTCATATATATATATATATATATATTTACAATTTCATAATATGATGGCAAATCAAATTATTTTACTTTCTACTATCTGCTATACACAAATTCATATTTTCTAAAGTAGTCTCGTATTTAGATTAATTAATTAGATCATTCCAGTAATTTGTAAAAATTAGTAAACTTTAAATATAAAAAAGTACTTTGTTTTAATAATTATAAATAAGAAATACTGACATTAATTAAAAAAGAGCCACAATCTGACTGTGATTAGGCTTTTGTTTATTAAATGGTGTATGGATAAAATGTATACTTCCTTATTATAGTACAGCCTGAGAAAAAAAATGTGAAGTAACAAAGACGTACTGCCAAGTTAGGTTGTAAAATCTCGCCAAATGTTTGCATTAATAAATACAAAATATATACATAATACATATTGTGTATGTATGTATATAGGTATTATCAGCACCATACTCTAAACATGTGCAAGCTTTCACAAATAAAATATAATAGAAATTTTTGCCCTATTTAATGACAGATATACAAGGATAAAATTAGTGTTATTTTTACTGGTAGATGTTTGTACATGTTCAGAATATACCCTGGGTAGTATTTTGTATGTATGTCATGTATGTATTAAATCAAGTGTTTTATTTTTATTTCCCTATTATACTTTCCTGCTTCATGATCTGGGCGATGACTTCGGTTAAATTGCAACTATGATTTTGTCATAATCATAATTAGGGGACTGTTTTAATAAAGAAGTACCTGAAAATGTTATGTAAATCTTACTGCTCTGTTTAAACATTGAGTGAAAGGTTTTTTTCTTTCTTTCATTAGAAATCTTCCTGATGATTTATCAAACATTTATCAAAAATTACTTCGTGCTGATTATCATGGATGTATGATTGTTGTAGCATCCTCAGACTGTTCAAGTTATGTTGGACTCAGAGGCATTGTTGTTCAAGAAACTAGAAATGTATTTCGGCTTATTACGGAAGAAAACAAAGTCAAAAGTATGTTCATTATTATTATAATCCATGCATGATTTTTTATTAATACAATTGTACTCTTTTCTTCAAGGGAGAAGGGGGTGACACACACAAGTTTGAACATCGAAATAAATGTCATATTTTTGGAATTTTTCACGAGTTTCAGTAACAACTTAAACTGTTAGGGGGTTTTGCATTATATTAAATTATATTTGGAGAGTGTTTCATTAAACGAACATTGTATGAACATTTTTCATTAAAAAATGTTCATACTTTATCCTCGGCATCCATGTAAATGAGGGTGTCATCAAGTCCAAAGTAATGTCAGGAATGTTTTCTGTATAAATATTTCTTGAGTCGTTATTATCATAAGTTGTAATTATTCTAGCCTAGGAGTTTCCAACCTTCTTCGTAGTCTTCTTCGTAGGTCATAAACAAATGGCAAGCTGTATGGCCTGAATTAAATGACAAGCTGTATAATTCATGGCATAGTAAAAATTTCTGTTAATATCTGGTTCCTATGAGTGCAGAAGTGTTTCTTAGCACAGTCATTTAATGTTTTTAGGTAGATTTCGTAAGAAATACTACCTATTACATTCTCACCTAAGTTGGAAATTTTGAAAATTTTTTGCAGATCTACGCCGATCATGACTCCCAGAACCCAAAACCACCCCCAGTTCAAAACTTTATCTATCTATCTATCTATCTATGTCACTTTTTTCTGACCACAATAACTGGAAAAATTCTGCATAAATCTCTTCCAAACTGATACATAAAATCAAGGGTCATAAAATCTCTGTCAAGTTTGTTAATGGGCAAAATCGAACCAGGGGGGGGGGGGGGGGGAATGGAGGGGCTTGAAAACAGAAAAACCCTCATAATTTCTTTATTATTATACGTATCGAATCCATTTAAAGTTATTATTACTTCTAGGAAAAGGGCCAAAAATTTATGTATGACAGATTTTTGATATAATTAAAAATGGCCCCAAGGGGGGGGGGGGGGTTAGAAGAAAAAAATCATACCTTCGTCAATTCACAAGATATCAAATCCGCGTAAATTTATTATTAATCCGCTTAGTATTATCTAAAACTTTTATATTGACAAGTTTTTTATAGGACCAACCGTTATAGCAAAAAAAAAATTAAAAACAAAAAAAATCCCTGCCGGCTCCGCCTGCAAACAAGTTATTTTTCGAAGTAGGCAGTTCCAAGTCTCGCATCTTTTCGAAACTGATACATAAAATCAAGGGGCATAAAATCTCGGTCAAGTTCGTTAATGGGCAAAATCGAACCAAGGAGGGGGGGATGGGGGGGGGCTTTTTGTGAAAACAGAAAAAAAAAAACATAATTTCTTAATTGATACGTATTGAATCCGTTTAAAGTTATTATTACTTCTAGGAACAGGGCCGAAAATTTATGTATGACAGATTTTTGATATAATTAAAAATTGTCTTAAGGGGGGGAGGGAAGGGGGGTTTTAGAAGAAAAAAATTCATAATTTCGTCAATTCCCAAGATTTCAAATCCGCTTAAATTTATTATAAATCCTCTTAATATTACCTAAAACTTTTATATTGACAAGTTTTTTATAGGACCAACCGTTATAGCAAAAAAAAAATTAAAAACAAAAAAATCCCTGCCGGCTCTGCCTGCAAACAAGTTATTTTTCGAAGTAGGCGGTTCCAACTCCCGCATCTTTTCGAAACTGATACATAAAATCAAGGGGCATAAAATCTCGGTCAAGTTCGTTAATGGGCAAAATCGAACCAAGTGGGGGGGGGGGGGGGACTTTTTGTGAAAACAGAAAAAACCACATAATTTCTTAATTATGATACATATCGAATCTGTTTGAAGTTATTATTACTTCTAGGAGAAGGGCCGAAAATTTATGTATGACAGATTTTTGATATAATTAAAAATTGTCTTAAGGGGGTGGGGGGGAAGGGGGGTTTTAGAAGAAAAAAATTCATAACTTCGCCAATTCCCAAAATTTCAAATCCGCTTAAATTTATTATAAATCCCCTTAATATTATCTAAAACTTTTATATTGACATGTTTTTTATAGGACCAACTCTTATAGGGGAAAAAAAAAAAAAAAAAAAATCCTTGCTGGCTCCGCTTGCAAACAAGTTTGGTTTCGAAGTATGCGGTTTGAACTGCAGCATCATCGCAAAAAGGTCATTTCTTCCGCAATTCCCGACAAACAGGTGCCCCACGGTCTGCGTCTTCGAAATCTACCTGTGCCTGTAGGCCGAGCCGTCAGGGATTTTTTTTTTTTAAATTAAACATTTGTAATTTCTTAGGAAAAAAAAATGTATTGTAGAATGAATTAATTGTTGCAAAGACCTTGACTCGCTAGTGGGAAATCCCTGTTCTAGTCCCTTTCTTTTCAAAAGGATTTATTTTTTTTAAAATTAATATATTATAGTAAAACCTGTGAAAATGACTGCCCTCCTACTAGGGGTGGGGTGTAGAAGAAAATTCCTCGGTTGTAGAAAAACCTGAAGAAGAAAATTTTTAGTTCTGTTTTTCTTTTTAAGTTCCATGTATTTTTAAATGATCTGAAACAGGGAGTTAAAGAGGCAGAGAAAAAGAGAACAAAATGGTTCAATTCTTAATCAACAGTGTTCCCACCATTAGATTTTGTTTTGCCAGTGCCCATGAACAGGGCTTTACAAATTAAAAAAATTCTTGTAGCCAGGTATAAATTCCCCCGCCCATTATTGATTTTCAAAAAGCATAAAACTTTTTTAGGAATTAAGTGAGAAAAAATAATAATAAACATAATTTAGAATTATTAGTTAAATAGTTTAGAATAATACTTAATTAAAAATGATAATAAAACTAAATTTTCTAAGGAAACTTATCAAAATTATATATCTCTGAAGAAAAAAAGAAAAGAAAATGTAAACTCTGAATTAACCGGCAGGTTCAGGAAATGCTGATTGCCGAATGCTTCAAATGTCAAAAGTTGAGTGCTACAAAATCTATATCTGATGAGAAGGCATCGATAAAATAGTGTAACCGGAAAATGATTTTTTGCCTATTTAGCCTATCGAATTCAGTCAAATAATGCTGATTTTATTATTTAAAAATTTGCATTTGATAAACTCTCTTAGTTTTGCCAAATTAAAAATAAAAGTTTAATATATATATATATTTTTTAATATAATTTTAAGTTTATTTCGTAATATTTAGTAACTTTGCAGCATTTATAATGAGACATTTTACAAGAAATTTATTTAAACACTAGCAAAACTTTGCGGCTTTGCGTAATTCTTGAAAAATGTCAAGTGGTATTCGTTGGCCTATTTTCATTAGAGGAAATTTTATTGCCACAGATAATTCAGAAATTACTAATTAAGCAAATTTCTGTAATGACTGTATCACAATTACGAAAAAAATTGCAATTTTAAAACTTTTCTGTTCCTGCTCACATTAAAATTTCAAAAATTTTAAAAACTGTTCTATGGATGCATTTGTGTCTCTAACTTAACAGCCATGTAAAATTTCAAGTTTCTATCCCTAACAATTTCTGATAAATCATTGTTTAGAAGGTTTATAGAATTTTTTCAGCTTATTTCACTTTTTAAAATTTCGATTTTTTTTTATAGAAACCGTTTTTAGCAAGCACTGAAATCTTAAAAATAGCCACCATGCCAAATTTCAATTTCCTATACCAGCAGCAGGGTCATTCCATGGTAACTTACGTTACATTTAGAATAATTTTCTTTAGTAATTTTTATATTATAACACCAAAAAATATTGAAAATGTAATGTTGATATGATTTGTTAATTAAACCTATTCAAAGCGAAATTTGGATGAAATTTACCTACCTTTAGTGCTATTTTTTAAACACTGGTGATTATATTTATTATGGTAACTTACGTTCTTTTTGTCAGAAACGTAAGTTACCATAGTAACTATAATTTTTAGTGTTCAAGAAATAGTACTATATTTAAGTAATTTTTATCCAAATTTAGCTATGTTAGGTTTAATTAACAAATCATATAAATGTTACATTTTGAATATTTTTTAGCATTATATTACTAAAATTACTGAAGTCAATTATTCTAAATGTAACGTAAGTTACCATGGAATGACCCAGCATCACTAAAATCGCAATTTTGGAATGTTTTTTGCTTCTGCACCTTTTTAAAATTTTGAATTTTGTAAAAACTGTTCTGTTGAAGCATTTAGGTATTAAAAATAACAAGCATGTTAAATTCTATGTTTCTATTGCTAACATTTTAGAAAAAAACATAATTTATAATGTTTTCTGCTCAGTTTACACCTTTAGACTTCGAATTTATGATAGACTGTTTATACACCGAGAGTCAGCATCTTAAAAATTACAACTACACTAAGTTTCCAGTTTCTAACCCAAACAAATCCAATTAAATCATAATATAGAACGTTTTTAGTTCGTTTTCCGCTCCTTTCAGCCTGTTAAATTTCGAATTTTTTAGAAACCGGTTTTAGTGAGCATTTGCATTTTAAGTGTAACCAACCACCATACCAAATACGAAGCTTCTATACCAGCTGTATCACATAAATTGCAATAAAAGTACGTCTTTTTTTTTTTTTGCTCCTGTCCTTTTACATTTTGCATTTTTAGTAAAATTTTCTACGTGATCATTTACGTGAGTAACAGCCAGGCGAAATTTTAAATTTCTAGCCTTAATAGTTCTAAGTAAATCGTAATTTAGAACACTTCTCGCGCACTTCACTCTTTTAAATTTTGATTTTTTTTTCAAATTGTTCTGTGCGACCAAATCAGCAGCCATGTAAAAGTTTCTACCCCTTACAATTACATAGTAATTGCAATTTAGAATGCTTTTTAACCGCTTTCCACTCATTTCACCCTTTGAAATTGTTGGCAAATTACAAAAGTAATGTCAATCTAAAAAGTCTAAAAATAGCAGCAACATAATTGCACACTGGAAACGCTAATAAGAAGAACCCATTTTGGTAAAAGAAAGTTGAAACTAAGTATGCAATGGCTAAAAAGGAGAAAGGTAAAAACTACATATGAAGAGTGTGCAGCAATAAAAAGACAGATTAAAACATAAACAAGCTTTTATTAAAAATATAAAATATATCACAGTTTAACTTAATTCTGGAATCATAACAACAAACAAAAACAGGTCAATGTAGGAACTGAATTACATTTTAAAACTTAAACTACAATTCATTCTTCACTACATACTTTGACCAAAAAATAATACTGGAGCCCAAAGGGTATCTAAGGGCTTCTGAAACCATTGAAAAACATTCAAAGTGCATAAAACAAGAAAATTGCATCTTTGAAAGTTAAAAGAAACTTCTGGAATTAACATACAGTTTATATTGAATTTACTTCAAGATTAAAGTTAAGCATTTACTTTTAACCTATTTAATATTTACTTTTTAACCATAACCTGAATTAAACTTTATATTATATTAACCATTATAAATTCCTTTAATTTTAAACCTTTAATAAAACAAACATAACGTTAACTTTAATTAATGAAAGAAATGCTAAACTGCCTAAAAGATGATGCTGCATTTAAAAGGCCTAAACGGACATCCGATATCTCCATACCTGGCTAAAACATATCCGCCGGAACATATACCAATCCCTTCAAAACAACCGGTCCTTAAAAAAAACCTTATGCAACATGATCCTAAAATGAGAGTTAATAAAAACCTTACTCTAAAGACAGCCAGCATTTACTTGAAAGTGGTTTTATCCATCACAGTGCGTTCCCCCTTTTATAAGCAAAATAAAGACATCACCGGCGATGACAGCTGATACTACGAGACCTTGTCTGGAAACACTTTCCTTTACGCAATTTGACTAAGACACGTAGAACTCTGTATAACTTGCACTCCATCATGAAAAATACAGGAAATACTTTTACAGCATCGAACTATACTTAAGTCGAGCCAACCTCTGCCATAAATGTTAAAAAAAAAACAAGATGTTTAGCCATCCACCATCGTTGGCCGTTCCAAACGTACTGTCACGAAGCCGTCTAAGCACGCGGTGCAAGCGTATATATTTCTACCGCGGGGAGTGACGACATGCGCTCTCTTGAAGCTAGAATGACTGAATGGAGAGACGATGAAAGATGCAAATCGCGAAACTCGGCCGGATGCCTAACGCCATCTGTTGGTAAGTTACGGCATCACGGCCGGCTGAAATAGAAACAGGTGAGCGATGTATATGGGGAACGATACGTGCGATTTAAATTGTATAAACGGCTTAAACGATGAATAAATATTAATGAGGGCATGAAATAAATAGAGATGATGGAATGTCTGGCTAAAAATACGATATGAGGGAGTAGTAAAATCATTTATTTAAGAAGGTACCGCTGTAAAGCAATAAGACTGAAAATTGGGACAACAGAAATTTTGAATTTCTTTACAAACCATTGTTAGTGAACATTTGTATCTTAAAAGTACCCGCCCTGCCAAATTTGAAGTTTCTAATCCTGTTCGTAAAAGAAAAATCGTAATTTAGAACTTTTTTTCCTCTTTCACCTTTTTAAATTTCGATTTATTTTTAAAAAACTGTTCTGTGTGTGCACTTGTGTCTTAAAAAGTATCAACCATGTTAAATTTCAAGTTTTTGTCCTTAACAATTCCATAGAAATCGTAATTTAGAATGTTTTTAGAACATTTTTCCCTTATATCAAACTTTTAAATTTCGAATTTTTTAAAAACTGTCCTTAGAGAGCATGTATATCTTATAAGTTATCTTGCCAATTTCAAGTTTCTAATTTCTTCAGTATAATAAAAATTGCAATTTTAGAACATTCTGCGCTCTTGCACCCCTCTGTGGTAGTGGCACCTATATAGCCTATGTTGAAGCAAGGACTGTCACCATCAATTTGCCACCATCACTTTTGAAAATGGTTCTGTAGTTCCAGAGATTCCAAAAAAAAATTGTAATTCAGAATGTTTTTTAGAATGCTTTTCGCTCATCTCACCCTTTTAAATTTTGAATTTTTTTAGAATTTGTTCTTAGAGAGCATTTACATCTTATAAGTAACTACCATGCTAAATTTCATGTTTCTAGTTCCTTCAGTATTAAAAAAATTGAAATTTTAAAGCATTTTTTTCTTTTGCGACCCTTTAGGGGTAGTGGCACTGACATAAAATATAGCCTATGTTGGAACAAGGACTGTCACCATCACTTTTGAAATGGTTTGGTAGTTCCAGACATTCCATAGAAATTGTAATTTAGAATGTTTTTTAGAACGCTTTTTACTCATCTCACCCTTTTAAATTTCGAATTTTTTTTAGAATTTGTTCTTAGAGAGCATTTACATTTTATAAGTAACTACCATGCCAAATTTCATGTTTCTAGTTCCTTCAGTATAAAAAAAATCAAAATTTTAGAACGTTTTTTGCTCCTGCACCTCCCTGGGGGTAGTGGCACTGACATAAAATGTCGCCTATGTTGGAGCAGGGATTGTCACCATCAATTTGCCCCCATCACTTTCGAAATTGCTTTGGTAGTTCCAGAGATTACCCCCTACAGAAAAACAATTGTTACTTCTTTATAATATTAGTATAGATTGTGACGTTAAAAAAATAACTCGAGAGTTATTATGTAATATGCATTGCTAATAAAAAAATAAACATTTTCCTGTGCTGGGATTACATAATCGAAATCAGCAGCCGGATGAGGTTTATTTTGATCTAACGATCTATGATAAAAATTTAAGAATAATAATAAAAAAAAATCTTACCCTTCTGAAGTGATTAATGATTTTTTATTTCCATTTACTACAGATAATAATCCCAAAAATGTAACTATAAAATATTCTTGAGTAACAACCCAGTACCAGACAGGGTGACGCCAAACTATTGTCTAACATGTATGGTGCAAACAGGCACTAAGCGCCAAACATTTTAAGCGGGGAAGAAATATTTAAAAAATACATATTTTTATTAAAATGAATTATTTTGAAATTTTAATTAAGTTTTATAGCTTTACTTTATTATTCTTTAAAATGAATGTGATAGATTAATCAGTTTTGATTCTGAACACAAAAATTTGAATTAAAACTTACAAAAAAGTGTAAGCCTTTTTATTATTGCATCCAATTTAGATGCCACATAGATTGGATTGACAATATTTCTTACTGTTTTATTGAAACTACCCCCATTATAATCACGTAACATGCTAGCCGATTAGAGCTCAAAAGAATGGCGTTTTATGTGCATGAAATGGAAAATGCCTTTTAAACTTGGCTTTTCCATTAAAAGTACAAGAGAAGAGGGAGATCATTGCTTGCTACCTGCACGAGTAAGGATGTTGGAGAGACAAGGTATCGTTTGTGGTTATTTCTTCGTTAAATTTTTAAAAATAAAATTAAAAAAAACCCGTCAGATTAAATAACTTGGTCGCCAGATAAAAAAAAGTTGATTGCAAAAAAGCATTTGTCAAGCCTTGCCCATGAGATTCCATTATAGACAGGTTTCATTTTCCCAGGTTTTACTATACTTTGATTTTAATGTATAAGAAAGCATTTTATTTACAACTCTTTCATTATTACTTGCAGCTGTTCCAAAGAAAGGAAGCATGTTTTGTTTTGAACTGTGTGGACAGATCATCAAGATTTATGGAGATAATTTCAAGTTTGTACCATATGAAAGGGCAAGGATAAAATACAAAACAAAGTCAGTTGTTGATCCTTAAAAATAGAAAGAAACCTTTATTTGCTAATCATAATGTACATTTTGTAAATAAATATATTTTTTTTGTTCTCAAAATATTTTGAATGCTTTGTATTAATCAATTAAACTTCATGAAACCGTGAAATTTTAGCTTACTTCATTATAAGGCCTTTAAGGCTGTTCTTAAATTGAAACTTGTTACATTATTCATGAAATATTTTTTATTCTTAAATGATTAAAATTAGAAAGTTCTTATTCACATATTAAGAAATAAAAAAACAGGTTTGTTTGCAGGGTTTTTTTTTCCTAGAAAAGCAAAAGATTTTACAGAAAATATTGTCAAAAGCCAATTTTAGAAATGCAGTAATTAAGGAAAAATATTTATCAAAGAACATAACTCTTGAATATAACTCAAGATGCAACCTGTAACATACATGTAAAATTTATAAGGGAGGATGTTTCTGCTCCTCCTGTATTGCTTGCTTGCCTGTATTGTACATGCATGTTAATGCAGCAAAACCTGCCTAAATGGGTTGGGTTGATTTATGACGGCCAATTATCAACACGAGGGATATAGGCCCTAGGGGGGAGTGTCCTCCGTGGGGGTCTTTTTAAGGGATCCTAACCCATATTTACGGCAATGTTCGAAGAAAACCATGGAAAACTCCGAACGGTTAGGTCGACGAGCACGACAGGGGTTTGAACCCAGCACCTCCCGTCTACCAGCTTCGAGAGCAGAACCTCTCAGCCACTGGTGGGGCTCCTGCCTAAATGGAATCATAAGATAACAGTTCTATTTTAGACAAGTTTCTGCCTTAGCAGGTATATCTTTGTATGGTTTTCTTTTCAACACAACATGAAAAATTTCAGTCAGGATTTTGCTATACACAGGATTTATTATATATGTATATAGCCAGGACCAGATTTAGACAAGGGTGGCAAAAATTGGAAAAGGTGGGGGGGGGGGGGGGGGGGGGCTGGACAGCAGTTGAAGTGTTGAGAGTATTTGTTTTATTATTAGATTGAGAATATGGCAAATTTGTATATATAGAGTTCATAAGCCTTTACTATTCCCCCCCCCCCAAAAAAAAAGAACAACCAGGAATTTTACCCAAGCTTTATAAAAATATTTCACACCAGAATCTATATATTTAAAAGCAAAGGCTTTTTTTTGTCAAATTCACATGAAATCGTACCCAATACGCATGCGTAAACTTAAATCTAGAACCTAACCAGTTTCAAAGCACACTCAATTAAGTAAACAGTGGTCGAGTGGTATAAGGCGAAAGAACTTCACTGTTCCGATTATTGTGTGGGTTCGATCCCCACTCTGGACAGAATGATTTTTCTTACTTTATGCTTAAAATTTCATTTTAATAATGCCACATTTAATTTAGGAGGAAAAGTTACATAATTTGTATTTTTTTTTAATTTGAATGCTTTAGAATTAAGTAAAATTTAACACCCAAGAATATTTTGTTTTAATTACTAAATAAAAAATATGTATTATTAATCATTAGCTGCAAACAGCAAATTTAAATTTGGGGATTTAGTATCAGACTGATAAAAAATAATTTAATGAAAGTTTTTAAAGGTTGTGTAGTTAAAAAAAAAAAAAAAAAAAAAAAAAAAAAATCAGAAATACTAAATATTGTAATTTTTCCATAATATTAGGACTGTGGTAAATAAAATAAGAAAAGTATATGATTATTCTCTTTAAAAAAAATGAAAAGAAGAGAAGAAAGAAAGAAGCAAAAATATCCATATATGAATTATGAAAAAAATCAAGCTGAATATACTTATAAAGAGTTTAATATGTTTCAAATTGTTCTTTTAAGTAATGACATTTTCATTTTCTTTGTATATTCTCTTTTTAGCTCTACAATTGTAATTGATTAATATTCAATTAAAAACGCCATTGTTTTAAAATAGCTCTCTAAAATATGTGGAACGAAGTATTTACAAATTCCTTTGATTTTTCCAAAGGATATATGAGAATAAGACTTTTGCTTTGAAAATTCTCAAAGTAAGCTGGATATTAAAAATTTCCTTACAGTTTGGCATTTGTTCTATATCTAATTATTGCAGAATAGGGTTATGTGTTCATGTGTTTGATTTTCTTATCTTGAAACAGATGGCGCCATTAACGCTATCGGGAGTAAAAAAATCCTAAACATCTATATATTTAAAAGCAAAGGCTTTTTTATGTCAAATTCACATAAAATTGTACCCAATACGCATGCGTAAACTTAAATCTAGAACCTAAGCAGTTTTAGAGCACACTCAAATGCGAAAATGTTGGTCGAGTAGTATAAGGCGCATTTCTTCTCTATTCTGATTATCGTGTGTGATCGATCGATCCCTGCTGTGGACGGAATAATTTTTCTCCTTTTATTCGAATTATTCAAAAATTTAAAACTTTTTAAAGCTATGAATTTTATTTTTATGATACTTTCAAGTTGTTTGTCGTCAAGTTTTGATGGGTTCCATCTAATTTTTATTTAAAACTGTTTAACTTATTTATTTAACTTATTTTATGAAGAAATTTCTGGTGCGAATTGACATTTAATCATTTTTCCAAGTATTCTATCTTTAGACATAAGAATTTTCTTTAAAGTCAGTAATTAGTGTGAATGTTTCAGATCAATAATTTCAGTACAGTTTAAAAAGGTTAGCACATTTTTTTGCTCTTTTATTGTCACTTTTTTTTTTAAAATCTGATAATTTTTTAAGAAGACCTTGGACAACAAAACACAGTACTCCTGGAAATTTGGGCGTAAATGCCTCATCACTTCAGAAATTCCTTATCAAAGCAATTCTTTTGAATTTAAACAGGAGAGATAATTGTTATTCAGTACTGTAACAGAAAAATCAAATTCCACAAAACAAGGATTTCAAGAAAACTGTTATGAGATTATGGAAAGTTATATTTTATTAATCAAGCAGGGCGGTCGCTCTGCCAAGCCAAGCTGAAAAAAAAAATCGCCACACAAACAACGCCAAGAACTGGACTAAAGACCGCTAATGCTTACTTACAGTAAGCGACTTCGCAATGTTAAATCGACAAAACATGCCATATTAAAATATCAGATATCAAATAAACCAAGCGTCGCAGGGGAAAAAAATGAAAACTAGAAGAATCTAATGAAGAATTTCTTCAATTTAAGACCAAACTCATCTTCATAAGTGATTTATAAACAGAGATATAGATTTTTTTTTTTAAACGTCTAGTTACGTAAAATGATCACTTTTTTCTTCGTCAAACTTTTTTTTTCAAACAAGCTACAGACCTTAATATTGGGCAGAATAAAAAAAAGGATTGCATTTTTGGACAAGTAATTACGTAATCTATGTGCTTTTATAAGATCCAGTGTAAAAAAAAATTATTTTCTATCTTTAATTAGCAAAAAACTGTTAATTAACTTGGCGATTTAAAAATTATGCCAAAACAGAGATAAAACCCGCCAACGACCATGTACCATCTCTATAATAAAACCGTAAGTCATGTGACTGTCATCAACAATTCCGGAATGCCCGCTTCACGTTTTCATATGCCAGGCGGCCATTTTTATTCAAAATTATATTTTCGAATAAAACTTAATAAATGTTACATTTTTAGAAAGATCGTTCAAAATAAATTAATATTTGGGAGATGACTTACGTTCAATTATGTATATATTCTTCAATAACTTCAGTTGAAATTAGCCTCGCAATTCAAATTCTCTATCCATGAAAGTAAACAAAAAAAAAAGATTCATTCGTCGTGAAGGTTTAAAATATTAAACCATTAAACCACGGAGATAATCGTTCGTAAAGTAAGTTTTCCGTGAAAGATTTTTTGGAGCGCTGCCTGGTGTCAAAAACATAATTCGTACCAGTGACACAATCAAAGTTTACCATAATTATGTGCTATACAACTCACCTTCATTCTTTATCTTTTCTTAGCTGAATGTAAACAAATACAACTCCTGTAATGATATTTAATGAATCAAATTTCGAAACAAATTGTCAGTTAATTTGGTATTTATGTATTATACGTGCAAGGAAGAGAGACCACTGAAAATTATTGTTAATCACCAATCATATTTACCATTATTAATGACCAATCGCTTTCAAAACAGTAATTTAACATACATTTACAAAATACATAACATCATTAAGTGCTTTTGTGTAATTTGGGTGCAAATCTCGCCAATAGCATATTTAAAATCGCCAATACCAGCTTTTATTTTTCGCATGCGCAAATTAGAAACGATACTTTGATTTTGAAATCAAATGTTCTGATGGAACAGCTGTCGTAGACGCACTGGGGCACTATATTAACTATAGAGTTGCAATATAGAGAGAAAAAACGGATTGCTGTAATTAGAATTATAGGCGGTAATGTTGGCGTGGCGTATTTACAAGTTACGGATCTTAATAGTCAGTAGACATTAAGCAGAAATGCCAAAGTAAGGGAATTATGCAGTTATGAAAACTCCTGAACTATATCAAAATAGGAGAGCAGAGAAAAACAGAGTCGAACAGAGATTGGCATCTAGAAGGAAGTTCGTGAATTTTAATAAGATTCTACGCCACGGGTCAAAAGTGCTGACAGCAAATATGGTTTAAAAGAAATGTGATTATCAAAACTGGCTTCCAAAAGTTCAATTTTCACCAAACCATACTCGAAAATTACGTGTTATAATATGCACCCCGATTATGTCACATTATTCAAGACGTTTTAAATGAGAATAATGATAGATTTTCTGATCTCCTGTAATCAAGTCTACAGCCAAAGGTAGCGAGAAACAAACAAACAAACAAAAAAATATTGGCAACAATATGGTTCAGTGTAAATGTGGATATCATTAAAGACTTTCACAAAATAGACTTCAATGCACCAAATCGTATTAACTAAAATACGCCATTTGGCAATGGATCCAATTACGGGAAACTACTTAATATGTTTAAGAATCTCCTCATTAGCAAACATATTGCAACTGATAAGCAAACGGATATGAAGCATAAACGCTTAAGTTGGTTAAGCGGTTTTTGTCAAGAAAGATGAAATACATAACAACAAAAAATATGCGAAATGCTACCATGATCGCAAAAGTTTTTGATTTGTCTATTAGAATATTCCGGTTTGGCGAAGGATTACGGAAAAAAATAAATTATGAATAAAAGTAACGTGTTATAGTGCTTTTAACATACATTTAAGGGAGACCAAACTGGTCGCGAGTGGCGGCTAGTCTTTATTATAATAGCACAAATCAGTTACAGGTTATAACCATATCAAATTTCAACTGCAAGTCAGCCATTTTCTTCCGAAGATATATTTTTTAAATAAAACTTCATAATTATAAGAACACACATTTTATCAGACAATTAAATATGACTGAAAACTGTGGCAGATGACTGTTTCCTACATGAATAAATATGAGAAATTGCCGGTCAACGGTATTGGTCTGGGTGGCTTAGTCGCATAGCGTCCACACGGAACGCATAAGGTCCCAGGTCAATTTTTCACTCATATTTGTTTAATGCAGAGTTGCCAAGTCTCCGGCTTTTTGAACACCAGTAATTTTTTTGAGAAAATATTGTTCTTTTAAATTGCAAAATGCTCCGATTCAGCAAAACAACATTTTCTGTACTAAATTACTGGTATCCAAAAAGCCGGAGACTTGGCAGGTCTGGTTTAGTGTATTTAATTGTCTGGTAAAATGCGTGTTCTTATAATATTGTAAAATAAAGTATTCAGACGTAGTATTTATGCTTTAAAAAATATTTTAAATATATAATTTACGTTTTTAGAAAAATATTTAAAAATAAATTAGTTTTTGAGAGAAGATGTACCTTCTAAAATGTATACATTAAGAGTTATCGGCATTTAAAATTTCTTTCCAAACGTAAACAAAATTTTTGAAATGACTTAAATGTGATTCATTTATTCCTAAAAAAAAAAAAAAAAAAAAGGACAGGCATTTCGTTTGCAAGAATACCTTTCACGTAATTTTCCTATAAATTAATGAAATCCAGCTGTTAAATTATTTTTGTTTTAGAAGTGAAGTTTCCATTTAAATTTATTGTAACAGTACAATGTTTAATTGAATAAAATAATGTAAATCTAAGAAATTGCTAAGAAATTCCAAACATGCACAGGGCAACGCAAAAAAATAAAAAATAATAATAAGATAAATAAATAAATAAATAGATAAATAAATAAATAAAAATCAGCTTTCAGAAATTCTAAAAATTGTTCATATATCTTAATTACAAGCTAAAGGAGGGTTTATTTCTATATTATTCTATATATAATAGTAATTTCAGCAAATATAATAAATTCCAATGCGATCTGTTTTAAACTTTAAGATAGTTTATAACACATGATAAAAAAATTATAAAAAAGAATGGCGCGTCACATTTTGGGGAGGGGATAGGGAGGGGCGTGAACAAAATTAGGAAGTATAATAAGGCTATCTGTTTGAAACTTTACGATATTTTATAACACATAACATAAATTTTAAAAATAAAGTCGCGTCAAAAATTATATGGAGGGGTGGAGTGCGATTTGCCTACAGAATGGGGGGTTCTAAATTTTAACGATATCCGTCATGTTACATATCGTTACAAAGGGCTGTGACCACTTATTCATGTTATGCACCACAGGTGTCACCCCCACATTTTGCGCCTCCTCCCCGACACTACTCATGTGATATATTGTTCGAAAGGACTGTGACCGCTTATTCATATTATGTATCTTCGGGGTCCATCCTCCCACTTTCACTCCCCCCCCCAAAGGTGGCACTTTTCTAAATTTTGCCGACACCTCTCATGTGATATATCGTTGGAAAGGTCTGTGAACACTTAATCATATTATGCAGGGGGGGTATTTTCTAAATTTTGCACATACCCCTCAAATGATACATCGTTGGAAAGGTCTGTGACCGCTTAATCCTATTATGCATCTCCAGTGTTCATTCCCCCCACTTTGCCCCCCGAACGCGATTAGCTTTCACCACCAGGGGGCGCTTTCCTATATCTGTTTCTATGGGTCACGACGGGGTATGGCTCCTTCTACTCGACATAGATAGAGCTTTCCGATTTTAGTTCGTTTTTTCACCACCAGGCGCACTTTCCTATCTCTGGTTCTATGAGCTGGATCACGATGGGGTATAGCTCATTCGACTCGACATCTATAGCCTTAACGATTTCAGTGCCCGAGGTTCATATAGAACAGATTGCGCTACCTGCTGCTGGAAGATGGAACTTGAGCGTGCGCAGCACGACTGCTATACGGTGCCGAAGGCAGCGGGGACCCGTGTCGGAGGTTCGTTTGGTTAGAGGTTTATACTAATCGATGTGCAAATTAAGGGATTATCCGGTGCCGAAGGCAGCGGGGAACCAGGTCGGAGGTTCGTTCGGTTCATCTTATTTGAGGTTTTACAAGATTCGAGGCTCCGATGTAAATTAGGGGCTCGCTATCAGGCGAAGCCAGCTAGTGCTAATAATAAAAGAACGTGATATCACGTTTGATTTCAAATGCAGCGCTGAAACGCTATGTACGTATTCCATTTTTATTCATTTCAGGGATAAGTCAGTGATATTTTTTAACAGAGGATAACAAGTATTATAACAAGCCACATTTAGTATGTTGTTTTTAAGAGTGTAATTAGTTTAATTGAAAAATCTACTGGTATTTCTAGTTGATCCTTTAAACAATGACTGAAAGTAAAATGTAATTTTAAATTATTTCTAATGTTTAGATTATTTAAATTATGTTTAATCTATTTAAAAAAAAAAGAAATGATATCTACAAAAACAACTTTTCAAAAGTAAAAAAAGCCAAGCAAAAAAAAAAAAAAAAAAAAAAAGAAAAGTTGTGGCTAAAAAATGGTGCGATATCAAATTTTCAAGCTATTATATTACTTATTTAACTTTTTTCCATTAAATAAGTTATCATATATATAAGTCGAGTGCCTACGTATATGTTAATAGAAATCGTTTTCTCCTGTACTAAATACATCCTAACGAGTTTCTGAAAATTCAATTTTTTTCAAATTATGCATGATGGGCTTGGCGGCCATCTTTCCCTATTTCTAAGCACCCAAATTTCTAAAGTAAAAGCGTAATATGTTTGCAATGTAATATGCTTATAACAATTTCGAACTTCAGATTTTAACTACGGACAGATAAATTATATAAGACTGATATTTTGAGAAATTGATTTTTACTAGTTTGAAATTATTAATTACTCTAAAAAATAAATCATAAGATGAATCTTTATAATAAGTCATCATTATCTTAAGACACAATTTTCAGAGCATACAAGTCTATAAATGAAACGCTTAAAATATTTGCTTAAATACCAATTTTGAACTTCGGATTTTAACTACGGATTTGGGTGCTTAGAATTTTGTGAATAATATGCAAAGATGGCCGCCAAGCCCATCATGCATAATTTGAAAAAAATTGAATTTTCAGAAACTCGTTAGGATGTATTTAGTACAGGAGAAAACGACTTCTATTAACATATACATAGGCACTCGACTTATATATATGATAACTTATTTAATGGAAAAAAGTTAAATAAGTAATATAATAGCTTGGAAATTTGATATCACACCATTTTTTAGCCACAACTTTTTTTTTTTTTTTTTTTTGCTTGGCTTTTTTTACTTTTGAAAAGTTGTTTTTGTAGATAACACTTACACTATATAGATTTGTTTTTTCATAGATAAAGAAATTTAAGATGCAACTTTTACAGGAATACAATAAATAAATAAATAATGAAATATGATTTGCCACAAATACTATGACTTCATATTGTAGTAATTATTTGTTGAACATAAAACGTTGGTGTTGTTACTGATGTCAAAATTTTTGTAGTATTTGAACTTTCTTCAAAACGGATATATATATACATATTTACAAATAGAGTATTATTACTTAAATCATAATGTCACTATAAACAATAGCCATTTTTATTAACAAATATGTAATACAATTTTTTTTTTATTTCCCCCTAACACTGTCATTAAACAAAATATAGTAAAACTGTGAAAACAGAATAAAAAAAAAAAAGGTTTGACAGATTTTTATTGGGACTATGAATTTTTGTTGTTGTTGTTTAGGTTCGGTTTTTACAGCATAAATTACCATATTTTCACACTCTTTTACCTTTGAAGACACGGACAGCGTACTGAGTGCATTAATTACGTGATTAACATCTGTGCTACCTTTTTTTCTGCTCTCTTTCATTTGTAAATCACCACAGGTGTACGGAATATATCATCCATGTATTTGTGTAGTTTATTCTGTTTCGCCTAATTTGGCGAGAAAATAGATGTTCAAGATTACCAATGCCAAAACACATGCTTGGCGCCAAATGAAAGAATATCGCCAAGTTTGTGACTTTTTGGCACATTTGGTGAAAAAATTGACTTATCTGGAATTTTCTAGAAATTCCCAATAGGAGCCGAGATACATGATTCAACCAATCAGAGTCCATAGTCCGAAACACGCACAGAATGCTGTATGGTGCTTTTTCACGTGTAAAAAGGCATTCAGGCCTAAAAGTTCTGCTACCAAAAGAAAGTGTGCAACAAACTAAAAATGTAGTTTGGAAGGATGCCCTTTCGTTGTAAATATGCAAGTAATTAAAAATTTAGAAATATGTACATAGTTTTAATATTGATTGTTTCTGTAAATAATATACTGTTGTAAAATAAAATGCTTTATAGCAATAATACAATTAGAATTTATTGTTATATCGAGTTGAACACAAAGCTAATTTTAACCAAGCATAGCTCGGTCTTCCCCTCTGGAATAAATATACATAAATATTTTAGCACTCCTGTTCCTTTGGTATTTCTGATGTAATATTCAGATGACTGTGACATAGATTTTGCAGGTTTCTAAAAGGTCAGTGTAGTGTTTAAAAGCTACTGCAGCATTTTGTTATAAATATTTTTATTTTTAAATTAAGTTTTGACATTCTTTTACTTTCATGTCAAATTTTGAGGTACATCTTATAAGCCAGAAAATATGGTATATTGTAATTAAGCATACTATTTCCCAAATAAAAATTTCTTGACGATAAACCCAGCCAACAAGTATGAGAAATCAAATCTATCCAGCAAAACTAGAAAGCAAATGTTTAGTTGAAATAGAATGTTCAGTATAATCTGACAGAAGGTTACAAAGGATTGATTTATCTTTATTAAATTCTACTAGTATTTTTACTAACCTTTCATTATTCTTCTGTAAAAACTGGGTTAATTTAACCCCCATTAAACACGGTTAGAAACAGAAAATATATTTAATTATTTATTTTAATGTCATGTTTCTTCATAGAACGTATAGTTCATTTATTATTTTTTCTTTCTGGTATAAAACATGTTTAACTTGAGTTAAATTAACTCCGGTTTTATGGAAGATTAGTTGAAGGTTGACAAGTATGCATTAGATTAAGGCGGTATTAAAAAAAAAAATATTTATCCACGCTCAACAACTCAAAATTTTGAGATACATTTTCAGACTCATTTTTAAAAGTAAAAACATGAAACTTGGCGGTGTGATTTATAAGGGACCTATGTTTTTATTTTTCGTTCAATTAATTAGAAATTGATTTACAAACAATTATTTTCACAGTACGATGATTTTTTTTTTTGTTTCCAGCACTATTGCTTCGGGAAATTCTGTTCAAAATGTCCACTTTGACAGCATTTTTTGAAATATATTCTGCCTTTATCAAAAAATCGAGACAATACGGACATTATAAAGTTTCTGAATAAGAGAACCTGCCAATTGGATACATTTTAGAGCAAAAATGAATTAAAAAATGTGTCTCAAAATAAGCAGTTTGGATTTGAAAACACCCTTAATTACAGTTTTTAATACAATAAAACCGCTAAATATGACACTTTGGGACCACAGAAATTGTCAGCTATTGGGAAAAATTTAGAGAGATTCTCAAAATCACTAGGAAATACTTATTGTTTCATTAATTTTACACAATTAACTGTATTATATCAGTAAAATGACATTTCTTTATACACTGCAAAAGAAAAAAGAAATCAGTAAAATTGGCTGGCAATTTGGATATATATATATATTTTGTATTTGCAAATTGCCAAAAGATTTTGCTGTAATTGTTTCTTTTATAATTATTGTTTCTTTATTTCAAATGTAAAATGATGGTAGACATGAACAGGGACCTTTATGCCAATCTTTAGCAATTATTTAATAATTGTTATAGGATCTTTGTCGCAATTGAGCTATTTTCACATTATCTACTTTTTTGTCATATATTTTCATGAACTTCTTTAATACGTTCAAGGACCTCTATTATAAGATTAATCAGAACTTTTTTTTGTCAATGCTTTAATGTATATATATTTTTTACACTTTTCATTACATTCCTTCACAGTTTTGTTAGGATATTGAGATGGAAGAAAAAAAAAATCTGCTATAAATGTTTAATTTTGTTTGCAATTACAAATAGCTTAGTTTTTCAACATGAAGTTTCAAATCTGTCAGCAATTTTAATCGTTCTGTACAGGGTTCATAAATATCATAATTTAAAAAATATATAAAAATATATTTTGATATATATTCAATTAAGACAATTTATTGCTGATTATTTATAAATATTTTCAGACTTAATATAAATTGGAAACTGATATATCTTGTACTTAACATGAAAAGTTAATAAAACAATATTTTAAATGTCTTTTTCACTAATAATAAAACTGACTGAAGTTCAACTAATTGAAAACAGAAACTATTTGCTTTTTATTAGATGATTATTTATTTATAAATACGACAGAAAAATAATTAAATATTAAAGAGCTTCAACTTTTTTTTTTAACTTTGTGTATTTTGTACAGGGGAAGGGGGAGAAAATTTTGGGTGCTGGGTGGTTGGGGGAGAGGATGAATTTAGATAAGCTGACAGAAAAGTTTTAAAGATTTTAAACTTTGTCAGCTCAGGAGGATTTGGGTGGGGGGGGGGGGGTGATGATTAGATGATTGCTTATTTATTTATTATTATTAAAAACTGACTATTGGAACAAAAAAAAGAAAGAGTTTTAAAGACTAAGTTTTATGTTGTAGGGAGGGGAAGGAAAGGGGCAATTTCGAGTGGTGGGAGGTTGTTAAATGATTATTTATTGTTATTATTACAATAAAATAAAGTAACAAATAGAGCAATGAAAGTTTTAAAAAATTAAAGATATTTTAACTTTGTGAGCTGGGGTTTAGAAACAAATGGGGAGAGGCAGAAATTTTATGAGGATAGTAAATTTATTAGATGATTTATTAATTATTGTTACTAAAGATTTATAAACAGGACAGAAAAAAAAAAAAAAGTTTTAAATACTTTAAATTTTGTATGCTAGGAAAAAAAGAGGGGAAGGCGACAATTTCAGATGGTTAATTAGTTATTACAATAAAGTAAACAGAACAGAAAAATTAAAACGAAAATTGAATACTTTTAAAGATTTTAAACTTTGTGAGCTTGGGTGGGTGTAAAGGGGGAGAAGCAGATCATTTTGAGAGGGGAAGAGAGTTTATTAGATGACTTATTGTTTATTTACCTTGTACTAAATTTGTAAATAAAACAAAACAAAAAAAAAAACTTTAAATTTTCTGTGCTTGGTAGGTGGGGAAAATTATATGATTGAATATTTATGGTTACAATAAAGCAGAAAAAGTAAAAGTTTTAAATTTTGTGTACTGGGAGGGGAGCGAGAAAAAGAGAGAAGAAAAATTTTCGAATGGGAGAAACTTATATGATCAATCATTTAATGTAATAATAAAATAACAAATAATGCATAAAAGTTTAAAAAAAATTAAGGAGTTTTAAAGATTTTAAACTTTGGGCACTGTGGGGGGGGGGGGGGGGGGAGGAAGCAAAAAGGGGAATTTAGATGATTTTTTTTTTTTAAAGTAAGAAATTCACTGAAATGCAGAAGTTTTACCTCTGATTAAGAAATAATAGGTGAGTGAAATTAAGGACTTTTTGCAGATTTTGCATAAAAATAAGAAATTTTAAGGACTGTATGAACCCTGATTAAGTGGTTTTGTAAATTGATCAAGTGTTTTGTTAATTGAATTATAAAATGATATGATCTAATAACAGCGGTGTTAGGGAGGAAAATCAATTTTAATATTTTCAAATCTGGTGGATGAAAAGTTGTATTTTCCAAAAATAAAGAGAAAATTTCTTTGCTGTTTATTCATCTTATTATAACAAATTGTTATCTATTCAATCATTACAGAACGTATCATCCAAGATTTTCACTTTACTCTTCACATAACACCAATTTTGTTAATTTGAAAATGGTTTGAGAGATTTTCCAGTTATAAGTAGGATTTTAAACTCCCTTAACACATTACAACATAATGAAATAGTGAGTCTTTTGATATTTTGCAGCCAATTACAGTCACCTTAATTTTTTTTTTCGAAAAAAAAAAAAAAAAAGAACAGTTCAGTTTTATTAGCATTATAAATGCTTCTCTCTTCGTACACTCCACAAATTGATTTAAATTTTTTACTTTAGTCTTCTACTTCTTTACAAGCTTACCAATTCTTTTTACCTTTTTTTTTTTAACTCTTAAAAAAAAAAAAAAAAAAAAAAAAAAAAAAAAAAAAAAATCTGTGTACAACTTCAAGTAAAAAGCAATTTAAATTAGAGTTATTAAAATGCTTATCTGTTAAAAAAATTTTGCATGTTAGGGTTTGAGTGTGGCAACATATTTCATTCCTTATTTACATTACATAATGAAATGCAGTATCGTGTGCTATTGTTTGTATATTATGCATTAATGTATAATCCAGTTACTTAATGTTTGAATTTTGAGAATGTAGGCTGTTCCCTTTCTTTTTTTTTTTGGAAACTGATTAGACAAAATTTATTTTAATAAAATAAAATTTTAGAGCACTAAAAGTAGTCAGTATGTTATTTATCCTTAAATGGCAAGCCAGTTGTAACTGAGGTTATCTGACAGATACTTAAAACAAGAAAGAAAAGTTGTGTGTGAAACTGCAATATATATCAACTTTGGGATGTGTAATAAAGATATTAACAAGTACATGTATATATAAGTATATTTTATTGTTTAAAATAGTACAAAAAAAAAAAAAAAACAGTTAAAACAGAATATATTTGATAAATAGTAAAAGTGTAAATGCAGTCATTTTATATTGCATTATCATCATGATTAAAATTAATTTTACTCAACACAAGAACTGTCATCACTACAAGGCACAAGGGTATTTTCCTTATTTTCACTGGGGCTAAGATCAAATGTGACAGACTTTTTGGTACTTTGATCTTTTGGATCGTCCAAAGACTTATCTGACTTTCGTAGTTTACTTTGTAAAATTTCAGGTTTAATGTCCTCTACAATCTCAAGTGATTTTTTCTTCTCTGCTATGCCACTTTCAGGGGAATTTTTCTGTTCCAATACTTTATTTTCAGATAACTTCTTTTGATCAGGAACTTTCTTTAGAATAGTCTTTTCCACATCATTTATTTCTTTTGATGTTCTTAACGATTTTTCAAGTTTTTCAAATTTACTGAGCAATGACTGACCCAGAGATACATTTTTTGTTCTGTTGTTTGTCTTATAAATACCAACCAGATGATCAGCTAATTGAAACATATTCTCTCTGAGGGATATAACAATAAACTGTGCATTTTTAGTACATTCCTATAAAAAAAAAAACATAATTATTATTAGCATTTGTCCAACTACTTAATAATTGTCAAATATCAGTCATTTGGTATATAAAAAAACATGCCACAATATAAAAGAAATATCAAAATTGACTACTATGACTTCAGTTTATCTATCCATCTGTCTGCACTCTAACTCTCGTAAATATACTTGGATTGCCATGTAATTTATATATCTTACAGTGATGGAACAGAATGAACATAATTTTGAAGCAGCAAAATAGCTATTTTTTGAGAAGAAAAAACAAGCACACACACAAAAGAGAAAAAATACAGTAAGAGGCAACAAATAACTTTTTTAAGGAGAGAGAAAAATTAAGAGTTAAGTTATACAAGATATTTTGGTACATGGCATGACATTTTAAAAATTATTTTACTTACATTATCAGAGTGTACTTAAAGAAGAATACTTTCATTACTTGCATTATAGGAGTATTAATGTCCAGTATACAATTCATAGTGTCACAAATTTCTAACTTAAATAGCTTTAAAATAAGATATGAAACACACAGATCAGATCATGAATTATTGTATCAAATCTCAAAAGAAAACCAAGGACTTATAATAAGTAGTTTAATTTAAACATTTTATTCAATGCATAAAGAAAAGTATCAGCAAGTTTATGTTTGATTTTTTTAAGCTTTTGTTTTTACTATTTTAACAACATAAATAAAATATGAATATTGATTACTATCATTGTTTCCCCATGCTGAGGTTTTCAGGCCCAGCCCGAATGAAATCTTGCCGCAACACGACCCAGTGTAAAAGCTAAAATTTCAACCTGGCATGGGGGAAAAAAAAATCAATAAAATTAGGCTTAACTGGACTCAAAAAGAAAAAAAAATTCCTAACTAATATTATTTTATAATTAAAGTTCTTTTTCAGAACATATGAAGCGAACTTTTTTTTTTTTAACAATCTAATAATAATAATAAAAAAATTAAACAGCCATTGGGCCAATAAGAAAAACTAACCGGGATGACAGTCTTGATATAAGAAATTAAAAAAGGCTGGACTAAGCCGACAAAATATGAATAATTTTCTATGGACCTGGCTGGGCCAAGAATGTATAAATGTGCAGCATGAGCCCATCTTATTTTGACACAATAAAGAAATTTAACATGTCTACCATAGAGATCTACATTGGGCTGAGCCGGGCCAGGCCTGGATATAATTTTTCCTGGTGCATGTCAGGCTGGCAATTTTTCTTTTGTAAAAATAATAGTGATATTGTACATTTGTTGATGGGATCTCTGGAAATATACTTTGGTTTAATGAATTACAGAGAAATATTTTCAAAAATTTATTTTTATTATACAGCTTTAAAATTATGATTTTTTTTTAACCATCTTTTTTCTTTTATTCAAAACAAGATTAATTTTTTTTAACAAGTCTTTATTTGAATGTAATAGTCTAAGAGTCCAAGTGATCATTAATGATGATATACTGTATTCTATGGCTTGTGGATATATAGTCTGAAATATTTTTTTAAAGAATCTTATTTGAATGTTAAGAAAAATAAGCATTTTTTGTAGAAGTTGAGTTGGTCCGGGTCTGATTTTATTGATTTTTGCAAGGGCGGGGATATGAACTGTGAAAATATATAAAGGGCTGGCCTGTACTTTTAGTTTTTATACTGAGCTGGGTTAAGCCAAGATAGCTCTTGTTTGGGCCTAGGCCTGGAAATTTCAGACCATACAGACCTCAAATGCAATTTAAAATACCAGAAAGAGTTAAAAATCACAATTTTCTATAAAGGAAAAAAAAAAATATTAAAAAAAATATTTCTGTAATTTCATAAAACAAAATTAAATTCCGACAAATTCTGGTGAAATTTAGTTTCATTTATTATTTTCATGGAAAAAAAAAAAAAAAATAGCTGGGCCCAAATCTACAAGAAAAGAAAGAAAGAAAGAAAAAAAAGCCGGAACCTTATTTAAAGCAGAATCACCCCCCTCCCCTCGAAATGAAATACGCTCTTGGTGTATCGAATGTTGTTCTCAATCTAATCAGAGAAAAGAGCTTATACTGATTGGTATGCACCAAGTTTCAGATGGTAACAAGTGCTTAGTGGGGACTTAGTACTGTAAAGAATTATGAAGTTTGTCATCGCAAAATGCTGCTAGGAGAAAATTTCCATACTTGTGCACAGCTGGAAGCAATTTTGTTGAAAAATGAGGGATTTGGAGCAAAAATGTGCAACATTATTATTTTAGTGCAATTGCAGCAGCTGTTCCAGCACTGATATTGTTAAGGTTTACTACAGCATATTCATTCTTGAAAATTAAGTGTATGTCATTTGTAGTTCATTCAGGTATTCAGGGACACTCCAAAATTTTTTGTTGCGTTATGGTCTATGGAGAAAAATCATTTGCAGTGTGTTTTAATGGTGTTACATTATTTCAAACATAATGAAATGTATATACATTACCAAGATTCTTACTGTAGAATATGGTGTGTATAGCATTTATCGTTCATTTACAAGGACACACAAAAGAGTTCTGTAACAGTGTTATGTCTGGTATGTGCTTTTCAGCTTAACAAAATTTTTGCATATTACATGGTGTGCAGGGATGAGATTGACAAAAAAGCTGAAAACTGCGCGAACGACGTTTCAGCAATAATAGTTATGAATTTTAAGTGCAGCAAATATTATAATTGGCATTAATATATATATATATATATATATATATATATATATATATATATATATATATATATATATATATATATATATATATATCAATTTAGCTTTGAGTAAATTAAAAAGAAATTATTTACTGACTCCAATAAAAAATCTATTTTACCAAGATACAGCACATTAATAAAACCTTTCATTGGCTTTAACATTTTGTAATTGAAATTTTGAAAATAGCAAGCCACTTTTCTTGAAACAGCAAATCAAGTATATGCTAATAATTGCAACCACCTTAAATAAATGATAGACCAGAGTTCCCACTCTTTTTTAAAATAAAAAATAAGTTTTTAAGGAATTAAATAGATTTTCTAAGGACATTATCAGTGGCACTAACTAATTTGTGTATGGTTATTCCAGATTAAAGGACATTCATTTTTATCAGTCAGCTTGAAGCCAGTTTTTAGATTTTTTGCATAATTTTTTTTAATTTAATTTGTTTTGGCGTTTCGTGGCGAATTTTCTATATTACTAAAAGAAATCTAGTTCCAATATTTTAATCCAATGCAGTAAACTTTCAAGATATTCACGCTTTTCCAGCAATCCTTTGAGAAAATTTGAGTTTTTTCAGGAAATTTTTTGACGAAATTCACATTTTCTCTGCAATCTTTTGTCCAATTTTACGTTTTTTTCGCGATCTTTTGACGAAATTCGAGTTTGTTTTGCGATCATTTGGTGAAATTTGTGTTTGTTTCACAATCTTTTGACGAAATTTGCGTTTTTTCCCTGCGATCTTTTGGCGAATTTTGCAGCTTTTAAACAATATTTTTTGGTGAAATTCGCATTTTTCCCGCGATCTCTTGGCGAATTTCAAGTTTTTCACACGATGCTTGGATGAAATATGCGTTTTTCCTGCGATCCTTTGGTGAAATTAGTGTTTTTTCACGATCTTTAGGCGAATTTCGCGTTTTTTCAGAAAATCGGATAATGGCAAAAAATCAGAAGATGACAAAAAAGGCAGAAAACCGTGGAAGAATCTCATGCTTGATGTTGTGTATAGATTATATAGATCGTATACAGGAATGCTAAAAAGCACTAGTAAGATTATCACCCCTGGTGGCCCAAAGATAACGCTAACTTAAAAATCATAATGAAATTTTATCAAATTCACTGACTTTTACACATTTTAGATAAAATATTGTAATTCCTTGATTTATTTGGTCAATTTCTAAATTCCCTGACTCTTCCAGGTAGGGTAGCAACTATAATGATATCTGGGGATCGTGATGAATATAAAAGGAAAAATTAAACAAAGGGTGAATCACCAGCGGCTCGCGCCGGAGTGATTCTGAAAACCTAAAAAATTTAGACAAAACATATATTCAACACTTTCCCCAAACACCATTATAGGCTCGATCGAAAGTGGTAGCACACAATGCGAAGCCATAAAAGTTAGGATTAAAATTACGTGAGATTCATCTGAGAAATATTAAAATTAATTCTTAAGTTAAAATATACCTTATAAATTAGGAAATAGAACTTTTTCCATTATTTCAAACAGAGCTGAAACACATAAATATAAATAATAGAAAAAGACAAACTCACCAAGATGAAGTTAAACTGTAATTTATTCACAAGAGCACTCAAATAAACAACTCACAAATCTACTTAAAATAACTTTGTACATATTCTATACGATTAAAATGTAATCTTCTTCAATCACTTTTAGATGCAATATTAATAAATATTGTTTCATTATACAATTACACATCGATGTCACACAACATCTCAAGGATGATGTATTATTATATTTATCAATTACTCTTTTTAATCAATTCTAATAATTTACAAGTATTGTATCTGTCCTTAAAAATATTAAAAAGTTACTTTAATACTATTTGTATTCGGTTCAGTGATCCACCTGAGATAAATGAAACTTCCTTTATAGATCTTTAGTTATAAAGATGAACTAGAGACATTAGTTCTACTGTTTATTATGGGTAATTTGAAGAGCTTTAGAAGATAAAAATTTAATTTCATTATTTGAAGAATTCACAGCCACCAGTATATGAAAGACGATGAGGACAAAAATTTATTCAGCTGCTTTGTAAAGAGGTCGATATCCAAAATGGATGAAGATATCAAGATCAAAAGGTAGGAGAGAACATCTGTTCAAAGTCTATAAAAATTCTGAAGGTGTACTACACATAGAGAATTATTCAATCATCTTGACTTCCTATATATTTATTTTGTAAAGATCACAAGAGCAAACGGAAGAGACGAAGAAAGATGACGTAATCAGAAACAGGATCACAAGCAAATTTTCCCTGATAATTATCAATGATAGCTATAACAAATACAGTTGATTGAACTTAAAAAAAATGTAGAGTTGACTTTAAGAAGAATTATATTTCGCTGTATGACGAATGTTGTTTTCACCGCAAGCTCCGAAGAGCGAAATTTATCCCACGCTACATCCTTGGGAATTTGTCAGGAACTGAAAGAGTCTTCACAGTTTCCCACTCAGGTAAAACTTTCTGGCGGTTACGGAATAACCAATCAAAAAATCCGAACCGTATGAAAGTTACTGAACAAGCCCCAACAGATCTTAGTGAAAGTTACAGCTAGACATTCACCTACCCCTACACCCCTGGCAACAGCATCTAAAAAAGTATTTCGAACATTCGATCGCGACCTTGGAGTACTGTCAAAACGACCTTGCGGAAATACGCGGAAAAAAAGGTTCTTGTTTACTTGAAGCATCAGAAAATTTATCAATGGCGTCTCCTAGTGAATCTCGACGAACTTCAAAACAAAATAAACGAAAGTAATTAAAAATCGATAACTGCCAAGCATATGGATGAAAATAAATGAAATTTTAGCAAATGAAATAAAATAAAAAGTTCTTTCCACCAGATATGTTTTGAAAGTAAAAATATTTAATTTAAGGAATTTTGAAAAATGATTATTGGACTTAGAAATTTTGAAATGATATTTGAAAAAGTTTCGCGATTCTGAAAGATTTTGCATTGATCAAAATCAGTGAATTAGAACTTTCCGAAAGTAATAAAATTAGCGATTAACTATTTTTTAATAATTATTATTAAAAGGAAATACACTATATTTTGGAATAATTATTAATTTTATACTGTCTGTAATTTATAAGAAAAATGGATATTATTTAAAAGTTAGAAAAAGTGAGTCAGAAATATTTTTATTTTAGATAATTTGAAATGAAGTTTAATTAATATTGCAAAGTGAATAAAATGTAAATTAAATTTGAAATGAATATCCTAAAACATATGTAATGGAAAGATTCTGAAATTAAATTATACTCTCACCAAAAGTAAACAATTTAAAAAGAATGTTTGATTTAAAATGCAAAAATGAAACTTAGCTTAATTAATTTAAATGAATTTAATGAGTTTAATTAAATGGATGAATAAATTGAAGTTAAATATTAAAATACTGAATAAAATAAGAGTAAAATTTTAAATCATAACAGCAACCCTATATAAGAACGATGTTGTATAATGCATTTAAAACTGTTCTTTATTATTATTGATACTATTATTATCATTGTGAAACAGACTTATTGAATTATTACTTTTTCCCTCATCTCTGATATCAGAAATGCCAATTGTTTGGAAATATCAATTGGAATCAGTGCTAGCTTTCTTTTTTTAAAGGACCCATGTTCAAAAACCTTCCCCCCCTCCCCCTCTTTATAATAATAAAAATATTACGTAATCTCATTGGAAGTCCTTATAAGTAACAAGGCTAAGTGCAAAACATTTGGGTCCTAACTGTTTTATTTAAAAAATTAAAAATGGTCTTTTAATTGGGAATTTCTTAAAGTGTGAAGCCTAGGTGTATCGGACCCAACAATTAATGGGACATTTCAAACATAGAATTACAAGATCACATTTTAATAGAATAGCACATCAGAGGTATTATAAGCATCTATTAATAGCTGAAGTGACGACCCAATCTAACTGTTAACTAACCAAACATAGCATTGTTGAGATGAGCCAAAATTTTGTGGTTGTAGGAGGAAAGGAAGGGGGGGGGGGACCTATTACTTTAGAATCACATATTTCAGTTGAATAAGTAATAGTTTGAAGGCAGATAAACATGGCAATGTGATGACTTTAAAAAAAAAGATGCCCAACAAATTCAAATGATGAGTGGGGGGGGGGGGGGGGGAAAGATATATATCAAATAAAAAATATGTAAATAAAACAGTTATAACAAACAATAAGAGAAAAACACAATCAAATTGATTTTTTTTTTATTCATTTTATCATTAGAATTAGTAAAGGAAAATCTTAACTAATATGAAAATTTTAATTAATGTCTGATAAAAAAACTAAAAGTAAATGTGAAATAACTGATTAAATTAAATTTTACAATACTTTCTTAAAAAGTAATATCCAAGATTTTTATGAATTTAGTACAATATTAAAAAAAAAAAAAAAAAAAATGCTAGTCGATCAGTTAAGTAAGTGAGATAAATTTAAATAATACATAGAATATTTAAAGTTTTATTTTATTTTAATTTTTTTAATTAAAATAAATAAATAAATAGCATTTTATATTTGACATTAAATTTAACACTTTTAAAAATAGTTACCGTTATGAAAGCCGCATAGGTATGCAACATGAAACAGTTTAGAAAAAAAGAAAGGAAAAGCTACAAACCTTTATGTAACTACCAATGATAGATACATTTCGATAGTCAAGAGCTGCATCAATTTCATCCATAACAAAAAAAGGTGTTGAGCGATAATAATGCAAAGCAAAAACTAATGAGAGAGAACTCAGAGTTTTTTCACCCCCAGAAAGATTTCTTATATTTTTCCATGATTTCCTTAGTGGGCGGACACTGGAAAAGAATAAGTAATTTCACACTAATGGCAGATGCAAGGCAAAGAAAAGTTCTTTTCAAAAACAATTTTTAAATAATTGCACCAAATACATTTTTCAAATTTCATTAAATCATGTACAACTGATATTTTATTAAAATTTTCTGGGTTTCAATATTTTTCTTATTTTAATTAATAATAATAAAAAAAAGTTAAGATAACAGTATTAAATTATGAGTAATAAAATCTTTTAATTACCTTAATAGTATTTTTAACCATGTAAACTTTGAATAATTTTATAGAAATTAATATTTGAAAGCTCATTTATTTAACTCAACTTGGTTTTTGTATGTAAAGATGGAATTTTGTAATCGCTTTATAAATAACATTCTCATATTCTAGAATTAAACTAGTCGGATATGCCAATCCCAAAACTTTCTTCTATCTCACACAGGTTTTGCATACACTAAAAAGAATCAGCACCAATTTATATCAAGGTCTAAATGAATTTAAAGTTTTATTAAATTTCGTGCATTAGTTCTTGAGATATGACTACTGCTAAAATTGTGTAAATCCTGCAAAATGTAGCATAACAGCGCCACCTGTGGGGAGATTTAGACCAAAATCTAATCAACAACAACTTATGTCAACGTCTAACTGAATCTGAAGTTTGATGAAAATCCGTGCATTAGTTCTTGAGATATAGTTATCGAGATAATGAAAAAAGTAGCATAGCAGTGCCACCTGTGTGCCAAAATGTAAGCAGCATCTATTTATGTCAAGGTCTAACAGAATCAGAAATTTGATGAAATTCCGTGCATTAGTTCTTGAGATACAGCTATCATAAAAATCATGAAAAAAGTGGTATAGCAGCGCCACCTGTCGGATATCTACACCAAAACGTAAGCAGCATCTATTTATGTCAAGGTCTAACTGTTTCTGAAATTTGATGAAAATAAGTGCATTAGTTCTAGAGATACAGCTATTTCGGAAATCGCAAAAAATGCAGCATAGCAGCACTACCTATTGGGCGATTTTCACCAAAAACTAATCAGCACCAATTTATATCAGGGGCTAACTGAATATAAAGTTTTATTACATTTTGTGCATTAGGTCTTGAGATAGAGAGCCCATAAAATTTTTGTCACATACAGACAGACAGACATTTTCTAAAAACAGTCAAATCGTGTTCAAGACATTCTAAAACATATAAATCCGTTGAACAATTTCCATGAATCCAATACTTTCTTCTTGTAAAGACAGAAGAAAGTAAAAAATATATATATTCACAGGTGTGTTTTCGATGACAACACAGCATTTTAATATTTTTATAACTTAATTATAAATTAATACATTAATTTTGAGGAATTTTTCCTTTTACTCATCACAGGTGATAAATCGTCAAATATTCTTGAGGGCTACAATTGTATCCAAGTTACAACAACAGTGGATATAATTAAGCACCAAAACACATTCACCAAAATATGCCAAATGGCTGTGAAACTACAACGATTCAATTTTAAAGAACACTAAAGAGGAGAAAATAAAAATAAATAAAAATTAGCATGTAATAATTAAAAAAACACGCTTTGGGGCTGTACATATATAACAATATCAACTTTCTGGTAATTTTGGACCTCCTCCCCTCTTACGATATCATACGTTATCATTCATCGAACCCCTCCCCACCAATGATATTGTTATCAATGTCTAAAAACTCTTTATTTTTACAATTTTTTCTTTGCTATTCTTTTTAGCACTTTCCAACCTAGTTGAAAAGTGCTTATGACTTCGGTTTGTCTGGCCGTCTGCCGTCTGTCCGTGCTCTAACTCCCGTAAACATGCTCGGATTGCTCTGCAATTTTTATATGTTATTGTCGTTATCTATAGCATGTTCCCTATTTCAACGGAAGTGTGTAGCACTTATAGTTTTTTTACAGGGACACTCAAAAGAATTCCATTACATTGCGGTCTATGGGGAAAAATCATTTGCGGTTTATTTAAATAATGTTTCACTATTTTAAACGCATTGAAATTTATATATATCACTAAGGTGCATTAGAAGGAATTATGGAACAGGGTTATTATGGAACAGGGTGTGCATAGCACTTATAGTTACTTTACAGAGACAGTAAAAATAATTCCGTTACATTACGTCTATGGAGAAAAATCGTCTGCGGTTTATTTAAATAATGTTTCACTATTTTAAACGCATTGAAATTTATATAGATCACTAAGGTGCATTACAAGAGACTTACTACGGAATATTGTGTGTATAGCAGTCATCGTTCATTTACAGGGACACGCAAAAGAATTATCTACTGTCTGTTAACAATAATTCCTGGAAGTGCGTTTTAAGTTATTGAACGCGATTTTAATGTTAACTTGCTTTTTGTCTATTACGTGATGTGTATAAATTCTGTAGATCCTATACAGTAGGGCTGGGCGATATATCGATAAAACCGATATAAAATGCATACCGTGATACCGATATCAAAAAATCCTACCCAACGGTATATCGCAAATATCATAAATTTGACGAAAACCATGAAAACCACGATATTAAATCTCTTCCTCGTCTTCGAGTATTCATGAATACGAACGGTGTGAGCTCCCCCAGCCTAAACCATGATACTAACGGTGTGGATTCTCGCAGCTGATAAGGTTTTTGAAAAGAGGAAGGGTGATTTTCTCCAGCTCTGAGCGCATGCGTGGGATATCGCCTATTCTTTCATTTCATTATGATATTCAGTGGCACCGGTGTGGATGAATATTCGAAGTTGAATGATGCGTAAATTTAGGGCGATAAAGGAAGGAAGTATTTTATTTGCAACAGTTGATTTAATGAGACAAATGAGCAAAGAATAATTCAGACATGTTTTTATTTGTTTTTTATAATTATTATTTTATGAAAAAAAAATTAATTCCTTAGTAGTATTTATTAATGCATATTCTAGGGTAAAGAAGGATTTTTAAAAATGCAACTATTTTTACTTCTATACCGCGAGTTTTTTTCTCCCCAGAATTTATTTTAAAAATCGCGTTCGCGTGACAGAGAGAGAGAGAGATATATGAGTATTTGGTATTTGATTGCCTCTGTATATATGACCACTGGTCACTGCCAAAAATCATTTGGTGGTAATTTTGCATTTAAAATTTTAAAACCATTAACCATTATTATATTTTATTTGCAACGGTGGAAATGAATATCATGCAATTTTAATTTTAATCGAATAAAATATGTTGAAATGTTTCTTCCCTATTTTTATGCGATTTACCCCCCCCCCCCCTTCTTCACAAATGAGATATTAAAAAACAGTTTAGGCGATGGCGCGGCAAACAAGAAAAATATAATATATATTTATTTCTTCATAATTTTAGTTAAAATATTAATGTACTATCTGATAAAAAAATAATCGAACATGCAGATTATTCATTTTTTAATTATTTTTCATATTTCCATCCATTTTTTAAATTTTCTTCGTGTTTTTTAGGTGCGTTCGTAATTATATAAATACGTAGCACCTATTGTCGTCGTCTGGTCCGGCCGTCTGTCCGCATATAACAACGCAAAAACTACCCAAACGAATAGTTTGAAATTTAAGATATATTATCTTTGCAGAATTTTGTCGAGACATTTCAAATTTTATGAAAATCGAATCAAAACTTTAGCAGATATTAATAAAAATATTTATTAAGAAATTTGATTTTTTTTTTTTTAAAAATAGGTGCTTTCTTGTTATAGGAGTTTCCGAAGTTTAATTGTCAAGCGATCGAGATACTTATTTTATAACAGAAATGAATCTGCAGACGATGTAATTCATTTCACAGAATTAAAAATCATCAAGATCGGAATATTTATATAACTAGCTATAGTACAAACGCCCCTCATTTGTCTTGTTTGACGTACAATTTTCCAACTTGTTTCCATTATCATGAAAAAATGTGCTTGATGACCATTTAATACTCTAACCGGTCTTGAATTCCGATAATTTTCTCTGGGAGGTATTTCGAAGGTTCGGGATGGCGGGTAGCTGTGTGTGTGTGGAGGGGGGGGGGGGGGGGGGGATTATCATGGGCGCCTGCAAGGGAGGACAATTGCCTCTCCCTGAATTTTGAAATTTAAATCTGTATTTTTTTATGTTGAAAAAAATATATAATTTACTTATCCCCAAGTAGCATGATTAATTATGCACTGACAGAAGAAAGAACTATGAAATTTTGGTCACCGGGGATCTGCCCGCTAAAACTCTCATGGAACAAAGTTTTTATTATTTTTTTTTATTTTGTTTGAGTTTATGTGTTGAAAAATTATCTCATCTGACGAAAAAGAGATGTAAAAAAATTTATATTTTTTATTTGTTAAGTTTCTGTATTGCATGTTGAGGACTAGCAGCACAACTGTTTCAATATCTTACACCCACTGTGTTTCGTTGGCGTCCATGGCATCAGCATGTGTCTGAGAGAGGGGGGGAGGGATTTGCACTTTCGGGACATCAGTTAACCGAAAATGTGGAGACTCTAGGGACTCAGTATCACTCCTGAATTTCTCACTGACTGTAATGTTAAAGTAAAACAATTTCTGTTGAAATATTTTACATGATAGATAATGTTTCTCTGAAGTGTTCATTTCAGTTATTTGGGATTTTGAATATATCAGTACAGGAAATTGCTGATTGTTTTAATGTAATATATGCTGTTAAATTTATTATATTATAAATTGAGTGGAGGAGGGTGTGAAGCGAACCAATAATTACGACCAGCAAACCGAAAATTTTTGTTTGAATTGTTGAAATAATCAGTCTCATTACTTTGTTAGAGATTTCACAAGAAGCTAAAATTTCATAAAGCGCAAATTGGCGAATAATTTAGTAATACTTATTTTATATTATTTATAGATTTTTTTATGCAAGTAATGCTCTTTAAAAGATGTTATATATAGCAATTGTTTTAATAATGGAATACGGAAGTATTTAAAATTTTCATGTTTGGTGCCAGATGCGGATTTACTAGCCCGTGTCCCTTGAAAGCGAAACTTTTATTCATTGCTACGAATGATATCTTTTAAATATATTTAAGTTTTAACCAAATTTTTTGTCTATTTCCCGCTAGTTTGATTTTAGCGCCTAAATATAGCTCCTAATAGGTCCCCTAAATTCGCTTTCGTCTAAAGCCAGCCCTATTGTGGAAATACGAGTAAAACTGATTTTTAGATAGATTTCGTAAGAAATACTACCTATTATATTCTCCCCTAAGTTGGTATTTTTGAAACATTTTTGCAGATCTACGCCGATCATGACTCCCAAAACCCAAAACCACCCCCCAGTTCAAAACTTTATCTATCTATCTATGTCACTTTTTTATGGACACGATAACTGCAATAATTCTGCACGAATCTCTTCCAAACTGATACATAAAATCAAGGGGCATAAAATCTCGGTCAAGTTCGTTAATGGGCAAAATCAAACCAGGAGGGGGAGGGGGAGTGCTTTTTGTGAAAACAGAAAAAAACCCATAACTTCTTAATTATGATTCTTAATATTATCTAAAACTTTTATATTGACAAGTTTTTTTCATAAGATCAACCCTTATAGCAAAAAAACAAAAAAATCCCTGCCGGCTCCGCCTGCAAACAAGTAAGATTGTGGGCGTTCCCAACTGCGGCATCATGGCAAAAATGTCATTTCTTTCGCAATTCCCAACAAACAGGCGCCCCGCGGTCTGCGTCTTTGAAATATACCTGTGCCTGTAGGCCAAGCCGTCAGGGATTTTTTTCTTTCTTTCTTCTTCTCAAAATATTCTTTTATTTATTCTGTATATTTAGTTTTAATATCACGATATATCGTCATATCGTGATATTTAGCTGACGATATACCACGATATTGAAATTGAGATATCGCCCAGCCCTACTATACAGGACAAAAGTTCGCGAACACATTTCTGTTTATTGACAAACTCCAGACGGAGAATTTTAAACTGTGCTACGCGTTTCCTAACTGAACTAAAATTTAGCATCCTATGTAGTATATATACAATTCTATAGATCCCATACAGGGCTGAATAAAAGTATTCGGATATTTTTCAGAATATTGTATATGTTGGAAATTCCTGAAATTATGTTTTTAAATATGTTATGCGTTTTCCAAATTGTTTACTTAGAAGTTATCTTTTAGCTTATTAAACGGTATGATTTGTAAAATTATTTTGGAAGCGTTGGAAAGTGCTACATAATCTATGCTTGACGCATGATTTTTCGTTCTTGTTATATATTTACAGTGATAACTTTATATTATCTAATACTTATTATAAATAGCTACTAATTTAAAAGTATTTGTTAATAGCTTTTTGTTGCATAATGCATTTGACAGTATTATTATCTTCTTGCATTTGCCCACTGCACGGGGAGGGACAAGCAGAATTTCTTATAAACAAAACAGGTGTACAACATTCTCTCTCTTTTCTTTCTAGTAAACACAACAAGTATCATTTCAAACATATTTCACACCTGGTTTCTCAAACAGCGGATTATATGTGTATATGGCAGATGAATAAGAATGACAAATGTTGGGGTATTCCATATTTTGGAATGAAATAATTTTATTTTATAATCATTTAACGGTTCTACTAATAACTGTATTTTCATGAAAAAAAAAAAGAAGACTTTTTTGATGTAAAAAAAAAATTACCAAAAAAAAGAGAAAAAATTTTGGATTAAAAATGATAACAATATCAAGTACCAGACCCAACCCCCTAAAGTGATAATGTATATGCACAGCCCCTTTTACCAATTAATAGTTTCATTAAATTAAATTATGATTATACATTGAAAAATCAAATTCGAAATCTTAAAAAGATAGTTTAAATGTTTGCTTTTCTTTCTTGTTAGCTATATCCTTAAAAAAAAAAGAAAAAGAAAAAAAGCAGAAATTATAAATTTTTAAAATGAATTGACAAGTTTACATTTTTTTTTCAAGCGTAAATAAAATCATTGAATTTTTGGGTTAGATAACCACATCATATTTACATATTTTATTAGAAATATTTTGGAAAAAATCATGAATTGCAGTCATGAAATTAGGTGTGATTTTCAAGATATAAACATTGAATGATTATAATAAAAGTTTTTTTAAAAAAGCTATTTTTACTTTTATATTGAAATAATTAGATACAAATGAATAATGTATATAAAAGATAACTTGTAAAGAAGTTTGGATTTTTTGGGATTTTAATAAAATTGTACAGCAATTTCTTTTTTTAATGCTTTACAATTATTAAATATACACCAAACTTTGTTTTCATATGGAAGATACATTCCCAACAAATGCATATAAATAAATAAATTCATGCAAAAATTCATAAAAAATAATACATATAACACCATATGAAAATTTTATTAAACCTTACCTATAATTTTACCTATTTGGCGTGCTGCCCATTTATTTTACATAGATTGCACATGTAATAAACATACACAAAAAAATTCATTTGGGGAAAAAATGTCACTAATTCAGGCGCACAAAAATTATGGAAAATAATCTGAGTTATACATAACAAGATTTTACTTGTTTGATATTTTTACTTACCCATCATACGTAGTATAGGGTAAGTCTTGTAATCGTTTTGAAAATAAAAAAAAATTTTTTGACGGATTTACACGTTTCAGACACTGGAGATTCCGAAAAACATATTTTTAGAAAAAAAATTTTGCTGTCCGTCTGTGTGTGTGTCTGTAAACGCTCTATCTCCCGAAAAAATTGAGATAGAGACTTGAAATTTGGTATGTACTTAGTATGTAATAATGGGAAGAAGCCTATTTCATTTCAATAACCTCGATTAACCGGAACTATTTTTTTCGGACTCTCGAAATATTCGTTCTGATAAAAGGTATATAAAAATTTTCGAAATTAGTTATTTTAAGAAATGAATATAAAAGACAATAAAAAAACATAAATTTTGCATACAGCATGAAGTCGATCGGATAATGCGTTGCCGAGATATTTGGAATCCTATTTCCACACTCTTTGATTTTTCATGACCCTGTATTTCATCCAAATTTCACTTCAAAGATATATTTTAATTGGAAATTTGACGCTTCATCCAACGCAATAAACCGCTAGTTAATAGGATTATTATTTTTGGAGTTATAAGGATGTTTCTTTCAAGCAATTCAGTAATCGAGCCTTTAAAGTTTGTGATGTCATCAAGCCACGATTTTATTTGAATTGCAATGCATTTTATAAGTAGTTTACATATTTTTATTTTAATATTTTACATTATGCATGTCCATGATGGGTAAGTATTACGGAGGCCCCCAACGACTAGTTTTCTGTTGCATTTCTTTTTATAAGCAACAACTGTTCTTAAGCTCATTTTAGATTTATCTGTACAAGTATTTATTTAATTTTTTAGATGTGTAGACAGTAATTGAACTACACACATGCAAGCAACTTATTTGATTTTTGTTATGATTTAAAAATTTGACTCTTAATTTATTCAGGATTTTAATATTTAACCTTAATTTATTCATCAATTTAATTAAACTCATTAAAATTCATTTAAATTAATTAAGCTAAATTTCATTTTTGCATTTTAAATCAAACATTCTTTTTAAATTGTTTACTTTTGGTGAGAATATAAATTAATTTCAGAATCTTTCCATTACATATGTTTTAGGATATTCATTTCAATTTTAATTTACATTTCATTCACTTTACAATATTAATTAAACTTCATTTCAAATTATCTAAAAAAAAGAAATATTTATAACTTACTTTTTCTAACTTTTAAATAATATACAGTCTAAAATAAATTATTCCAAAATATAGTGTATTTCCTTTTTAATTATATTGATTAAAAATTGGTTAATTGTTAATTTTATTCTTTTCAGAAAGTTCAAATTCATTTATTTTAATTCAGGCAAATTCTTTCAGAATCGCGAACTTTTCCATATTTCATTTCAAAATTTCTAAGTCCAATAATCATTTTTCAAGATTTCTTAATTTAAATATTTTACTTTCAAAAACATATCTGGTGGAAAGAAATTTTAATTTTATTTAGATTGCTAAAATTTCATTTGTTTTCATCCATTAGTTTGGCAATTATAGATTTTTAATTACTTTCGTTTTTTCTGTTTTGAATTTCGTCGAGATTTGCGATCAGACGCCATTGATGGGTATTTAGATGTTTCAAGTAAACAAGAACCTTTCTTCCCGCGGATTTTGAACAAGGTCGTTTTGACAGCGCTCCAAGGTCGCGATCGAATGTTCTAAATACTATTTGATGCTGTTGCTAGGGTTGGAAGTGTCAGTGAAACGTCTGACTGTAACTTTGACTATGGTCTGTTGGGGCTTGTTCAGTAACTTTCGGATTTTTTGATTGGTTGTTTCGTAACCGCCAGAAAGTTTTACCTGAGTGGGAAACTGTGAAAACTCGTTCAGTTCCTGACAAATTCCCAAGGATGTAGTGTGGGATAAATTTCGCTCTTCGGAGCTTAAGCCATTTTTGGCTTGCGGTGAAAAATATATTCGTCATACAGTGAAATATAATTCTTCTTAAAGTCAACGCTACATTTTATTTAAGTTCAATCATCTGTAATTGTTATAGGTATCATTGATAATTATCAGGGAAAATTTGCTTGTGATCCTGTTTCTGATTACGTCATCTTTCTTTGTCTCTTCCGTTTGCTCTTGTGATCAGAATTTTTACAGACTTAGAACAGATGTTCTCTCCTACATTTTGATCTTGATACCTTCAGCCATTTTGGATATCAACCTCTAGTTGAAGCTTCTTTACAAAGCAGCTGAATAAATTCTTGTCCTCATCGTCATTCACATACTGGTGGCTGTGAATTCTTCAAATAATGAAATTAAGTTTTTATCTTCTAAAGCTCTTCATATGACCCATAATAAACAGTAGAATTAATGTTTCGAGTTCACCTTTATAACTAAGGATCTATAAAAGAAGTTTCATTTATCTCAGGTGGATCACTGAACCGAATACAAATGGTATTAAAGTAACTTTTTAATATTTTTAAGGACAGATACAATAACTGAAAATTATTAGATTTGATTAAAAAGAGTAATTATTGAATATAATAATACATCATTCTTAAGATGTCGTGTGACATCGATGTGTAATTGTATAATTGAAACAATATTTATTAATATTGCATCTAAAGGTGATTGAAGAAGAATACATTTTAATCGTATAGAATATGTACAAGTTATTTTAAATAGAATTGTGAGTTGTTTATTTGAGTGCTCTTGTGAATAAATTACAGTTTAACTTCATCTTGGTGAGTTTGTCTTTTTCTATTATTTATATTTATGTGTTTCAGCTATGTTTGTAGTAATGCAAAAGGTTCTATTTCCTAATTTATAAAGTATATTTTAACATAAGAATCAATTTTAATATTTCTCAGATGAATTTAACGTAACTTTAAGCTTAACTTTTATGGCATCGCATTATGTGCTGCTACTTACGATCATGCCTATAATGGTGTTTGGGGAAAGTGTTGAATATATGTTTTGTCAAAATTTTTAGGTTTTCTGAATCACTCCGGCGCGAGTCGCTGGTCATTCACCCTTTATTAATTTTTCCTTTTATATTCATCACGATCCCCAGATACCGTTATAATTTTAATTTTTAATAACACTGTCTTTAATTATTTATAGAAGCCCCAAGCTTGAAATATATAAGGATAATATGAAAACAACAACAAAAATGTTCTTTTTTTATAATTTTTTTTGGAATCCGAATTGGATGTTAAAGCAAACTGTGTAAAAAAAAAAATAATAATAATAATAGTAATAGTAATAATAATAATAAAATTCAGAAATCAAGTAAAGACAGAATTGTGTGCATAATATTAGTATCTTTTTTTTAAACCTTAGAAGAAGAAAAAAATAATTTTTGAATTATTTAAAATATTCATTTATTTAAAACTACTTTCATCGAAAAAAACAAAAAATGTTTAAGAATAATTTATTTTCTTACAAGTAAAAAAGATGTTTTGAATGATGAATGTTATTTTATTAAAATTTGAAAGTGCCAACATTTGTGATAATGAAAAAAAGATAAGAAAAACAATAACTTCAGTTTGTACAGAAAACAAATTTCCATCTATCCACTAGCATTATTGAAGATGGCAAATAAGACATTTCTGAGAATCTGTCCATAACATTGAAGAATTTAAAGTGACTGCGAATACACACACCAGGAGAAGAATCCGTCATCTTATGCAAAATAAGGGATTCAAACAGTAGAGTTTTACGAGCTCTGCTGTTTTAGACTGGTAAATTTCCTCCAATTTTTTCTAAATATCTAATGACATTTCACAGTTCTTAATTTGTTTAAGCTTTTATGGAGTAATGCATGGAATTAAATATGCTTTTACTTTTTCATCCATATCATTCCATTTATCATATTCTTATTAAAATTTGCAACATTCTCTAGCAATCCCAGTTTTGGTTTCAAACCCAATACATAAATCCATGAATTGTTTTCCACTAATAGGACCTTCATTTGCAATCTTCATGTTTCAAAGTTATCTTTGTTCTATTCTTAATGTTCCATACTATGCCATTTCAAAACAAAGGAATGTTCCAAACAGAATAAGGTTTATTTACTATTTGCGCATTTATCATTTGCTTTTTTTTTTTACTCTACTTAATTCCACTGGTCACATAAATTCCCTATATCATAAGTGGCATAACATTAAATTACACAGCGGAATATATATCGCCTAGACATATTCCTTTAATGACACGAACACACGGCAGTAACAACAGACAAAAATTCTTAATACAGATTTAACACATGTCACCAACTGATCATGGGCTAAGGTGGTGCACCAAACAACAATAGAAAGAATCCAATTACAACGGATGGAGGTAGCAAAACATTAAGTAGATATAATTAAAAAACATATAATCTAACATTTATTACTGTTATTGTTTCTTTAATTGTAATGTAAATATGCTGGGAACTATACTTTCAATTGTGCCTTGTAACACAAAAGGTTTAAAAAACCTTGTTGCTCTATAATATTCTTAATCAAACATGAGTTAGGAAGCTAAATAGCCACTTTATAATTTGAAACTTTCACATAGATTTTAGACAAAAATAAAACATTTCCAATGTGAATTTACATTTTAGCCAAATATTATGTACTTTTTGGTAAATAGACCACTTTAAAATTCAATATTATTTAATTAATTTCTAAAGCATTTTATAAGTACTTCATTCTTTTACTTACCTAAACTCAATGCCTTCTGAGAAAGGATCTAATGAATCAACAAGTTCGAGCTCAGCATCTCCCCCAAGAGTGATCATCTGGTATAATTCTTTCACTTTCAATGACACAATAGTGAACCCTTTCATAAACTCATCAAACCTGCATTTACGAAGTCTTTCATAGTGCTGCTTGTAGTGATCACGATCTGCAACAGTGTCTTCCAAATCTTTTTGCTTGTCTTTGTACATTTGATCCTAAAATTACGTATACATAAATAAAATCTTAAAATATAAGAGTTATTTCTATAATTTAGTATTTTTCAATCAGAATATCACCTCTTCTCCACTCCCCCCCCCCTTTAAAACTATTAATCAAATACAGAGTAATATAAAAAGAAATAATGAAATACTGGCACAATAATCAGTTATACTTTCTATACATTTTAATATCTTACAAAAATCATATTTGTAAAAAATGCAGAGTTGCTTTTCAGCTTAATTATTTGCCATGTCAATAATCAACAATGAAACAACAGCAATAATTGCTGACTAACATTAATTTTAAGAATAGACCAGATGTCTTTTTTCAGAATAATAGAATAATTTTTTCAGGTTTTTGAAGAAATTGCACTTTTCCATGAGATTTTAAAACCAAAACATTTTTTCTGATTTCCTGGTTCTCCCTGAGGTGTATTAATTCTGTTTTACAAATAAGTTTTTCTGCACTGTTGAGGCTTATCCTAAATCTAAAAATGCTGTTTTCTGTTACATTCACAAAATCAGTATATTACTTTTGTTTGACAGCACTCGGAATTGAATTTATGATCTTAAAATGAAAAACTTTATTCAATTGTTAGGTATCTAGTGTGAATACCTGAAATCTTCAAGCAAATAAGAAAGAAAATGAGTCCAATAATATCTGAAAAATATTCACATTGTTGAATGGAGAAAGAATATATTTTTTACCTTTAATATTTAAATAATAATAATAAAAAATTCAGAGTTAGGTGGAAATGATTTTATGGCACTTAATAGTAATAAAAATAAAAGTAATAATAATGATTATGACAAAATCATGAACTGAAACTAATAAAACATTTTTAAATGAAAAAATCTCTGAATATTTTACTATTTAAGTATTTTTGAAAATATACACAAACAGCACAATTTCAATTCATGTAAAAAAGGAATAAAATGTGATTAATGAAGAAATAAAATGTAAACAATGAACTTATAAAGATCAAGAAAGTTTAAAAGAATTAACTGACATTTGGCTAATGATACATATGATAGTTAAATCATTAAAATGCTGGCAATCAAATAAAAATACCTTTCCTGCTCATGCTGAATTAGAAATAATTTTTAAGTGTATCAATCAACAGTATCCAGAGTGAATATTTACTTTCAAAGGCAGGAATATATACGACAAAACAAAAAGTAGATTGTTATAAGCTAATGTTGAAGGGCTTGTATTTTGGTTGCTTGGATTTTATTGGCACAAATTTTCCAATGGGACATGTTATGCCAAACATAAGTTAAATTATTTAAAAGTATATGTTCACAAAAAAAAAAAAAAAAAAAAAAAAAAGCAAATTGTATACCTATTAAGACACTTTAGACAAAAATGACACACAAAGTTTGTATAATATAACAAACATAAATGGATGCATATTTATCTTGAAAGTATGGGATTTGAATGCCAGATATATTACGGGCTTTGTATAATGGTAAATTAATTTAATAAAAATTTAACTCATACTTAATTTTACAATTTAGTTAAAGACTAATGTTTAATCCATTTACCTTCTTTTTATACTCTGCAACAGCTGCAAAATCTGGATTCATTCCTTTCATTTGTTCTTCCACACGGCCAATGTCTATATATAGTGAATTAATATTTATTTCTGCTATATCATCTGCAGAGAGAGTAGGCAATTCACTTGGTTTATCATCTACTTCATACAACTCCAATTTTGATAGCTGTAACAGATACAACATTTTGAGCATTTTACATATTCTGATTTATAATGAAATAATGCTAATATTTAACACTTTCAAATATTAAAATACTAAACTATTCTCAATATTTTGCTATTAATTAATCTCTTAATTTTCTTGTTAAAAATATTTAATGAGTACAGAAACAAAATTACCTCTGATTTAAGTGAACGTGTATGGCATTGCTTGCCTTTAATTTCACTGTCTAATAACTTGACTTTATTTTTCAGCTCAATAAGAGCACTTTTCATTTCGTGAACTTTGTTTGAAAGTTCATGAGCTTCCCTTGATAAAATTTTTTTCTTTCTTTCGAATACTTCTAGATTTTGCTATATAGAAAAGGGGGAAAAGCAAATACATACATATATGCATGTTTAAATATTTAGACAAATAAATTGTTGACAATTAATGGAAAAGGTAAAACAAAATAACTGTCTACAGTATGTCTTGTCATACTGTTATGTCAAAAAACATTTGATAATTTTTTTATTGTACTGATAATAGGTAAAATTTATTAAAATTGAAGTATCTGAGTAAACCAGATTCATTATAACCAAGAACATTAGAGAGTAAAATTCAGCATTTCCTGAAATTATATAAAAATAATACCCACATAAAATCAATAAATGCAAATTAATAACTAGCATTTGCACTTTGTGATAAAATGTTATAAAAAACAGTACAATTCACAATAAAATGTAGATTTTTTTATATTTTTTAATAGTGTTTATAAGATTTTTTTACATTTAAAATTTTATAAACAATGATACCCTTGTTATATTTGTTATCAATGGTGGGAATTTTTTATTTTTATTTTTTTAATATTTTTTTTTTAAATTAGTGACTACAAACTACTTTTCAAAAGTAGCCACTACTTCACTACTTTCAGAATCTACACTCGAAATTGCAAACAAGTATTAAATAATACAGTAGCATCTCATTATATCATATCTGTTGGGATCCCGGATGTATGGGAGAGGTATTAAAATTAGTAGAAAGTTGATAACAAATTAAATATATCTACAGCATATCTAGTGTAAAAATGTAATAACATACGCATATATATTTAAACTTCTACTGAAGTAATAATAATTGAAAATAGCTATTTTTTTTCTTTCTCAGAATAGATGTGCTATTTATTATTCTCTGAAAACTGCATATTTTAAATAATTCTTTTTGAACAATTTAAAAAGCTAAGTATAGAGATAGAGCTTTTTGAAACTCTTTGCATAAACATTTTTCTATATGAATAATTAACAAGGAATAAATGGCTCAGATTTTTTGGTTACAAAACTTAAAAAAAATTAATGATTAAATAATATTTTTTCTACTAACTATTAAAACCAAAAACACATGTACATTCACACATATGCATAAGTAGAAGCATTTCTGTAGATAAGTATGTGTCTGCGAATAATTAATTAATATTATTTTGAATATTATGTATGAATATATTAATAGCCTAAAATTTCATTTGAGAGAGCTTCGTTTTTGGTCAAAATTCACGAAAAGACTAAAATTTAGTTTTTGTTCAATTTTGTCCTGAAAAAGTTGTTTTGGTCGAGCATTACCAATAACTTTAAAATGCTCATTATATGCCAACCAAGGCAGTTATTTTCTTTTGTCATAGTTAACAAAAAATTATAAATCTGTAAATAAAGTAATTTCAAAAGAAAAAATTTGGCATCAAAGTATAGAGATTTAATAACAGGTAAATTAAATAAACAAGTCTTGCCAGCAGGAAAATTAATTTATTTGGTGCGCAGTGACCCGGAGCCGGTGCGCTCCGGAACTGTGTTTTCCCGGGAGCTGGAGCCGGAGCTCTAAATTTTCCCTTCCTCCAGGGCTCCTTTAGTTTTTTAATGTTCTTTTAAATCTTTTTTTTTTTTTTTCAGTCTTTTAAAATTTTCAGGCTTAAAATATTTTAATTACATCATTATTCAGAATTTTAATTACATCATTTTTTAAGTTTAAAAAAAAAAATTAGAGTTGGAAAACTTTGGGCAACACTACTTCACGCTTCTACTATCTACTTGAGCTAAGTGGCAACACTACTTGAAAACAAATATGACCGCCTGTTGTTTACATGTGCAGTTGCACAATTTTGCTTGTTTGAAAAATGTAGACGATATTTAAGATTTTTGTGTTTAAAATTCCACCAAATTTTCTTTTTTAAAAGTAAAATCTAAAAGATTTCAGATTTTCTGAGAAGCATTTCAATTTGATGAGAAGAAAATGCATTTTGTCAGATCTTTAATGAAAATAAAGGAAGGATCTGCGAGCAAAAAATTAATTGTGCAAAGAGTTCAAACATGAGAAGGCATATTGACAGAAATCATAAGAACGAAGCACAAGAACTCAAACATGTAGATGAAGAATTAGAAACTAGAAAGAGAAAAGTATAAGCAGAATTTGACAAAAATAAGCAATTTCATTGTATCCTACAGACATTCAAGAGGTCACATTGTAACGGCATTAGCCATTAGCCAAGTTGCTGTAGAAAGATTATTCTCGGCATTTAAATACATTTATAATGATTTAAGATCAAATATGATGGAGGATTTATTAGATTCAATTCTTTTCTTAAGAATGAACAAATAATTCAACTGTGAATTTCATTAAATTTGTATTTTCAGAGTGAGCTGATGATTATGTTATTTTTTTAATGTTCTTCTTTATAATAAAAATTGCAAGTTTAAAATCTGAAACTCAAAAGCGTGAAATCGGAGCTGTTGCCGGAGCCATAGCTTATTATCTGGGAGCGGAGCTGGAGCATCAAAAAATTTTCTGGCTCCGGGTCCCTGTTTGGTGGGTCAACACTTGGTTTTTACTAGCAAGTGCTAATGGAAAATTTTAGGATATCACACGATGCATCAATAACTGAGATTTATCGGTGACATTCACAAATTATTGTGCAGTAATTGAGACTCAATTAATGAAATTTAACGAATAATATTTCTACAACAAGAAGACCTTCGATGACAGTACAACAAAATTTATATTTAAGTCTCCTTAAATGTGAAACTTTTAAGAGAGTTTAAACCTAAACCTTATTTGTACATCTTCAAATTTGTATGATTTTATATTTTTAAACGAAAATCTATCCAAACAAGTAACTGTTATGGTGATGGTTAATTTAATTTCTTACATTTAGATACATTAAACTTTCAATTCTGACCAAAAGTTCCTGAGAAAAACTAAAAAATATATGCCATCACCCCCTCTTTTAAAATGTGAACTGTGATAAAGTTGCAAGATTCGTTTCTGATACAACACAAAATGATATCTAGGAAAGTACAGCGGAACACAAAACAACAACAACAAAAAAAAGGTCTGCCAAATTCATGAAATGACTTCCAGAAAGTAATTTATATGAAATAGTAAATATCTATATCTTTTTTAAACTTAAAACATCATTGGTACCATGAATAAGTAAGCATATTTTGTATTTCGATTTGGAAAGCAGATGCAGAGTTTAAAATCTGCAAAAAAGTGAAAAATATGAAATCCGCATTCAAAAAATATTTTTTTATGAAAAGGTAAATATTAATATTTTAAAAACAGATAACAACATTGGAAATGAAAAGGTACCCCAAATAAGTTTTTTTTTTTTTTTTTTTTTTTGTCTCTCCCCAGTATTTTGATCAGGAAAGTAGATGCAGTCTGCTATAACCGGAAAAATACGAAGAATGAGTGGGTATTTTTGTTTTTTTTTTTTATATTTTGACGTGGAAAGCAAATGTGGCAGTTTCTCTCTTCCTTACTCTTTGCTTGAAGAAATTTAGAAATACAGTTTTGAGCCAGACAACTGCAACAGCGCACCATTTTACAATGTTCCTTATGGTTTTTAATTAATATTTTGGCTAATCTGAGCCTTAGGTCCATTTGTACTTGCCTTTGTCTATCCTCATCCAAATTTTCAGACTTCTATGTGTAGTAGATTTCCCTAAGCCATCAAGAACAGACACAAACAAACAGACAGACAGACATCTTTTTTTTTTATTCGCATAGATAGCCTTTTGTTAAACTTTTCATAGCTCACCACTGAATAAACCCTTATCTTTGAAGTTGATTTAATAAATGAAAGAGAAAGGGATAAATTTTAAACATCCAGATTATATATACTATAAATATACATATAAAACTGAAAACCTCAGCTACACAAGGATATTATCTTAGAGATATCTGATGGATATTATATTATAATCAAAATTTTAAAATGGCAAAAAGCCACTAAACCCAAAAAGTTCATAAGAGAAAAAAAAGTTTTGATTTTATAATTACCATTGCTTCATCCCTTTTAGCCACTACTTCAATACCTTTCTTTCCCAGTTCATCAAACTCAGCAGATAATTTTTCTTTAGAAGATTTACAAGTTTCTATTTCCTCTTGCAGTGAAACAACCTTTTCTTCTGCCTTTTTCAAGTCCCTTAGAAAAAGTTAAAAAGGGGTAAATTAAAAAAAGATAGATTAGAAAATTGCCTTATTGGCACATTTTATTTATACCACATAGTGGCTAAGATTAACTCGTAACAGGGGAGGAGAAAAAGTAAAACATATCTTCTCAAAGACCACATTTATCTATAAATCCAATAAACTTTCCTTATTTAAATTAAATATTAGTATGAAATTGTGGTACAGATGGATACTTTTAACTTAATAGAGGAAAAAAAATCAGGTTTCAAAGAAATTTTCACACTGAAGACAATTTTAAAACATAATATCTACTTCATTAAAAAATCTTATTATGCTTAGTTAACATAATGTAGTTTCAGACTGAACCTTTTATGTTACGGGTTAATACTTTATTTTTATTTTAAAAGATATATTTTGATGTGCCAATAAAATTAGAAGATTGTCTATTGAATGGAAAAGAAGAAAAATAATTTTAATCCACTCCAAACAATTTTCAGAAAGATCCAAATCAAAGTTAGAACTGATATGGTTTTTCAATGGCAATGCTTGTTAACTGTATATGAACTAATGTTTTGCAGATAAACTAATAGTGTACTGCAAAGTTTAGATCATGAGCAACAACATGACACAAAAAATTCAATTTCATGGGAAAAGTAGACCAAAGTGTCCCCCCCCCCCCCATGAACCTTTCAATCTTTCTTTGTTTACTTTCCATAATCAGGGTCAATTTCAATCCTACGAAGAAATGTGCAAAATATATCTCTTAAAATAATCTATAATAAATACAAAATAAATCATTATAGTACAATTATATAAAATAAGCATGATATATTTTTAATGAAAAACATCTTTGATACTTAAAAAATTCTAATTCTACTAAAACTTAAAATATGCATTTAAACTAAAGTAATTTCAATAATTGGAGTGTCCCATAATTTTTGGTAACAACGCTTTTTCAACAACTATTTTGTTACTAAAAACCATTTGTTAATAAACAATATAAATCAAAGTAAGCACTGGAAAATACTGGTGTTTTAATATTATTAAATTATGTAAATTGATTTACAAGTCTTATTAATTACCTTGAAAAAAAAATTAATATGCAAATATCTTACTTTGCTGCTTTCTTTATCAAGTTCTTGGACTTCACTATATTATCAACAATGCTATTCAGCTTCTTGGTCACATTATCAACTTTCTTCTGCACAGCTCCAATTTTTCCTTTAGTAACAGCTAGAATTTTATCTTGGAGCCTATAAGAGTAGCAATATTAAATTAAAAGAACTAAAATAGTTTATGCCTATCAAAATAATTTGCATAATTTACAAGAGTTTAAAGGAAAGATAAAGTAATTAAAAATTAATCTCTCATGATGTCATGTACGCTAAGAAAAGAGTACTTCCAAATTATGGTATAGTAGCAGATTTTTATAAGAGCGATCTATAACACGCAATTGTCAATAAAACGGACAACTTCACAAATGTAAACCAGTGAATTTTGCATTTAAGAATCTCCAATATTCCATATCGTAGAAATATTGCTACCCTTAGAGTACTAAGTTTAAGACATTATTTCATCTATATTTCCTTAATTCAGAATTTTTAATGCAACAACTGCTATCATTATAAGAAATATTTTTGGAAATATGAATTGAATAATGAGATAACATACATCAAGGGGGTGATAGTTGCAAACAAAACCATTTCTGTAAGAGGCAAAGAAAAAAATTTCTGTATTAGAAAGAATTATATAGCTTTAGCAATATATGAAATTTCTCAAACCAGAAATCTGTGTAGCAGATCAAGAAGTATTGACTTTTCATAGAATTACTGTTGGCACTCACGAAGATAGGTTGAGTCTGTGCGCCACTGACGCTCTAGAGCGTTGGAAAAAAATACCGCACTAAACATGAAAATATGTTTTTTCGTTTTTCTGGTTTTACTAGTAAAATATTAGGAACATTTTAACTATGAAAACACTATTTTGTAATCTGGCTTCTGAGGATGGAAATATCATTTTTAGGGGCAGCAAATGTGTTAACAAATAAGTACCGCGTTTTAATTAAGATGAATGAATAGTTTATACATATTAAATTTTGTAAAGATTACTAATGATATTAAAAATTCCATGCCTTTAATTTTTTTTTAAACTAAATTTTATTGGTACAAAATCTACAAATCTTAAATAATTTAAAATTAAGTATGCTGTTACACATGTTTTTAAACATATTTTATATGTCAGTTTCAATGAACTTTTAAATATAATCCAAAACTGTTCTCTGAAGATTTCTTAATGTACAATACATTTTAAGTTTGTCAAAAATTGGCGATATCATTACAAAGTTTCTTTTCTACAATAATCACTTTACTGTAACTTGATACTGCATTTTAGTCACTGATACTGCTTCTGTCAATCAATTTTTTCGTTGCTGATACATAATATAAGAATCACTCTCAGTTAAGAGTGATTTATGAATTACTCTCAATTAAGAGTGATTCATTCAATCTACAAAATAAATGTCCAAGGAAACTTTTTTTGTGGTATACTTTTGGTACAAAGCTACATTATATGCAACATTTTCATTTTGTAATATTCTTTATAGACAAGTTAAAAAACAAAGGAACACATTGCATTTTGCAGGTAATAATAATAAAGTGCACTAGCCCATATTTCAATTTAATTGAGCTTATATTATCTGGCTGTACTTATTCACAAATTTTATTGATAGTGACTTTAATTTAATTTACTAGCACAACTTTAACAAACAAGAGTAAATTTTTACGAAAAAAAAAATCAATGACCAACCTTTTTATTTCTTCTTCTATTACAGAAGCATCCTTAGTTGCTTTTGTAAAACCTAAAAATACAAATAATGAGTTTAAAAAGGTGTATGATTTTTACAATAAAAGTACAAAGTTTAATTTTGGTAACATAAATATGAAGCACATTTCCTGCTGAATAGGTTTGCTGTAACTAATCGTGCCAGGTCCAGTATACAAAATGAAAAAAAGAGGAACAATGAAGTGAAAAACTGCGGGACATTCACTTAAAAATCAGGTCATACAAAATAGCACAGTTGTCTCATATCATTTTAAATTGATGTTAATTGAGAAACCAATTAGAAAATACACATAGATACACACAATGAAATGTTAGTTAAAAATAGATACCCTTTGGAGTGTTTAACAAATATTTTTTATATCAATACATTTTTAACTATTACGTTGAAATTTTAAAATGTTTGTGGGAATGATAGATTAAAATATATATTCTAATTTTTTATGACTCCACCACATACAAAAAAATAACTAATTTCAATAAGGAAAAAACTACTATTTACGTTAACACATTTTACAGAGTGATGGTTAGCAGATTTTCTTCTAAAAAATCGAATGTTTGCCCATCTATCTTAATAAAATTTGTATGGGATAACAGGAAAAATGCACCCTTTCAGACAAAGAAAACAAAATAATTTCAATATTGGTGCACTGAAGATCTTTGTTTGCTTTTTTCCCTCCAAGTGCAGCACAATATTTCTTCATAACCTTATTAAAACATGATGTACTTGCACTTTGCTGAACCATTGCCACACTTAAATCTGTTTAGGAAATAATAACCAGAACAGTTTGTTATAAAAGTTCGGCTCTAATCCCTACAAAAATATACATATAAATTAAATATCTTTTCTTATTTTTCATAAACATTTCATTTTTTAAGAACTTAGTGGTAGAGAAAAGTATAATGTATGCAAAAAAAATTTTAATAATTTATACATCATGAAAAATCAGGACTTTTTGTGTCCCATGCAATGAATATGCAGGATGGGTCTTGTAAATCCTAAAAATCAGACAGCTGGCAACACTAGACGTTACCTAATCAAATCTGTTTTTAATTATTTTATAATTGAATTTAAACAGAAAAATTTAAAGTTATCAAATAATAATCTAAAATAGAAAAGATAAATTAGCTAAAATTTTTATAGAATGATCTTTTAAAACAAATACTAATATAAAAGGATCAACTTATTACATCATATTATTTTGCCTTACAAATGAAAAATAAAATTAGAAAAAGACCAAGCCTAGAACATTCTAAACCAGTGAAAAGAAATTAGGGTAAAAGTAACTTAATAAAGTATCTATACTGATCATAAGAATTTTGTTCTAGTAATATGGATGCACTTCAGAGATCATCACTGATCATCAGTTTTGAAACTAGTAGTGGTTAGTCTTATTTTGCACCTATAAATTTCATTTTGACAAACATGATTTTACACCAAGTCATCAATTTTAATGGCTAACTTTATTATTATTATTATTATTTAAATAGTGGAAATTAACAGGAAGGCATTGTTCAAAAGTATATCTTTGCCAAGTGATGAAAAATGAAGGAAAAAAAATTAATGTGTAAATATTACTAGCATAAGTTTTTATTAGTTAAAATATTATTTGATAAAAAAAATAAATGATGAGACAAATAAATACATTTTGATGCATGTCAAAATTTTTATCAGACCATCCCAAAAATAAAAATTAGTGCCAAAGCTAAAAATTAATTATTATTGTATAATAATATATTTTAATACTTATATTTTTAGTTTATCTTTGTTTGGGACATAAATTAACTCCTAGGATGTTATTTCTTGCTAAAAAAGTAAAGAAAATGTGACCCAGAATGACCAATAAGTACTTCTTTTAATTAAATACAAAATGACTGTTTACCATTTTATAAGATGTGTAATCTACATGTACAATCTATGTATACACATGCACACACAAAAATAGTTTTTAAATTGCACTAAATGCAAAATTTTGGCCCCTGAATGTGATATATATATATATAGGCCAAAATTTTGCATTTAGTGCAATTTAAAAACTATTTTTGTGTGTGCATGTGTATACACACACACACACACACACACACACACACACACACATATATATATATATATATATATATATATATATATATATATATATATATATATATATATATTCAAGAATTGAGATATAATGTCTAAAAATTGTACATTTTTTTTTAAGATTAACTAATTATAACTATTTATTTCTTATTTGTGCATTTTTTACTAACAATAATTTTTTATGATTATTTCAGTTTCTGTAGCAATATTATAAATTCATAATAATTACATCATTTTAAATCATCAGTTATTTCGGCATCAACTAAATAATTTAGTATTATAGACCCATCACGAGATGAGACTCTGTGTTTCTGCCTTCGATTAGCCGTGTTTTATTTTTCTCTCTATCTTTTAATTTATTTTGCAATATTCAAACAGTTTTTTTCAAAACAAATATATATATACAAATAATAAGGGTGGGGTGGGGGGGAACATTTTAGCTGATTTTGCCCCATCTCAGTAGCAGTTTTAGGCAGGAGGATTGTAATTCAGGATAACAAATACAATAAAAAAATAGTTAAATATTTCTGCGATTTTAGACATTCACATTCACCCACTAAGGGAGTTAAGCAATGGATATGAACCCGATTGTGGAAATTACACGAGAAAGACAACTACTGCTGATTTTTATTAGATATTTTGCGTAAGACGTTGTTGAAAGGATTTTTTTTAAAAATCATTTATAAAGTTGAGGGATTTAGTATGCTTGCGTCAAAATAACATAAGTTTTTTTCTGATTGTCATTTTGACGGTTTATGGAATGCATTATTGTGATCGGCGTGTTTTTACGATATAAATTTTTACTTATATTACCCGGAAGGCCAAGGTTAACTCGGACAAAGCCAGGTGGTTCTGCTATATTAAAACAAGTTTATTTGTTTCAATATCTTCATAACCAGAAAAAAAATATATTTATCACATTTTTACAAATTTTTATTTGAAGTAAAAAATGTCTAAGAAATGCAATTTTGTCTCACTCCAGCCTTTATAGGATTTAGAACAATTTTTTAAAAATTATTTACCCTACATTGTACTTGACACATTGTCCACCCTCGCGAAGCCGGGACGAACCGTTAGTGTTTTATAGAATTGGAATTGCATTATCGGAAAATTTCATGCACAGGTAGATGGAAAAAATAGTAAAATGTAAATGACATATAAAATAATTAAACACTAAAGCAGAAAAGAAATAATAATTGTTGAGCAGGGACACCCCCACACCCTCTGTCAAGTGTATTTCTTAATTTAACTTATTTCATGTTTATATTCATTATTTTATAAAAAAAAGTCTGCGCTGCGGATGACAGACGCATCTTTTCTTGCCCTTCTTAGCTTTTTTATGTCGGCACCCAGGTCCATACAGCTAAAAATAAACTTGTAAAAAGATTATTGCCATAAATAAATAAATAAATAAAATAATAAAAATAAGAGATAGTTTTATATTAGGACTGTCCTCAAATCTAAACTGCCTACTTTCTGATACATTTTTAAAATTCATTTTTGTTTACAAATGTATCAAAATTGGAAGGTGCTGTTATTCAGAAGCTATGTAATCGAACTATTTTTCTGGTTTTCGGTAAAGGCAGAAGACTTTTCTGAAAATGCTGCATTTTGAACTAAATTTCTGGACTCGACAGCACAGGAAAGAAAAAAAAACTGCCGTCCTGAAAGAACAATAGCTTATAATTCAAGATGTAATTCAATTATCGAAAAAAAAAACTGTTCAATTACAAATAACTTCAATAATCATGCCGCAAGTACCATAGTCATATGTTTAAAAATGTGTCAAAGTTTCGTGTTGTTGTTGTTGTGTGTGTGTGTGTGTGTGTGTGGGGGGGGGGGGGGGGGGGATATTTTTTGAGAATCGCTTTAATATTCATTAAACCGTACGCATATTTGTCTTCAGTTTGTAGATTGCATAATTAGAATCACTCAAATTTAATTTTTAAAATAACATTTACGTTTTTTTCAAGAATTGTGGATTTTTGTATAAAAAAATACTTTATTTTATTAGTTTGTTGTTCAGAAGTTCAGAAAGACAAAGAGCAAAATTTTATTTTTATTGTTCTTAGAAATGAAAATAATATTTTTTTTAACAAAGTTTGTAATAAAGTATACTTAAAACAAAAATAATTATCGCCATTATCGTAATAATTTAAAATAATTTATGTAGTCATCTTAAAAAGAAATTCCCCTATTAAGACAACAATAATAATAAATAATACAGAAATGACGCCAAATTGTTGAAAAGCTGGAAATATGACAACCTTCCAATTTATTCCCTATGCCTATTTGGAGGTAATAGTATCGTCCGGCGCTATGTCACGGATGATTGACAGGTCTCTTCTCGTGAAAGGTCTATAATAACTGGAAATATTTTTTATGAGAAAAATTTTAAACTGGATATATTTATAGCACAATAATTTTTTGAGCATCTTTAAATTTCTTTTTTATTTTAACCTCCTTCAGTTGTCAGTTGTTTTACCTTATAAAAACAAGTTTTGTGTTCCAAGAATACAAAACTTGCTCTTGCTTGCTACTAACATAGCAAAAACAAGTTTTTCTTCTTTGATGAATCATTCTTCCACTTTTGTCATTTTAACTGTGTCTGGTGTTCATATATGTAGATACATATTGTATGAATAGAATAGTTGTTCACATGTTTAGAGCAATTGCTCCAACATGTTTAGCAACAATTTACCATAAACATACTAAATTATTTTTAGTTTAATAAACTAATGGAGGTAGTTTGCAAGATTTAAGTAATGGCTTTATAACCTACAAATGTTAACAATGAGTTCAATGAACAAGAAAAGCATAGTATGGTCTAATTTCAGGTTGCATGTTCTGTCGAATGATTATAATAACTGGCTATCGTCAATTATAATAAAATAGTTATGAAATAAAACATAATAAACATACATTTTCTTTTAATCTCAATCTTGGACTCAAGCTCTTTTATTTTGTTCTTATCAGGAGCAGCTAATTTTATTTTTTTCTTCTGCTCTTCAATCTGTGAAAGTAGCATTTTTCCATTTTCTTCATAAGCCTAGGGGAAAAAAAAATAGAAAATATAATTTTAATTAAACATGGGGAAAAGTAGTACTTTAAAAGCTTTTATTACACACCCCCCCCTCCCACTCTCCAACACGACATATAATCAATAAAATGCCTAAATATAAATATTGATTCATGCATTTTGAATTAAATAAGAATCATTCCAGTTTAATTAAAATTTTATATATAAATAAATAATTAATTAAAAATAGAGAGAGTGTCACATTGATTAAGTGTGGTTGCATGTAAAATTAGGCTTAAAGATGAACTGGTGCACAAGTGTTCTAGAAATGTACCGGCTAGTTTTGCTACTTTAAACATATAATACAATGCATTATTAAAATAGCTATAGATTCTTGGACTCATTGTTTGCTCTAATTCAAGCGTGAGGAAACTGAAATGAAGATACATACCACAGGCCAAACTGGAATTGTTGTAAAGTTAGATTATACTCGTTTCAGAGTTAAAACAAGCACAACGCAAGATAATAAAATATAGAGGTCAAGAATACAGTAATTCCATTTAGACTAACTTAAACATTTATTCAAAACTTTAAACTATTGAAATTGAGGAATTTTGGTGATAATAGACCATTCAAGAATAATAGTTTTTAAAAAATTTGTGCTTAGTGCATAGAGGACTGATTAGACGCAACTGCCATGCTTTTGACAGCATACATGCTCAGGCTCATGGGCCGAGCCCGTGTCATATCTCGTATTTAAAGACAGCCCCCGACTTTCGAATTTATTTTAGGAACATTCTTTATTCTATTCACATCACTGAGTCACAATGTGTTGTTTATATGAACACCATACTGGCCCTTTTTTGTATACATTTAACACAGCACTACCCTACTTAAGAAATTAAATTTGAGTAGAAAAAGATGAAGTGAAGAAAATTAAATCAACATAAGAAAGTAGAATAGAAAACTGAAAATAACATTATATGCTAAAGCATAAAACAAAATAAATAATTACGTCAACCTAAATTTTCTCAAATTTTCTTACATCATGATTAGATTTCATTTTCTTCCAACTATGCTGCATCTTGGGGATTTCTTTTTCAAGTCGACTTATTGTTTCTTTGAGTTCTAATCGAAGCTTTTTAGTAGATGTCATTTCTTGACTTAATTTTTCAAGATCGCAAGTAAGCTGTTCAACATCTTTTTGAGATATCATCGAATCTTCAGCAACAGACTGTCCCATTCGACCTTTCATTACTCTTCCTCCTCCACCACTCATTGTACCTAAGGAAAATTATTGAATTATTGGTAAAAAATACTTGATACAAAAAATTATTAAAACCATTCAACAAATTTTCAGTTTTTGAGACTATAAATTAAAAAATAATTTAGCAATATTGATTTATGTATTTAAATAAAAAAATACATTAAGGGGCCACTTCACTGAAACACCACAGTCATAAAATCTCATGTTAACTTATCAGAAAAAAAGAAAAACATGAATACTCAGTATAATTATTAAAATACAGCTTTCACCATCATAAAGTAGACATCCAATGCCAACGATGTGCGCTTTTAAAAATTGTCTCTGTAAATATTAAGTATTTTTAAGAAGATGATAAAATTTCAAAGTTTATAGGGATATTTTAAAATACTTAAAAATTAAGCAGACAATTTTTTAAAATGCACATCATCAGAATCTGGCATTTACTTTCTGATGGTGAAAACTGTATTTTAATAATTATATGAGGTAATCTAATAAGTAATCACACTTTTAAGTTTTCTCATGATAGGTTAACATGGCATTTTGCGATCGGAAGTTTCTCTTAAGCAACCCCTTAAGTTAATACCTCAGCCAAAAAAAATTTACAAATCACAAGAAACATACACATAAAAAGCAGTTTTAGAATTTATTAAACGTTTTTACAGGTAAATTGATTTTATTTGATACAAAAAGAATTACAGTTTTCACATACACAAAGCTTGCTGAAGACTTACAAATATGTTAATAAATTCTGAAAATCATACCTTTTGTTTATTAAACAGCAAAAAATACAAAGCATTGTTTACTTTATCAATGGTTCTTCATGCTAATTTTACATTATTTGTTTGCTCTCAAGACTAAATGTGCTGTGAAATGAGATTTCAGATAAGTTATCTTCTTCTTCATTTAAAAAAGAAAAAACATTCATTCGTTTTTCAACAGTCTTTTATCAACACCTGGTTGCTTCATAAGATCATAAGGCCAATGTTACTTTGAATAAAACTGTTATTGATCTCAGGCTGAACTAACTTGAAGGTATGTGAATACCTATATGACATCCTTAATTGTGTGCTTGTCTCAGGATTTAACTCCACATTTTGACTAATGAGCACTCTATCATGATTTAATGACTGGCAATGGAAAAAAAAAATCATAGAGAGCAAACTGAGAAAATAAAATAAAACCTAGAACTGGGAATCAGCTTTTTATAACCAAACACCTCCAGCTGCACCCTCACTTCTATATCTTTCTCACAGCAGACAAACAGGAATTCCTCTCTTTCAAATCTTCCTCTCCAATGGCTTCTGCAACTTTTGAGCTCAACCAATCAGAGCACTGCATGGATATTGACAGATCTGAAAACAGATGTAAAATCGGCTAAATAGCTCAATGATTTTGCCAGAGACCAGTGTTTGATTAGCCGAATGATCATTACAATTATGAACAGGGCTTGAAATTAAATTTTTCCTAGGAGGGGAGTCTCCCTCCCACTATTTATAAATGGAGGAGAGTTAAACTGTTTGGGAGGGATAATTTTTTTTTTTTTTTTTTTTTTTTAAAGCCCTACTATTATTTTATGTGCTATTTAAAGAATTACATTAATACAGGTATGACAAAATAATATTGAAAAAATTTAAATTGACAACTCAGAATAATTATGCAAAATGTTAATTTTTATCTAAAAAAAGGAAGAAAGTCAGCTTTATGTTTATATATACAACATCTATTTTTCAACTTTCACCAAATGTTATGGACCCATAATTAGGTTATTTCTGAATTTAGAGTTTATTTGATTTTGATTACTGAAGCTTCTTTTACAAGGGACGCTTGTAACAGGCAGCACAAGAGCAACTTTTATAACTTTGGAAAATATCGAAAACTTATGGATATGGTCTCTTAAAAAATTTTCAGAAACTTTCAAAATCTGATCTGTGTTTATTTTTAACTACTTACAAGAAAAATGCATATTTGGGGTAGTGACATTATAAATATCCATTTCAGCACGGAATTGTTTTAGCCAAAATATGAACAAAATAAAGCTAAATTCGGAATCCCTTGTATGCTCTTTCATTGAACTATGTTCTATGCATTGAAATTTTAAATCCATGTCCAAAGTTTGAAAGGAAAACCATCGATTAATTTCTTCTATTACATGAGAAATGTAGGTTGACTTTAAAATATCAAGTCCTAATTTCTGTGAATTGCAAGAATCAATTAGTTCTTTCTAAATATGTTTCCATGGAGTTGGGGAAAAATTTTTGTTCTTGTGCACCACAAGATTTTTGCAGTTCTAATCTCATTTTTGTTTAGTGCTGACCCTAAGCGAATTTGGCAGGGTGCAACTCCTGGTGGCCTTTACTGCCCTTTTGGTTCTTTTCCTTTTTCAATCGCAAGAATAAAAGTTGCAAAATATGTTCTTCGATCATAGGAAAAAAATCATGAAATTCAGTGATGGTTCGAGGAAAAAAAAAAATCATGAATTTAATCAATCTGTCATAGAAAAATGCAAAATTTGCTTGACCCTCCTGCAAAGTTCGTTAATCGGTCAAGATAAAATCTAGCATAATTTGGAAATTATTGTGAAATTCATCAAACGGTCGTGGAAAAATATTGAGAAATTTGTCAACCAGTCGTGGGGAAAAAATCGCAAAATTCGTCAACTGGTCCAGGAAAAATTTGTAAAATTCGTCTAACATCTACGAGCAAATATGGTTAAATCTGTCAGTTAGGCCGCAGAGAAAATGGTAAGATTTTTCAGTCACAAATGAGATAGAATTTTTTTTTTTTTTTAATTTCGTACAAATGAACGACTCTTTGTACACTTCATTAAAAAAATACAGATTAACAGCCTCTTGTGCTTTTAAAATATTTATAAAAGCTTATTAAAGCCTTTAAATATTTTGAAATGCATTTTTCACTTTCATCCATACTGGATTTATACCGACTGATGTTTTTGTGAAAAATGGAGTTAATTGGCAATCAAAGCACTCGAGTACGCCAACTGGTGGAGAAAAAACTTCTCTCTTCAGAAAAATCCTGTGCAATAATGCATTAAATGTATTTTTAATTCGTTCATAGTAACAATAATTATTTTTTTTGCACAATTTCCAATTTCATGTGACATTAGTGTTCTGTGTTCATATAACACCTGTACTGACAGCTGTGATTAGTGCCCTCTTTAAAGCCTTTTTAAGTCCCAATTACTAATTTTTTAGTGAAATGATCCAAAAATCATTCTCGCTTCAATTTGGTGGTGCCATCTACCAAGCATAAAATAAAATATTTTAAGACGCTATTTTTTCACAATTAGCTTTTTAAAAATACTTTGAGGAAAGAAAAAAAAAAGAAAGAAAAGGAAAGGGGATACTTTACATGCAAGTTTTTTTTTTAAACTTTTGTGACAAAATTTTACACTGAAAGATCGAATGCTGCAAATTATGAATTTTTTATTAGCATTTTTAAAAGCCTGTTCCTATTTTTTTCTTTCATTGTGATCAAATTATTGTTTATAAAATATGTCTGTGAAATTTTAGCAAGATAAGTTTATGATGAGTTTACTTTTTTGGAATAGAATTTTGCATTAAGGATACTTTTTGTGAAACAGAATTTTGAGAATGGCCCCTTTTCATTAAATTAAATTTTGTGAAAATACTTTTTTTTATTAAATAGAATTTTTTGAAGGGGACCTAATTTTTGCCTGGATCAACCTCAGATATGAGCTGGGTTAATCCTTATAGGTAATTAAATTGCATTTTCCTGCATTTATTGGTAATAGTTCTAATTATTAATAAAATATAGTTATAATGAGATTTGCAACAAGGTTTTATTTTATTTTATTTTTTTAAACTTTCTTATTTAACCTATGCATATTTTTATGACTACTTTACATAGCTGCCAACTTACGCAAAATAAAATTCAGTAGATTTCTAAAAAAAAAGAAAAAAAAAAGTGTGTGATTTTTCTGAGTCACACACGTAACAACGACTTTACTTTTTTTTTTTTTTTTTTTTTTAATTGTTATTACTTTAGACTAAAGGTGACACTACAAAAATGATTCTGTATGTGTCCTGTAATAGCAATAAAAAAAGTAAAACGTTATCTAAATAATTTCACTTCCAAATTTGTCTCAATTTGCAAAAAACTCTCTAAAAGTCACACACATAACGGTAGAATTGCCCTAGAGCAAATTCTAGCATACAAAGTTACAAGAGAAAAAGGTAATGATAACAGTAAAATTTGTGCCAAACCCAAAGAGAAAAAAAACTCTGCAATATTTTTGCAACAATAAAACATACTGAGTCATACCTGACAAATCAATGAGCTCTCCTTTCAGAGTCACAACTCTGTAACGAGTAGCTCCTTGAAGACCAACTCTAGTGGCTTGATCCAAATCCTTAGCAACTAAAGTATCTCTCAAAGCAAAATAAAAAGCGGGCAAAATGTCTTTATTTTTTACAGTAATAAGATCAAACAATCTTGGAACATTTTCTGGGCTGAAAAAAGAAATAAAATTCAGTTTTTTTTTTTTTTTTTAAATATTATTACTGTCAAGATTTACACTTTACTTTTTAGAAAAATTGCTGTGTTTATAAACAAATTAAAAATAAATAACACACACAGAAAAATAAGAATATAAATTCAAATATAAAAATGAATAAACTAAAACACACACAGTTGTGAAAAAATTTTCTTCATAAAATCAAATCAGACAATATTTCAAATCTAAACATAAACAGCAGTTCTCCATTCCTTTTGTCAAATAATGTTTACATTAAAAATGACATTAGATATCATCACCTGGGTTATCTCTTGCCTATATGTAATGACTGCATGTTGTTTAACTAATGCACTTTCCAAGGTGCACCTCTTTTTTGCTCCATTTTTCTTTGAAAGAAAATCATCACAGGCAAGTTCAAGCTCATCTATTGGCTTCTTGGGGACTGATGAAAGTGTTGATATCTAATCAAAACTTGCTGTTATAAACAGCTGCTTTATATAACTTTCCAAATTTCCTAATGCCCTTTTCACTCCCAGTACATCATTGTTGCTTAAATTTTGTGTTTACCATGAATTGTAAATGATTAGTACTAAATCTTTTCACAACTTATCAGTACTATAATAATTTTAGAACCCTTTCAGTGATGTTGCTAGGCCTTAAAAATCCTGGGACCCAGACACCAAACAAAACTGGGTCCTTCTTTTAGAAATGAGACATTTAATTTTTTAATAGAAAATATGTTCTTTTGCATTCATTCAAGGTAAAAATTATGCATCCTGAAGGACATATCACAAATTTTCAATGCATCCCGTTCCCAAATTTTTGCTTAAATGATGTGCTATTATAGTGCATCACTGCATGTGTATGAAAATTATCCATGAATTATTACTCCAATACCGAATGCACACAGCAGTCAGTTTGCACAAGCAAACAATTAAAAATAATTTAAATTGCATATTTAAAAGCTAATAATTAAATTCATTGAAAAACTGAAAATTGTTTGCAGAGATCCCATGTGCAAACTAAAGGATTAAATAAATGTGTTTCTCTCTCTTTGAGCATTGGTAATAAAGGGAGTACAGCAGACAGCTTACTTGCCAAATTCTCCAGGTTTGATTCCAGGTAATAATAACTGTGTATGAACCCTATCTTAATCAGAATGTTACATAGCAGTCAGCTGGTTAGATTTCTTGTACAACAATAAATACACACCCCTATATCCCCATATAAATTTAACTCCCAATTCTAGCCCTTTTTAAAATCTTTCTCGAAACTGTAACAAAGAAAAGTATTAGTTATACAGAGAGTTAAGTGAAGCAAATGCTGATGAGACAGTATTATTTTTCGCCAATTCCACTAAACAATAAAATAAGAGAAAAATACAGTTTTCAGATTAGAGATGAGTTCAACTCTTTTTTCGGAGCCCAAGCCTGAAACATTTTGTGTCATCAGAGACTGATACCAAAAGCAGACAGTAGAAAATTGTTTCAAGATTATTTTTCTCATTTAAAAATATCTTACATAGAAATAAGTATTATTCCTAAAAACTTCCTTATGACAACATTTTGTGATTTTCATGTCCCTGAAAATTTGTTTAAAATAGCAAGTTTGTTATATATACCCAACCACTGCAAGAAATCTACTAAAGTCATAATTGTTATTCTTTTTAAATATCATTGATCAACTATAGCAGAAAGAGATGGGTTCTGTTTTATAGTAATTCTGGAAAGGACTTTTGATGACTGTGTTTTTAAAAGTGCATCTAATTTGTTTTGACTGAACAGATAAATAAAATTAAATACAGAAATCATCTTATTTAGAGAATGATCTGTGTGTGTGACTGACACAGTTAAAACAAAACAATCATCATCTGTGCAAAGCAAAACAAGATTAGATTTTTGCACTGGTAGACACAATTAAAAAAAAAAAAAGGACGGGGAGGGGGGGGGGGGGTTCAATTACATTATTATAAATTTGTTGAAAAAAATAATATTGAAGGAAAAAACAAAAAAACTAATATTATTATCTTTTCAATTAATAGTTTTTAAATAACTATTGATTGCTGAGCAATATATACCTATTGTATGTTGGGGAGTGTGAAGGATGTACCATTGCAAGTTATTCTTGGCTGTGAAGGATAAATATAGAAAGTGTTCAAAGTGTTATTATAATCAACTTTTAATGTTAAATGCTGTACCATTTATCAGTCATAAATTTTACAAACTTATTTTTTGCTACTAAACAAGATACATACAACAGACTTCAGAAGAAAATTTACAGGTAGTTTAAAAATATTCATAAGATAGTTTAAAAAATAGATAAAAGTTAGTGTATCAGGAGAGTTATAACTTACGTGGTAATCTTTTGCCGTGTATATGGTATCCATGTTTCCATCTAATGAAAATAAATATATACAGAAAATTGTAAGACAGTTACATTGTTACGTTTTAAAAATATTTAATGCAAATTTTCACAAGTTCAACTAAATACCTTTTCTAGGGGAATAAATGTGGCATATCCCAGATTATTGTCTTTTAAAAATTTTATACATTCTTGAGCAGTTGTCATTGTATCTGTAACTATATTATCAAGAGGACCACAAGCAGTTGAAATAGCTATATCATACTTAGCATCAATAGCACCAAGATCTCCCTAAACAAAAGAAAACAAGAACGAAAAATCATGCGTCAAGCATAGATTATGTAACACTTTCCAACGCGTCCAAAATAATTTTACAAATCATACCGTTAAATAAGCTGAAAGATAACATCTAAGTAAACAATTTGGAAAATGCATAACATATTTAAAAACATAATTTCAGGAATTTCCAACGTATACAATCTTCGGAAAAATATCCGAATACTTTTATTCAGTCCTGTATATGATCTATAGATTTGTATATATACTACATAGGATGCTAAATTTTATTTCAGTTAAGAAATGCGTAGCACAGTTAAAAATTCTCCTTCTGGAGTTTCAGTCAATAAACGGAAATGTGTTCGCGAACTTTTGTACTTCCCTGTATAGGATCTACAGAATTTATACACACCACGTAATAAACAAAAAGTGAGTTAATTTTAAAATCGAGTTCAGTAACTTAAAACGCATTTCCAGGAACTATTGTTAACAGACAGTAGAGAATTCTTTTGTGTGTCCCTGTAAACGAACGATGACTACTATACACACAATATTCTGTAATAAGCCTCTTGTAATGCACCTTAGTGATATATATAAATTTCAATGCGTTTAAAATAGTGAAACATTATTTAAATAAACCGCAGACGATTTTTCTCCTATGCGTAATGTAACGGAATTCTTTTGACTGTCCCTGTAAATTAACTATAAGTGCTATGCACACCCTATTCCCTATTAAACTTCTTGTAATACACCTTAGTGATATATATCAATTACAATGTGTTTGCAACTGTGTAACATCATTAAAATAAACCGCAAATAATTTTTTCCCATAGACCGTAATGTAACGGAATTCTTTTGAGTGTCCCTGTAAAAAAACTATAAGTGCTACACACTCCAGTTGAAATAGGGAACATGCTATAGATAACGACAATAACATATAAAAATTGCAAGGCAATCCGAGCATATTTACGGGAGTTAGAGCACGGACAGACGGCAGACGGCCAGACAAACCGAAGTCATAAACACTTTTCAACTAGGTTGGAAAGTTAAAAACAAGAACGAAAAATCATGCATAAAGCATAGATTATGTAACACTTTCCAAAATAATTTTACAAATCATTACCATTTAATAAGCTGAAAGATAACATCTAAGTAAACAATTTGGAAAACGCATAATATATTTAAAAACGTAATTTCAGGAATTTCCAACATATATTTCCAAAATATACAATATTCGGAAAAATATCCGAATACTTTTATTCAGCCCTGTATATGATCTATAGATTTGTATATGTACTACATTGGATGCTAAATTTTAGTTTAGTTAGGAAACGTGTAGCACAGTTTAAAATTCTCCTTCCGGAGTTTCTGTCAATAAACGAAAATGTGTTCGCGAACTTTTGTGCTGCCCTGTATATGATATCAGTACAAAAACCCTTAACGGGTTAAAAGTGTTGACGCAGCACTTTCTTTTGGCTCTATGAATTTTAAATATGGGTCTTAAAAGCAATGATATCAAATTTAAGTGACGCTATGTTAATAATTTTTTTTAAATCATAATTTTCTTTTTAGTTTTATTTATGTTCACAGGTGCAATTATTATCTTAATATGAAAAAAAATATAAAATTTATTCGCTGATGCTTTTTCATTCACATCTCTCATGAATTCAAAATATGGGTTTTAAAAGAAATGATATCAAAATTTGAGTGACACCTTGACGTTAATTTAATAGGACTCTTTTAAAATTCAATTTAAATTATTTTTGGTTTGTCTTCTAAATATATTTACACATACAAACAATACTTTTAATTTTTCAATACACTTTTAAATATATTACTTTCACTGAGCCTATATTATGTATTGAAATGTATTTATTTCAATAAATTGATTTATCTTCTGTGCCACGCTATCCAAAATCATAAGTAAAATTTATGTAAATGATTATTTTGCGTCATATTATCCACTTGCATACATTTCCCTTTGTTTGGATACTATGACACAAAATAATCATTTACATAAATTTTACTTATGATTTTGGATAGCGTGGCACAGAAGATAAATCAATTTATTGAAATAAATACATTTCAATACATAATATAGGCTCAGTGAAAGTAATATATTTAAAAGTGTATTGAAAAATTAAAACTCAAGTTAGCTGCAAAATCCGTTAGTTCCCTCTTCCACCACCAGGGGGCGCACTCTGTTCTATACAAACATAGCTGAAATCTTTCAGGCTGTCGATTTCGAGTCGAATGAGCCATACCTCATCGTAATCGGGCCCATAGAACACGAGATAGGATAGTGTCCCCTAGTGGTGAAACTTGGAACTAAAATCGATATATCCTGTCGATGTCGAGTCAAATGAATCAAACTGCATTGTGATGGGACCCATAGAACTCAAGTTAGCTGCAAAATCTGTTAGTTCCATGTTCCACCACCAGGGGGCGCACTCTGTTCTGTACAAACAGCTGAAATTGTTGAGGCTGTCGATTTCGAGTTGAGTGAGCCATACCTTGTCATGATCGGGGCCATAGAACCTGAGATAGAAATGCACCCCCTGGTGGTCAAACTTGAAACTAAAATTGATATATCCTGTCAATGTCAAATTGAATGAATCAAACCATGTTGTGATGGGACCCCATAGAACTCGAGTTAGTTCCAAAATCCATTAATTTCCCCTTCCACTGCCAGGGGCGCACTCTGTTCTATATGAACATAACTGCCCCTGGTGGTGAAACTAAAATCAGTAAGTTCTATCAAGGTCGAGTCGAATGAGCTAAACTGCATCACGATTAGGAATGCACAACCTGTGGCCCGTGATGGGCAACTGGTGGCCCGCAGAGACCATACATGCCAACCTATCCAAAAATTTCGAATTTCCTTAATAATTTGTGAGAAAAATGCGCAAATTTTGTCCATAGATTGTAGGAAAATATGAATTTCATCGATCAGGTGCATAAAATTATGAATTGCATCGACTGGATGCAAATTTTGTCGAATGGGCATGGAAAAATCACAAATTTCGCCATTTTGTCGCTAGAAAAAAAAGACGCAAATTTCAATAATCGGTCAACAGAAACCAGAGATGCCAAAATCGGTAATTCTGGAGTTGTAAATTTCGTCAATCACTCAAAATCTTGAATTTTGTAAATCAGTTGAAAAAACCTGCAAATTTTGTCGATAAGACACTTAAAATCGCAAATTTCATGGATCGAGCAACGAATTTCATCGAATGGCATGGAAAGATCGCGAATTTCAACGAACAGTCGTGGAAAAAATTTGCAAATTGTCCATAGATTGTGGGAAAACATTATGAATTTTGTCTATCGGTTCTGCAAAATTATGAATTTTGTCGATAGGCATGGAAAATCGCAAATTTCGTATATTGGGCGTGGAAAAATCAAGAATTCCATCGAATGTTTGTGAAAAAATTGTAAATTTCAACAAACGGTAAAAAAAAAAAGAAAATTTTGCCATTGTCTAGAGAAGAAAAATTGTGAATTTCATTAAATGGCCGACGGAAAGCATATCAGTTGAAAATCAGAAATTTTGTCAATCAGGCACAGTAAAAACATGAATTTTGTGGATCGGGAGAAGGAAAATCATAAATTTTGTTGAATGCATGCATAAAAATCATGAATTTTGTTTATCGGGCATATAAAAATCATTAATTTCGTCAAACGGATCCATAAAAATCAAGAAAGTCATCAATCGGGTGCGTAAAAATCTTGAATTTCATCGATCAGGCGTGTAAAAATATAGGACAAAATTGCCATTCGCCAATCGGCGAGTAATACTGAAAATTTGGCGACTGACTTTACTGCCACCACTGGTCAAACTTAATAGTCCCAATTGCGATGATTGAATGGAAAAAGATTTTTTCCCCGCTGTCGCTCGACAAATTTCGAAACCATTTGACGAATTTCACGATTTTTTCCCAGAAATTATTTGACGGATTGTGACTTTTTTCTTCTCGAAGCCATTCGACGATATTCGAAAAAATTTCCCCCTGAAACCAGTTGCTGAATTTTGTGATTTTTCCACTATCAATGAATTTTGTGATTTTTCTGCTATCGATTGATGAATTTCGTGATTTATCGACTATCGATTAATGAATTTCACGACTTTTTCCATGAACGAACAAATTGTGCACTTTTTTTCCACTGCTATTCGACGAATTTTGCAATTCTGTTCCGCGATTGTTAGACAAATTTCACTATTTTTCTCCAGAGATCATTTGATGAATTTTGTGATTTTTTTCCCCCGAACATATTTGACGAATTTCTCTAATTTTTTCACGACAGTTAGACATAATTAATTTTTTTCCTGCAATGCCTGATTTCTTTCCCGAGACCATTTGACGAATGTCGCGATTTCTTTCCCAACACTATTTGACAAATTTCGCCGTTTATTCCACAATCGTTTGACAAATTTCTTAAATTTTTTATCAAGTATTTGTAAATTTGTTATTGGTCATTGCTGAAAAACAGGAGTAAAAAAATCCATGTACTGGCCAGTGGTCACTGAGTAAAAAAGTTGAAACCTATACATAAAAGTTGAACCTATACATAAAAATCAAGAATTTTTTAGAACGGGCACATAAAAATCACAATTTTGTCAAGTAGCCGCATAAAAATCACAAATCCATCTAGTGGGTGCATTCTTTCAAATTTGCAACCGAACAGTGCTGTATGTATGGATAATGCTAATTATCCCCCCCCCCCCCCCCCTACCCAACATCTCCTCGAAACTAAATTCTTTCTGTGCTACTGATGGTGGTCCTCGACAACCCAAAAATTTTTTAAGTGGCCCTTCGCCTAAAAAGATTGGGCACCTCTACTATCAATTAACAATAAATTAACCTATCGCTTGTGTCATGTATTCATGAGCGGTGATTGCAATGCAAATTCTTGTTTACAAGAATAAGACTCATATTAGGTATTTTATTATTTATTTATTGTTTGTTTACTTATTTTGATTTGATTTTCTTGTCCTTTTAGAAATTGACTTTAGATTGTTACTTAAATGGTGAGATGATTGTCAATTACCTGTTTTATCGATAAAAATGATACAAGGTAAGGAAATTGCATCGTGTCGAGTGAATATTTAGGAAGTATTTTAAAACCCGCAGAATAAAGAAGATTTGTGTTTTACTTGTTAGCTATATTTTGCAACTCTCCAAATTACTGCAATGTAAATATAGTATGAAGTTAACTTTCCTCTGTTGTATAGCTAATTTTATTGGAAAAAAACCCTGAAAATGCATTGTTGTAGTAATCAATTATTTTTGCAGTTGTGTAAATTCTGTCATAACAATTTTCAACTAAGGGAAATCTTACATTGGACATTTAATCACAGTATTTTAAATAAGAAAACTTAAAATATTTGCAAATTAAAGAAATGAAAAGAGATTTTGTTTAAAATTACATCTAAAGATTTTTTTTTTTACAAAAAATGCAAAATTCGCCAGTCATTCGGGAAATTATCACAAAATTCTACTAATAAAATGGGACTGTAAACAAACCGGTTCAAAATGTGTCCTTTTTAAAAATTAAATTCCATCCCAGCAGCCCAGTTGTTATGTTAGTCGAGCACTAGCTGATCGACAAAATTTTTTAATCTCGCCAACCTTTTTTTTCTGACCAATCTTTAACATAAGCTAATAAAGTATAGCCAACATTTTAACATTGCTATATAGTATCTTAAAAATAGCTGAAATATAATCTTGATAAAATACGTAAACACAAACATATCAATACAAATAACAAAATCTCATGTAATCGGGTAGGGGAGACCAGTACACAGTGGACCACTTTTTCAGTTAAATTTTTTTTTCTCTTTAACAGACTGACCAATCTGTATGAAAATATTTTTGAATATTCCTTAAACCTTCTTACATCCATCATAATTTTCTCACAACATAGTTTTCAATACATTAAAAAAAAAAAAAATATATATATACACTGGTCCACCCACCAGGGTACAGTGGACCACTATTAGGTATTATCGAAAATATAATATAAATCTATTTTTCATTAATCTAATTCTTTTTTGTTGCCTCTTCATTCGCAAAATAACATAGTAATATAAATTTTGAAACAAAAACAAAAAATTAATTATATTTTGAAAATAATAACAGATTAATACAGGTACAATTGCAATTTAGTTGAAGTTATTACTTAAGTAAAAAAAAAATCAGCTCACAATAAAATTTGCAAATGAAATTCCAAAATACTTATCAGTAAGATTGAGCCTGGAATTTTCAAGAAATAATTTTGGGTCTGCGAGCAACATTATGAAATCATTGACATCAACAGCAGATTCATCTACAGTTTCGGGAGAAATAAACTGATTTCCATTCAATTTGCATCTCATGAATCTTACTTGAATAGAATCATCAACAATTAGACTACAGTTATATTTATCAAAGGCAGTAAATACAAAACAAAATATTTCTTACTATGTTAAAAAAATTGTTATTTTTATTTGTTTACTTTATTTTACAGTTAATTCTACTTTAAAACAATCTTTCTTTATAGAAAACAATTATTACATATTTTGAACATTCTGCATTAGAGGAGCAGAGTGGATTGTGGACCACTGTGCCCCAGGAGTGGGTGGTCCACTGTACCCCATGTTGAAGTTCAATAAATAATCATATTAATATTGTTTATAGCTTTCTTTTAAACATAATAACTTTAAAGTAAAATAAAAACAAGTATCTTAGCTTTTCAAAAAAGCTGTTTTATTTTATTTATCTACAACCTTTAATTACTAAAAAAATAAAAATATGATGATGAAAAATTTTACTTTTAGAAGCTCAAAACAACAAAGCAGGATAAAATAGTTCAATCTGAGCTAAACATACTTTCTGAAGGCTATAAATAATCATTGCAGTGCTGTTGTCTATTAGGATAGAAGAGAAACTTTAAAAAAATTTAAATAAATAAAATATTAGGGGGTGGTCCACTGTGTCCATAGGTTCACTGTGTACCGGTCTCCCCTATATTAATGATAGGCTTAGTCAATAAAAAAAATGTTAAAGTAAGCCATAACATAAATTAGAAACATTGTATTTCATAATGAAAACATTGTATCTAATTTTATATACATAAAAGTGAAATCTTACGTTATATAAATTCCCTATATAATATACCAAAGTTTCATCACAATTAAACGTATTTCAATCACACTGAAATAAAAAGTTTTAGTTATTAAATTTGTGTGAGGTGAATGATGGGAAAGTTTGATTTGGAGAGTTGGAAAATATAGCTAACAAGTAAAAAACCAATCTTCTATCGTCATCAGATTTTTAAAAGACTTCTTTAAAAGATTCACTGATTATTTTTAACGATAAAACAGGTAATACTATTGACAATTATCTCAACATTTACGCCACTAAATCAAAAGACAATTTCTAAAAGGACAATCTAATCAAAATAAGTAAACAAACAATAAATAAATAAATAATAAAATACCTCATATGAGTGTTTGAACTTTGAAGGGGGGGTGGGCTATGAGACCTATAGCGGCAGGGCTGTCGTCTCGAATGATCCAAACCATATGAGTGTTATTCTTACAAAAACAACATTCGAGACTCGTTGAAAACAAACAGATGATTGATTTGTTGATTAGAGGCTGTTTCAAATTAACTGATAAAAAAAAAAATCTGAATCTTTTTTACCTTTAAAAAATGACAAATTAAATATATAAATAACAATTAAATTGTATATATATAATTATAAAATATTTCAATATTTTAATCAAGGAATCTAAATATTTTTCGACTTAATGAAGATTTTGAAATAAGAAATTCTTTATTATAACAAAAAAGAAAAATATACAAACAATAATTTAATTTAATACATATATATTACATATTAAAAATTGCATTAAAAACTGTTTTCGTATTAAAAAAAAAAAAGAATCTAAATAGTTTTTCAGCGATATGGATATGCTTTAACGTTTAACTGTAACCGTAATAGGCAAGAGCTTCCTTATTGCGCAGTAATAAAAAGCAGTGAAAAGGCTGAAGATCTGTAATGTTAGTCTACCAGAAAAAGCATAAGAAAATAGTCCGATTTTAAAAGTGGATTATATTGAAAACAAGAGTTTTCCTACGTTAGCGCAATATCTTAAACGCTTCATCTAAAACTGATTAATATAATATATTAATTTTAAAACAATCGTTCAATCCATTTTCGAGATAACAACTCTGTGCCCATTATACCCTTACATCTTCCATTTTCGCTTAAAAATTGGTTTCCAGATCTCAAAATCTACTGCATGTAGAAATCTATAAATTTCAGGATAGAGTTAGGCCATAGATATAAGACTAATGTGAAAAAATCGAAACGGTATGCCTCATATTTACTGAGATATTAAATGTCGGCGTTTCGATTTTCCTTTGATGTCCTGCTAGCTGTATATATGAGAGTGACGGAATCTTCGGTTTTGGGCTTACGGTTTTCGGTTTTTCGCTGCGTCACTCAAGAGACTACCGTCTCTTATGATGATCTACAGAATTTATACACATCAAGTAATAGACAAAAAGTGAGTTAAATTTCAAATCACGTTCAGCAACTTAAAAGGCACTTCCAGGAATTATTTTTAACAGACAATAGAGAATTATTTTGTGTGTCCCTGTAAATGAACAATGACTGCTATACACACGATATTCTGTAGTAAGCCTCTTGTAACGCACCTTAGTGATACATATAAATTTCAATGCGTTTAAAATAGTGAAACATTATTTAATTAAACCGCAAACGATTTTTCTCCATAGAGTAATGTAACGGAATTCTTTTGACTGTCCCTGTAAAGTAACTATAAGTGCTATGCACACCATATTCTATATTAAGCTTCTTGTAATGCACCTTAGTGATATATATCAATTACAATGTGTTTAAAATTGTGTAACATCATTAAACTAAACCGCAAATGATTTTTCCCCATAGACCGCATTGTAACGGAATTCTTTTGAGTGTCCCTGTAAGAAAACTGTAAGCGCTACACACTTCAGTTGAAATAGGGAACATGCTATGGATAACGACAATAACATATAAAAGTTGCAGGGCAATCCGAGCATATTTACAGGAGTTAGAGCACGGACAGACGGCAGACAAACCGAAGTCATAAACACTTTTCAACTAGGTTGGAAAGTGTTAAAAATTAGTTAAACTTAAAAACGCAAACCAAAGTTCAAAATGCACTTATCACACATAGACTGTAAATATCGCCCATGTACTGTAACCAATATCTTTTTTGTGTCCCTAAATAAATTTTGTGTGTAAATAAACGCAATGCACACAAGAGAGCAATTTATAGTGCACCTCATAGTAATGCATATAATTTTCATTAGGTTTGAAATAGTGAAATATCAATAAATTACACTGCAGACGATTTTTCCCCATAGGACGATGTGTAACATATTTCTTTTGTTTGACCCTGTAAATGAATAATAAATGCTTTGCACACCATATTCTACAAAAAGCATATTTTAATGCGCTTCATAATTATATATCAATTTCATTATGTTTTAAATCACGTAGCGTCATCAAAATGTGCTTGAAACCATTATTCCCCATTGACCGTAATGTAATGGAAAACTTTTGACTGTCCCTGTAAAAAAACTATAAGTGCTACACACTTCAGTTGAAATAGGGAACATGCTATAATGACAATAACATATAAAAATTTCAGAGCAATCCGAGCATATTTACGGGAGTTAGAGTATGGCCAGACGGCAGACAAACCGAAGTCATAAACACTTTTCAACTAGGTTGGAAAGTGTTAAAAAGTGGAACACATCAATGTTTAAAACAGTAAAAAACAACTTCAAAAGTTTAATCAATAAATTTTATAAAGTAAGCAAATATTTAACAAATTCAAAGTAAAATAATAATAAAATAAAGGTACAGCTGTGGGAGGAGTGAGGGGACACTACTCTATGTTAATTTGATTTGGGGAAAAAAAAAGAGGAAGGTACCAGCCAATAGGAAATAATGTCAACTATTAACCGATATGTTTGAATTAAAGCTTTGGAGAGCGTCTATAGTCTATCTAAAAAATTTAATTACTCTGCAAATCTGGACAAAAAAAAAAAAAAAATTGAAGAAGAAAATATATGAAGCCAATTTACAATAAATATTAAACATTTAATTAAAATAAAATAAAAAAAGCAATTTTTGTTGGTTAAAATAAAATTTACATTAATTTTTATTTAATTAACTTTTTTGCTTGAAAAAAACCCATCTCAAAAGTTTAACAACTTTATGCCAGTTTTTTTAGAAACACGGGTGTAATGATGTTGTATGACATCATATTCCAGTTTTATAAAAGTATAAATAAAAGTGAAGAAATCACATAAGGTGAGCTTTAAAAAATTTTTAAATTAAAATCACAAAATAAAACTGTTTCTGAAATGGAAAAAAATTTAAATCAATCAAAGCGAGGTATATATCAAGTACTCTCTAGAAATGATAATTTCAACTGGAAACCAAGATGTGGATGACCGACCACGTATGACGACAGTTCGGAGAATCCCTAATATTAAGCGCGGTAAACGTCTGTGTGTGTGTGTGTTTCTGTCTGTGCACTCCACCTTTGTACCCGCAAAGGCTCTTGGACCAGGCGACGCACGAACGGCGGACCGAAAAATTCGCAAAAAAGGCACGACGCTCAAGTTTCGATCTGGTCGGGATTCCGACCCGGACCTGGGGAGTTATTAATGAGCGAAAGTGTTTTAATTACCGACCGAAACCGAACTGGAAAAAGAATCGAAACAAATTTCCGTTTTGATAATCGCAGACATCCAAATCGTCGCTTTTTAACGCATCATCGAATAAAAAAAAAAGTACCGGAGGTATCGATCCGAAAATCGGGGTACATACGCGGCCGATTTTTGTCGTTCCAAAATTTCAAATTTTTTGAAATTCGGACCGTAACTTTTCTTTATTTCGGCCAAAAACTGACCAGACATCCAACATCGACCCCAGACGTAAAAAAAGGTTGCCGTAAAGAATGCATTGTCGACAGATCCGAGATCAAATCGCCCCACTTCTTTTTGAAACAAGTGGAAATAATGACTCTACATTCGCGAAAATTTGCTAACACGTGTATAAAAAAATCGCGAATTCAACAAAAAAAAAATTCGTAAAAATAGACCAGTAATTTTTGAAGATATCAATTAAAACTCATTAATGACACGGCAAATGAATTTATTTCTATTCCGAAGAGACAGCTTCTTTTTTATTTCAACATTCAACGCAGACGAATCGTCTGTGGATAAGTCATTTCTGAAAGAGATAAAATAGTCACGTGACTTTCAACTGCGTTCTTTCAGAGGGGGGGGGGGCCCATTTCCGAATCTAAGGAGCGCATTAATTCCAAACTTTGACAGGGCGACTCAAAATGGATTCTGCTTTCAGAATATCTAAAAATTATTCTCATATCTTCATTAGGAGCCGATATATTATTTTATTGTGTAATTAATCATCGTTATTTGTATAATTAAAGCAAAAGAAAGATTTCTATTACAGTGCCGGCTAGATATTACGATTTTAAGAAGTAGGCCGCGTCTAAAAACTGCCATAACGAGTATCTTAAGTTTTTGTTTTAGAGTGGCAACCAGATATTATGATAGGGAAAAGCGGGCTTCGCCCGCTATCGATTTTTTTTTTTTTCAGTTTTAAGTTTTCCTACAGGTCCCTGTCTTTGAACAAGAAGTCCGGTAGTCTAAATAAGTTGTTTGACATCAGATTTTTTTTTTTCCGGCAGTCTAATTCAGTTGTTTAAGGAAAAGCAGTGTCCTCCCCCCCCCCCCCCCCCCTTTCAAGTTTTTTTATCTTAACTGTGGGGTTCTAGAGGTTCGTTCAGTTCGAGGTTTATTTTTTCTATTTGCGGCACCTGGTGGCGGAAGGTGGAACTAACGTATACTGCAGCGCGTGCACAGCACGACTGCTATACGGTGCTGCAGGCAGCGGGGACCCGAGCCGGAGGTTCGTTCAGTTAGATGTTTATACTATTCTATGTGCAATTTAAGGGATTATCCGGTGCCGAAGGCAGCGGGGACCAGGGTCGGAACAACTGCTATACGGTGCCGCAGGCAGCGGGGACCCGAGCCGGAGGTTCGTTCAGTGACAGGTTTATACTATTCTATGTGCAATTTAAGGGATTATCCGGTGCGTGCGTAGCACGACCGGTATACAGTGCCGAAGGCAGCGGGGACCAGGGTCGGAGATTAGTTCAGTTAGAAGTTCATACTATTCGATGTGCAAATTAAGGGATTATGCAAATTATGGGATTATCCGGTGTGTGCGTAGCGCGACCGGTGTACGGTGCCGAAGGCAGCGGGGACCTGGGTCAGAGGTTCGTTCGGTTCGAGGGGGATGCGAGCCGAAGAATACAAAAGTTTCGAGGCACCGATGTAAACTAGGGGCCCGCTGGCAGGCGAAGCCAGCTAGTCGCTAATATTAAGAACGGTAAACGTCTGTGTGTGTTTCTTTCTTTCTTTCTGTCTGTCTGTGCACTCCACCTTTGTACACGCAAAGGCTCCGGGACCAGGCGATGCACGGACGGCGAACCGAAAAATTCGCAAAAAAGGCGCGACGCTCAAGTTTCGATCGGGTCGGGATTCCGACCCGGACCCGGGGAGTTATTAATGAGCGAAAGTGTTTTAATTACCGACTGAAACCGAACTGGAAAAAGAATCGAAAGAAATTTCCGTTTTGATAATCGCAGACATCCAAATCGTCGCTTTTTAACGCATCATCAAATAAAAAAAAAAAAAAAGTACCGGAGGTATCGATCCGAAAATCGGGGTACACACACGGCCGATTTTTGTAGTTCCAAAATTTCAAATTTTTTGAAATTCGGACCGTAACTTTTCTTTATTTCGGCCAAAAACTGACCAGACATCCAACATCGACCCCAGACGTAAAAAAGGGTTGCCGTAAAGAATGCATTGTCGACAGATCCGAGATCAAATCGCCCCACTCCTTTCTGAAACAAGTGGAAATAATGACTCTACATTCGCGAAAATTTGCTAACACGTGTATAAAAAAATCGCGAATTCAACAAAAAAAAATTCGTAAAAATCGACCAGTAATTTTTGAAGATATCAATTAAAACTCATTAATGACACGGGAAATGAATTTATTTCTATTCCGAAGAGACAGCTTCTTTTTTATTTCAACATTCAACGCAGACGAATCGTCTGTGGATAAGTCATTTCTGAAAGAGATAAAATAGTCACGTGACTTTCAACTGCGTTCTTTCAGAGAGGGGGGGGGGGGGGGGCATTTCCGAATCTAAGGAGTGCATTAATTCCAAACTTTGACAGGGCGACTCAAAATGGATTCTGCTTTCAGAATATCTAAAAATTATTCTCATATCTTCATTAGGAGCCGATATATTATTTTATTGTGTAATTAATCATCGTTATTTGTATAATTAAAGCAAAAGAAAGATTTCTATTACAGTGCCGGCTAGATATTACGATTTTAAGAAGTAGGCCGCGTCTAAAAACTGCCATAACGAGTATCTTAAGTTTTTGTTTTAGAGTGGCAACCAGATATTATGATAGGGAAAAGCGGGCTTCGCCTGCTATCGATTTTTTTTTTTTTTTCAGTTTTAAGTTTTCCTACAGGTCCCTGTCTTTGAACAAGAAGTCCGGTAGTCTAAATAAGTTGTTTGACATCAGATTTTTTTTTTTTGTTTATCTTATTCAAGGTTTATTTTTTCTATTTGCGCCACCTACCTGGCGGCGGAAGGTGGAACTAACGTATACTGCAGCGCGTGCACAGCATGACTGCTATACGGTGCCGCAGGCAGCGGGGACCCGAGCCGGAGGTTCGTTCAGTTAGAGGTTTATACTATTCTATGTGCAATTTAAGGGATTATCCGGTGCGTGCGTAGCACGACCGGTACACGGTGCCGAAGGCAGCGGGGACCAGGGTCAGAACGACTGCTATACGGTGCCGCAGGCAGCGGGGACCGAAATCACCCACTCGTGGACAGCCACCCGTGAGGTATAGGAACAATAAGTCCACGAGGGGAAAAATAAACGCTACCCGACACCGATAGCACCCATCCGTTCCAACCCCCACCGCAGGAGGCGCCTGTTTATTAGATTTGAAACAATGAATATAATTACATAACAATAATAAAATATAAAAGGTAAAAAATAACAATTTTTTGCAAATTGAAAGTTAAATATAAAATATTTTCGAAGTACTATAAGTTCATGATGTCCTAAATTTATGGTATTTTAGTTCAGAAAGTCAATGGTCAGTTCAGTCAATTTTTTTTTTTTAATTCTTTCGTAATGAAAGAGAAATTTTTATTGAGAATATTATAATTCTCTTTTAACTTTTGAGAGTTTGAAGGATTGAAAATGATATTACGAAGGTTATATCTGAGAGTTTCGTTCTTATCAAAAGGGAAGTGATGGATCATAAGAGGGCAGCATCCGAATATGTAGTGAACTGCATCTCCTTCTGCTTTATCGCATGGACATCTAGGTGAGGCTCTTTTTCTTATTTTATGTAAGTATTGTGGGAAACTGCCATGGTTACTCAGATAATACGGCAGAGTTGGCTGTTTGCAGAGATAATTTGGATCGACTTTATTTATAATTTTATAGGTATCTCTGCCCTTATTACATGAGTCCCAAATGGCTTGCCAGTCAAGAGATGGTTTTCTTTTGAAAATACAATTTTGCTATTGAAATGGGGAACAACAGATCTTTTCTTGATTGATATTGGTCTTGTAAGATGGCTTGCTTTGCTAGGAGATCAGCTCTTTCGTTGCCAGTATCACCCACATGAGATTTAGTCCATGTTATTATAATGGATTTATCAGGAATTTGAAGTAATTGATTGTAAATGTTTTTGATAATGTAGTTTCTAGGAAAAGCAACTTTTAATACTTCCATAGAAGAATAACTATCTGTAATAATTAGTAGTTTATTGTAGTCGGAGGTAGAGAACCATTTTATTGCTTTATAAATTGCCATTAATTCTGCTTGATATATGTTATTCAGTGGATGATGTCGTATTGCTTCATCATGTATATTATTTCCATCTTTATATATGGTGAAAGCACTGGCTACACCCCCTGGCATGACAGAACCATCTGTGTAGGCTTCCACATCGTATTCTTTTGGATGGATGGATTTTCTATCTTCTATAATTCTGATATTTTGGACTCTGTAGTAATTGAGGAATTGATACGATTTTTCTTTCTGCATTATATTGTTAATGTTTAGCTGTGTGTTATTGATTAACAAATTTCTATTTCCTATTTTCAGTTGGTAGTACTGAAATTCATTCTGTATTTTTATTAGGATTGGTGGAGTTCCTGTAAGAAGATACAGAGCTTCATGAGAGATAGTCCTATAGGTCCGTATTAAGGCAGCGGGGACCCGAGCCGGAGGTTCGTTCAGTGACAGGTTTATACTATTCTATGTGCAATTTAAGGGATTATCCGGTGCGTGCGTAGCACGACCGGTATACGGTGCCGAAGGCAGCGGGGACCAGGGTCGGAGATTAGTTCAGTTAGAGGTTTATACTATTCGATGTGCAAATTAAGGGATTATGCAAATTATGGGATTATCCGGTGCGTGCGTAGCACGACCGGTGTACGGTGCCGAAGGCAGCGGGGACCCGGGTCGGAGGTTTGTTCGGTTCGAGGGGGATGCGAGCCGGAGAATACAAAAGTTTCGAGGCACCGATGTAAATTAGGGGCCCGCTGGCGGGCGAAGCCAGCTAGTATGGAGATTAGTGTCTAAACAAAATTTGTCTATATGGCAAATTAAAAATATGGTTATGGTTTGGGGGCATTCGGCTTCAACGGCCAGACTTCCCTAGCATTTCTAAAAGGAAGACAAAACTCCCAAAAATATCAAGACGCGCTTAACCAACATTTGCTTCCATTCGGTGACATTTTGTGTGGTCCTGAATGGGTCTTTCAACAAGATAATGCCTCAGTCCACATATCACATTCTACAAAACTGTGGTTTTCACAGAAAAATGTTAAAATTCTTGACTGACAAGCTTTAAGTTCAGACATAAACCCCATTGAGAATGTTTGGAGCATTTTAACCCATCAGGTTTACAGAAAACAGTATGACGACCTTTCTCTTGAAGATCTCCAAGATACCAGTGACAAAGAAGGGTACTCTTTGCCACCAGAAACCCTCAAAAACTAATAATTTGGATGGACGCATGTTTATTAGAACTAATCTGAAATCACAGAAAAATAATTTGTATGTAACAGTTTTCTAAAAATGATAAATGTAGTTGTTTTTGCCATTGTGCACAAACTTTTGTTTGAACATATATAAAATTATATTTTTTACAATTATGTAATTTATTTTTTTCTTCTTTTGATACATTTATTTAAATAAAGTTGTGAAATCCACAAATTAAATTTTTTTTATTTATTCTAACTTTTTATTATACTTTAAAAATTGACATTTTCAATAGTAACACTGAATTTCAAATGATTTTGACCAAAAGTTTAGGAATTAATGTTACAGCTCTCCAGGAAAAAGAATTATAACCTATATAAATTTTTACATAAAACGGACCACCCATGTCAAAAACATGGATGTATAAGTTTACAACTCATTCCGATTATTAGTTTTTGAGATATAGAGAAATTTTACTTTTTGATGGCTCAATGACAGTCTTCTGATATCAAAAGGTTCATCCCCCCCCCCCTTCGCCTAAAAAAAAAGTTGGTAAAGTTTTTGATATGCAGATGGTTTCCAAACTGTAATCCATACGTAGCATTTAAAAATAGATATTATTACTAATCAAATGGTACCAGTCACATTTTTATATGATCATGATGATGATTTTCAGAAGTTGGGAGTAATTATGATAAAATGAAAAGAAATAAAAATTCAAACTAAGATTACCAATCGTCCAAGAACTCCTGTGAGCTTTCCTTTGGCCTTCTGTTCCATAAAAGCTTTTACTAAAGTATTACGACTTTCAGATGCTGACACAGAATTTTGCAACTCATCAAGTTTAATTCGCTTCACAGTTATCTAAGATTAAAAATTTCAAAAAATATTTTCATTGCTATAAAATTTAGCAGACTTTTCAAAAAATGGTTAACATAATAATTCATATTGTTTTCACCAGGCTACACAAGAATTTCAAATACATTACTACATATAGGCAGTTATTATTTGAATTGTATTTGAGATTTATGTTTAAAAACTATTTATAACTTTCAAATTGTCTTAAATTTTAAACTCTATTGTAGCAAAAGTATAAAAATAATAATAAAAAAAATTCCATAGTACCTCTTCAGATATTGATTTTTCTTTCTTTTCCATTTCTTCATATTTTTGCTGTGATGACATTAACTCTTTTTGCATCTGAGGCAGATTCTTCTCAGCTTCTTTAATAGAACTATTAAAAAACAGCCCTCCATGATTTACTTTTTAAAATTAGAAAACAAAAATATTATTTAAAAAAACAATGAGCAGTAAATGGGAGTAAACAATAAACACAGTTTCATGATATTTTTTTCGTTACTTAATTTAGTGAATATTCTAAAGTCAAAAATATAAAAAATTCACCACTTTACTGAAAAGTAATAACATTAGATAGCAGCACTAAACAATTTTAATAGTAAAGCCACACAAATTAAGTTTTATGGAGCATCAGCAACAACAGATCCAATCTTTCCATTTCCACGGTTCTCTTTGAGAGGAAAATTTGCTTTTGGGCTGCATTTCTGAGGAAAACATTTATGTTGGGCTGCACATACATTGTAATATTATTAATGATAACTAGCAATCAATACATAAGTGCTTATAAAATAATTTGTTAATTTCTCAATCAAAAATATTTTTTGATGTTTATAAATGTTTCATATATGTTACAAAATATTTCAACTCAAAAGAGTATTTTTCTGACAGTAATGCAGAAATGAGAGGGATGCAAAATATCTTTTATACTATCTGATTGTTAATCTAAAAAAGAATGCATACGAATAATTAATATAAAATAAAACATTTGTTTCTGAGAGTTTTTTAAAATTATAGCATAGTAATTATATCAATTAAGTTTTCATGTTAATAACTTATTAATGCAGAGGTCACAGTGTCTTATATTTTGTATACATTTGCTACACTATTATTTTCATCATAGATGTCTTAAACACGTGCAATAGGAAGCCGATTTAATGCAATATAACAGAATATACAAATTTCTTATAATATGCTTATGATGTAATTATACTTCTGTATTATGTTAAATGTTATGGTTTGTAACATTTCCTTTCTAGGTTATAGGTTATTATAAATCAGAACTTTCGTTCAAACAGACTATAAAAATTTTTGATAATTACATTACTTGTTAAGATAAACTTTTATCATTATCAAATTAAAATTTATTATTTTCATTATTAATTCCATATTAAAATTAATTTATTTTTTAAATTTCTTTTCCGGAAGTTTTGGGTCATTTTGTCATATCTCAGTAGCAGTTTAAGGTGGAGCTGTAAACTGCAGAATAACAAATCTACTAAAATAAATAGTTAAACATGTATTTCAGCAATTTCAGAAATTCAACCACTAAGTTGAAAGTTTTAAGTCATTTTGCCACCTCAGCTGCAGTTTTAGACAGAAGAATAAAATACAGCTAAACCAATTTGCTAAAAAAAAAAGTAAATATGTATTTCAGCAATTTTAGAGCTATTTTAGTGATTTCATCACCAACATCAGCTATGAATCCGACCCGATTATGGAAGATTAGACGAATAAGACAACTATTGCTGATTTTGATTAAATATTTTGTGCAAGGCATTTTTCCACTTATAATATATATAGATACCATACAAAATAGAGTTTTGCTAAATGCTATGCCATTTGGTTGATTTTAATTTTTCATATTATCAGGGAAATCATATTTTTCTGTTACATACACCAAAGAAAATGTGCATTCTCCTTTATATAGCTGAGGTTTTTTTCTATTATTATGTCAAAGTTAATTTTTTCCTGATTGTCTTTTACATATTTATATGCAGGAATGTAGAGCTGTGTTATTGTGATCGCCATATTATTCCATTTTTACCTAATTTACCTGTAAGGCCCTCATGGTCAACATAGACAAAGCCAGATGGTTCTCCTAGTAATTTATAATTGCATAATAGACGATCTTTAATTTGTAAATGACTTATAGATGTAATATTGATTGATAATTTTAAATGAAAAATAGATTTTTAACATTAATCAGGATATATTATGCATTCTTATTGTTTTGCAGAATTATGTTCTTCTAAGGTTATTTTAAGCATGTTTAAATTTCTCCTATGCATTAGAATACAAAAAACTTCTAAAAGGCATTAACGGGCAAGTCACAAGAAGCCATTTTGACTTTTAATGTTAAACAGGTTTGACTTTTAGGCAAACTTGTCACCTTTTTTACTTACCCATCATACGTAGTATAGGGTAAGTCTTGTAATCGTTTTGAAAATTGAAAAATTTTTTTTGACGGATTTACACATTACAGACACTGAATATTCCGAAAAACATATTTTTAGAAAAAATTTTTTGCCGTCCATCTGTATGTCTGTAAACGCTCTATCTCCCGAAAAAATTGAGATAGAGACTTGCAATTTGGTATGTACTTAGTATGTAATAATGGGAAGAAACCTATTTCATTTCAATAACCAGAACTATTTTTTTCAGACTCTCGAAATATTCGTTCTGATAAAAGGTATATAAAAATTTTCGAAATTGTTTATTTTAAGAAATGAATATAAAAGGCAATAAAAAAGCATAAATTTTGCATAAAGCATGATGTCGATCGGATAATTAGTTGCCAAGATAATTGGAATCCTATTTTCCATACTCTTCGATTTTTCATGACCCTGTATTTCATCCAAATTTCACTTTAAAGATATACTAGATGGAACCCGTCAAAATTTGATGGCAAACAACTTGATAGTACCATAAAAATAAAATTTATAGCTTTAACTTGACAAATTTCATAGTGGGGAGCATAATATGATTAAGCGGTCACTGACCTTTCCATTGATATATCACATGAGGGGTGTGTGCAAATTTCAGAAAAGTACCCCCTTGGGGGGTCAAAGTGGGGGATGGACATGGGAGATGCATAATATGATTAAGTGGTCACAGACCTTTCCAATGATATATAACATGAGGGTTGTGTGCAAAATTTAGAAAGTACCCCTTGGGGGGGGGGGGGGGGGCAAAGTGGGGAGATGGGCATCGGAGATGCATAATATGATATAAGTGGACACAGGCCTTTCCAATGATATATAACATGAGGGTTGTGTGCAAAATTTAGAAAGTACCCCTTGGGGAGGGGGGGGAGCAAAGTGGGGAGATGGACATCGGAGATTCATAATATGATTAAGCAGTCACAGATCTTTCCAACAATATATGACATGAGGGGTGTCAACAAAATTTAGAAAAGTATCCCTTGGGGGGGTGGGGGGCAAATTGGGGAGATGGACATTGGGGATGCATAATATGATTAAGTGGTCACAGACCTTTCCAATGATATATAACATGAGGATTGTGTGCAAAATTTATAAAGTACCCATTGGGGGGGGGGGAAGTGGGGAGATGGACATCAGAGATGCATAATATGATTATGCAGTCATAGACCTTTCCAATGATATATAACATGAGGGTTGTGTGCAAAATTTATAAAGTACTCTTTGGGGGGGGGGGGGGGCAAAGTGGGGAGATGGGCATCGGAGATGCATAATATGATTAAGCAGTCACAGACCTTTCCAACAATATATGACATGAGGGGTGTCAACAAAATTTAGAAAAGTATCCCTTGGGGGGGTGGGGGGGGGGCAAAGTGGGGAGATGGACATTGGAGATGCATAATATGATTAAGTGGTCACAGACCTTTCCAATGATATATAACATGAGGGTTGTGTGCAAAATTTATAAAGTACCCTTTGGGGGGGGGGGCAAAGTGAGGAGATGGACATCGGAGATGCATAATATGATTAAGCAGTCACAGACCTTTCCAACAATATATGACATGAGGGGTGTCAACAAAATTTATAAAAGTGCCTCCCTTAGGGGGGGGAGGGAGGGGGTGGCGGGATGGACCCCGGAGATGCATAACATGAATAAGCGGTCAAATACTTTTCCAGCGATATATCACAGGAGAGGTGTCTGCAAAATTTAGAAAAGTGTCCCACTTGGGGGGGGGGGGAGTGGGGGGATAGACCCGAGATGCATAACATGAAAAAGAGGTCACAGGCGTTTCAACTTGCAACTTTTTTCTCGAAGGCATTTGATAATATTAAATTTTTTTTTACCCAAGACAATTTAACGATATTCTTAATTTTTTTGCATAATTCGTCAAATGTTCATGGAAAAAAATCATGAAATTCGCTAATCAATAGTTGATAAATTATAAAATTCAACAATCGATAGCAGTAAAATTGGTCAATCGATAATGGAAAAATCACAAAATTCATCAAATGGTCTCCTGTAAAAAAATTGTCCTGTACACTGATGATATGATCAAAAGGATTTTGAAGTATAGGACAAAATTAACACTTGCCAAACAGCGAGTAATGCTGAAAATTTGGCAATGGACTTTATTGCCACCACTTGTCAAACATAATAGTCACACTCACCAATTGCGATGATTGAATGGAAAAAGATTTTTTTCTCTGCTGTCGCTTGACAAATTTCGAAACCATTTGGCGAATTTCACGATTTTTTCCCCGAAATTGACGGATTGTGATTTTTTTTCTCGAAGCCATTCGACGATATTCGAAAACTTTTCCCCCCGAAACCAGTTGATGAATTTTGCGATTTTTCCACTGTCGATTAATGAATTTTGTGATTTTTCCGCTATCGATTGACGAATTTCGCAATTTATCAACTATCGATTAATGAATTTCATGATTTTATCCATGAACGAACAAATTGCGCACTTTCTTTCCGCTAATGTTTGACACATTTCGCCCTTTACAATTCAGCCAATGAGTTGAACGTTGTTTCTTTCCAGAAATGTCAAGAATGAAACAATGATTCTTTAGGATGAATTTCCTTCGTTCGATGCCACATGGAAGAATGTGTGCAATGCAGCAACGGGCGTCACAGACTTTTTAGGGCATCTGCAGACTAAAAACATCTAACCAATCTTCGCAGGGGGGAAAAATCACAGATTTCGTCAAATGATTGAGGAAAAAACACTAAATTCATCAAAGGATCATGGGGAAACATGACTTTCGTTAAAAGACAACAGAAAAAACATTAATTATGCAAAAGGATCGTGAAAGATAAGCAAATTTTGTCAAAGAATCGCAAAAAAGGAAAGTTCACCAAAAGATCACGCTTTTTTACTAAATTTCGTCTAAAAATTGCGGAATAAAATGTATTTTATCAAAGAATCGCTGGAAAATGCGAATTTCGCTAAGGATCAAGAGAAAAATGCGAAATTCTTCCAAGGATCGCTGAAAAAACACGAATTTCGTCAAAGAATTGCTGAAAAAACATGAATCTTGCTCAATAATAGAAAAATCATGGTTCATAATCATTATATCTAGTAGTATATGTAAATACAGTTTGTGATATTGACAAAATTAACACTCACCAATCGGCGAGTAATACTGAAAATTGGTAATTGATGTTATTGCCAGTACTGGCTAAACTTAATAGTCACACTCGCCAATTGCGATGATTGAATGTAAAATGAAATTTTTTTCCCGCTGTCAATCAAAGAATTTTGAAACCATTTGGTGAAGTTTTTCCCGAAACCATTTTGTGAATTTCCCGATTTTTTCTTCAAAATCATTTTTCAACAATATTTGACCCAATACGTATGCGTAAAAAAAATCACCAGCCAATGAGGTGAGGGACTATTACTGTCTCTAGAAACGTGTTTGGGATCATCTCCTGTTTGTTTTTTTCTTGCACATTGCATTAAACCTAGGAAGGTATTTATATAGAACTCACTGTGGAGTGTTTAGAAGGTATTTATTTTATTTATTATAATTTGTATGAATACTTAGGTGTCCATTTCGGATTTACTGTTTAAAAATGAATTTAGGCTCATTTAACATTCGCGAAATCAATCCGATGGAAATTGTGTTTTTAGATCTCTATCATTTTGTATATATAGTACAGAAAATAATTATTCAAACGTACGTAAAAATATCGTAGAACACGTAATACAAAATTGGACCACTTATAGTCCGTTTATTATCAGGGATGAATCTTATGGTGTTCCGATTGCTAATGAAAACGATTATGTAAATATATGGTTCTTCATAGAAGTATGTGCTTCTTCACACTTCAATAGAAGCATTGCTTAAATTAATATAATTCTACAAATATGATGCAGTTTTAAAATATTGAGTAATGATTAATACTGTCAAGGAATCTACTCATATACGTAATTAAGTTTTGGTACTTCTCTATTATCTCATCGACCACTTTTCATAACAAAAAACTGTCGCCAAACTGTAACGCCAAATAAACGTGAGAGTGTTGTCATTAATATGCGCAAATGTTGAATTAAAAACCACTTGACGACATAACAAACACGTATAATGCTTCCGACATCAAGTAAATGGGACTGCATTTTTGGCATTTAATCATACAGTTTGGCGATAGTATTTTGTTATGAAAAGTGGACGATGGGATAATAGAGAAATACCTAAGTTTTTTATACCAAGTTTGAAAATTTATCTTTTTTTGACATTTAAAAAAAAATAACAGAAAAAACATTACAAATTTGCCCATTTGCTCAGCGGTCAAAGGATTAAGTAAATATTAATGATTAAGCGGAACTGGTTCTAGCTATGAAGTAATATTATTTTGCTCAAAAACCCCCAACAAAAAAAGAATTACAAAGAATAAGTAATCGTCTTTAAATATACAAAAAACAATGTGATTAATGACCAGGATTTTTTTACATGTAACATTTTTTATATACAAAATAAAATTCGAAATAACCTCATTCATTTCACCCGATGTCAAAAATAGTTTTTTTTTTCCACATTCCTGGGCAAAGCACTAAATCAATAAAATCACCAATTTGTGACAAATTATGAGTTTCATATGAATCGCCCATGAACGGACATGCAAACTGGTAAAAAATGAATGTAATAAATTAAAACATTCAAGATTTGTATACATACAAACAATACAATGTAAATATTAATATTGTTACATGATACATTGTTTGTATATATACTTCTTTGTATACATATATTGTTTGTATACATACAAACAAATATAATGTAAACATTATTCAAATATTAAGAGTTTGCAAATCAAAACATTCTAAAGATTTGTATACATACAAACAATATAATGCATACATACTCTTTACAAATAAAATAGCACACTTATGTAATGACAAAACTTTTAAATCGAATAGAGATAATATATTTCTGTTAAAAAATAATGCTAAAGTTCAGACTTATATATATTATACATTCACATAAAGCTAGTCACATTCCTGCATATTTATTAAATATTTAGTTGCTAAATACAGAAATAATATTTTATAATTTATATTCAGACGCTCAAATTCGCTTTTTTTGAACACATAATAATAAAAATATTACTACCGTGCGTACTGTCTTTTGACATTATATTTACATAATAGTTTTCATTAGCAATCGGAACACCATAAGATTCATACCCGATCATAAACGGAATATAAGTGGTCCAATTTTGTATTACATGTTCTACTATATTTTTATTTACGATTGAATAATTATTTTCTGTACTATATAAACAAAATGATTTGATTTTGCGAACGTTAAATGAACCTAAATTCATGTTACACAGTAAATCCGAAATGGATACCTAAGTATTCATACAAATTACAATAAATACAACAATAAATAAAATAAATACCTTCTAAACACTCCACAGTTTTTTATATAAATATCTTCCTAGGTTTAACGCAACGTGGAAGAAGCTATAATAACAACAGGAGTTGATTTTGATTTGATCTTGATCCCAAATACGTTTGGAGACAGGAATAGACCCTCGCCTCATTGGCCGGTCCTTTTTTGACGCATGCGTACTCGGACGAAATTCGATGGAAATTTGACAAAATTACCAAACTGCTTTAAATAGATGGATTTTAATTGGAAATTTGATGCTTAATCAGATGCAATAAACCGCTAGTTAATAGAATTATTATGTTTGGAGTTATAAGGAAAAACCTCTTTCAAGTAATTCAGTAATCGAGCCTTTAAAGTTTATGACGTCATCAAGCCACGATTTTATTTGAATTGCAATGCATTTTATAAGTAGTTTACACATTTTTATTTTAATATTTTACATTATGCATATCCATGATGGGTAAGTATTACGGTGGCCCCCAACGACTAGTTTTTTAACAGAAAACTTTTTGTTGGGATTTATATACTGGTATCAATAATAATGTATGTGTAGTGTATGTGTATGTAATGTAATGTATGTATATCAATAATAACAACTTTTAAGTTTTTATTTACTTACTTCTTTTCTTCTTTCAGCGATGACACATTTTTCTCATATTCTGACTGCAATGAATCCAGGATTTCATTTGCTTTCTTTTCTGCACTTAAAACTAATTCCAATTCATTTTCAGTCAAGTTTAGCTGCAAACATAAGTATTTAAAGTAACAAATAAAACTTAAAACACATGAATGAAAAATCATGCATTGCATAGATTATGAAACACTTTCCAACATATCTAGAAAGCTGCAACTAAATTTCACCGTTAAATAAGCTGAAACATCATGTCTAAGTAAACAATTTGAAAAATGCATAACATATTAAAAGTTCAGTTTTAGGTTAATTCCATGAAAATGCGACATAGACATCATTTTTCAAATTTGAAGTAAATTAATTTTTTTTTTTGTTCCAGTTGATAGAAAATAAGTCAAATTTTATGAAAATAACAAGATATAATAAGATAATTGTAGAAATAATTTTTTATAGTTAATTACTCTTAAGACTAACTTTGAAATCAAAAATCGGTTATTTTTACCTCTAGTTTAATGTCCCTTGAAGTATTTAAATACCACATAGATTTTTGAAACAAATATATCTTTTAAAAGAATGGCTAACTATATGCTTAAAAACACCAATATTTTCACTGGAAACCTTTTAATTATTTTGCTATTGCCCCCAAACTTTATATTAGTCTTCATGTCATGTCTGTCACAAAAAATGTGGATTTTTTTATTTTCACAAAAATCTACTTGATAAAAATTATTAACACTTTATTTTCTCTTTTTATATATCAAAAGGAACAGTTCATAAAAAAATTGAAAGATAAATTTAAAATTTGAGTGAAATATAGAACATTAAATTTTGTCATGTCTGTCACATTTGTCATGTCTGTCACAATTAGTTTTTCAAACAACTGTGCCTTAATTTTTTGCTTTGAAAGTTATTGTTGTTATTATTTAACTTAGTATTGATGACAACAATATTTGTTTTCAACTCAACTCAACAAAATGCTTAAATTGAGAACACATGTAATAGTTACCAGATAATTATGTTGATAGCGATTTCTTTGTGATAGATACATTATCTGTCACAATTATTTTTTCAAGCAACTTTGCTTTGAAAGTTATTATTAACTTAGTATTGATGGCTACAGTATTTCTTTACAACTCAACTCAACAAAATACTTAAATTGAGAACAAATGTAATGTAATAGTTACCAGATAATTATGTTGATACAAATTTCTTTATGATAGATACATTATCTGTCACAATTATTTTTTCAAGCAACTTTGCTTTAATATTTTGCTTTGAAAGTTATTATTATTATTATTAACTTAGTATTGATGGCATGAATCTCATAGATGACACTTTCAATCTAACACTTTAAAACAAAAATATTCTAATTCGCAAAGACAGAGAAAAAAAATCTGAACAGTTAATTTATCCCACTCATTAAAACTAAAAGAAATTATAAAGATACTAAATAATCCACAGTTAAAAATACTAACACACGACTGAATCAGTCTTTCCCCACTACTCATGTCTAAAACTATATCCGAGAAACACTCACTAGACGCCTACGCTTCCTAAACTAGAAGATCTCAAATCGAATCCCGCCTAAGCAAATAATGAAAATATTTTCCAAAATACTTCAAAAACATCTCATAGATGGTGCTACTAAAGAGAAAAAAAAGTCGAAACTAATTTAAAACACTTTCACACCATCTAAACTAAAAGATCTCAAATCGAACCCAGCCTAAACAAATAATGACAATATTTTCCAAAATACTTCAAAAACATCTCATAGATGGCGCTACAAAAGAGAAAAAAAAGTCATAACTAATTTAAAACACTTTAAAAAATAAATTCAATAAATTCTAAATTTGTTGTGTCGTACCTAAAACTTCCTTAGGCAGACACAAACACGTGGTAGAAAAAAAAACAATCTACCAAAAAATCAAATCTTTAATATATAATGAAATTAATGGTGAATAAAGAAAGCCTTGATCGTATAGAAATTTTGAACTTATTCACACAGAAAAACCTAAATAAGGGACGAAACATAATTTGCTGCTGTAAAAAAAAATAGAAAAGCAAATGAGATTTCCTTTGTAAATTGAAAATTAAGATTTATTAAAAGTTAAAGAAACAATAGTTTAAAGAACAAATAAAAAATACATCGTGGAATCTTATTACAGACATATTTCCTTTTTAACATGAATAGCTTGATTTATGACTATTGAATTAAATTATCAGCAAAACATTACATGGAGAATTATTTACAATTGTCTGATTACTTTTAGCATGCTTTGTTTATTTAATGGAAACATTTTTTTTCTCTGGAGAAATAAAAAAAAGGTAATATTCTCACCACGTGGTCGACCACAACTCTAACTTATCATGAAATCTCTATCAAGTAATTAGGCACATATTCGGTGATTCTGTCTCTCCTTCTTTCCATCATAATTGAACCTCTGAGACTCATTTCCGATTTCACTCTCCTTCTCAAGCGCTAGAAATCAAAACACTCCATTTCCGACAGCCATCGTTCTTTCTGCCGCCTTTGTTCGTCGAAAAAGCCGAAGTCACGATAATCAACCAGCCAGACTCCGCTCGCCCTTTTCTCCAACCTTCTGATCGTCGAAGCCGTCCCCAAAAAGTCCCGCCGGTCCTTTTATCCTCTTGCCGTCGTACACATTCGCTTCACGCCGCGGCAAATAATCCGATACGCCAAAGATGATGATCTTTTAATTTGTTGATTAATTTAAAAACATTCCAAAATTTGCTTATCGATGTACAGTTTATATTTTACATATTTTCTTTTACAATAAATTCTAATTTTAAAATGGAGTAAAAACACCTATAAAAACGTGGTCCGATTGCCGCGGAAGAATACACAAAACATCGTTACATCGGCACCACGTGCTTCGTAAAAAAAGAAATGAAATTATAGATATACAATTTTTAACAGAACATCTCTAAAAACCTTTAAAATAATAATATTTTTACATTTAAATACGTATTTTCAAAGATAAATTATGAACCAAAATTAACTTTAGCTATTTTTTTTTTTATACATTTGAAGTATTCTTAACTTTTAACTATTATTTTTATTCATTATATTCATAATTATTCGAGGAAAAGGTCTTTACATCGGTGGGCGCCGAGCCAATACAAAAAAAATCTCCTCAAAACGTTATTAAACACAACAAAAATTTAAATGATATAATATGGAGCAATTTGCAATAAATTGTCTGATAGAAAATTTAGAGACATCCTAAAGTTAGAAAAAGTAATAATGTAAATAAAACAACCTAAAGAAATCATAACCCCATTTATTTATTAATTTAATTAATTACCTTTTAATATTTATTTAATTATTTATTTAAAAAAAACCCAAATTATCAACATTTTTTTTTTTTTTTAAACTTAATTAGCAAAATTCAAATTATCAACATAACACATTACATATCCGTCCCCTCAAAAAATTTTTTTGTAAGCAAGAGAACAAGAACCAGGCCCTCACTAGAAAACAACATGTTGCATGGGAAAAACTTGTAACTAAAATTGAAAATTATCTCCCAACCTCCACTGTCACCAAAACCTATGAAATCAGGATTCAGACAACCCTACAAAGCATTATTAAGAACAATTCATTATGGTTTTTTCGTTGCCAGTTGGAATGTTAGGATGTATACAATTAATATCACATATTCATACAATAAATAGTAAGTTTGTTTGATATGATTAACATAAAGTTTGATCCTGATTACACCACATTTTACAATATTTTACACAAATTACACAATACAATACAAAAATGGAAAGCAAAAAAAATATATACAACACAATGAAACATGTATTCAACATAAATGAAAAAAAATTTATTGTTTCACAACAAAACCATGAGTGTCTCTGGGACGCAACTGATAATCACTGACCACTGTGGACCTATTCTGACCAGAATTTTGCCCATATCCCGACTGTGAAGGTAAGTCCATATTTATGTCAACAATATCAGTATTTACATTAGTATTTTGTATATGATTATCATTGTTACTAATATCACTGTTATATATCAAATCAAAAACTGGATGTTCAATAGTAACCTCTTCTACCTGAGAATCCCCAACATCCCTAACATCTGTGTTTTGATTTGTGTCCTGTTCCCTGTTATTAATCTCTTCCTCAAAAAGTGCAGGAAATATAATTCTTTCAGTGATTTTAGACAATCTATCTACATGTACTAATTGTTCATCTTTGGGGTTTTGTATGTGTACAATTTTGAAATTGACTGTATTAGTCTGTTGAGTGATACGGTAAGGCCCTTTATTAAACTGTGAAAGCTTTTTGCTATCCCCTGGTTTAACTACTGGCGTGTATAAAAGTACCAAGTCCCCCACTTATAAATTTTTATCTGTGGCAAACTTTAATCTATACTCCTCCTGTTTTTCTGCAGCTTTAGTTAAATTTTGCTTAACAACGCGAAAAACTTTGCCCAATCTTAAATGTAAGTCTTCACTAAGCTCACGGGTATCTGCATAAGATTGTTGAATGGGTTTGGTTATGAGGTCAACAGGTAAAAGTAAATCCCTACCGTAAACTAAATGTGCTGGGGTATCACCTATAGCAGCGTGATAAGCTGTTCTGTAAGCCAACAGTGCAAAATGTAAAACTTTGTCCCAATCTTCATTTGAACCGTCTACTAAGTGTTTCAACATATTAACTATAGTGCCATTGGCCCGTTCCACCACCCCATTAGCACTCGGGTGATAACTAGTCGTTGTATGCTTTTTGATGTGAAGCTTCTCCTATACTTTTGAGATTGCTTCAGATAGGAATGATTTTCCTTTGTCAGATGTGAGGTGTTCCGGAATCCCATGAGTAGAAATGAATTTTTCTAGCACAGATATTATAGTTTCAGATAATAAATTGGGTACAGGATATGCCTCAGCCCATCTTGTAAAATAATCTGTCATTACAATAATGTGTCTGTTTCCCTCTGCTGTAGTACTTAATGGACCTACTGCATCAATTGCTATTTTTTCAAAAGGACGCGAAGTAATTTCAACTCTCTGTAAAGGAGCTTTTTGTTTAGATTTGTATCCTTTTCTGATAGCACATTGAACACAAGATTTAACGTAATTGAGTGTATGTTTATACTGCCCCACCAAAAATAATTTTTCTTTGTTTTAATTAGTGTTCTTTTAAATCCAGGATGTGCTGAAGTGACTGAGTCATGAGCTAAATTTAAGATGAGAAATTAGGGTTTTAGGTATAACTAATTTAGTGTGATTGTCATTATATGAATCTCTTTTGTTAATGCAATATAATAATTTATCCTTTAAAAAGAAAGTTAAGTCATTTACTTGTACCTCTTACACATCGTGCAATTGGTCAATTATGTTTTTACACTTAGCATCTTCATTTTGTGAAGATCTAATAAATTCTGTTAAAAAATTTGAATTAGCATTTACTTCTTGTATCACATTTACATTTCTGGATAGTACATCAGCTGGTACGTTGCATTTTCCTGGAGTGTGACAATATTTTATATTATAATTTTGTAGTACAAGAGCCCAACGGGAAACCCGACTACTGTCTTGGATTCTCAATACCTGTGAAATTGCCTGCTGGTCACAATATAGTGTAAATTCCCTCCCATAAAGATAATGTCTAAAATTACTAATTCCCCAAACTACACCTAGCAGTTCTCTTTCAAAAGTACTATATCTCGTCTCGGCATCCTTTAAGGTCCTGCTAGCATATGCGACTGGATGTAAATCCCCTGACTCATCTTTTTGGCTAAGGACTGCACCTAATGCAAAACCAGATGCATCTGTGTGTAAAAAGAAGGGTTGCTCAACATCAGGCAGTAATAAACAAGGGTAAGAAGTCAAACACTGCTTTAACTTGTTAAACACTGAATTTGCTTCCTGACTCCATACGAAAGGAGTTTTCAATTTAGTTAACTCTGTTAAAGGTTTTGCAATGTCGGCAAAATGATTAATAAATTTTCTGTAAAAATTACATATACCTATAAAACTACGTACAGCTTTTTTGTTTTTTGGAATGGGAATGTTTTCAACAGCTTTTACATTTCTTTCATCTGGAGAGACTGCCCCATCTTTAATTTGGAACCCCAGGTAAGTGATTGACTTTTTTGCTATTTGACATTTTTCAGGATTAATTTTCAGGTTGTGAGAATTGAGTCTTTTAAACACCATATCTAATTTTTGAATGTGCTCTTCGAAAGTAGTAGAACCAATAATTATGTCATCGATGTAAGTATTAGTATCTAAACCTAATAAAATCGTAGCAACTAGCCTTTGAAAAGAAGCGGCGGCATTAACTAGGCCCTGTGGCAATCTCGTCCACTCGAATAAACCAAATTCTGTACAAAAGGCAGTTTTATATCTGTCTTCAGGATGTAATTCCATCTGCCAATATCCTGAGCACAAATCTAACGATGTATAAAAATGTGCACCATTTAATTTATCTAATAAATCAGAAATATGGGGAAGTGGAAACGGTAAAGGCTTAGTTTTTAGATTTAACTTTCTGTAGTCGCAAACTAATCTATATGAACCATTTTTCCTTTTTACCAAAATTACTGGGGATGCGTAAGGAGAATCAGAGGGTGTAATTATGTTTGCTTCAAGTAAATCATCAATTTGTTGTTTGAGTTCATTTCTTAGGGCATATGGAGTTCTATACGGTTTAGAGCGAACCAGTATATCATCCGTAAGGTAGATTCGATGATTGGTTGTGTTACAACCTGTTAAGTCTTTGACAGACTGTGCAAAAATTGCTTTATTTTTGTTTATTACTTCCATGACTGCCTGTTTTTGTGATTCATTTAAATGGTCTAAATCAAATTTTTTTTCACAAGGATTAAATTCAGTTATTTCATTCTCTACTTCCAAATTGTTTACAGTCGTCTTCTGTGGCACCAAAAATGTGTTGTGTCGTACCTAAAACTTCCTTAGGCAGACACAAACACGTGGTAGAAAAAAAAACAATCTACCAAAAAATCAAATCTTTTATATATAATGAAATTAATGGTGAATAAAGAAAGCCTTGATCGTATAGAAATTTTGAACTTATTCACACAGAAAAACCTAAATAAGGGACGAAACATAATTTCTGCTGTAAAAAAAAAAATAGAAAAGCAAATGAGATTTCCTTTGTAAATTGAAAATTAAGATTTATTAAAAGTTAAAGAAACAATAGTTTAAAGAACAAATAAAAAATACATCGTGGAATCTTATTACAGACATATTTCCTTTTTAACATGAATAGCTTGATTTATGACTATTGAATTAAATTATCAGCAAAACATTACATGGAGAATTATTTACAATTGTCTGATTACTTTTAGCATATTTTGTTTATTTAACGGAAACATTTTTTTTCTCCGGAGAAATAAAAAAAAGGTAATATTCTCACCACGTGGTCGACCACAACTCTAACTTATCATGAAATCTCTATCAAGTAATTAGGCACATATTCGGTGATTCTGTCTCTCCTTCTTTCCATCATAATTGAACCTCTGAGACTCATTTCCGATTTCACTCTCCTTCTCAAGCGCTAGAAATCAAAACACTCCATTTCCGACAGCCATCGTTCTTTCTGCCGCCTTTGTTCGTCGAAAAAGCCGAAGTCACGATAATCAACCAGCCAGACTCCGATCGACCTTTTCTCCAACCTTCTGATCGTCGAAGCCGTCCCCAAAAAGTCCCGCCGGTCCTTTTATCCTCTTGCCGTCGTACACATTCGCTTCACGCCGCGGCAAATAATCCGATACGCCAAAGATGATGATCTTTTAATTTGTTGATTAATTTAAAAACATTCCAAAATTTGCTTATCGATGTACAGTTTATATTTTACATATTTTCTTTTACAATAAATTCTAATTTTAAAATGGAGTAAAAACACCTATAAAAACGTGGTCCGATTGCCGCGGAAGAATACACAAAATATCGTTACATCGGCACCACGTGCTTCGTAAAAAAAGAAATGAAATTATAGATATACAATTTTTAACAGAACATCTCTAAAAACCTTTAAAATAATAATATTTTTACATTTAAATACGTATTTTCAAAGATAAATTATGAACCAAAATTAACTTTAGCTATTTTTTTTTTTTATACATTTGAAGTATTCTTAACTTTTAACTATTATTTTTATTCATTATATTCATAATTATTCGAGGAAAAGGTCTTTACATCGGTGGGCGCCGAGCCAATACAAAAAAAATCTCCTCAAAACGTTATTAAACACAACAAAAATTTAAATGATATAATATGGAGCAATTTGCAATAAATTGTCTGATAGAAAATTTAGAGACATCCTAAAGTTAGAAAAAGTAATAATGTAAATAAAACAACCTAAAGAAATCATAACCCCATTTATTTATTAATTTAATTAATTACCTTTTAATATTTATTTAATTATTTATTTAAAAAAAACCCAAATTATCAACATTTTTTTTTTTTTTTTTAAACTTAATTAGCAAAATTCAAATTATCAACATAACACATTACATATCCGTCCCCTCAAAAAAATTTTTTGTAAGCAAGAGAACAAGAACCAGGCCCTCACTAGAAAACAACATGTTGCATGGGAAAAACTTGTAACTAAAATTGAAAATTATCTCCCAACCTCCACTGTCACCAAAACCTACGAAATCAGGATTCAGACAACCCTACAAAGCATTATTAAGAACAATTCATTATGGATTTTTCGTTGCCATTTGGAATGTTAGGATGTATACAATTAATATCACATATTCATACAATAAATAGTAAGTTTGTTTGACATGATTAACATAAAGTTTGATCCTGATTACACCACATTTTACAATATTTTACACAAATTACACAATACAATACAAAAATGGAAAGCAAAAAAAATATATACAACACAATGAAACATGTATTCAACATAAATGAAAAAAAATTTATTGTTTCACAACAAAACCATGAGTGTCTCTGGGACGCAACTGATAATCACTGACCACTGTGGACCTATTCTGACCAGAATTTTGCCCATATCCCGACTGTGAAGGTAAGTCCATATTTATGTCAACAATATCAGTATTTACATTAGTATTTTGTATATGATTATCATTGTTACTAATATCACTGTTATATATCAAATCAAAAACTGGATGTTCAATAGTAACCTCTTCTACCTGAGAATCCCCAACATCCCTAACATCTGTGTTTTGATTTGTGTCCTGTTCCCTGTTATTAATCTCTTCCTCAAAAAGTGCAGGAAATATAATTCTTTCAGTGATTTTAGACAATCTATCTACATGTACTAATTGTTCATCTTTGGGGTTTTGTATGTGTACAATTTTGAAATTGACTGTATTAGTCTGTTGAGTGATACGGTAAGGCCCTTTATTAAACTGTGAAAGCTTTTTGCTATCCCCTGGTTTAACTACTGGCGTGTATAAAAGTACCAAGTCCCCCACTTATAAATTTTTATCTGTGGCAAACTTTAATCTATACTCCTCCTGTTTTTCTGCAGCTTTAGTTAAATTTTGCTTAACAACGCGAAAAACTTTGCCCAATCTTAAATGTAAGTCTTCACTAAGCTCACGGGTATCTGCATAAGATTGTTGAATGGGTTTGGTTATGAGGTCAACAGGTAAAAGTAAATCCCTACCGTAAACTAAATGTGCTGGGGTATCACCTATAGCAGCGTGATAAGCTGTTCTGTAAGCCAACAGTGCAAAATGTAAAACTTTGTCCCAATCTTCATTTGAACCGTCTACTAAGTGTTTCAACATATTAACTATAGTGCCATTGGCCCGTTCCACCACCCCATTAGCACTCGGGTGATAACTAGTCGTTGTATGCTTTTTGATGTGAAGCTTCTCCTATACTTTTGAGATTGCTTCAGATAGGAATGATTTTCCTTTGTCAGATGTGAGGTGTTCCGGAATCCCATGAGTAGAAATGAATTTTTCTAGCACAGATATTATAGTTTCAGATAATAAATTGGGTACAGGATATGCCTCAGCCCATCTTGTAAAATAATCTGTCATTACAATAATGTGTCTGTTTCCCTCTGCTGTAGTACTTAATGGACCTACTGCATCAATTGCTATTTTTTCAAAAGGACGCGAAGTAATTTCAACTCTCTGTAAAGGAGCTTTTTGTTTAGATTTGTATCCTTTTCTGATAGCACATTGAACACAAGATTTAACGTAATTGAGTGTATGTTTATACTGCCCCACCAAAAATAATTTTTCTTTGTTTTAATTAGTGTTCTTTTAAATCCAGGATGTGCTGAAGTGACTGAGTCATGAGCTAAATTTAAGATGAGAAATTAGGGTTTTAGGTATAACTAATTTAGTGTGATTGTCATTATATGAATCTCTTTTGTTAATGCAATATAATAATTTATCCTTTAAAAAGAAAGTTAAGTCATTTACTTGTACCTCTTACACATCGTGCAATTGGTCAATTATGTTTTTACACTTAGCATCTTCATTTTGTGAAGATCTAATAAATTCTGTTAAAAAATTTGAATTAGCATTTACTTCTTGTATCACATTTACATTTCTGGATAGTACATCAGCTGGTACGTTGCATTTTCCTGGAGTGTGACAATATTTTATATTATAATTTTGTAGTACAAGAGCCCAACGGGAAACCCGACTACTGTCTTGGATTCTCAACACCTGTGAAATTGCCTGCTGGTCACAATATAGTGTAAATTCCCTCCCATAAAGATAATGTCTAAAATTACTAATTCCCCAAACTACACCTAGCAGTTCTCTTTCAAAAGTACTATATCTCGTCTCAGCATCCTTTAAGGTCCTGCTAGCATATGCGACTGGATGTAAATCCCCTGACTCATCTTTTTGGCTAAGGACTGCACCTAATGCAAAACCAGATGCATCTGTGTGTAAAAAGAAGGGTTGCTCAACATCAGGCAGTAATAAACAAGGGTAAGAAGTCAAACACTGCTTTAACTTGTTAAACGCTGAATTTGCTTCCTGACTCCATACGAAAGGAGTTTTCAATTTAGTTAACTCTGTTAAAGGTTTTGCAATGTCGGCAAAATGATTAATAAATTTTCTGTAAAAATTACATATACCTATAAAACTACGTACAGCTTTTTTGTTTTTTGAAATGGGAAAGTTTTCAACAGCTTTTACATTTCTTTCATCTGGAGAGACTGCCCCATCTTTAATTTGGAACCCCAGGTAAGTGATTGACTTTTTTGCTATTTGACATTTTTCAGGATTAATTTTCAGGTTGTGAGAATTGAGTCTTTTAAACACCATATCTAATTTTTGAATGTGCTCTTCGAAAGTAGTAGAACCAATAATTATGTCATCGATGTAAGTATTAGTATCTAAACCTAATAAAATCGTAGCAACTAGCCTTTGAAAAGAAGCGGCGGCATTAACTAGGCCCTGTGGCAATCTCGTCCACTCGAATAAACCAAATTCTGTACAAAAGGCAGTTTTATATCTGTCTTCAGGATGTAATTCCATCTGCCAATATCCTGAGCACAAATCTAACGATGTATAAAAATGTGCACCATTTAATTTATCTAATAAATCAGAAATATGGGGAAGTGGAAACGGTAAAGGCTTAGTTTTTAGATTTAACTTTCTGTAGTCGCAAACTAATCTATATGAACCATTTTTCTTTTTTACCAAAATTACTGGGGATGCGTAAGGAGAATCAGAGGGTGTAATTATGTTTGCTTCAAGTAAATCATCAATTTGTTGTTTGAGTTCATTTCTTAGGGCATATGGAGTTCTATACGGTTTAGAGCGAACCGGTATATCATCCGTAAGGTAGATTCGATGATTGGTTGTGTTACAACCTGTTAAGTCTTTGACAGACTGTGCAAAAATTGCTTTATTTTTGTTTATTACTTCCATGACTGCTTGTTTTTGTGATTCATTTAAATGGTCTAAATCAAATTTTTTTCCACAAGGATTAAATTCAGTTATTTCATTCTCTACTTCCAAATTGTTTACAGTCGTCTTCTGTGGCACCAAAAATGTGTTGTGTCGTACCTAAAACTTCCTTCGGCAGACACAAACACGTGGTAGAAAAAAAAACAATCTACCAAAAAATCAAATCTTTTATATATAATGAAATTAATGGTGAATAAAGAAAGCCTTGATCGTATAGAAATTTTGAACTTATTCACACAGAAAAACCTAAATAAGGGACAAAACAAAATTCTGCTGTAAAAAAAAAAATAGAAAAGCAAATGAGATTTCCTTTGTAAATTGAAAATTAAGATTTATTAAAAGTTAAAGAAACAATAGTTTAAAGAACAAATAAAAAATACATCGTGGAATCTTATTACAGACATATTTCCTTTTTAACATGAATAGCTTGATTTATGACTATTGAATTAAATTATCAGCAAAACATTACATGGAGAATTATTTACAATTGTCTGATTACTTTTAGCATATTTTGTTTATTTAACGGAAACATTTTTTTTCTCCGGAGAAATAAAAAAAAAGGTAATATTCTCACCACGTGGTCGACCACAACTCTAACTTATCATGAAATCTCTATCAAGTAATTAGGCACATATTCGGTGATTCTGTCTCTCCTTCTTTCCATCATAATTGAACCTCTGAGACTCATTTCCGATTTCACTCTCCTTCTCAAGCGCTAGAAATCAAAACACTCCATTTCCGACAGTCATCGTTCTTTCTGCCGCCTTTGTTCGTCGAAAAAGCCGAAGTCACGATAATCAACCAGCCAGACTCCGCTCGCCCTTTTCTCCAACCTTCCGATCGTCGAAGCCGTCCCCAAAAAGTCCCCTCTCCGTCAGTCGCCGGTCCTTTTATCCTCTTGCCGTCGTACACCTTCGCTTCACGCCGCGCCAAAGATGATGATCTTTCAATTTGTTGATTAATTTAAAAACATTCCAAAATTTGCTTATCGATGTACAGTTTATATTTTACATATTTTCTTTTACAATAAATTCTAATTTTAAAATGGAGTAAAAACACCTATAAAAAAGTGGTCCGATTGCCGCGGAAGAATACACAAAACATCGTTACATTGGCACCACGTGCTTCGTAAAAAAGAAATGAAATTATAGATATACAATTTTTAACAGAACATCTCTAAAAACCTTTAAAATAATAATATTTTTACATTTAAATACGTATTTTCAAAGATAAATTATGAACCAAAATTAACTTTAGCTATTTTTTTTTATACATTTGAAGTATTCTTAACTTTTAACTATTATTTTTATTCATTATATTCATAATTATTCGAGGAAAAGGTCTTTACATCGGCGGGCGCCGAGCCAATACAAAAAAAATCTCCTCAAAACGTTATTAAACACAACAAAAATTTAAATGATATAATATGGAGCAATTTGCAATAAATTGTCTGATAGAAAATTTAGAGACATCCTAAAGTTAGAAAAAGTAATAATGTAAATAAAACAACCTAAAGAAATCATAACCCCATTTATTTATTAATTTAATTAATTACCTTTTAATATTTATTTAATTATTTATTTAAAAAAAACCCAAATTATCAACTTTTATTTTATTTTATTTTATTTTTTTTTAACTTAATTAGCAAAATTCAAATTATCAACATAACAAATTTATTTCACACCATCACAAAGTAGGTAATAAATAGCCGGTTCTTTCTCAGCGGCACCGCAGTCGCACGGTGAAGGTCATGCCGCCATGACCTTCACATCACCGCACAGAGGTCACACCGCACCCACCGCTGATGTTGAAACCCTATTTATTACCTACTCATTACCTATCAAGGCATGTTTAAATTTGTACCCGATGATCATGTTGTCTGGTATGACAAGGACCAAATACTAGCAAATGTTTCAGCTCCCACACTAGTCAATTCCAGGGGATTTTATAAATTTTAAATATTTTTTATAATTTATTTTGTGACTCATATAACATAATATATCAATGTTATATCATACTGTAATCTCCAAGTTGTGCTAAAAAATCAAGAGAGTGATATTTAAGAAAAAAATACTTAAGTTCATAGAAAATTGTACACGTGTCATGTCTGTCACAAAACCTTGTCATGTCTGTCACGCTGATAAATATTTTATAATATTTTACTATTTACAAATTTCTTAATATTTTTCTTTCTGCTTCACATATCCAAGTCTTAATTTGATTCCTAAAAAATTCTAGACTTGGTATGTATGCCAATTAAGAGCAAATGGTAATAATATATGGTCACTCAAAATCTATGTCTAAATTTTGTCATGTCTATCACGGCAGGTTTTAACCCTCAGTTAAATTAAGTTTTTTCTTAAATTAAAATTTTAGTGTTTTATATAGCTTAAGGCCTATATTTGCATCACACCATGGCAATTTTTTACCTATCAATTAATATTTAGTACTTAAAGACGAGCAAAAATGTTCTCTTAGTCATGTCTGTCACAAAATGGAATTAACCTTTTAGCAATTACCTTCCATAGTCAACATAGTAGTTGAATTATTTTATGTAGCCCTGTATATGATCTATAGATCTGCATACATACTACATAGCATGTCAAAATTTAGTTCAGACAAAAAACACTTCAGACACTTTTAGTAATTTTCACCAATAGATGGAGATGAACTTGAATTCTTTTGTATAGCTCTGTATATTATCTAAAGACTTTTGTACACACCATATATTAAGCTAAAATGTAATTCAGGTAAAAAATACACAACAGAACTTAAAATGCACTTTCAGCAATTACCAATCATAAACAGCAATGTATCTTGTTCTTTGCCTAACTCTGTATATGAATTTATTAATATTCCACAAACGTCTATTAGTAAATTAAAAAGCAGGAAAATGCATAGCACAATTAAAACTATCCTTCAGCAATTCACTCCATAGTCAATAATACTTACGAATTCCTTTGTGTAGCCCTATGAGCAAAGTCCATATTTAATAAAGGTGTTTCAATTAAAAACAAGAAAGTAAAATCATGCATTAAGCATAGATTATGAAATACTTTCCAATACTTCCAGAATACCTTAACAAACCTTTGCTGTTTAATAAGGTAAATAAGATACTTAAGTAAACATTTTAGAAAATGCAAAACACATTTGAAAACCATATTTTAGCAATTAAGGCCATAACCAGAAAAGTAATGTAATTCTTTTGTGCAGCCCTGTATATAATCTATAGGTTTGTATATATATATGTATATAGTATGTTACAATTTAGTTTAGTAAGAAGACAGTTGAAAATTCACCTTCAGCAGTTTTTACCAATAGACGGAAACATATTTGAATTCTTTTGTACAGCCCTGTATATTACATTAAGATTTTTATACACGCCACATATTCAGCTAAAGTTTAATTCTGGCAAAAACACACTGTAAACTACTGAAATCCTTCTTTCAGAAATTAACATACATAAGCGCCCATGTATCCAGTTCTTTGCATGGCCCTGTATCTTTTATATATTTTCAACAAACATCTCTTAGTGTACTAAATATACTTCACGTTCAAAATGCATAACTTGATTAAAAAGTAAACCTTAAGCAATTTACGGTGATACACAGTAATACGAATTATTTTGTGTAGCCCAGTATATGATCTATAGCATTTATACATACCACATAGTATGCAAAATTTAGTTAACCTAACTCAAAGCGCACTTCCAGCACTTATCGCTTATAGACAATACTTCGGACACAGTACTGCATCTGAAATATTTTGTGTCCATGTAAATGAACGATAAATGCTATGCACATCATGTATACAACAGGTATCTTGTTGTAAACCTCAATAATATATATAAATTTCATTATGTTTGAAATAGTGTAACGTAATTAAAATACTCTGCAAACAGTTTTCTCTGTAAACCATTATGTAACCAAATACTTTTGTGTGGCCCTGTAAATGAATGAGAAATGCTTTATGCTTCATATTCGACAAAGAGCATGTTTCAATACACCTCACAAATTGATATCAATTTCATTATGTTTGTAATGTATAACATGATTAAAATGCACCAAAAATGACTTTTCCCCATAGACGATAATATAAGGGAATTCTTTTGAGTTTACCTGTAAACTAATTATAAGTGCTATATGTACCATAGTTGATAGTAAGCATTTTGTAGTGCATTTCAGCATTGTATATCAATTTCAATATATTTGAAATAGACTAACATCGCTAAAATGCACTGCAAAGGATTTTTCCCTATAGACCACAATGTAACGGCATTATTTTGAGTGCTCCTGTACATGGAGTATAAGTGCCACATACTTCATTTTCAATACCAAACATGCCATAGTAAACCTCAATAATATATATCAATTGCATGACAAACCGAGTATATTTACGCGAGTTAGAGCACAGACAGACAGACAGACCGAATTCATAAACACTTTTCAACTTTGTTACAAAGTATTAAAAATCACTTAAGTAATATTTGTCACTTATTTAAAATTTAAAAGAAGAAGAAACGTTTAGTTATTTTTATTTCTGAAAAATATGAGAAGCGACAAAATTGTATATTCCATTATTTTAAAAAGACAGTTTTTAAATCTGCAAAAAGTGTAGCATTTCCCAAAATTAAAAAATAATTTTTAATTCAAAATAAACTTCATTAAAATCATAAGTATGTAACAAGAGTACAGGATCAACAATAAAAAAAATTGATTTGTGAGCAACTCAATTTGAAAATAATATTTTTCAATCATTTCAAACATTATCCGATTTCTTACAAATGTCTGGTTATACAATTTCCCTCGATATTATTAAAAATTTTGCTGCACACCTGCAGCAATTGAAAGAAACTTTCAGACTTTATTCTTTTCTCTCGAAGTCAAAAATGAGTGAATGAGGGATCCATTTAATTTCAAAGAAGTTAGTGAACTGAAAACATTTTACATTCTTAGAGCTGAAACAACTTGTGAAATTATTTTGCAATGGTTCCATGAAACTTACTGTCCAAGAAGATAGCCTTCCTAATTTTTGGTTGTGTGTGAGAAATATGTATACAGAAAAAGTTTTCCAACAATTACTTCCCTTCTGCACCACACATTTGTACAAAAAGACTTTCTCTAGGCTTGTGCACATGAAAAACAAATGTAGACTTAAATACATGTCTCAAACACTGAACAAGATATTGCAAATCTAGTAGTAAAAAGGCAGTTAACGTCCTTCTAATAGTATATAGCAGTATGTGTATTTTACCTGTCTTAAAATGTATATTATAATTATTTTTAGTTTTAATGCAGCTGATTCTTTCCAACGCTGGAGACTAAACATAAAATATGTGTTATAGAAAATAAATAAGGTGTATATATATTAAAATAATCTGTTATCATATATTAATAAAAATTTTGTTCGGGGTCTCCAAAATGAATATCACATCAAAAGGGATCTGCGAGATCACAAAGCTTAAGAACCACTGCCGTAGACCATTATGTAACAGAATTAATTTGTGTGACCATGTAAATGAATAATAAATTCTTTGCACACCATATTCTACATGAAACATGTTTTAGTGCACTTGATAATTGCATATAAATTTTATTATGTTTGAAATAGTGTAACATCATCAAAATGAACATGAAACGACTTTTCCCAATTGACCGTAATGTAATGGAATACTTTTGACTGTCTTTGTAAACGAACTATAAATGCTACACACTTCATTTTCAATACCAAACATTCTAAACTTCAATAACATATAAAAATGACATGGCAATCCAATTATATTTATGTGAGTTAGAGCACAAACAGACAGACAAACCGAATTCATAAACACTTTTCAATCTTGTTAAAATTGTTAATAAAAGTACTGAAAATAAATTGTTATAAGTAAGTCAATTTAATGTATATATAATACATTATTGATAGTCACAATGAATTAATTTTTACAGAATTTTCAACAAAAAATAATTATGGCATATCTTAAAATAGTAATACAATTTTTTTTCAGTTAGACAACTACTAAACAAAATAATTAGCCAACCATTGTATGAATGTGTATGAAATTTTCCAATGAAGAATTACATACTAAAAAAAGTCTTAAATAATATTAACTGCTTATAATTAGTTAATTATTAAAAGAGATGAAGAAAAGGAAAAATGACAGTGTCTTTAATGACAATGCAAAACATTTTTACTAATTTAGATAAACTAATGAAATTGTTAAGATTGTTAAATGAATTCTTTATAATTTTTTTAAAACTTGCTACACAAATCATTTATAATAATAACTACAGCTTTCTATTACTATTATTACTGCCTTCATTAACATAAAAAATAACTCTACCTCTGATTTCTTTTCATCAACAACACTTCTCAATTTTACTAACTGAGTTTCAAATTCATCTTTTTCCTCTTGAAAACCTTGAATTTCATCTTTTAATGACTCCATCACCTGTAGCATTATAAAAAGAAAGAGGATATAAGTATTTTATGCTTGACAGATTTCATTATACAAGTACAATTAGAAAACAATTTACAATAGACTTCAGATTATATGACACTGAGTTATGCTAACAAACTTGGTTAATGACACCTCACATACCTAAGTCAAGTGAGTATCGGACAACTAGGAGTATATTATAGTTTAATGCAGTTGATAATGTAATCCCAGTTTATCAACAATTTTGATTTTCTGAAATACTGATTGGTCCCATGAAGGTCACATACACTATTGTAAAAATAATAACAACTAGCAGACCTGCCTGGCATTGTCTGTGGTAACCTTGAGACCTTAAGGGTAATATAAACAAAAATTAAATATACTAAAACATACAGCGAGATCATACATTTTTCCTATTATATACTGGAAATTTTTTATATTTGACTGTGCTGGGTAACCAGCACAGTCAAATATAAAAAATTGTGTGTTAACCCAGTCCTAGGTTTCTACTTTTAATTCTTTATTCCATTATGATAAAGCTTACAATAACTTAAATATATTTATTCAGTTACTACAATTATACTCAACACATTGTACCGTTCATTATTCAATCATGTGCCAAAAATGTTTCTCATACTCTCTCTTGGATATTTAAATTTATTATTATTATGGTTATTAAATTATTATTATTTTTTTAATATTATGGTTATTAAATTAATTCCTCTTTTCTATATTAAATTATTCAAAATTCATTTTCCCTCTTAATTTTATTAAATTTAATTCATTTCTATCCAACACTCTTTTTCCTTATATAACAAAAATATTTTATTTTAAACCCTAAATAAAAAAATAAATAAAATGAAATACCTTCAATGTAATTTCACTTTAAGGGCTTTGAAAAATTAATTTTAAAGCATTTTAATGGGCTGTATATACACTGATTATGCAATTAAAAAAGTACACATTTAAAATTTTTTATTAGTCCTTAGTCCTAAAAAAGTACATGATTTTTTTTCCAAGCTACTCTAGCAGTGATAATGAAATGTTATTACCAAAACTTTAATAGTGCTACTACTGAAATTGTAATAATATATCATACTAATGCAAATACAAATAGCATAAAAGCAAGTAATATAGATTTAAATAATAATTTTTTAAAAAATTATTATTTACTTCATTTAACTTTTCTTCTTCAGCTGCTTTTGTTTTCTCAACAGTTTTCTTCACTTCTTCAAGTTCTGCAATTTCTCCCTCAAGAGTTGTCAATTGTTTCTTCAGAATTGGAATCTAAGGGATCCATTTTCAATTTACATTATCAGAAGAAAATGCATTTTTGAATGTTATAAAAAATATAAAATTTTAATTAATGCACAAATAATATTTAAGCACTGAAAAATGAAGAAAAAGATTCTTTAAAATCACAAAACAGATGAATAATTAGGGATCTGCGAGAGGTTTTTCATTGATTTTTGTAATAAATACTAACAGAATGCTCTGAATTTCTTAAATTAATATGAAATAAAAATAAAACACACTAACCTTGGCCTCTTCTGTTTCCAAATTCTTTGCTAATTTCTTTAATTTTTCTTTAGTATTTTTAATATTTTCACGACATGCAACATCTTGGCGTTCTAAAGTGTTGTACTGAGTCTTAAAGTCCTCAACTATTTTCTGAATTTTCTCATATTCTCTGCAAACAAAATATAAAAGTTATGATCAACAAAATAAAATTACAACATAAAAGTAATATACAGAAAGAAAATAATAGAAATAGAAAGTAAAATAAAAAGCTGTAATTGATGTGAGACATATTATAATCCTTCACTCCAACAGAAAATATTGGAAGTGTTTTCATCTGACCTCAAAGGATGATAAAAAAAAAAAAAAAAAAAAAAAAAAAAATAATAATAATAATAATTAAAATAGGTTTTCAGAAGGAAAGTCATATTTTTATCATTTTGCCACATATAGGGGGCACAATGTCGAATAAGTAGCAATATTTATTATAGACAATAGGAATGTAACAAATACTCAATCACCATTCAGTATCTAGCCCTGAATATTTGATTGATCGAATATTATTGGATATTTAGCTGAATAAATTCAGGATAAAAATAATTTATTTCCTTTTTTCGTAATGCTTTTCTCAAATCCAAACTTGATACTCCCGACACATAATTGGAGTCATTCTCATGCTTAAATGCACAAAGTTTACAGATATTCTTATTCACATATTAAGAAATTGAATAGCAGAAAAATTTTAAAAGCATTGCCAAAGTTAAAGACAACTATTGGGGAACAATCATTTCTTTATGTAATACATTTATAGACAAATGGAAAATATGATTCAATTCTAAAGCACTTAAATATTAATTTCTGCAGATTTCATGCACATATAAAAATGGTTTTGTTAATGCCATTGATTTCCATTGATCAGCAATATTATCATTATTTTTTTAAGAACATATACAATACAAAATATTACAGAATTTTTATTCAGTATATATTATTCAGTATTTAGAATGTGTAAACAAATTTCGTAATTTTAACAAATCTCACAATTTTAAATTATATATGTCAAAGTTGTATTGTTTGTCATAAATAAATGCTAATAATGAAGTTATATAAATAAAAGTACTTTTCTTGCTGCAAGTTTAAGCATCATGTATTCAAACAAGCATTGTAAATTTAATTAATAAAACGTAATAAATTTAATGATTTTAATGCGCTAATTCATCACAATAAAATTTACTTGACCAAGGGCTATTTCAGGAAGAATATCAGGCACGCATTAACTTTGAATGTAAGAAAAGATAGACGTATCACTGGATAGTAGAAGTGAAGAATATTATTTATATTTTAATGAAAATAACTTATCATCCTGACTTAGAGAAAGTAAATTTGATATGTCTAAGTATAAAAGAAAAAATAAATTCCTAATTTTTTGTATTGAGTAAAAAATAAAAAAAGTATGCATAGCAGTTGTAATAAGGAATTCCCAATTTAACTAAAATGTCTTTGAATTACAATGTATGAAATGAATGTGAAAAAGTATGAAAGAATTTTGAATGTGAACGAATGTGGATTGATATGAAAGGATAGTTAGTTAAACCCATTCCAAATCAAAAACTAAAATATAAAAATTCAAAGTTTAAAATCCCTAAATTGTGTGTCAAAATTTTAAAGCCCTGCCTTCATTTCTAGTTGCCCCTGTAACTTAACTTTCCTTACGATACATTTATTACGAACAGATATCAATTTTGAATCCTAGTTAAGATTAAAAGTGCTGACGGTAGCGCATCTCTCTTCTCCCGGTGGCTACATCTTGCATGTTAATTATCTGGGCTGCTTACCCAGATATGAGTCAAGGGCTAATTAGCCAATTAAATTACATTATTTCATAAGTTGCAAAGCGGTCTCTAGCGGTGGTCCGGCCGTATATAATGTCAGGAGCACGTATTTTGCATGGCTTTTGACTCTAATCACTCTCCACAAAAACTACGGCCAGTATTCTTCGAAGTGCGACGGCATCCTTGCCGGTGTAAGTCCGGCAATTCGCTGAAATATGAACGATAAGACGATGTTTCCCCGGTAAAAGACTCTTCAAACTGTCCCCTGGGCCTAGCTTAAAGAGAGACTTGTAATCACAAAGGAATAAACGCTAGTTCCCAGGAAAATGCTTGCTGATTTCTTTTACATTCGCACGACTACATCAACGACATTATACCGATTACTGGAATGTGTGATAGCGGCGATCGACCGTCTGTCGTTACAGAGGGATCGATGTGCGTTCGTTATATCGAGGTGCGCCCGTTATACAGAGGCGATATCTTACAGAGAGTCTGGTAAGGATGAGAAGGCTCCTGTGCGTGTAACAAGTGTTTTCAACTCTCCAATTCATGAGTTCAGCGTTTCTACCGTAAGAAAACGACTTTCTGATAAACGATTTTCTGAACTGTGGAAAGCGAAATCGGAAATAGATTTATTTTCGGTACAAAAGCAGTTATGAAGATGAAATAAATATCTACAGTCAGTCAATGAAAGAGCTCCTGCTTCACTCATTAAGTTATCAAATAATATTCTGTGTTTCTGATTATCTATCAAACAATTTTTTTTTTCTTCCTTTTCATCTCGGATATTTAGAAAACAAGAAAACATTTCCTTGCTCATTCAAAAGAAAAACATTTTTTATTGCATGGGTTTTCTCCTACTTCACTTTCAAAAGACGGTATCTCAGATGACCTAGTTTGCTGCAGAGAGAAGAGCAAAAAGTGTGTCACAGACAACCACTTGTTTTGTGTTAAGATCAAGGTCAAAGTTCAATGCAGTAAGGATCTCCAGCAGAAGGAGGGCTGTTCTTTTTTTTTGTGTTTCTTTCGGTTTCAGTTTAAATGGTGATAATTTTCTTTTTTTTTCACGTGAGTATTCTGTGCAATCAAATGGATTTAAAAGGAAAAGAAGAAATAGGTATGTTCGATTTTGTTATTTTTTAAGAAGAATTTAAAAGCGGACAGAAACTTTTTATTTTTATTTTTTGAAGCAGTAAGAGAGAAAAACAATTAAAGAAAAACAATTTGAAATTTTATTTGTTTTTAAAGTGTTATTTTTATGAAATATATTTTTATTGTTACTAGTATTATAATTATTTTATTATTATTATTACTATTATTTTTATTATTTTATTATTATGGTTATTATTATCTCTTTCTTTTACAAATTAAGTGATTTAATGAAGCAGGTTATTTTTGTTTATTATGTTGGAAATTTAAACGGGATTTGATGAAAAATTAAGAGAAAAAAAAAGCAAATTTTTTAGGAAAAAAAAAAAATAAAAAAAAATTCTAATAAAAGTAATTTTTTTATATTTTGTTTAATGAGATTGTAAAAATAAGTAATAAAAATGAGTGTAGAAGATAAATCCACTCAAGTAGGTGAAGGTAGCGAATCTTTAAAAGAAAAAAACACAGAAGTTGATGAAAGTAGAAACCCTTTTAAAGAAAGTTCCCCTGTAAATATAAATGGAGCTATCAGTCAAGAGAGCCAACAACCTGTTAAAAATCAGGCCCCAACCCCTGAATTAGAGTCAATAAAAAAGGCCGCTGTAGGTAGCTATGCAGCAAATAGTGGGGAAAAAACAACGAAAGATCCGGAAATTATCCCATTTTCACCGGAAACAAAGATGATCTTTGCTTCCTGGCTTGCTTATTTTGAGGCTGTATGTATTGAATCCAAAAAAGATGATGTTTGGAAGATAAGAAACATCCAGAAATTTTTAAAAGATAGTGCCCTTACCCTATACATTAACAACTGTCTTAATGTTTTGCACTGGAATGAGTTTGTTTCACTATTCCATGAAAATTTTTCTACCCCAGATACACTATCACTAAGCGACTTTGCTAGTATTCGGTATAGGTCAGGTGAAGACCTCAACGAGTACTACCAAAAGAAAACGAAAATGGGTCGTAATCTGGGTTTAGATAACAAATTCATTCTAGAAGGGTTATCAGAAGGTTTGCCAATTTCTATGCAAAGATTAATTGTGACTAATGCCCCTAAATCTGCCACAGAGTGGAAGAGGCTTGCGTTCGGCTTGAAAAATGCGCCTGCAAATTTCAACCGTATCCTTCGAAGAATCCTAAATAAATATAAAATTGACTTTGCATGCAGTTATTTTGATGATATTATTGTATTCTCACAAAATGAAGAAGAACATTACCATCATTTGGAAATCATTTTTGATATTTGTGTCCAGGAAAATCTTAAATTAAAGCTGTCTAAATGTAATTTTGTTAAGAAGACAATTAATTTTCTTGGATATGAAGTGTCGAATGGTTGTATTACACCCGATAACCCAAATATTGAAACCATCAAGAGGTTAAAACCACCAACCAATGTTAAAGAGTTACAACGCTTTTTGGGATCTATTAATGTTTATAATAAATTCATTCATAAATATGCTGAGGTTAGATATCCTCTTAATAATTTGTTAAAGAAAAATGTTCCTTATGTATGGGACCAGAACTGTCAAAATTCTTTTGAAAAATTAAAAGCAGCTCTAATTCAAAAACCTATCTTAAGATTGTTTGATCCCAAAACACCTTGTAATTTATTTGTAGATGCATCAAGTCTTGGAGTGGGATGTGTTGTGAAACAGGCTGATGAAAATGGTATTTTGCACCCCATAGCATATCATTCTAGAAATCTTCGCGACTATGAAACAAATAAAATCCATTACGATGCTCGTTTTCTTCCTGTAAAGTTTAAAGTTGGTGACATTGTAATGTATGAAGAATTTGCACTATCCTAATACACGTAAATTGACTCCACCATATTCTGGACCATATACTATCTTAAAACAACTATCTGATGTAAGTTTTGAAATTGATAAACCCAGTATACATTTTAAGAGAGATTCTGAAATAGTGCATGCTTCCAAGTTGAGATTCTATAACCCTCCTCAAAATTTAAAACTCTACCATGAATAACCCCCGTCTATCCCTTTCATCTTTCAATTTTTTATTTTTGCTTTCCTATCGTCCCTCTATCATTTTAGTATTTGGATGAGGACCCAGCTGGATGTTAATTTAAAACCCAGCGGAGTAGTTGGCGGAGTAGTTTTAAAGTACTGCTAACCTTTTTATTTTTTTTATTATACAATGACAAAACTAGGAACACGTTAGGGGTCCTCCGCTCCGTGGCCTCCCGTCTATAGTCGAACTGTTTTCCCATTTTCTCTTTCCATGTAGAATGGAGAATTTGGCAAAACTGCTTCGCTTTCCCTCTGTAGGTGATTATCGGGCATCCACTTTTCCTTTTTCCTTGTGCAAGAGACACATTTTTTTGGATGGTAATCACCTCAGAGTTTAGAAATCCATGTCTCACTGAGCATGGTGGAAAGGATAGCCTAAATTTTTTTTATTTTTTGGTTAGAATTTCCTATTTTTACAAAGTTTTCAAGTTCAATATTTTTTTTCTCTCCTGAGAATAATTCCCACTAGTGTCCTATAAGCCCAAAGATGCTTGTAAGTAGATATTTTGGAGTAGTAACAGACCTTGTAACTGCTCATATGACATTTTCATGTTTGTGTTGTTTTTATTACATTTATAGTAATTGTTTTGTCCTATATTTACAATATATTTGAAATATCTTTTATGCTATATTTTTTAAATTTAATGTTTTGAATAAGTGTTTATATCATGTTGAAGTATTTTTATAAGTTTAAGTGCATATTTTAATTGTTTGTGTTTATAAATAATATAAGTAATTGCCATATTATATTTCTGCTTTAAAGTATCATATTATTTAGTTTTTATTGTATTGTATGTTTGAAGAAAGGTGCAATGTTTCCCTTTCCTGATGAACCAAATATAATCCACGAACAATTCTAACAGGACATATTGGTTAACAGAAACTTTTGAAATGTGCTAAAAGACTTTAAAAAAAAAATAGCACACAATGTTCTCGTGAGAAATGTTCAATTTTATTTTTTTTGCTGCAGCTGTGTGTTTTGTTTACAATATATGTCATATGTTTAATCTTCAGTGTATATCATCAAATAGTACCAGTATTTTATGTAAAAGTAAGCCCAAGCAGTTTGAGAGTCTAATTAGAATTCCGTAGAAAAAAAAAAAAAAAAAAAATTCGATAGCCTAGTTTAAAATGTGTTTAACTTATGGGGTTGAGCCCCACAGCCCTCGCTGGCAAGTACTGTGGCGCTCATTTTTAAAGGGGGGGGGATGTGAAATGAATGTGAAAAAGTATGAAAGAATTTTGAATGTGAACGAATGTGGATTGATATGAAAGGATAGTTAGTTAAACCCATTCCAAATCAAAAACTAAAATATAAAAATTCAAAGTTTAAAATCCCTAAATCGTGTGTCAAAATTTTAAAGCCCTGCCTTCATTTCTAGTTGCCCCTGTAACTTAACTTTCCTTACGATACATTTATTACGAACAGATATCAATTTTGAATCCTAGTTAAGATTAAAAGTGCTGACGGTAGCGCATCTCTCTTCTCCCGGTGGCTACATCTTGCATGTTAATTATCTGGGCTGCTTACCCAGATATGAGTCAAGGGCTAATTAGCCAATTAAATTACATTATTTCATAAGTTGCAAAGCGGTCTCTAGCGGTGGTCCGGCCGTATATAATGTCAGGAGCACGTATTTTGCATGGCTTTTGACTCTAATCACTCTCCACAAAAACTACGGCCAGTATTCTTCGAAGTGCGACGGCATCCTTGCCGGTGTAAGTCCGGCAATTCGCCGAAATATGAACGATAAGACGATGTTTCCCCGGTAAAAGACTCTTCAAACTGTCCCCTGGGCCTAGCTTAAAGAGAGACTTGTAATCACAAAGGAATAAACGCTAGTTCCCAGGAAAATGCTCGCTGATTTCTTTTACATTCGCATGACTACATCAACGACGTTATACCGATTACTGGAATGTGTGATAGCGGCGATCGACCGCCTGTCGTTACAGAGGGATCGATGTGCGTTCGTTATATCGAGGTGCGCCCGTTATACAGAGGCGATATCTTACATGTATATACAGATAAAATTATGCTATAAGTAATTTATATTTATTAAAAGTCATGTTTTATTATTAGCATCAAGGTGTTCGGAATATTACAAAAGAGCATCAGGCTGTTAAAGCTTTTGTCTGATCTGCGCTCTTGTTAGTACATTTTCCCCCCCTTAACTAATCCAGTATGGATCATCATTGTTCCCCCCTATTTTCAACTTAGTTTTCCTTCATAAATCTTAAATCTATTGAATTTAGTGTTTCAGCTTCTTATTAGTTATGGTCTGTGTGGCCTCTATTGGAAATTATTATTTATAGAGATGATGTTCTATCGATGTTGTAATGTTATAAATTTAGTAATGCTTTTTTTTTTTTTCATTTTAATTTTCGGTTTACATGCAGATGTTAAAGCAAACAGCAAGCACAAGTTCTTGTGTTATATAATATAATAAATTCTGCTTGAACATTCTAAAATAAAAAGAAGTTACTAGTCACAAGAGTTATAAAGGGTACGATCACACATGCTTGACTTTAAGCCTAGCTTTTCAAACACCTTGCTCGGTCAGTAGATTCCACTAAAAGTAATATAAGCTGGATTAGTTAATAGTGTGATAGAAATTGTGTTTTAGAATGTTTTCTGCTCATTTCACTTTTTTAAATTTTAGAAACTATTCTGAGTGAGCATAAAAATAATTACCACGCTGAATTTCATGTTGCTACCCCTAGCGATAACAAAGAAATTGTAATTAAGAACATTTTTAGAGTATTTTCGATTCATTAAACACTTTTGAATTTCGATTTTTTAGAACCGCTCTTAGCGATCACTTAGATTTTAAATGTAACCACCATGCCAAACTTTATGTTTTAGCTTCAACATCAACATATTCAAAGAAATCATAATTTCAGAATGTCTGTTGCCCTTTAACCCTTTTGAAATTGAAACTTGAACTTTTTGTCTCAGTGAAAAAGTAGCCTAGTTTAAAGCAGAGACTGTCACCATATTATCCTGAAAGAATTTTTATAATTTGTTCAGTAGTTAAGTGATTGTGATTTTATAATGTTTCACCTTTTGAATTTAAAAATGTTTAGGAACTGTTCTGTGTGAGTATTTACATCCTAAAAGCACCACCCATGTCAAATTTCATGTTTATAGATCTAACAATTCCAAATAAATCAAAAAGTCGTAATTTAGAATGTTTTGCACTTTTTAAATTTCGAATTTTTTAAAAACCGTTTCTAGTAAGCAGAGATTGTCACAATCACTTTTCCATCATTATTTTATAAATCAGTTTGCTAGTTTTTTAGATTACTCCTTACAAACAAACATACTTTTTTTTTTTTCTTTTATCATTTATTTATTTATAATTTTTTAAATATTTATGTTTTCATATCCTTTCCACAATTGGCAGCAACGATTACAGCAAATCTTATTACACCTTGTTGAAAATAAACACATATATAACACAGAGACAGGATATGCTTCTATAATTAGATAATTTCTAAAGCATACAATAATTATACTGAATTAAAATTAAAAAGTCCTTCCGGCCTGTACCGAGAGGAAAAGGTAGCTTTCCTATATCTTCGTTTTAAAATTTTAGCTAATGTTACTCGAAAACAGCAAGCTAAAATGCAAAGAAACCGTTTACAAAAGATTCGTTAATACTGAATTTGAATAAGAAATTTGCAAAATTATTGGGCTATAGCCAAGTTGGCTTCATTTATGAAGACTTATTTTGGTCCCCAAATTTAGCGATATTTCACTAATTGTCGCAAAGTTTGGCGAGAATTTGGTGCTAACGGATATGAATATATAGTTTTATGCGTATGATTGGGAAAATGATTACAACAATGAAAGAAAATAATTTGCGAAAAATCACGTTCACTAAAACTCGTAAATTAATCGTTGGTTTTTTGTAATGTGCTGTTTTGTTTCAAAATGTCAGCCACCCTAGAATTTCAAACTGCTATATCTCAGCCATTTTTAAGATAGAGGTAAAACAAAAAATGCTCTGGAATCCTTGTATCAAGGCCTAACACTTAAGTAAAAAATAAATTTGAATTTTTAACTTTTTTATATATTTATTTTAGTTTTAAAATTTTCAGTGGCCGCCATCTTGTTTCAAGATGGCGCATCAAGCTGGCCAACGAACTCGGTCCAGGCATTGGTGAACTTAATACACACAATTAGTTTCATCAAAATTAATTTATAAATACGAGAGTTATCGTATGACATAGATCATATATATATAAATATATATAAATCAACATTTGAACGGAGGGTGGTTTTGGGGTCTGGGGGGTCATGATCGGTGAAAATATACCAAAATTTTCCGGAATTGCTTTCCTCCGAACGGCTGCAATAGGTAGCTTTATACTTTTTTGTATTGAAAGCTACCTAACAAACGTTGTGACACATTGTATTGTGTGGCCCACGTTTCTAATTATTTATTTTAAATTATTTTCTTTTAAAATTCTTATTTTGGAAAGAGGTTCAAGATATACAGGATACCATATCAGTTTTAGCTATGTTGGCAGAATTTATATCCCTGTCAATATTTCTGGGTGTATGCCCAAATGATGAAAAGATTTTCAATTCAAAAAAGTCCTTCCGGCCTGTACCGGGAGGAAAAGGTAGCTTTCCTATATCTTCGTTTTAAAATTTTAGCTAATGTTACTCGAAAACAGCAAGCTAAAATGCAAAGAAACCGTTTACAAAAGATTCGTTAATACTGAATTTGAATAAGAAATTTGCAAAATTATTGGGCTATAGCCAAGTTGGCTTCATTTATGAAGACTTATTTTGGTCCCCAAATTTAGCGATATTTCACTAATTGTCGCAAAGTTTGGCGAGAATTTGGTGCTAACGGATATGAATATATAGTTTTATGCGTATGATTGGGAAAATGATTACAACAATGAAAGAAAATAATTTGCGAAAAATCACGTTCACTAAAACTCGTAAATTAATCGTTGGTTTTTTGTAATGTGCTGTTTTGTTTCAAAATGTCAGCCACCCTAGAATTTCAAACTGCTATATCTCAGCCATTTTTAAGATAGAGGTAAAACAAAAAATGCTCTGGAATCCTTGTATCAAGGCCTAACACTTAAGTAAAAAATAAATTTGAATTTTTAACTTTTTTATATATTTATTTTAGTTTTAAAATTTTCAGTGGCCGCCATCTTGTTTCAAGATGGCGCATCAAGCTGGCCAACGAACTCGGTCCAGGCATTGGTGAACTTAATACACACAATTAGTTTCATCAAAATTAATTTATAAATACGAGAGTTATCGTATGACATAGATCAGATATATATAAATATATATAAATCAACATTTGAACGGAGGGTGGTTTTGGGGTCTGGGGGGTCATGATCGGTGAAAATATACCAAAATTTTCCGGAATTGCTTTCCTCCGAACGGCTGCAATAGGTAGCTTTATACTTTTTTGTATTGAAAGCTACCTAACAAACGTTGTGACACATTGTATTGTGTGGCCCACGTTTCTAATTATTTATTTTAAATTATTTTCTTTTAAAATTCTTATTTTGGAAAGAGGTTCAAGATATACAGGATACCATATCAGTTTTAGCTATGTTGGCAGAATTTATATCCCTGTCAATATTTCTGGGTGTATGCCCAAATGATGAAAAGATTTTCAATTCAAAAAAGTCCTTCCGGCCTGTACCGGGAGGAAAAGGTAGCTTTCCTATATCTTCGTTTTAGAATTTTAGCTAATGTTACATGAAAACAGCAAGCTAAAATGCAAAGAAACCGTTTACAAAAGATTCGTTAATACTGAATTTGAATAAGAAATTCGCCAAATTATTGAGCTATAGCCAAATTGGCTTCATTTATGAAGACTTATTTTGGTCGCCAAATTTGGCGATATTTCGCCAAATGTCGCCAAGATTGGCAATAATTTGGCGTTAACGGATATGAATATATAGTTTTATGCGTATGAATGGGAAAAAGATTACAACAATGAAAGAAAATAATTTGCGAGAAATCGCGTTCACTAAAACTCATAAATTAATCGTTGGTATTTTGTAATGTGCTGTCTTGTTTCAAAATGTCAGCCACCCTAGAATTTCAAACTGCTCTATCTCAGCCATTTTTTAAGATAGAGGTAAAACAAAAAATGCTCCGGAATCCTTGTACCAAGGCCTAACACGTAAGCAAAAAATAAATTTGAATTTTTAACGTTTTTGTATATTTATTTTAGTTTTAAATTTTTAAATGGCGGACCAAGTTGGCCAACGAACTCGGTCGAGACATTAGTGACCTTAATACACACAATTAGTTTCATCAAAATTGATTTATAAATACGGGCGTTATCGTATGACATAGATCAGATATATCTATATATATAAAAGTCGTTCTTGGTATGTATGTATGTTCCTTATACAAATCTACAGTTTTTGTCCGATTTGAACGAAACTTGATGTACATATACTTTAGAACACGAGTAAAATTACTGTCAACTTTAAAAATTTATCAGACCATTCTTTACCACTTTTTTCAAACATTTCCCATAGTTTATCATTACAGAAATCTATTTTTTTCCCTCAATTTCTAATTCAATTTCTTTCCCGTTGCCATTCAAAGGAAGGGCGTATGGACAATATTTTTATAAACTAATTTCAGATTAACTCGCTATAATTTGAAATCTGAAAGTGACGTCAATTTTGTCAGTTGTGATATTTTTCGCATATTACAAAGATTACTATAAGTGCTTTAAACGACATAGTACATATATTTAAATGTGTTTGGAGAAAAATAAATAACTTACCTCCTAATTTTACAAAGGCAAATTGTTTCCACTGGTTTGTTAATATTAAAGTAAATTTTCTAAGAAATAAAAACATATTTTTTGCACATTCAAATTTCATGATTCAAATTATTCAACATAATCAAAAATCGTCTGTCAAATATTGACATTTAGCAATCATTACATCATAACTTTTTTCAGCTTGAGCATCAACCGAGGAGGCATATTTAAATTCCTTGGATGTAGGTGGACAGTAGATGTATTATTAATAAAAATTGAATTTAAAGGAAACAATACGGTATTTTTTCTTCAAAAATGGGTGTTAAAACAAATGGGATTAAAAGTAAAATGGTTTATCGGGAAAAAAAAATTAAATGCATTTTTTTAAATATAAAACATTTATTTTAATTAAAAAGAATAATATATTTTTTATACGTTCGACAACGTGATTACATTTTCATTTCACCAGCTTCGAAATTATCCAATTCTTAACAGAACACTATATTTTTGAAAAATTATGTTTTGCATGAAAAATCACATAATTTCAAAACGCAATTTTAGCAAATTCTGTTTAAATTACATTGTAAATATAATTTCGGAGTTAAATTTAGTATTTAGGAATATTGTTTAAACTTTTTTTACGAGTACAGTTATTGGATTTCTTTAATCGCTTTCATGTTAGGTAGTTTTCAATACAAAAAAGTATAAAGCTACCTATTGCAGCCGTTCGGAGGAAAGCAGTTCCGGAAAATTTCGATGTATTTTCACCGATCATGACCCCCAGACCCCAAAACCACCCTCCGTTCAAATGTTGATTTATATATATATGTAAGATATCGATACGCCTCTGTATAACGGACGCACCTCGATATAACGAACACACATCGATCTCTCTGTAACGAGCGGTCGATCACCGCTATCACACATCCCAGTAATAGATATCCATCGTTAATGTAGTCGTGCACAAGTAGGAGAAATAAGCAGGCATTTTCCTGGGAACTAGCTTTTATTCCAATTAATTACAAGTCTCTTCATAAGCTAGGCCCAGGGGACAGTTTGAAGAGTCTTTTACCGGGGAAACATCGTCTTATCGTTCATATTTCGGCGAATTGCCGGACTTACAACGGCAAGGATGCCGTCGCACTTCGAAGAATACTGGCCGTAGTTTTTGTGGAGAATGATTAGAGTCAAAAGCCACGCAAAAACGTGCTCCTCACATTATATACGGCCGGACCACCGCTAGAGACCGCTTTGCAACTTATGAAATAATGTAATTTAATTGGCTAATTAGCCCTTGACTCATATCTGGGTAAGCAGCCCAGATAATTAACATGCAAGATGTAGCCACCGGGAGAAGAGAGATGCGTTACCGTCAGCACTTTTAATCTTAACGAGGATTCAAAATTAATATCTGTTCGTAATAAATGTATTGTAAGGAAAGTTAAGTTACAGGGGCAACTAGAAATGAATGCAGGGCTTTAAAATTTTGACACACGATTTAGGGATTTTAAACTTTGAATTTTTATATTTTAGTTTCTGATTTGGAATGGGTTTAACTAACTATCCTTTCATATCAATCCACATTCGTTCACATTCAAAATTCTTTCATACTTTTTCACATTCATTTCATATATATATCTGACCTATGTCATACGATAACACTCGTATTTATAAATCAATTTTGATGAAACTAATTGTGTGTATTAAGCTCACCAATGTCTCGACCGAGTTCGTTGGCCAGCTTGGTCCGCCATTTTGTTTCAAGATGGCGGCCATTTAAAAATTTAAAACTAAAGTAAATATACAAAAAAAAGTTAAAAATTCAAATTTATTTTTAAGTACGTGTTAGGCCTTGATACAAGGATTCCAGAGCATTTTTTGGTTTACCTCTATCTTAAAAAACGGCTGAGATAGAGCAGTTTGAAATTCTAGGGTGGCTGACATTTTGAAACAAAACAGCACATTAACGCGATTACTCACAAATTATTTTCTTTCATTGTTGTAATAATTTTCCCAATCATATGCATAAAACTATATATTCATATCTGTTAGCGCCAAAATTGGCGACATTTGGCGAAATATTGCCAAATTTGGCGACCAAAATAAGTTTTCATAAATGAAACCAATTTGGCTATTGCTCAATAATTTGGCGAATTTCCTATTCAAATTCAGTATTAACGAATCTTTTGTAAACGTTTCTTTACATTTTAACTTGCTGTTTTCGTGTAACATTAGCTAAAATTTTAAAACGAAGATATAGGAAAGCTACCTTTTCCTCCCGGTACAGGCCGAAAGGACTTTTTTAAATACAAATGAGCATGTGATGTCACGCACTTAAGTAAAGTCGTTTTTCTCGATTAACTGTAGGCGAAAAGTAACAATTCTTGCGGAGTAATTCATAATTTATTATTTCAAACACATAATATAATGTATTTTAACTATTTGAAAATTACGAGAAACTTGGCGAAACTTCAAGCAATTTAGCTCAACGTTTTATCTACGTTAAGTTGACAAACATGCACATTATCTATAAATATAAATGCATATTTGTACATGATTCATGAAGGGAAAGAATTTGTTTTAACTAGACACGTATCGGTTCAGAGTAAAATCTACCCCGGTGAAAGTGTCGTCATATTTTAAATCATTTTCCGGTTTTCATTCACAAACTATTAATATTTTATAGCAATTACACAAAGTAGCGTAATTTCCACAGAATGTATTGGTTGACAAAGTATAAGTTTAACATCTTTTTACCGTACAATTTTCCAGAATATTAAATTACTTTAAAATCCATAAGACATCAGTAAATTGAGATACGCTTTTCAAACGAATAACATTGATAGTACATTTATTTTATTCGACCGCATAAAAATTGAATGTGCTATCTTTAGAAATAAATGTCCTTACTTTATAAAGATCAAACAAGTTAATCTTTCGTAATTGGATTGGACACAGATTTAAAAATATACATGCTTTAAAATTAGTTTAAAATCCATAAAAAATCAGTAAATTGAGATAAACTTTTCAAACTACATTTGAAAGTGCATTTTTTTCGAATTGATAGTTTAAAAAATGAAATTATGCGATATTTAGTAGTTACAAATATGCAGTTCAAGCAAAATTTAATAGTTAGGTCGGTGCTACCGTCCATATAATGGCGACATTACTCACGTATATGTTTTTGTTTTATAATATAGATAGATACCATATGAAAGCAAATTTCGCAAAATGTTACGACATTTGGTTTTTTTTTTTTCAATCTCACGAAAATCGTATAATTTTATATTGTATGCGCAAAAAAAACATGCATTCTCATTTATAAAGCTGAGAAATTTTACTATGGTTGAGTTAAAGTAACGCTAATTTTTCTAATTGTCTTTTTTATCGATTTATGGTTGAGTATGCACAAATCATATTGTCGTCATTGTTATTGTCGTATTATTGTATTTTAATTTATGTTAACCCGGGCAATGCCGGGTGGTTCTGCTAGTATATATATATATATATATATATATATATATATATATATATATATATATATATATATATATGTGGATATATATATATATATATATATCCATATACTTAAAGCTAACCTGCTTTTTAGTTTTTCGTGCAAAAATGCTATTTATACGCTTGCGCGAGCATTCAGCTAATCAGCTAGAGGCTTTTACTATCTTCAGACGCGATGTTCCAGCCAATGAGGTGAAGGCTTTTTCCTCTCTCTAGAAGCGTATGTGTTCCATTTGGTTGTTCGGTTGTTGAAACTTTATAGGTTTCATTTATTAAGGTATTTTTTCATTTTACCGTATTTATTTTCTTTTTAAGTCGTGTATTTTACTACTTTGAATTTTTTTTAACTAACCCTTTTTTTGAGAGAGAGAGAGATTTCGTGGCACGAAATTCCGCGAATCGTTTCCGATGTAAACAAACTAATTTTAAACTTTTAATATGTAATTCTGTGTGATATGATTAAATTCAGGTTTTCTCAGCGACGATCACAGTATTTTTACCAAATAATTTTTGTATTAATCAAGCTTTTTTGGTTATTAAGCATAGCTAAACACGAAAGAAAACTTTGTTATTTTAAGATTTTGATGTGAATTATTTGCGTACATTTATAAGACGAGTTTCACTGAATAATTCAAGAAAAAAAAAATCTCATCATTATACATATTTAGTTATGCATTATTAATTATTTACTTGGCCTTTACTTTTAATATTTCAAACTTACAGCTGAATGTAACTATTAAAACATTTGAAATACATACTGTATTCGTGAAATGAAATTTCAGCTTAAACACTCGACAATTACTTTTACTTATGCATTATTAATTATTTACTTGGCCTTTACTTTTAATATTTCAAACTTACAGCTGAATGTAACTATTAAAACATTTGAAATACTGTATTCGTAAAATGAAATTAGTTTAAACACTCGACAATTACTTTTAGTTATGCATTATTAATTATTTACTTGGCCTTTACTTTTAATATTTCAAACTTACAGTTGAATGTAACTATTAAAACATTTGAAATACTGTATTCGTAAAATGAAATTTCAGCTTAAACACTCGACAATTACTTTTAGTTATGCATTATTAATTATTTACTTGGCCTTTACTTTTAATATTTCAAACTTACAGTTGAATGTAATTATTAAAACATTTGAAATACTGTATTCGTAAAATGAAATTTCAGCTTAAACACTCGACAATTACTTTTAGGTTAAATTCAGGTTTTCTCAGTGACGATCATAGTATTTTTACCAAATAATTAAAAGTACTACATGCATGCATCTATCTATCTATATTAGAAATTGTGCAGGTTTCTGGTCACTGTTTTGTTTACATATTTTAAACAAAAATTTCAATTTAATAATGCACTGAAAATTATAATGAATGCTTACAATTAAACACAACAACACAAAACAAAAAATTTCACAAAAACACATTATTTCCCTGATATTTTCCCACAACTAATCAATAAATTTCATGATATTTTATTGCGATTTTAAACCATGAACTTTAGTACTTTTCTGTTATACGGACACTATGCCAAAATGTATGTATGTATGTAAATGTATGTATGTATGTTTGGCGACAATGGTGTACGTATAACGGAAAAGTGCCTGAATTATTATATATATATATATATATATATATAATATAAACATAATTGGCGACACAGCAAGTTTTCTGGATTTCTCCCTGTCTCTCTAACCACATTGTTAACAAAACAAAAAATTCACGAAAAACACATTATTTCCCCGATATTTTCCCACAACTAATCAATAAATTTCATGATATTTTATTGTGATTTTAAACCATGAACTTTAGTACTTTTCTGTTATACGGATACTATGCCAAAATGTATGTATGTATGTATGTTTGGCGACAATGGTGTCCGTATAACGGAAAAGTGCCTGAATTATTATTTTTTTATATATATATAAAATATAAACATAATTGGCGACACAGCAAGTTTTCTGGATGTGAAAGGCGGAGATGAATTTCATTCATTCAATGACCGTTTGAAAAGTTTCAAGTTTGGATTGAGTGCACCTGAACATAAAAACCGATACCTATTTCTATGTTCATGATTGAGTTATTTGGATATCTTTTCGTATAGCACAGAAAATCATTTCTCCCACTTTCGTAATACAGATAAATTCTGGTGTATTTTTTTTTTCTTTTTATATCATAAGTACTTTTCTACTTTAAATTTTTTAATTGTCGAGTTTCTAAGCTGAAATTTCATTTTTCGAATGCAGTATTTCAAATGTTTTAATAATTACATTCAGCTGTAAGTTTGAAATATCCATATACTTAAAACTAACCTACTTTTTAGTTTTTCGTGCAAAAATGCTATTTATACGCATGCGCGAGCATTCAGCTAATCAGCTAGAGGCTTTTACTATCTTCAGACGCGATGTTTCAACCAATGAGGTGAAGGCTTTTTCCTCTCTCTAGAAGCGTATGTGTATTAAGATTCCATTTGGTTGTTCGGTTATTGAAACTTTATGGATTTCTTTTATTAAGGTATTTTTTCATTTTACCGTATTTATTTTCTTTTTAAGTCGTATGTATTTTACTACTTTGAATTTTTTTATAACTAACCCTTTTTTTGAGAGAGAGAGAGATTTCGTGGCACGAAATTCCGCGAATCGTTTCCGATGTAAACAAACTAAGATGCAACTGTAAAATTTCAGATGATTAAATTCAGGTTTTCTCAGCGACGATCACAGTATTTTTACCAAATAATTTTTGTATTAATCAAGCTTTTTTGGTTATTAAGCATAGCTAAACACGAAAGAAAACTTTGTTATTTTAAGATTTTGATGTGAATTATTTGCGTACATTTATAAGGCGAGTTTCACTGAATAATTCAAGAAAAAAAAAATCTCAGCTGAATGTAACTATTAAAACATTTGAAATACTGTATTCGTAAAATGAAATTTCAGCTTAAACACTCGACAATTACTTTTAGTTATGCATTATTAATTATTTACTTGGCCTTTACTTTTAATATTTCAAACTTACAGTTGAATGTAACTATTAAAACATTTGAAATACTGTATTCGTAAAATGAAATTTCAGCTTAAACACTCGACAATTACTTTTACTTATGCATTATTAATTATTTACTTACAGTTGAATGTAACTATTAAAACATTTGAAATACTGTATTCGTAAAATGAAATTTCAGCTTAAACACTCGACGATTACTTTTACTTATGCATTATTAATTATTTACTTGGCCTTTACTTTTAATATTTCAAACTTACAGCTGAATGTAACTATTAAAACATTTGAAATACTGTATTCGTAAAATGAAATTAGCTTAAACACTCGACAATTACTTTTAGTTATGCATTATTAATTATTTACTTGGCCTTTACTTTTAATATTTCACACTTACAGTTGAATGTAACTATTAAAACATTTGAAATACTGTATTCGTAAAATGAAATTTCAGCTTAAACACTCGACAATTACTTTTAGTTATGCATTATTAATTATTTACTTGGCCTTTACTTTTAATATTTCAAACTTACAGCTGAATGTAATTATTAAAACATTTGAAATACTGTATTCATAAAATGAAATTTCAGCTTAAATACTCGACAATTACTTTTAGGTTAAATTCAGGTTTTCTCAGTGACGATCACAGTATTTTTACCAAATAATTAAAAGTACTACATGCATGCATCTATCTATCTATCTATCTATATTTAGAAATTGTGCAGGTTTCTGGTCACTGTTTTGTTTACATATTTAAAAAAAAAATTTCAATTTAATAATGCACTGAAAATTATAATGAATGCTTACAATTAAACACAACAACACAAAACAAAAAATTTCACAAAAACACATTAATTCCCCGATATTTTCCCACAACTAATCAATAAATTTCATGATATTTTATTGCGATTTTAAACCATGAACTTTAGTACTTTTCTGTTATATGGACACTATGCCAAAATGTATGTATGTATGTTTGGCGACAATGGTGTACGTATAACGGAAAAGTGCCTGAATTATTATTTTTATATATATATATATAAAATATAAACATAATTGGCGACATAGCAAGTTTTCTGGATTTCTCCCTGGCTCTCTAACCACATTGTTTACAAAACAAAAAATTCACGAAAAACACATTATTTCCCCGATATTTTCCCACAACTAATCAATAAATTTCATGATATTTTATTGTGATTTTAAACCATGAACTTTAGTACTTTTCTGTTATACGGACACTATGCCAAAATGTATGTATGTATGTATGTTTGGCGACAATGGTGTCCGTATAACGGAAAAGTGCCTGAATTATTATTTATATATATATATATATATAAAATATAAACATAATTGGCGACACAGCAAGTTTTCTGGATGTGAAAGGCGGAGATGAATTTCATTCATTCAATGACCTTTTTAAAAGTTTCAAGTTTGGATTGAGTGCACATGAACATAGAAACCGATACCTATTTCTATGTTCATGATTGAGTTATTTGGATATCTTTTCGTATAGCACAGAAAATCATTTCTCCCGCTTTCGTAATACAGATAAATTCTGGTGTATTTTTTTTCTTCTTTTTATATCATAAGTACTTTTCTACTTTAAATTTTTTTAACCTAATAGTAATTGTCGCGTTTCTAAGCTGAAATTTCATTTTTCGAATGCAGTATTTCAAATGTTTTAATAATAATTACATTTAGCTGTAAGTTTGAAATATTTAAAATATTAAAAGTAAAGGTCAAGTAAATAATTAATAATGCATAACTAAATATGTATAATGATCAGAATGACATATTAAAATGTGTACAGAATGACATGAAAATTTTAAAAAACTGAAATTTTGCACTTGCAACTTAATTGTAAATTTCATTGTTTACATTGGAAACGATTTGTGGATTTTAAGAATTTGCGGAACTTCGTGTCGCCAAATTACTAAATCTCTCTCTCTCTCACTCTCCAAAAAAAAAAGGGTTAGTTTAAAAAAATTCAAAGTAGCAAAATACATACAACACAAAAAGAAAATAAATACGGTAAAATGAAAAAATTACTTTAGTAATAGAAATCCATAAATTTTCAACAACGACATCAAACGAATGTATCTCATCTTTCGTTTGTGATAAGGAACGCTCCTTTGGCCCCCTCCACTCATTGGCTGAATTGTAAAGGGCAAAATAGGGGGACAAAATGATTACAGCATTTCCGAGAAAAGAAAAAATCAGAAAAGTTTCAGCACAGGGAGAGAAGGTAATGCTCTATCGGCAATAATTATTTTTGTTGCAAGTTGGGTTAACTGTCTTTATGGTTCGAGTCGATTTCAGACTGAGTGTAGATTTCTGCAAGTTGGATTTGGGTTAACCCGATTTTTCAAAAGTTAGTTCAAGTTCAGTATATTATTTCAGATTAAAACTATATCTATCATGGCCTGAATTTCAGGGCGGGATTCGCGCCGAAAATTTTGAAATCCCGCCCAAAAAAAGACAATGAGTAGGAGCCTCCCGCCCAAAAAAATTTCAGCATTTTTGGAGAAATTTGCATTATTTAATTTACCTGCAACCGAACGATAAATTTCGTGATTTTTTTCCCCCGCAACCGATTGACGGACTTTGTGTTTTTTCCGCGACTGATCGACGAACTTTGTGGTTTTTTCCATGACAGATCAACGAACTTTGAGTTTTTTTCTGCGACAGATCGACGAACATTGCGTTTTTTAAGTGACTGATCGACGAACCTTGCGTTTTTTGGGGACATATCGACGAACTTTGCGTTTATTCCGCAATCTATCGACGAAATTTTTCTTTTTTCCCTGACTGATCGACAAACTTTGCATTTATTCTGCAATCGATCGACGAAATTTGCTTTTTTCCGCAACTGATCGACGAACTTTGCGTTTTTTCCGCGACAGATCAACGAACGTTGCATTTTTGTCTGCGACTGATCAAGGAACTTTGTGTTTTTTCTGCGACAGATAGACGAACATTGCGTTTTTTAAGCGACTGATCGACGAACCTTGCGTCTTTTGGGGACAGATCGACGAACTTTGTGTTTATTCTGCAATCGATCGACGAAATTTGCTTTTTTCCCCCGACTGATCAATGAACTTTGCATTTTTTATGACAGATCGACGAACTTAGCGTTTTTTCCGCGACAGATCGATGAACTTTGTGTCTTTTCCACGATCGATCGGTGAATCTCAATCAAGTAAAATCTAAAGTCAGAAATTTATTTAACAACCTAATTGTTAAGGGTCCCTAACACATTTAATGGAACTTGAAAAATACACTGCATATATAAAACTTAACTTTCTTCCCTTTTTTATAATAAAAATAAACATTTTACATAATCATTCTCAGTTGACGTAATTTTTTCAATGGTATTTTGTCATGTCTGCATTAATGTAATTCTTTAAATAGCACGTAAAATAATAGTGGGGTTTAAAGATTTTTTTTCTCCCTCCCAAACATTACAACTCCCCTCCATTTAAAAATGTTGGTAGGGAGACTCCCCTCCTTGGAAAAATTGAATTTCAAGCCCTGCCTATAATATGTTTGTGTGTATTGAGGTTTGTATAGATGTTTGTGTGTGTGCTGTTTTTAATAAAGACAGTTTCATTTTTCACACGAACCTTTAAAAAAATTCACATTCTTTGCGCAATCCTTTAACAAAATTTGCATTTTTTTTCGTGATTCTTTAATGAAATTCGCATTTTTTTCTGTATCTTTTTTTTGTCGAGATTCACAATTTTTTCAGCTATCCTATGACGTAATTTGTGTTTTTTTCAGCGATAATTTGACGAGATTTGTGTTTTTTCTGCGATTTTTTTTTTCACGAAATTTGCGTTATTTTCCATGATTCTTTTATGAAATTTGCGTTTTTCTGTGATCCTTAGACGAAATTTTCTTTTTTCGCAATGCTTTGATAATAATCACATTTTCTCTGCTGCCTTTTGATAAGTTTCATGAATTTTCAGCAATCCTTCGATGAAATTCGCGTTTTTTCAGCAATCTTTGAAGAAATTCGCATTTTTCTCTCGATACTTTAACGAAATGTGCGTTTTCCAGCGATTTTTTGATAAAATACGTTTTATTCCGCAATTTTTAGACGAAATTTGGCAAGAAAGCGCTATCTTTTGGTGAAATTTCCTGTTTTGCGATTCTTTGACAAAATTTGCTCATCTTTTGCATAAATCGCGTTTTTCTGTGGCCTTTTAACAAAATTCACGTTTTACATGATCCTTTGAGGAAATTAGTGTTTTTCCCGTGATCATTTGACAAAATCTAGGATTTTTTCCCCGCGAAGATTGATTATTTGTTTTTAGTCTGCAGGTGCCCTAAAAAGTTTGTGATGCCTGTCGCTGCATTGCACGCATTCTGCCACGGTGTATCAAACAAACAAAATTCATCCTAAAGAATTATTGTTTCATTTCTGGAAATGAACAACCGTCAACTCATTGGCTGAATTATAAAGGGTGAAATGTGTAGGCACTGAGTATCATCTATACTATTAATGTCGGTAAACGTCTGTCTATGTGTGTGTTGTTGTGTCTGGCATCTGTAAGCACAAAACTCTGCATGCAGACGACGGACATAAGTGCTTTTGGTATAAAAAAATTCGGAAGGGGAGTTTTTAAACATTCACAACATTTTGCGGGAGAAGAGGGGTGCGAACGAATTTAAAAAATGAGTCCACATCAATAATTATGGCAGCGGGGGTAGTATGTTTTGCCCACACAGGGTGGAGACTTTTCTTTGCTGACACCACTCATATGATATATCGTTCGAAAGGCCTGCGACTGCCTTTTCATGTTATGCATCTGTGTGGTCCATCCCCCCCCCCCTTCCCCGCCAATTGGGGCGCTTTTCTAAATTTTGCACATACCACTCATGTTATGTATCGTTAAAAAGGTCTGTGACCGCTTAATCATATTATGCATCTCCGGTGTCCATCCCCCACTTTGCCCCCCCCCAAGGGGGTACTTTTGTAAATTTTGCACAAACCCTTCATGTTACGTATTGTTGGAAAGGTTTTTGACTGCTTATTCATGTTATGCATCTCTGGGGTCCATCCCGCCACTTTCCCCCCCCCTTAAGGGGGCACTTTTCTAAATTTTGTTGACACCCCTCATGTCATATATTGTTGGAAAGATCTGTGACCGCTTAATCATATGCATCTCCAATGTCCATCTCCCCAATTTGCACCCCCCCCCCAAGGGGGCAATTTTCTAAATTTTGTTGACACCCCTCATGTCATATATTGTTGGAAAGGTCTGTGACCGCTTAATGATATTATGCATCTCCAATGTCCATCTCCCCACTTTGCCCCCCCCCTCCCCCAAGGGGGTACTTTTCTAAATTTTGCAGACAACCCTCATGTCATATATCGTTGGAAAGGTCTTTGACTGCTTAATCATATGCATATCTCCAATGTTCATCTCCCCACTTTGCCCCTCCCCCAAGGGGGTACTTTTCTAAATTTTGCAAACAACCCTCATGTCATATACTGTTGGAGAGGTCTGTGACCGCTTAATCATATTATGCATCTTTAATGTCCATCTCCCCAATTGTCCCCCCCCAAGGGGTCAATTTTCTAAATTTTGTTGACACCCCTCGTGTCATATATTGTTGGAAAGGTCTGTGACCGCTTAATCATATTATGCATCTCCAATGTCCATCTCCCCACTTTGCCCCCCCCCCCTCCCCCAAGGGGGTACTTTTCTAAATTTTGCAGACAACCCTCATGTCATATATCGTTGGAAAGGTCTGTGACTGCTTAATCATATGCATACCTCCAATGTCCATTTCCCCACTTTGCCCCCCCCCCCCCCCCAAAGAGGTACTTTTCTAAATTTTGCACACAGTTGTCATGTTATATATCGTTGGAAAGGTCTGTGACCACTTAATCATATTATGCATGTTCCGTGTCCATCCCCTACTTTACCCCCCCCCCCCCCAAGGGCGTACTTTTTTAAATTTTGCACACACCCCTCATGTTACATATCGTTTGAAAGGTCTTTGACTGCTTATTCATGTTACGCATCTCCTTGGTCCATCCCGCCATTTCCCCCTCCCCAAGGGGGCACTTACCATTTACTTGCACAACAGCGCTAAATGTGTCAGATGAAAGAAATTCCGCGAGTGCATGTGCCAGTGAAACTTAGCCAATTGCTGTTCTTCAACCTAGCTTTAATTCAAAGTGGGTTTTTTATTTATTTGAATTATTCTGCAAAAGTTTCAAACATTTTAAAGCAGCTACGAATTTTATTTTTATGGTATACTATCAAGTTTTTTGCCGTCAAATTTTGACGGGTTCCATCTAGTATATATATATATATAAATCAACATTTGAACGGAGGGTGGTTTTGGGGTCTGGGGGTCATGATCGGTGAAAATATACCAAAATTTTCCGGAATTGCTTTCCTCCGAACGACTGCAATGGGTAGCTTTATACTTTTTTGTATTGAAAGCTACCTAAAAGAGAGAAAAAGAAACAGAATAGCTAAACTAGTAAATCTGGAGATCAGGAGTCTCAACATCAGCTCTGAAAGTCATTGTTTTTTAATCTCACTTTTCATAATATTTAACATCTTACAATTCACATTTTTTTTTTAATGTTACATACATTATAGGCATATAAAATACTTCGGAGGTTTCAGAAATTAGAAGCGTTAAATTAAACACGATTTATGCAATGATATTCTGAAATTCTTATGAACTTCTTATTCTTGTAATTTTTTAGATAAAAAAAATGCGTATCTTATTTTGATATTCTTTGAAATATCTTTGCTAAGCAACTACTGAAATAAAGAGGAAAGAAAAAGAAATGCATTTTAAAATTTGTAAAAAATAGGAAAATAAAATGTTTTATGTTTCCTGAATAGTTGAAAAATATTTTCCAATAATTTAAACAATTAATTTTTAAATTTTAATAGATGTATCGGCAAATTTTGAAAGCTATTGCATATATTTAAGACCTCCATATCGAAAATTTAGTATATGTAATTTTATGTTTAAATCCATTATTCAAATATGCGATTTTCATTTCAGTTAAAAATGAAATTTGAAAATCGTCTGCATTCCCATAGGAAAGCGTTATGACATAAAAAGGAATGTTCTATATTTTTCGAACGAATGAACCAAATGTAACTAAAAACTGTACAGCTAATTCCGGGTGCCTCACCAACATACCCACCAAAAATCAACTTAATTAGGACGATTTGTATCGCAGTTATCGCAAAACAGACAGACGGAAACCAAAAATTTTTCGCATCTCGACAGTGAGTTTTCACTGATGTTTCGGCAAAAAATCTCTAAAAATACATATTCATTTTTTAAAATGCTTTTAGATAGAATGGAAGTTTTAGTTATACAAATAGCCTAAACTTAACTACAATATATTTCATTAATTCCTAATTTAATAATACATTTTGAAAAAATAAACTCAAAAGTAAACAGAATCAATGCATACGCCATTAAGTCTTTCAGTTCACTTTCTTTTATATCTTTGGCTACGTGAACTTCTTCCATGCTTGCTGAAGCAGTATCCAATTTTTCAACAAGTAATTTCTTGCTTTCATTTATCCTATTTTCTTCTTCCATAGCAGATTGCCTTTGAAAATTAAAAGAAAATCAATTATAAGTTTAAAAAAATCATGAAATATTAAAACACAATCATGAAAGTTTAACAAGAACATATTATAGATGTTTTACAAGCAATAATAAACATTTTGTTAACAATGTACAATATTGTATTTGATGTATTATTGTTAGAAATACATATTACAGCCTGATTTGGAAAAAAAAAAAAAAGTTTATCTAATTTTCACAAACTTTTATTAACATAAATACATGAGCTAATTTAATAAGTAACAATCAAGAAACATTAAAAGGTCAATTTTAATTTTAATTCTGCTTTACTACAATTCTTTGGGTAATTAATGTTAGCTTACTTACCATTTGGTTAAGTTTAAAAAAATTATATAATTTGATTTGAAATTTATTGTAATATAATTTGATTACTTCAAACTTGCATACATTTTAAATTATTTAAGCGAAAACATCAATTGCCAATTACACAGTTATTTTTTTCTCTTTTGTAATATACCTTGTGGTAACACAAAATCTGATTTCTTATACCTCGTTGCACTTTCATACTTCTACTGATGTCTGTGTCTATATCTATCAAATGCTTTTTGAGGAATTCTAACAGGGTGTCTATTCCAGATCAGCAACAAATTTACCTGACTTTTCCATACCAATAAAAAAAATTTCCAGGTATCGGGATTTTGTGATATTACACACAAAAAATCTTAAAAGTTGTGAATTTGAGAGTGGAACTTTCACAGCTGATTTTGAGGCACAAATTACTGATTTGTTACATAATTTTTTGCAAAATTTACAAATTGTTGAACATTTTACATGCTAAACATTTTGCAGGTACACACTTTTAGCATCAGGTTCTATCAACAATTTTGTCTAATCAGGATAACATTCTTTATCACATCAGTCACAGTTAAATACAGATTGCTTTGACATATTTTAATACAAATAATAAATATTCAATAAATTAAGCTAACAAATCTTCAGTTCCCAAACAAAGGTAAGTAAGCCGAGTGAAACACCTAATCACATTCCTACAACATTCAGTAGAAAGTTTTAGTGAAGCTGGAACAGAAAATGGGTTGCAAAAGACTGAAAGAGGATAGACAAAGTGATTTGCATGAGAGGTTGAAATACTCTTTACAGTACTTAATGAAGATCAAAGTTTGATTTTAATGGTGCTGTAATTTCAAATCCTTAGTTTTATAAGAAACATTTTCCTATTTTTTTTTTCTTGAAAGTTTCAAAAATTTCTAACTTTTTCAAAATTTTCCGACTTTTTCTTAGAAATGGTAAATTTCACTGACTTTTCCAGTCTATATAAATTTCCCTGATCTTTCCTGGTTATCCAGGTGGCTAGACACCCTGTTCTAATTTTTGAAAAATTTTCTTCACATTCTTTTAATGTTATTTATTTTTTCAGACTTTTCTGCAAATTTCATTTTTAAAAATTTGACATCATCTTGCTAGGAAAAAAGAATCCAGGAAAAGTTGATCTTTCACACCAATTCTGAGGCACAAGTTACTGATTTGTTACATAATTTTTTGCAAAATTTACAAATTGTTGAACATTTTACATGCTAAACATTTTGATGTGTTATATATTAAAACATTTTTTGTGTGTAATATCACAAAATCTCGATACCTGGAATTTATTTTTTATTGGTATGGAAAACCTGGAAAAGTCAGGGAAATTTGTTGCTGATCTGGAGTAATTCTAAACTCATTAAATTTAACACTCATCACTCATCAAAAAACAAGATTTTGTGCTTTGTGCACTAATCAAAATTTTCTCTGCACTAATCAAGAAAGCATCTAAAAAAAGTTTACGGCACTATCTGAAACCACACTAAGGGATACCTGAATTGGTAAATTCAATCTTAAATTGAATATGTTACGTATCAAATTAATGTTAAAATTTAGTTTAAGTCTTTTACTTATTTCACTGATGCACACTGGTTTTTGTTCATCTATCCACTATATATATAAAATGAAAATTTCGTTCTGGCTGCTTATAACTTGAGTTCTGCTGAATGGATTTTGATGGGACTTGCACTGCTAGTTAGATACTTTTTTAGTGAAGGTTTTAGTATATAACATATTGTTCTACATTGTTTAGCTATAGAATTATAGGGGAAAGTACTAGAATCAGGTGAATTTGATAATGAAAGATTTGCCTTTTTAAAAAGTTCTATTAGACAGATTTTGATGAGACTTACATTGCTAGTCAGATAATTTTCAGGGAAAGTTTTAATACATAACATATTGTTCTACACTGCTTAGTTATGGAATTATGGAGGAAAATGCCATAATCAGATGAATATGATTATGAAAGATTAACCTTTTTAAAAAGTTCTACTGGATGGATTTCGATTGAACTTTGCATTGTTCGTTAGATAATTCTTTAGGGAGTGTTTTAATATGTAACACATCATTTCTACGTTGCTTAGTTATAATAATTATAGGGTAAAGTTCTATAATTAGGTGAACCCATTTATGAAAGATTAGCCTCTTTAAAAAGTTCTACTGGACAGATTTTGATGAGGCTTGCATTGTTAGTAGGGATGCACTAAATATTCAGTATCTATCCGGTATTTGGCCATACTACCAACTATTCGGTTAAGCTGAATATCAAATGATCCGGGCTGCTGAATATCAAAATATTCGATTTGACTGAATAGAAATGGAATCATATTTAAATAAAAGAAATTTGAAAAGTATCACTTAAGAACATTAACTATTAATGACAATCTTCATAGGAATTAATGATGTACAAATGCAAGTTTCTGAACACAATATTTTTCTTATTTTTTCACAAAGAGTGTTTCTAAACAAAAATGGAAAAGAACTTTCAGGGGTGATAATAGACATCAAGACAGACAATTTTTGTCCAGGAAACTAGGATCACAATCCACTTACTCAGTCAAAAATACAGTGTATCTCATTCCAGGTCAAACTTTGGTTTTTGTTTGTTACTTTAACATTAATAAAGATATTGTAACTATATTTTCTTTCAACAGAGTTACTTTGATTTCTGTGAAATATGATAACATGATGAAAAGTGCTGGAAATTGCTACCATTCATATCTAAACAAGACTGAGCTATACATTCCTTTATTCAGAATGCAGCTGACAGTACTTATACTGTGTCACTGGCCAAAATGCAGTCATTTGCAATGATATCATTACATTTTATACAAGCAAAATTAACATGATGCAAATCTCACTAAAATATCTTCATTATTGTTAAAGTTGTGAATTAAAATTCAGTTTCAGGTAGTAGTGACACACCCTGTATTTTTCATTGAACGTATTGTATTTTTGATGGAATAAGTGGATTAAGATGTTTTTTATTAAAAAAATATTTGTCTTGACCACATTATCTCTCCTGAAAGTTTGTTACAAGATTTTCGAAACAACCTGTATGTTTCCAATCTATGAAATTGATCGCCCACTCTAGATACTGTGTCTTGACCACATTATCTCTCCTGAAAGTTTGTTACAAGATTTTCGAAACAACCTGTATGTTTCCAATCTATGAAATTGATCGCCCACTCTAGATACTGCTCTTTGGTACATTTAAAAATTTCCTTGCTAAATCAAAAGGAATAGGAATGATATTCTTGCTGAGTTGTTGCCATCTTATATTATTCATTTAATTTTTTTAATTTTAGTCCCTTCCTGACAAACAGTTTACGATCAGAATTTTTTTTTCTTTCTTCTAATTCCTTCAAAATTTCTTTGATTTTAACATATTTGTTGAAGAATATAAGAAAATTGTATTAATTTGTTTTAATTCATAGAAGAAACCATGAAATTTAAATTTTATTAATTACTAAAGTGCTAAAACCATCCTCTTCTTAAATAATAACTCAAAGTATAGATTTTTTTTTTTTAGTGTAAAGTCTACTTGTAAAAAAGATTTTGTTTATCAAAATGGAAGTATCTGTGTTAAATATTATGTAAAATTGTTTTAAAATTTAGCTTTTTAATACCTTTAAACTCTGAAATATAAAAGCATTCTGCCAGCCAAATGTTCGGTATTCAGCTGAATAGTTACTACTCAGCTTACCTATAAATTCGACTAAAATCACTATTCGGTACATCCTTAATTGTTAGACAACTTTCAGAGATGGTTTTAGTATACTGCGTATCATTCTATACTAAATCCTACTGTAAATGATCAACCAAAAGAGTTGGGGCCTTAACAGCCCAAATTTAGTCTGACACATTAGAAATTATAATAGTGCAATGGTGTTCCTATCGTTTTCAGTAATATGGAAGGACACTCTAGGTAAAGGTCTGTATTGCTGTAAAACACAAGGTCAAATTCACCAACATATTTTGCTGGATTCGAGGTTTGTTTAGAGAAACCGACTAGCGTAACCTGCTAGTCTCTAGATATAATATTGTACATTTGTATGAGAAATGCTGTTTTGAATGGTGGTCTAAACAAAAATAATACTAGATAACATTATGTGACAGTTATTCAGGAATCAAATCAGTCAGCATGATCAGCTGTAGTGTGACATAATAATGTGAACAGCCAATGGCATTTCAGATGCAAGTTTTGGTGTCTAAAGTGGCAACATCTGTATGTAAATGAACTGTTTGTTCTATGGTATAATGTGTTAAGATATGCTGGTGTTTTTGCCTTTTCTTGCTACATCATATAATTTAATACTGCTGTTTTTAATTCTTTCCTCCTTTGGTAATGTTTACATTTAAATTTTTCAGCAAAGTTATGCTGTGAATGATGTAACTTCGTAACCTTATTTTTCACGATCAAGGGTATTAAAATATGGCTTGTTTTTCTTTTAGACTCTGCCTAATCATAAAAATGATAACTGAAGAAATACAGTAAAATAAGGACATAGGTAGAAAATAACAGAAAAAAAATATATTTACAAGAAAGCACTTACAATTCAGCTTGGATAGCTGAGTTTTTCATTAATGTAACTTTATTTGCTAAATGCATGTACTCCATTGCCTTGTTTCTAGGCTTTTCAGCATCTGCTCGTTCCTTTTCAATTACTTTGAGTTGGTTCAACTACAAAATGTACAGAGATACAAAGCATAAAATTTTAAATTATCATACATATAAATTGAATACTTTTAAATAAAATAAATAAACATTATATTAATAATTATTAATAAAGAAACTTAGGATATGTCACCTAAAGCATTTTACATTTAACAAGAGATACAAAGCATAAAATTTTAAATTATCATACATATAAATTGAATACTTTTAAATAAAATAAATAAACAATATATTAATAATTATTAATAAAGAAACTTAGGATATGTCACCTAAAGCTCAATGCTTAAACTTTAATTTTCATTTATAGATTCTAAGACTACCAAATGACAACACCCTTAAATTGTGGTCTAATATTTTTTTCCATGTTAATAAGTAACGATTTTCTATTAATAAAATTAAAACATTTTACAAAAGAGTTGTTAAAATATTTAATAACAAGTGTGGATTAATATTAAGCTATTATTAATAATAACCGAGCTTTATGTCCGGTCTTTATTATTAATAACAATAACCGGTTATTAATAATAACTGGTCATTATTAATAATAACCGGTATTATTAATATGTAATAATAAACACAGGATTCTATTACAGACAGGCAGGGTTGGCAAGTTTCTTCCAAAGTGGGGCAAAAAAAAAAAAAAAAAAAAAAAAAAAACAGAAGAAATAGGTAAATAGGTTTTTTTTAAATAATTTACTACATATATTGTAACATATTTTTAAGATGCAGGTAAATGTATTTTCTTATAGATAACCTTATGTAAATTTAATTAGGCTTTTAAAATTTTAATTACAAATGTTAAATTTATAATTACATCAGTCTTTCACAAATGACATTACACCTCACTAAACCAACACTTTTTACTGTGCAACTAGAGAAATTTTAATTAAAATAAAAAAATCCAATAAAAAAACAGTATTAAAGTTTTGAATTAATTTTATTTACCTTATATTGCAGAATGCTTAATGTAAGTGGAGGGTATAGAGTGGTATTACAATATGCCATATACCTTCTGGAATTTTTAAAGAAACTTCATATATCTTCTGAGTCTCAAATAAAACTATAGTGTATACTCTCTAGCACAGTGTTTCTTAAACTGTGGTCCGCGGACCCCTGGGGGTCCGTGAGCTTACAGCCGGGGGTCCTCAAGCACAATGTTGATTTTAGATTTTCTTTTCTTCGGGAGAAATTTTTGTAGCTCCAAAGGAGGGGGATTTGCAAGTCTAGATCATTAGTAAGCATAAAACTCCAAATGCTTTGGGGGAGACTTTTCAATGCTCTGAAGGTAGAATATTCTTATATCTATAATTTCTTATGCGTGAAAATATTAAGAACCGATTGATTCTACATGTGAATAATCAGCCTTTATTACGTATTGGAACTAGATGAGCGTTTAGATATCTCTAATACTGTAAATTTGTGAGTTTTCTTTCATTAGGAATTTGGTGGCAAGATATGCGACGATTTTTTGCTTTGCAAATCCCTTCCAACTTACAAAACAAATGCAGCGCTATTCACATGTTTAAACAGTTTCATACAAGAAAATTATGAAGAACAACTGTAGAACTCGATGGCATGTTGAACTGTATTTTAACTGTCTTAAAATGTAAATTATAATTATCTTTCTTGTTATAATTTTTCCTCTATATATATTGCTATTATTATTTTTCTTGTATTAATGTAGCTAATTTTTCTAACACCGTAGACTAAATATAGAGTATGTGTAATGAAAAACAAATAAGGTGTATACGCTAAAATAATTTCTTATCTTATATTAAGAAAAATATTGTTGGGGTCCCCCGAAATGCGTATCACATCAAAAGGGGGTCTGTGAGATCACAAAGTTTAAGAAACGCTGCTCTAGCATATACCCTCTGGTTTGTTTAGGACTACACCCACATCACTAAGTGGTGCTTACTTTTGACTACAATAAAACCAATGTTTTTTAATAGTAATCTTTGACATGCACCCATTCCAATGTTAACACTGTTCGCTATAGGAATTTAATTATACCGGCATCCCCCGACTTACGTAATTAATGCGTTCCGCAGACTTTTACGTAACTCGAATTTTACGTAACTCGAATTTTACGTAAGTTGAATGTGTAATTTGCTTAAGTAAAATTTTGTAAGAAACTGCAATATTTATTATATATATATATATATATATATATATATATATATATATATATAGATTATTTACACAGTATTACTTTTTAAATATAGCATCATGCAGCAGTATTTATACGGATACAAATTATACAAGTATGAAAAAATACAGTAGAGTCTCGATAATTCACGAGTCTCGATTGTTCGAGTTTCCCATAAATCCGAGTTAGTGAAAAAAATCCGTTTAGCTTCCAAATAATGACTCATCATATACACAACACGTGAAAGAATTATTTCACACTATAAAATTCAAATATCTATTTTTTATTGTTGTTCGACGTGTCATATGTCAAATGCGCACCCTGAAACCACCTACAGAAATCCACCCTCTTAAAGAAAACGGATGTATTCTTCCTATACGTGTGGGCGATCACGCCGGGTGAAATTGGAGAGAATCAGAGAATAGTTGTTCAACGAGCTCCTGTTCCACTCACTCATTTTGTCTACTATGAATGTATCAGAAGTAAACTAGAAGGGACAAGCTTTATAATTGAAATTAATCTGGCCTTAGTTTCAAAATGCTACCATCTAAAACAATTGCGTCAAACTATGAGAAAAGTACTCCAGATCACATAAAAGCAAAGAGAGGTTAACACTTCTTGCTGCATCAAAGATTAAACACACAAGATTAAACTTGTTGTTATCAGAAAAGCTACAAAGCCAAGAGCATTTAAGCATGTCTCAATATCTTCACTGACGGTTACGTATATGAACCAAAAAGTGCTTGGATGACTCAAGAAATATTTAAAAACTTTTTTTTACGATTTTGTGCCAGAAGTTATAGAGGAATGGACAAATAGTCACGAACAACTAGAATTTATGGATTCTGCCAGAATCCGACAGATTCACACTGCTAATGAGGCACAGCCAGGGGCTGCCTGCTGTGCTAGAGTACACCATGCGATACTTGGAGCAATAGCCTGAGTCGACTGCAGCCAACAATATGCTGCTTCGACGATGGCGTGATATTGCTGCACGGAAACGGGGCAATGCGTGTCCAAACAAAAAAAACAAAAACAATTGACAATTATTATAACATATAATTAACTGTTGCTATCGGCAGTAATGTAATAATTTGTAAGTACATTTTTACTTTTAAATATACATTAAAATTTAAAAATCGCTTTATCTTCATTTATTTATTAATTACATTTTGTGATTTCGATAATTCGAGTTTTCGATAGTTCGAGCTAAGCCCTGTCCCGTCCACCTTGAATTTTCGAGACTCTACTGTATAAAGGTAAACTGAAAAAACACTTTTCAAATAAAAAATATCTTGTGGAATTTGGGATTTATAAATTTAACATTGATGAAGTGATTTATAACAATTTTGAGATTACTTCAAACGACTATAAAAATAAGAAATAATTAAAGAGGACTGACTAACATCTTCTCCACAAATTTTCGATGACAAGACAAATGAATAGCACTCACAAAATGAAATAATTCTTGATAAGCACAAATTGTATTTATTAAGAATTAGATGACAACAATGAATAACGAACAATAAAGATTCGTTGTTATGATAATACTGTACATTCCCAACAAAAATATAACTCTCTCTAATACATAAAACTATATTGATTTAGTTATACTTTTTATCTACTTATTTTATTTATAAAATAATTCTCGAAAGTATGCAAACGCGTATCAAATGCGCTAGTGAGTTCATAAATGTAATTTTCAAAAAATTTTCACGTAACTGCGAATTTACGTAAGTCGGGGGATGCCTGTACTTCCATACTTTCCAAAAATTAGCCATCAAATATTCAAAATCTTGGTAAAATTCGATTTTAAGGTATCTTATACTACATTTAACAAAATCTCAAATATTCAATAGACAGATTTTCACATTGGGGAATTTACAAGGTATCTTGCGAGTGTGATAAAATGTATATAGGTCAAATCAAGCAACCTTTTAAAGTTTGCTCGGGGAGAAACAATAAAACAGATGTTAAAAACGGTGACATTAGCTTCTAAAGTCTGGCTCCCATTTTTTAAATTCGCTCTCTTTCCCTCTTTTTGCTTTTTAACAGGTAGTTAGAAGGTTGGTATTGGGTTTAGATCGATCTGAAATGGCGATTTGTTAGAAAAAGTAAATACTTGTATCGATGTATTGATACAATCGCAGTGACTATTTGAACCAAAATCAAAATGAGTGATTCAACTCGAATCGATACTGAATTGATGTTGCCTAGTTCGACTGCACTGCTGATGTGGGTGCTAAAAGGATCGATACTTATTGGGAGGATCTCTAGTCAATGTGCATTTATTCTTTATTCAATATCACGAGTTCTATGGGTCAGATCCTCACACAACTTGGACCATAGGTCTTGGTTTGTTTCCCACCAATATCACCAACATTTCATGAACCAAAATGAATGAGTTCTAGGGTTGCTGTAATTTTCTGCTGCATAGTGTACTTTACATCTTTATTCGATATCTGAGGTGCTATGGGCAGTGTTGAATTCAGGGGGTGGCCTGGGGGGACATTCCCCCCTGGAACATTGAAATGTCCCCCCCACTCGAAAGATTTGAGATTTTATGCTTTTAATGGTTAAAAAATTAAATCCCCCCCTCGAGCCATAGAAATCCCTCTTGGAGAAAAGTTTCTGAATTCAACACTGGCTATGGGTCCGATCCTCACACAACTTGAACCATTCGTCTTAGTTTGTTTAGCGCCAACATAACAAAAATTTAAGTTCTTGTTCTCTATCCAGGGGCGCAGCAATTTTCTGTATAGCATGCTGCATAGTATACATTTCTTCTTTATTCGATATTGCAGGATCTATGGGTCCAATCGTCACACAATTTGGAGAATTCATCTTGGTTTGTCCACCCCTTCCTCTACCATTTTAGTTCTAGTTCTTTTTGCCAAGGAGTACTGCAATTTCTTGTATTAGCTTTTATATTGTCTTCAGCCTCCATTTTTGAAGAGCCTTCGGTGAATAAAGCTTCCCTTAAGCTTTATGGCTTCCGTCGGCTCTTCTTGAAACCTTAAACAAGATCTACAATATTTCAAGAGTTGACATGAAACAGTTAATGCAAAATTAGTCATATTACAGTGAAAGTAATCTAACAGAAAAACTAATCTTCATTTTTTTTTACGGCAATTCTTCATAAAATTGGATCTGATGTTACGGTTGATGTCTGGATGGATCTGATGTCTATACGGTTAAGAATAACAATTTATTGACTAGAGATATCGATAAGAAAAAAATTATAGTATTGATATAATTGAGTTGGCCATAGTATCGATTAAATTGATAAAAAATTATCGACATGGCTTACCACGAAATTAATGTATCTTAATTTTGAGCATTGTTTTAGCTTTTTATTAGTTTCTTCCACTGTCCTAGAAAACACTATTTTCTTCCGAAATAAACTCAACACTGTGGACAAGTTATGTTTTCGTAGATTTTACTATAATATATTTTTGAAGAGCTGATCAATCATTCTGCGATTCACCAAAACATCACCCACAATCCACTGGTATGTCGCGATTCACAGTTTGGGAGCTGCTGCTCTAGTGCAGTGATAATAAACCTTTCTGTGAGTGCATAAGAATGCAAATATTATTTATTGAAATTGTAATGTGCCAGGTGTTGAATATATTAAAACTAATTGTCACTTGTATGGGAGCTAAGGGGCTATGGCTTTCTCTTTCTTTCTCATTCAATATCCTCCTTTTTTTTTTTATCATATAAATTTTTTCATGAGGGAGCGGGGGTATTAATTATTATTTTTTTAAACCTTGGTTTTCATTGGCTTTTGATTACACTAAGCATTTTGGTTTATTAGCAAAGAACAGATTCTGCCAAAATATGTTTTCCACTTGTTAAGTAAACTACTTTCTGCTTAACATTCATTTTAACATTTATGTTGTAGGTAGAAAAAGACTGAATAATGTGAGCCTCCTCAATCTCAATGTATCAGTTAACTCAGTTGCCAAAAATGACTTTTTCATGATTTACTGACTAAATTCATGACTTTCTGTTGAAATAATGAAATGTGTGATTATTTTGTGACCTTCACAATCTTCACATGAAAACAAAGAAAATGTTAAACATACAAAGAAGCAGAAAATAGGTACACTTTGACACAAAATTGTATTTCTAGAACAAAGTTGTAAAATCAAATTGAAAACAAAACACTTGGCAGCTATGTATGTACATACATGTACATTAAGCAAAAAGCAACTTTAATACTTCATACATACTTTCTTTAGTTACAAACTCAAGTGTCTGCTCTATATGAATTAGTCTAGAGAAGTATATAATGGAAAATACAACGAGGACACCACCACAACACTCAAGAATCTGTCTTACCTAGTAATCTATATATTTAAAACGCTAAGCGATTTATTTCGACAATCCGTCAGAACAAACTACTGCATCAAATTACACCATTCTTTTTTTAAATGAAAGATATTTGGACACAGATTTGTTATCGTGCATTCGTTTGTTCGAAAATTTAATTAATTAGCTGTAATTTTCAATTAAACATTTACTTCTGCTTATGACGTCATAAGTCGGCAACTCCCACTTTTGAGGGCATAGAGTTTATTCCCTGAACTCTGTGGTTCACCAATCTTTTGATATTAGCTAATATCAACTAGGTAATATTTTAACATCTATATATTTAAAACGCTAAGCGATTTCTTTCGACAATCCGTGAGAACAAACTACTACATCAAATTACACCATTCTTTTTTTAAATGAAAGATATTTGGACACAGATTTGTTATCGCACATTCTTTTGTTCGAAAGTTTTATTAATTAGTCGTAATTTTAAATCAAACTTTTACTTCTGCATATGACGTCATAAAGTCGGCAATCGGATTTGTGAGGCACAGAGTAACGAGAAACTCTATGGTTTGGAAGATAACAGAGAAATAATAAATATTAAAGGCATGTGGCTTTTAGGCCATTTTTTTATTTTCAAGTATAATTTCGGTAAAACTATTTATCGCGTGCACTTTATATTTATAAGCGAATAAAAATTCATATTTATTGTGACGTCATGGGAATATTGTCCATTGGATTTATTTTATCCAAGACATTATCATAGGAGGTCTTGATTTTATCATTATGCATTATAACTTTGTTGGTGCCATTTTTTCATTACAATTAAATACAAAATATATTTTTATTTGTATACATGGTGTTTAAGCATAAAAGTAACGTATATAAAGTACGTGTACAAAGTTTGCGCTGGTGAAAATGACGTTATGCTTAGCTTGAAATGCGTTTTAACATTGATAAAACTAAAGAGAAAAATTTACATGATTGTGTCAACATGGCGTAATTTTAACTGATTTTTCCATTCTTAATTATAAAGATTAGAATTGGAGCCTTTATTGATTGCTTCATCTTGATTGCATACCTTGATTACATATTACCAATTACTTTTTTTAAAATTATAGGCTAGACAATTTCATTTTTTAATAAAAATATTCATAAAAGTAAAGGATTTCAGGAAAATTAAAATTATTAAAAATAGTGTTGTAGATGTATGTTTTATTTACTATGTTCTTTTATTTACTGAATATGAGATGAACGTAGGAATATACTATTTGTATGATACTTCATAGGGCCATGAAATTTTCTTTCTTACTGTGGAAAATATGGCGGAAATGTCAAACTGATTTGCATTACACAGTTGTTTACGGATTGTTTGTTTGGAGTTTGCATCGGAAATAGTACTGTATTTCACTGGGGAAAAAACTTTTAAAATAAAATATTTGAAAGAATGTTTCAAACGCACCGCTTCTTAAATAATAAAGAAGCTTATTTTACTGATATTTTTATTGTATTTTTTTTCCGTCAAGTTTTGACGGGTTCCATCTAGTTTTAATGAAGCTTGTTAACCACATGAATGTTTTCTGAAGCAAGTTTATTTGTGAAAATACATGTGTGTTTATTAACAAAAAAAAAAATTAGATACTCTAAAAAACACATTGTTGGTAATCACCATCGTATGCTTGTTTCTTTTATGTCTTTTTCGATTGATTATCCCCTTCAGAAATGTATAACACATACTTTACCGTATTTTCATATAAATACGGATACTTAGACACATTTAATTTTTCTATATATACATTTAAAAATAAATTAATTAAATTTTCAGAACATGATATTATTTTTAAAGGTCACAAGCAATAAAAATTATAATGCTTACTAAAAAAAATAAGCTAAGTAAAAAAAAACCTCAATGAATTTTATATAATTATTTCACTAATACTAATAAATGTATTTTAATATACATTTTACATCAGCATCATTTTAAATCTAAATAGATGAAAATATTTACCTTTTCTAATCGAATTTCGTTCATTGCTTCAACCTTAGCATTAAAATGGTGAATTGGTTGGATAAAACGGTTGCTCCCAATAATATCTTCAATATATTCCAACATACCAGTATCTTGTTCAGTAGGAGCTTTCGGTTTCATCATTGATATTAATTCAATTTCACCCTAGAACATAAGAAACAAAATATGATTTTTATTGTTAATTTACTGTATGAAAACAATACTTATAAATAATTTTTAAAAAAAGGTACAAAATGGTAAAAACAATATAAAGTATCACAACAGAGAAAGAAAGAAATGATTCTATGATTTCAACTCTTTTATTCACTATTTCAATATGTTTAAGTAATAATTTGTTTTATGAAAATAAAAGGGCCTTTTAAATAAATGTTAAAAAACAGTAAATTTTATATCAAAAGTTCATTTTGAATATTTCACTGCCAAACTGATCTGGACCATGGGTTAGGTCGGGTTCAGGTAAAATCAGTTTACTCAATCTAATGCAAGACTCTTAATTTGTAGTGCCACAATGAAACAAATGGCAATCTAATTCCATTTAATATAATAAATACATTAATTTACATTTACGTCCAGATATTATGCAGGAATTCACTTATTCAGAAATACAAACAATTTAAGCATCAAAATGATAGTCACTCTGAGGGAAAAAAAAATCTGTTAAACCAGTGTCAAAGTTCTTATTATTATTGTTTTAAAGCCTATCAATCCAGGATGAATAATTTCTTAAATCTGCACAATTTTTTACCATTGCTACTTCCTCATCAAGGTTACCTTTGACTCAACAACTTATGTGCATACTGTTCCTCTATGCCTCTGTAAAAAACAATGATCATTCCCAAAACTACTTCCCATTTTTAAGTTTTATATGTTCCTAAAGTAAGCTGACCTTTGATACGACAGATCTCCCTATGGTATGAGCAAAACAATCTTCAACCAAGGTTTTGAATAAGTCCAAGAATTAAACTTCTTGACCCCCCCCCCCCTCCCATAATATAACTCTCAATACTTTTGCACTGATCCAGAGAATGGTTAAAATCATCCTAAAAAAAAGCAGAACTCTTTCATCCCTGGATACACATACCAAAAAACAAAGGCCAGACTATCTGCTTAAGGGGACTCTTCACTCAAATGAAAACAATCGCTCGCTAATGTTAAACCTATGGACAAGTTCTTTTCGAATTTCTCGTTTAAATTTTAATATTTTAAAAAGATATTCTTTTGCATAGGATAGCTGAGTTTGATCTCTAATATGGCTAGTTTTTACTTTTTCGATTGCAGATTTTTTTTCAAATAAAAGTACTTTTATTTTCAGAACCTATTTCTAAAGTGAAAGTACCTTTATTAAAAAAATCTGCAACCAAATTTGAAAAAGTAAAAAATAGCCATATTAGAGATAGACCTCAGCTATCCTATACAAAAAGCGTTTAAAAATATTCAAATTTAAACGAGAAATTCAAAAAGAACCTGCACGTTTAGCATTAGCGAGCAGGTGTTTTCACGTGAGTGAAGAGTTCCTTTAAAAGGGTCTATCAAATCTTTTCCTATTCATTATTTGCTTTTCTACATTATATGTCAAAATTTCTAGCACTTTACACCTCCATATATAGTCGTTCCCATTCAATAAGGTTTCATACAATACAAATAACATGTGAGCTTATATTATTTAATCAGAATCTTTATAGCACTTTGATGATAAAAAGTGTGAATTTAAACATAAGTTACAGTACTTTTTACAAGCTAAACAACAACAAAAATCTCATGAAAATTTTTGTCTTATGATAAAATTTAGTTAAAAAATAAATTACCTGTAAAATCATAAATCTATTGTAGTCCAAATCAATGCCATATCCCCGTAATGTTGCTGCAACATCTTTATACTGGGAGCGCCTGCCATTGATTTCATAGGCAGACGTATTATCAACATAGCCCGTTCTCTTAACAGAAAATTGAGAATTTGGAATAACTGTAAAATTCTTTCCCTAAACAATGAGATTTAAAACTATGAGCTGGTATTATAAAAATTATACATCAAATAATATATAAATAAAGAACACTTACTTCATCTTTTATCATTGAAAAATTCACTTTCACAGAACAACTCTGAAGATTTGGATATTTATGACTCTTGTGAATTAAAACACTGATTTTCTTCGATCGAATTTTTTGAGCTCTATAACCAAATACAAAAAGTAAAGCATCTATAACATTGGATTTGCCACTGCCATTGGGTCCAACAATACAGGAAAAGTTCTAAAAATATATATATATATATATAAAGATAATATAGTTCACATTTTATAAAAATAATTTTAACATTTTACATAAATTGCACCTTTATTTATCGAATATCATGTCTTCTCCTAAAAATTCATAATATTGAAATTTCGTTAAAAAGAAAGTCAATGCAATATCTTTTTGAAAAAAAAAAAAAAAAAAAAAATATATATATATATATATATTTATATATATAGATCCCATTTTAACGCGTACCTTTTAAAGAGATATTTTTTATGGTTTCTATATTTTTTACATATTACCCTTTCATTCGTAAAATGTTTCACAGTTTTGAAGTTCTTAAAACATATTCTCATGCACATCTGCTAAAAATTGCAACTCACATCATACATTTTCCCTAAAACTTTCATCACTTCCCTTTCAGATGGATTTTTTTATGAGCTATTTCTTCATCTTCTTTCATCACTTAATGTTTCTTCCAAAGACCGCCTACTTCACCACAGGAATCTATATTTGTTTGCAACTAATCATGGCCAGCCCTTTTCACGTTACTTAATCAAATTTAAACAAAACCATATCTCCACTTTGTGTATGTGGGCATATATCAGCTTCTTCACATTATTTATTAAATTGCCTTCTAACCTGTACATTCCATTATAAAGAAACCATGAGATTAGAGAGTATTGTAATGATCGGCGCAGGAGATAGAGCAAACAGAAATTCTTAAAATGCCTAAAAATAAGCCAGAAAAATAGAATAAATGTTTACTCTAAATCCTACTCCAATTCGTCAGTACAGGTCGCGCGTATAGTGGAAGCACCAAACTGCGATGTTGAGCTTAGCACTGAAAAATATCTTATAAATTTTTTTAGAAGTTATAGTTTATTTGAATAATGATAAATTAGAATATTTACTTCAATGTAAAATATGATTAACGTTCACTAATTAAAAGATACTTAAATTCATATTATTCTTAACTTTACGATGAGGTGAAAATTATCAATATAATATAAATATCTGAAAAATAAAAAGTAAATGAACTCACCCAGAATTAGAAAAAGATGACATAAATCATTGTTAACGGTTGAACATTTCTTTATTCACATAGCACATATCACACCATATTTATATCATAGAAGCTTCAAATTTATAAAATAGTTATATATATGTGTGGTGACAAAATAACTTACTTATTGCCTATTTTCAGTTCGTATTTAATTATTTACACAGGTGTTAAGGAATTAAAAATGTAAATTACGTTTACTGTAGATGACACCCACTTGAGAATATTTCATTGAAATAGTTATATATATATGTGTGGTGACAAAATAACTTACTTATTGCCTATTTTCAGTTCGTATTTAATTATTTACACAGGTGTTAAGGAATTAAAAATGTAAATTATGTTTACTGTAGCTGACACCCACTTGAGAATATTTCATTGATTATTATGGATGAAGAAATCTTAAAATTAGAGTTCTATTGATTATAGCGAAAAGTTTATTGTAAAATGACGATCGAGAGCTTTAACTTAGAGTTACTTAAACTTACTTAACTTACGTTTACTGTAGATGACACCCACTTGAGAATATTTCATTGATTATTATGGATGAAGAAATCTTAAAATTAGAGTTCTATTGATTATAGCGAAAAGTTTATTGTAAAATGACGATCGAGAGCTTTAACTAAGAGTTCTAATTAGTTCCGTAATATGAGACAGTAGAAAGTCCGATTGAAGATTCCTTTTCGAATTGAGATTATTTCTGCCATAGTAAGATGATAAAAAGTTCGAATACAAGATAGCGGTTGTAAGGTGGAATTAATATTGAAATTTACTGGAAATTCTCTCAGCCAAAGCCTCCTACATACAGCAAAGTCAGCAAAGCATCCCGATTAAAGTACAGAATATCTATTCGTAAATCATTGGTAGATCTCTCCGCCAAAGCCTCGTTGATTTATCAGTCAGCTAAGCATCCATTATAGCGTGGAAATCAAATAAAAAACTGACTGGAAGATCTCATCGCCTAAATTCCATTGAATCTTGTAAAAATTGGAATATAAATTTGAAGAATTGAAAAGTCGATATTGAGCTGTGTTAGTTCGCCATTATTTATCTCAGTCGCCGAGTTACGATGACAAAAAGAATCCTCACTCCAGATATCTCCAAAAACATCCTCTCCTCATAGCGTAGCGTTGATGTAGAAGCTATTCAAACCGTCAAAATTAAGGAAACCAACTTAGCTTAAAAATAGTCCAATTGTATCTGGCCTTATGGCCTGACACGGCTTTGATATTCTGCAGACTACATCCAGCGAAGAAAAGCAACAGACTAAATTTTTTGAATCCAAACTCAACTATCTAACCGACGCTCTAAGCCAAACAATCCAATCAGAAAAAGCGAAAATTCATCTTCTTCATTTTTAAACTGCTTAACTCTCAACCGTCGCCTAGAAGTATTCCAGCGACAACTCAACTCTACACAACTCTCAACCGTCGCCTAGAAGTCTTCCAGCAACAACTCAACTCTACACATCTCTCAACCGTCGCCTAGAAGAAGTCTTCCAGCGACAACTCAACTCTACACGCAAACGATCCTGGTGAACTGAAAACACCTCCGCCCTACCAACAAGCGGCCGAAATTAAGTACGTTCACCTTCGAAAGTTCTAGAGAGAATTTCAAATCCCTTTTTTCCCACTGAAAAATGCATCCCCTAACCTTGAATACCTAGTTGAACGACCCCTAAACCAACATGGGTGACGATTGCCCACTAAGTTGTTGTTTCTACAACGCACTAAGATAGAATTCAAAATGGCCAGGCGTCATTCCGAAAATGATCGATGTAAACATTGAGATTTAAAAAAATGTTTAAAAATTTATATCTGCCAAGATTTAAGTTACATTTTGCTAGAATTTTGACAGACTGCATAAAAAATTTTGTTTAATCTTTTGAATAAGGTTTAAAACAAAAAATATTAATATTTAAAAAGTGGAAAATATATTTATTCACTTAGAAGAAAATACACGATCTTCACAGAATCGATGTCAACAAACGGAAATTTTTTATTCTTTTATCCAGAGACTTAAATGCATGATTATAATTTAATTTAAAAATGATTATTGATTTTAAAAAGTGATTTGATTATAGAATTTAATTTTAATTAATAATAAAATATCTTAGAAGAAAAGTTAAAAAGATTAATTTTAAAAAGATAGAAAATATTGACTGTTTAAATAATAATTGTTAAATAATTAATTTAGATGTTGATTAATATTATGAAAACTTTTAAATAATAATTAATTATGATTAAATATTTAATTTAAATAAATAAATTATTGAAAACTATTGAATTTAAAAGTAGAAATGGAATGTATCATAACAACTATCACATTGGTTCTCTTATACATTATAAAGAGATCGAATAGATAAAATAATTACTAGTATCAAAATAATGGAAAATAGTCAAAATAATTTTCATAATGTGTCTTCTTTTCCAACAGACATTTTAAATGATGTTTCCATCCTTCCAGAGACTGAACCTTACTTAACCTTACTGGACTAATACCATGTGTTTATACGTTATTTGTATTTTTATGTGTCAAGTGTAAAAATTTATATATTGTAAATTTAAATAAATAAATAAATACCGGTACAGCAAGGAAGCTATAATCTACATATGTAGATTGGCAGCTCTACTCAGTCCGACTGATTCTCACTTAGTGTTTCTTCAGTGTTAGTTCTTATCACACTTTTATAAGTTATTTAAGTTAAACTTACTTAAACTAGTTTAGTAAGAAGAGTAGAAAAATATTTTCTTTAAACAGTATTTACCATAAAAGCATATTTCTTGAAATTTCACTGTGTTGCCAACAGACGATAAATCGCCAAAAAATGAAATTTTCATTATTTGATTACAAATGCTATATTGAGGTTTCACAGATATTTTTTTAACAGATATAAATATATATATCCCCATAAGAAACATATTCTGTAAGTTTTTTAAAAATTTCTGAGTATGCACGTATGGAGACCTTCCTAGTCAGTCCCCACCTTGGCTTGATCTTGTCCCGTTAGTATTACAATACTTTAAATTCAGAGAGGAAAAAAAGCAACAAATTCAAAGAATTCAACAATGAATTTTACCACCTAATTCCATATTGTTATATAAACAAATAATAATAATAAAAATAAAAAGAGCCATATAAAAATCACAATGAAAATTATAAAATAAAACTGATATATTCGAAATATTGTAAGGTTGTATTTATTTATAGTCTTAAGATTTTAATACAGTAACTATTACACACATCCTAATCGATGGTAAAAATTAAATACCTTTAATGTTTAGTAACAACAAAAGAAAAAAAAATAGTAACACTATAAAGCGTATGGGTGGGAGTAAAGACAAAAACTGGTAGCTTCCTGCCAAAATTGGAACTATTGGAATCTTTGTAGTATATTTGATTTGAAAAGAACAAAGCCTCTTCTTCATATGGAAATTTTTATCAATTTTCTGAATGAAAAACTTGAGAAATTGATAATGAAATGTAAAATCAAGCAATTAGATTTTTAAAAATAAAGAAAAAGAGTTGGCAGATCTGAGAAATCTGTTTTCTACAAAAATAGTAGCTGGAAGTGAAAGAAACTATCATTTTTTTTTCTGGTTTTCTTGCAAAATATTTACATCTGAATGACTAGTTTAGTAGTCATAGTCGCCTAATTTAAAAAATAGTCGCTTTTAGTAGCATTTTAGTTGCAAATGGCAGCCCTGAAGTATTGATATTACTTTGTTAAATAAACAAAAGATAAAGAGAGATAGATACCTTATTGAAAGGACCAATAGTATGAGTTCCAGCATATGATTTGAAATCATTTACAATTAATTCCGTGATGATAAGGCGAGCTTTAGTAGCTTCTACAGTAAGAGCAGGCTGGGGTGCAGGAGGTATAGTAATCTCATCAACAGCTAAAAATACAATGTAAATTCGAATTAGATATTACTTTAAAATATTGACATTAAAAACAAAATAAACATCAAAATCAAATTGAATAAATTAAAAATAAAATCATTCAAAAGCCCAAGTTATTATTTTGAGTTTAATGCTTTGGGGAAAAAAACAACTCTAATGTTTTTTTTTTGTTTTTTTTTTTAATAATAATAATAAATAAATAAATAAATTTACAAAAATAAAACATTTAAAAAAAAAAAAACTGGACAGACATTTGATCTGTAGCAACAGTCTCTCCCGAAGACCAGTACTTCTAAAGACTTGCAATACATGGCTACACTGGAATGATTCTGTTGAATTACATAACAGTGAATTAGTCAAAATCTTTAGTTTGTCTTTGAACTTTTAATTGTGTTTACTCTTAAATGTTAGAAGAAATAAGAAAAACATTAGAAAAAAAAATCATATAATATATATTTTTTTAAATTGAGAATTAACCTTAACTTTTCATTATGCTTTCTCTTAAACATTTAAAGAAAAATATAAAACACTTAAAAATCTATCTGACCTTTCTAACTGTGTCTGTGGGTTTGAATAAAAAGGTCTGTATTTAAAAAAAAAAAAAAAAAAAAAAAAAAAAAAAAAAGGTAACATTTTATCATTTAGATTAACAATATAAACTATAATATGGGAAAAAAGATGTTAAAGTAATTTTTTTTTTCTAATCTGTTATGTAAACAAAAACTTTATTTAGAAAAATGCACAGTAGGTTTTTGATAATTTTTTTTGACATGATGCATTTTAAAGTTGCACACATTAAAATATAATACATTTCTCATATTAAGTTTTCATCTCTTTTTTTTTCTCTCTTATTACACATTTTTTATACTTTATATTACAGACTTTTTATTGGCATATAATTTTTTAATAGCCACTTTCTTCATTTAGTAGCTGTGTGGTCATTGACGGCGAATAATTTTACCTTTTATTAGTGGATTAAATAAAGATAAAAAATATCCAAATGATACATTTTGTCATGTTTTTGTGCTATGAGGATCAGCAGTGTGAACTGTGAACTCTGACTCCAGGGTTGCCGGATTTTAGCTAGAACAAAAAAAGCCAGCTTATATATATTTTTTTTTAAGTGATTTATGTCTAGTTCACATTAAATATAAATTTAATTTTAGAGCATTCATAAATGTTTTCTACTAAAACACGTTAATTTCTATTAAATATTATCAAATAAATAAATCTTTATAACTGATAGAAGGCAAACCACGAAGCCAATACGTCTAAGAGAAAAATTTATACAAGAAAAATCTTATGAACTATATCCTTGTTTCTGTAGAATACTTTTGAGTGCCCCTGTAAATGAACAATAAATGCTACACACTTTATTTTCCATATCGGATATGCTATGATAAACCTCAATAACGTATGTAAATTACATGCCAATCTAAGTGTATTTATGTGAGTTAGAGCAGGGACAGACAGACAAACCAAATTCATAAACACTTTTCAACCATGTAGGAAAGTGCTGAACCTTATGCTGACTTCCTTTCCCTTTTAAAGTCTAAGAAAGTCACTTTGGAAAGACACTTTAAACAACTTCATTTACATGACTTTCAGATGTTCATAAAATAATCCCACCTTTCATGTGATGGTTCTTTTGCACAGCAATTCAGAAACAAACTACAAAGATTTGAGCAGACAAAATGTCAGATCATTAAATTTTCCAGATCCCTCCCCCCCAGACTTGTATAATATAGACGTACGCGGAAAATTTTCTGCCAAATTCAAACTTTGCAGAAAAAATTTTAATTAATTTTTTTTTTTTTTTTAAATGTTAAAAAATTTAAAATATTCCCTTTTTATGCAAATAATCCCTTTTTGTGCAAAAATATTTACTGTGTACGCACAATTCAGAATTTAAGGATGCAAAACATTGTTGTGGCATTACAGACGCTTGCGAAGAAGTAAAAATATTAAAGATTGGGTTTTTTTAAATGCATTGACAAAATAATTGATAAGAATTCAGCTCTTCCTATCATGGATTTTTAGCTTTATTATTATTTTTAACCAAAATAATTATTCTTTAATGAATATTAATTAATTTTACATGGTGATTATTTTAAATTACTGTTTTTAATTTATATCATCAAAATAACATAATACGTAATTTTATTAAACATTAAATTAATTTGCAGAAAGTTTTTGACTCAATATTTATGTGAGCAGAAAGTCTTTGGTTTTATACAAGTCTGCTCCCCCCCCCCCCCCCCCCCATCCTTCCCTCTATATGCTTCCAAAATTTTCTTTGCATATTAATTCAGAGAATATCCAGATTTTCTTTTTAAAAAGTGGAATTTCGCCTTTAGCAGGAACTCTTTCATGCCTGTATACATCACTGAGGTGCACTGCAAAATGCTTAAAATATGGCGTGCATAGCATTTATAGTGACACATAAAATAATTCGACTACAGTACTGTTTTGGAGTGATAACTGCTGGAAGTGTGCTCAGTTGTGGTATGAGTTTTTAAATTTAACTAATGTTTTGCATATTACTTGATGTGTATAAATTCTTAGATCACATACAGGACTGCACAAAAGAATGAGAGTACATTTCTGTTTATTGTAGGGGTGCACAACCTTTTTAAGCAAAGGGCCACTTACAAAAATGACTGGGTTGTCGAGGGCCACCATCAGAAAATTTTTGTTTCGAGGAGGTGTGACCGGGGGGTGGGGGGGTCAGATTTAAAAAAACAAATTTCGGAAGGGTAGATTTAGCCCCCTAGGTTCCTTCCTTCCAGTCAACGTATTCAGTTCTGTTGGGAATGATATATCAACAGTTTACGTTTGTATTTATACAAGAGATATAGCTAAGATTATTTTCAAAGAGTGAAAATACTCTGACTTTATTTGAAGGAGTAAATTTAGCTTTAAAGTTTGCCAGTGCTGAAAAAAAAATTCTGCTTTCATGAATGAAGGTGGAGAGGAAGAGAAACATATATTATTCTAAATTGTACTTCTTAACATATTCAGTCATAAAATGTGGATAGCAAAGGGGTGCACAACCTTTATAAGAGGAGGGGCAGTCACAAAAATGACTGGTTTGTCGAGAGCCAACATCCATAGGATGGATAAAATTTTGTTTCGGGCAAGGGGGGTTGGGGTCGGCCTAAAAGTTCATAAAAATGCTAATTTTAAAAAGAGGGTTAGTTCCCTATACTCAACCACCTCCTTAGTCAGCATAACCCAATTCAGTTGGAAAGGATGGAAAAACTTGCATTTTTTTCCATGCGTGATTGACAATATTCATAGTTTTTTCCTAGTGATTGACGAAATTCATGATTATTACACACACGTTCGGTGAAATTTGCGATTTATACGCACCCGATCGGCAAAATTTGCGATTTTTACGCGTCCAATCGGCAAAATTTACAATCTTTTTCGTATCCCATCGACGAAATTTGCGATTTTTCGCACCCAATTGGTGAAATTTGCAATTTTTACGTGCCCGATTGGCGAAATTCGAGATTTTAACGCGCCCTATCGGCAAAATTTGCGATTTTTACGTGCCGATCGGCGAAATTCATGATTTTTACGCACCCGATCGGAGAAATTCATGATTTTTACGCACCCGATCGGTAGAATTCACAATTTTTACGTGCCCGATCGGCGGAATTCACGATTTTTACGCATCTGATCGACAAAATGTGTGATTTTTACGCATCTGATCGGCAAAATTCACGATTTTTACACAGACGATCGGCGAAATTTACAATTTACCCAAACCCGATCTTTAAAATTCGCGATTTATATGCACACGATCGGCAAAATTCGTGATTTATACGCACCCTATCGGCAAAATTCATGATTTTTACGCACCCGATCGGCCTAATCTGCAAAATTTACGATTTTTACGCGCCTAATCGGCAAAATTTGCGATTTTTACGCGTCCGATCGGCAAAATTTGCGATTTTTACGCAGACAATCGGTGGAATTTACAATTTATACGCACCCGATCGGCAAAATTGGCAATTTATATGCACCCGATCAGCAAAATTCGCGATTTTTACGGGCCCGATCGGCAAAATTCGCGATTTATATGCACCCGATCGGCAAAATTCGCTATTTTTACGGGCCCGATCGGCAAAATTCGCGGTTTTTGAGCATACGATCGACGAAATTTACGATTTATACGTACCTGATCGGCAAAATTCGCGCTTTATATGCACCCTATCGGCAGAATTCGCAATTTTTACGGGCCCGATCGACAAAATTCACGATTTTTACGCAGGCGATCGGCAAAATTTGTGATTTTTACGCATACGATCGACGAAATTTACGATTTATACGCACCTAATCGGCAAAATTCGCGATTTATATGCACCCGATCGGTAAAATTCGCGATTTATATGTACTCGATCGGGCAAAATTTGCGATTTTTACGCACCCGATGGGCGAAATTTGGCAAATATCGCAATTTCTACGCACCCGATCGACGAAATTTACGATTTATACGCACCTGATTGGCAAAGATCCCGATTTTTACGGGCCCGATCGGCAAAACTCATGATTTTTACGCAGGCGATCGGCAAAATTCGTGATTTTTACGCATACGATCGACGAAATTTACGATTTATACGCACCTAATCGGCAAAATTCGCGATTTATATGCACTCGATCGGGCAAAATTTGCGATTTTTACGCATCCGATGGGCGAAATTTGGCAAATATCGCGATTTCTACGCACCCGATCGGCAAAATTCGTGATTTTTTCGCGTCTGATCGGCGAAATTGATCCGCGGGCCACCAGTAATCCGATCGCGGGCCAAAAGTGGCCCGCGAGCCACAGGTTGTGCACCCCTAGTTTATTGCCAGCAATTGTAAAAGGGGAATTTTCAACGGTGATATGTGCTTCGTAACTGAACCAAATGTTAGCATACTATGTAGTATGTAGTGTACATATATAAATCCATAGTTCATATAGAGGGCTTTACAAAATAATTCGAATACTTTTCCAACTGTAGATGGTAATTGCTGAAATCAGATTTTCAGATGTTTTATAAGTTTTCCAAATTGTTTACTTGAATATCATCTTTCACCTTATTAAATGATGAAGTTTACAGCATTCTGAATGTGATGGAAAGTGTAACAAATGATTTTTCTTTCTTGTTTTAATTTTAGCCGGCTTTTTTCAACCCTGTAGACTCTTAGTGTAGACATTTGTGGATTGTCATTACTAGAGTGAGATCAGGGCTCGGAAGTAGTGCGCTACAAATAGCGAAACTACAGTAGCCGCTACTTTTTCCAGTAGTTTGTAGTGTAGCGCGCTACATTAAAAAATTGTAGTGTAGCGAGTAGCGCGATACAAAATATCAGTAGTTTGTAGCGAGCATCGACGCTACTTTAGGAGGAAAAAAAAAGTGCTAATCTTCAAATTACGTGATCGTCATAACTCGTATTTAAGTCTCTTGTGCGAAATATCTTCTCTGCAATTTGCGAACGTCAGCGACGAATCTCAGTTGCAGTAGTTACAATGTAAAGTTTCAGCATGCCCATGATCAAATATTTGCTGATAAAACCTCAAAGTACTCACTCATAAAAAAAAATAATTTTCTTGCTGGGAACCCTTTGTCTTCTTACTCATTATTAGATCTTGTGTTTTAATGTGGGGATGCTTCTTTTGAGATTAATGTAATAGAATGACAGACAAAAATAGTATAGAACTGCCCGCTCGGCATATGATGAATATTTTGAAATTATAGAACAACAAGAAATTGGTAATTATTCTGCAACATGTAAACTTTGTACAATTAATAAGATTAATCTTTAAATTAATCTTTGTCTCCAGAATGAATCTAAAGCCCAGTATGTTGAAATTCGGGTTTTCAAAAGGATACAAACAAAAAGAAATAGAAAGGAAAAGAAAAGCTAGGCTTTAATTTATGCAAGTCTGTATGATCGTGTTCAATTTTTAAATTGCTTTCAGGAACTACATTTAAATTGTAAAGAAATAGGACTATTTAGCTCTATTTAAAAAAAATAATATATATTCAAATTTCAAATTTACCAAGAGCTATCCGCCCTTAAGGTTGTTCTCAAATTCAAACTGGCTACTTTATGACCAGTGTTGAATTCAGACACTTTTCTCCGGGAGGGATTTCTGTAGCTCCGGGGGGGAAATTCCACTTTTTGACCTCTGAAAGCATAAAATTTCAAATACTCCGGGGGGGGGGGACATTTCAATGCTCCGGGGGGGACATTCCCCCCCGGGCCACCCCCTGGATTCAACACTGTTTATGACATATTCTTTAATTCACTTTTGTTCTGAAACGTATGAAAATGCAGGTGTCCTTATTCAGAAAATTTGTAACCGAAAGACGTTTTCCACTATTCTTTATTTTATTTAATTTTTTGGTAAGACAGAAAATTTTTCAGAAAACACTGTCAAAGTCGGCGTTTTCAACCGAATTTCCAATGCCGTAGCAGGGGAAACGAAAAAACGTGACACGAATCGCTTATAACCCGATAAGTAATTTATTTATCAAAAAACGAAAAACTCATTTCGATTCCAAATCTCTTCAATAATCAGACCTGCCAATTTTATGCCTTTGTGTTTAAAAATAAGTAAGATAACGTATCAGAAAGTTTCGCGTTGTTGAGTAAGGAATTTGAGAACCACTTTAAGTGTTACTGGGCTATATCACTATCATACATTTGTAAAATTATTACAATTTTGTTTTCAAATTTCCTCTTTCTAACACTTTTCAACATAATTAAAAAGTATCTATGAATTCGCTTTGTCTGTCTCTCCGTGCTCTAACTCTCGTAAATATACTCAGATTGCCACGAAAGTTTTATATGTTATTGAAGTTTACCATTGAATGTTCAGTATTGAAAATGAAGTGTGTAGCATTTATTTCTCGCTTACAGGGACATTCAAAAGAATTCTGTTACAATATAGTCTATAGGGAAAAATCGTTTGCGGTGTATTTAATTAGCGATGATAACTGAAGTAGCGAAGTAGTGACTACTTTAGAAAAGTAGTTTGTAGTCGCTACTTTTTAAAACAAGTAGTTGTAGTTGTAGTTAACTACATTTTTCATAAAGTAGTTGTAGTTCGCTACAAACAAAAAGTAGTTTTTCCGACCCCTGAGTGAGATAATACTGTTTCACATTTTCAATCATGGGAATAATTCCGTATAATTTTTGCCACCAACTGAAATGTATCCCAGCGTAATGAAAGATTGGACAGCCCTGCATTCTAAGACCTGAGAAGTATATTAGATGAATATAGTTCAATTTATATACAAGCTAACAAAGTTTGTATACATATATACAGTAACCCCTCGATATATCGCGCTACTTGGGAGATAAGGAAAAAACGCAATATACTGAGGGCGGCGAGAAGAGTGTTTATAAATGAAAAAAGAAGAGCCTAAATTAAGCTAGTAGGCTTTCGATTTAATACTTGTTCAAACAAGCTACAAGTTCAACACAAAAAAGATGGTAAAACATTAAAAAAAACACAAAACCATACATATATAGTATACATTTTTACTTACATTTTATAGTATTTTCTGAAAATAAAAATCCAGAGTTGTTTGTTTTTTATTTTTTTTTTTATTATTTGTTTGCCATTGGAAATTAAAGAACGAAAATGAACTAACTGCATTCCAGTTATATGTTTAGATTTCGATGTCTCAAAAGTTTTTCGAGAAACTAAATTTATCGGGGGACAGCTAAAAAGGAGCGAAATAGCCGGAGGCGCAATATACCAAGGGGTTACTGTATAAATCGAAATCTTAGTTACTTAGCTTTACTTTATATTAACATTTACTCACTAATACTGCCATCTGCATTCACAGTGAATTCTGTCCTCACATTGGTATTAGAGGGTATTTCCATTTCATCAAGCTCCATCCCTGCAAAAAGATAAAAATAAATAAATAAAAATCATGTACATGAATCACAATTTTTTAAAAAAAATACTGTACTGAAAACTACTATCACTATATCAATAATAACACTGTACAACAATGAAATTACTTCCGAAGTGAAAGTGTGAAATTCTGTATGAAATTAACACACTGAACATGGATATCACAATGAAAACCTTCACTGGCTCTTGTTTTAAAAATACTGATGTATTACAATTTTTTCAAAATTATATATATTTTTTAATTTATATTCGAAAAAAGATATGAATTGTAAACTATACATTTCTTAATAGAAATCGATTTCTAGAAGCTTCAAACATGTGAATCTAACATTACAGTTCATTTCATCATGCAATAGTTTTTTAATTATGCTTAAAAAATTATCTGCATTGCAGTAGTGTAAAAAAAAAAAAAAAAAAATATATATCGGATTAAAAAAAAAAAATTAAAATCAGATTTTTTCTTAAATAAGATTTATAAGAATTGGCTACCAAGAATTCTGGTTTTGAAATAATTAAAACTCTAATTGCATATGTTATTAAAGAACATAATCTATATATTTTTATGCTTTAATTAATAAAATTTAAATTTTTAAATTATAGATATAAAAAATGTGCTTAAGTATTTTCTTTAGTTAATAGTTAACAGCAAATTATAAAAAATCAAACAAATATCACAGCAGCTCTTTAAACACTTACAGTTCATAAAAATATCGTGGTCATATAAATCTAAACTTACACACATATACATAAAAAATATTAAAAAGAACAGGGTGCTGCTGGTGAGAAAAGGGTACTTTTTTTATTCTTAAGGGCACTTTTGATATTTCAAAGTCAAAACACTCTTTTTAAGACAACATCGAGTCAGTTTTTACTATGAAAGCAATTTTTTTAATGCAAAAAAGGAGAAAGGGCTTTTTTTTTTAACTGAGGGCAAGAAGGGTGCTAATTATTTTATGAGGGGCAAGAAGGGTGCTATTTTTTAAACCAAAAACCAGGCAGGGTGCAGCACCCTTCTTAAACTGTCTGGGGGAAACTCTGTGATTTTATTTAAAAAATATGACAGCATTCATGATTTTAAGGCAAAATACAGGGGTCTGTCCAGACTTTTTTCACAGGGTCCTGTTTTCGTGAAATTGTGAACAGCTTTTTATATTTGTGAAAATTAATCCTAATTTTGTGAATTTGAAATGGTCGTTATATTCAGGTTCTTGTTTTTGCATTTTCAAGAAGATATATGGATATAAAATACACATTTTTTCTTTATATATGTAAAAGTGACGGGTAAAATTTACTTTTTAATGATTAATTTGTGAAATGTTTGGTTTAAAGATGGAAAAAAATTGTGAAAAACCTATTTTTAAGAAAAAGAATTTTGTGAAGGGTCCTGTTTTAGGGAAAATAATTTTGTGAAGGGTCCTGTTTAAGGGAAAATAATTTTGTGAAGGATCCTTTTTATAAATGAAAAATTTTGTGAAGAGTCCTTTAAAGGACCCAATTTTTTCCTAAACAGATCTCTGAAATATCTTTTAAAATTGATTATTATTTTAATTACAAGTAACAGAAAACATTTAAATGAATGCCAAGAAAACCAGTGTTCCTGATGATTCATTATAATGCATCGTTTTAAAGCAAAAAATTAAAGGACAGATGCATAAAAAATGTTTGATGGGTTCTTCAGGAGGATGCATAATTTGCAACAATGAAAGATTGTAAAGTAGGCATATTTTGTAATAAAGACATTGTATTATTTCTAAAATAAAAGAAAGACCCACTTTTGTAAAAAAAAAAAAAAAAAAAGATCCAGTATTTCAAAAGCTTAGTGACGACATAACAAATTTTTCAAAGGATGTTGGAAAGCCCTGTTATATGACATTAAATACGTACATATGACTTATGTAGCTATACATGGCATATATGATATAATGCAGGGTTCTCACAGGCTGAAATTAGCAATTTGGCTAATTATTAAAGAAAAACAATAGCTAAATTCAAATAATGCTAGTAATAGATTCGTCATGAAACATTGATTCTAAAATCATGCTAATAAAATTCTTTCTCATAATACAATTTTTAAAATTTTCCCTTTTTCAATCTGTGTCCTAATTTTTTGTAATTGTTTTCAGAATAGTTATTTATCTAAATTGAACTATCGGTTATAGAAACTAATAAAACAAATATATTATAGATGCTTTGCAAAGCCAAGAACAATTTTTTAGCTCTATTTATTTTCAAATAGTTTTATGAAAGAAAATGTAAGTTAACTCTGGATTCTGAATACCATGCTAGTGTATTTAAAAAAAAAAAAAAAAAAAAAAAATTGTGAAGGAGTTTTGAAAAATAACAAAACACAAATAATAAATTACACAGTAAACTTTTAATTGTACAATATTATAATAACATCATGGAAGTATCGCCGAAAGAAAATAAAAACTTCTCACAATTTGACAATTTTCAACAAGGAAGTGTAGTTAGTAAGGGAAACTGTTACAGAGTGGACCACTTTTTCAGTTTAATTTTCTGTTTTCTCTTTAACGGACAGACCGATTTGCCTAGAAATATTTTTGAATATTCCTTAAACCTTATTACATAACTCAGAATTTTCCAAGAACATCGTCTTCAATACATTTTACAAAATAAAAATATTTTTATGCACCGGTATAGCGGACCAATGTGTTCCGGAAGCAGAACATACTGGCCCACCCACTGGGGCACAATGGACTAATATTATGTATTATCTGAAATAATGGTTAATTTCACACAAAGTTTAACATCAGCACAATTTTTAAAATTTGCACAAATTTATTTTTTTGTTCATTTTAATTTACAGAAAACATATCAAATCTATTGAAAACAATAAGAAAAACATTTTTTATGCACGTCCATGAGAACAAAGAAATTAGTTTCTGTGCGCTTCCATAAAAATAAGATACAATGTTAGACAATAATTTAAAAAAAAATTCAAAATGAGATTGAAATTAAATAGAAAAAACAAAGAAATAAAAAAAATTGTTATTATGATCTTTTTCTTACTTATAAGAGCACTCAAACAGTAGTCGGGGTTATTTAATTATTTAAAAAAACATCAATGAAAAATAAAATGTAAACACAAAGAAAAATACAATCAAAAACTACGATTCTTGGCGGTTGCAAACTTGCTGATGATTGGTTGGATGCAAAAGTGTACATGGGGCAAATAAAAATACACCCAAGAGACTTTCATCTTTGCATTCGTAATTTGCTAATTTCACAACTTACGATAGCCGCAGAAACAATTCAAAATACTGTGCTAGCGGCAAACAGAACATAATAGAACAAATCTGGTCATGCATGAAATAACAATATTTAAAAGAAAGTTAAATATTAAACATTTGGGTCAGTACTTGCTGGAAGCACATCTGAAAAATCAGTGACCCATTTAAAGATTAATCGTAATCTCTATTTAGTGACTTCACATAGATTATACTACTCAAAATACGTGAGTTTCATTGGTTTAAGGTTGGAAATTCGATAATGTCATTGGCTGCTGTAACTTTAATAAATGCTTTCCGTAGATAATTGATACGAAATTATCCGTGATTTGTTTATGTTTTTATGAATTGTGCTGTTTGTTTGATGACGGTGGGTGGTAAACATTTGTCTGTACCTAACAGAAGAAACATATCTCTTTTTATACTATGTCTCCTTCAAGTGGATCTGGATCCAATTCAAGCCCTCGAAAATTAAGCCCATTTGTGTTTTGGGCTCAAACTGAAGACAAACTCACCTTAAGGGTGAGTCTTCAAGATGTCTCTGTAAGTAAAAAAAAAAAATTAAATATCAGGTTGTTCCTCTCAGTTTTAGAAGGTTTGCAATATATTATGGTGCGTTAGCCTATATTATTGTACGTATTTCGTGAAATATTGTTGTGTGTAAAAATTTAAAGATTTCGTTACCAAGTTTTTATTGTAAAGAGATCCTCCAAATTAATTTGAGATAAATATCCAGTTTTTATTTTTATGCATAGTTAAATATTTAAGAGCATATTATATTTCACTGTATTTTATTATTTTTGTCTAATGCTCGAATTTAAATAGTAACTGAATTTATCTATATTGTCCGAATGTATCGTAATTTACTACATAATTTTTGAAATAAAAAATTCCGTTTCTGCTTCTATAAATGCTGCGTATTAGGGAGTAGTAGTCCAATGTGCACCGGCCTCCCCTATACTGTCTGTTAGAGTTGTATTGCATTTATTTTATTTTATGCCAGTATGATGGAATTTTCCATTTACAAAAGGATTCCAGTACAGGACAAAACTCATTAGTGGCCAGTAGTAGCAATTTCACAGATGGCCATCTTTTCTTGGTTAATAATATTAAAATGTTAACTTTTGTTAAAATTTCTATTAATATATTCGAGATAGCCCAGATAAAAATGTTAATATATTAACATATTGTGACTGACAAGCATTGAGTCACTGATGTGATGACATACAGGAAATTTTACTATGTCGTAGTAGGCAGTGTCAAAGTAAAAGATCTGTAAAAAATCATAGTGCATTGGTTGTGGAGCCTATTCAGGAGATAGGACATTACAAACTGTCTGTTAGGCAGTATAATAAGGGCATAATATATAAAATCATATGGGATTCATTTTTGGAAAGTTTTCAAATAAGAAAGATCCCAATTGGCAGATAACTTTTTTAATAGCGCCTTTTTTCATTTAGTAGCCTTGTGGCCAGTGCCAAACACTAATTTTGCCCTTCAGACTTCAGTACAGACAGGTCCCATTTTTACACATTTTGCTTTATTTATTCCTCATGGCCTGAGCTATATAAGGTGATTACTGATTATGCTGGGTTTCTTTCATATACAAAAATTGCTTATTTTATTTTAGCCAGAGGTGCAAATCTCGCCAATAGCAATTTGTTTCTCCACAGTAGCAGCTTTTATTTTTCATGTGTGTAAATTAGAAACATTGCTTTGATGTTGAAATAAAATGTCTTTGTATATATTATTTCTTATTATTTTCTTCTTTCTTCTTCTTTTTTTTAAAATTTAATTTTAAATGAAATGAGTGAAAGGGATGTATTTTAAATCTATGTAATATGAATTAATAATTTAAATAGTAACTGAATTTCTGTACTGTTCAAATATATTGTAATTTAATAAATAATTTTTTAAATAAAAGTTTCCATTTATGTTTCCATAAATTAAAGCTGTGTATTTTAAATGAAATGAATGTATGGAACAATATTTATATACTGATGGGAACAATATTTGGTGATTGATCACATGTAGCCGGCTAACATAAAAGTATCCAAGAATTGATAATTTGAGTGTTATGTTCCTCAGAAATCAGAAAGTCTTTTCTGAAAAAATCCCATGTGCTCCTGTACCTTGGGTTTTATCTGCCTTCAAATCTAGTTAGGTGTTCAGACAGGCACGTACAGTAAACATCTCATTTCTCATCCATAGCAGTAATATATATTAAAATATAATTTAATTTTAATACTTTTATATATATATACGATATTATCGAATTATCGGGAAGGAGTCTTTGGTGAGAAATAAGTTGGACTCGTGACCTCTTTGCGGATCGAACTCTTTTATTGGCCGTTCTCTTGTACATATGTAGTCGGGAGTTCGACCAGAGGCCCCGCGAGCCATTTACGTTAAGTTTTGAACTCTGCATGGCTGAGGGTTTGGCTGAGCGCTCAAATCTGCCAAAAGTCTGTCTTTCTGGTCGTTGCATGCCGGTTTTAATTAGAATTTAGTATATTTTCCAGCAGAGGGAGAAAGAGTCAAATTGGGAGGATCATTTAATTTAATTGGTCAATTAGCTTTTGATTGATGTCTGGGTTAGATTTTTCAGAGCATCCTGAACAATTACGCATGCAGACCTAACCACAAGGAGAAGAGAATTGCACAAATGTCAGCACTTTTAATCTTAAAGAAAGTTCAATTTTGGAGTCTGGAAGTAATAAGTGCTGTGCAGTAAAATAAACTTAACAGGGACAAATCACATTTAAGCATTAGATTTAAGTTAGAAAAAATGTTTTGGGATTTTAAATTTTAACTTTTGAACTTTAAATTTAATTTTGATTTTTACAAAAGGGTTCATTTATATCCTTTCATATATATATATATATATGTATTTCCAGAAATTTTGAAGTGGCGGAAAAAAAAAGTTTTTTTCTGGAAAAATTGGAAATTTTTGAAAATTGATTTCGTACAAATGTTTCTCAAAAATAAGTTACAATTTCTTAAAAAATATAAAATAATAAACATTTTTTAAATTTCTGCATATTAAAAAATATTTTCTTTTCACTTTAAATGAATATATTACAAAAAACAAAAAAAGAAGTCCGCTTTTAAAAGTTTAGCCCTTCAGTCTCAGAATTTTCACAGCAGCTTTTCTTGCTTAATTTAACACCATTGTTTGTAATAGTATATCATGTCTCTGTTGAAATGATTTTTCAGTTGCATTTCTTCAATTACCAGTAGAGGAAATTTTAAAAAAATAACAAAAAAAATCTTATGAGTTTTAAGTTTCAACCAATATCACTGCAATTTGAAAGCATATTTAAATTGCATTAAACATCACCTCAAGTATTGCTTAAGTATATAAATGATGCCATTTTAAAGAAACAAATTATTGTAGTTGTGACATTATAAATAATATCATTTTTAAAACTTCCATTCCTTAAAAATTTATACTAATTTACAATATCACAAAATTTTTTCTCACAATTAGAATTTCCATTTCACGTGTATTGTATTTAGTTTTGGTATAGCTTTCCAGTCTAAACCTAAACCAACCCTATATGTTTTGGTTTTAGTTTAAGTTTTAGATTCTTAATATCAAAGTAATATATATATACATAGGGTAGATGTGCCAGTAATGGACACCCTTAAGGAATTTCTTTAAAAATTATTTTTTAATTAATAGTTATAATTATTATAGTCCACTTTTTTTAATATTATATTAATCTATCAACAATATTTAATCATGCTCATAGTCACATTTCCCAATGTGGATCAAAATTTAATTGTAAATAACAGAAATAAATCAAAACACCCTAAATTCCAGTAATGGGCCACCTCTCTTCCAGTAATGGGCCACCCAGTAATGGACACCCCACAAAAAATAATAGGTAATTGATTTTATGATTGTATTTAAAACCAGAATTTCATGAAAGCATATTAATGAAATAAAATAGTCATTTTAAAATAAATTTAACAATTAGGATATCAATAATTAATAAAATATTTATGAGAATAATTCACTGTTTAAATTAATTATTGTCACTATCACAAGATCAATATTTTAATTATTTTAGATAGAAGGTTTAAAATACTAACTTTCAAAGAATTATATATATATCAAATTATTAAGTCATTGAGGGGGGGGGGAGGGGGTTTAGAAGGGTTAGTTTAACAAAAGAAAAAGATTTTTTTTTTAAGTGTCTTGAAGTACCAGTGCATGGAATCATATTTCTTTTTATTCTTAACAGTTAAACTTCCTAAAACTGCTTTATATATTACTTTTAGCAATTTGTATAAAATATATCAAATAAATGAAAGTGTAGGTTGAATGTTTTTTAAATACTAAATAAAATTATTTCAAAATAAAATATCAGAACTGACATTTGAGCCCCCTGATCTGCAGATTTACTACTTTCATTGCTACTATAAATTTAATATTATAGGGATTTTTTATGTATGTAGTTCTTTTGTCAGAGCTGAATAATGAAACATTTAAGACAGAAAATAAATTTTTAAGCACTCGTTATGACTTAAAAATTTGTCTTTTTTTAAATGGGGAAAGTGTGAACCCCATGAGCCCCTCATTTTCCCATGCCCTTAAAGATTATTGTCTGCTTCCTGTGGGTGTTAGTTGCCACATGGGTGTTGTTGCTGATGGGTGTTAATTGCCACATTATAAAATATGCAAGGTACGGTTTACAAAAAAATAATTTGATAGCAATCTAAAAAAAATTATTAATTACATGAAATTAATAAAAAAAAAATGTATTATTACAGTCTGGTAAGTAAAATTAAAAAATTAAAATTTGACTACTTAGCTTTTCAGTTAAATAACAAAAATATATGCACTATGAACATTACTGAAATTGCTTTTTCAGTAATGTCCACATGGGGTGTCCATTACTGGAAATTGACTAATTAAGCATTCCAGTAATGGGCCATGATCCTAAAACCTGAAAAATAAATGAAATTTTGTAAATTGCCATTAGTATGTAAAATTCAACGTTTTCTATTATTGTCTAAACAAAAACATGCAATTTTTTCAAGAAAATAAAAAAGATATCAATTGTTTAAGTGAAGCCAGCTCTTAGCATGTTCATTACGATTTTCACAGAAAATCTGTGGAACTGTGAAACATTATTTTCTGCTTCCTGATTGGTTTGATTAAGAGTGTCAACAATAACCCAGATTATAAAACAAGCAAGGAGGAATTATGAAAAAATATATAAAAGGCTAAATTTTTATTGGTTATTTTTTTATAAATCAAAAACTTTGAAAGTGGCCCATTACTGGAAGGGGGTCCATTACTGGCACATCTACCCTATGTATATTTCTTTAATGAAAGTTATAAAACAAGTGGATTTTTGAATTCTTATAAAAATTGTTTTCAACTAAATTTTTTACAGAAAATTTACGTTTTCTTTGCAAAGTTTATTTGTATGTATTTATATTTAAAAAAAAATACAGTTAGACAAGTCTTAAAATCTGTATTTTAAATAAAAGGAAGAGAAGAGAAAAAAAAAATCTTGAAAAGACTAAATAATTTCAATTGCATGTTATTAAAAAAGAATTTGTTTCTAATAATAGTTAAATATTTCTGGAGATTATCATCTGATTACACTAAAAATCGCAGCTATGCTAATAAAAATAAATGCATGTTTCAATTTTTATAATTCAATTTTCAACCTATTGGTATTGAAATAATTTTTCACACTGATTTTCATTTTTAACAAGAGAAGTTGCATGGTTCTGCTTACGTTTTTTTTTCATGCAATCCTGTTTTTGCAAACCTTTTGTATAAAAAATATCGCCTTATAAAAAAAAAAAAATCTTACAAAATTGTCATAAAAAATATAATTAAAATTTTGTGAATTAGAAATTATCGTTATATTTAGATTCCTATTTAGATACTTTTTAATAATGTTCTTTATACATATATATAGCTAGATAACAGATTCATTGATGATTTCAGCTGTTATGTGACAGGTTTTGTTATTCTAAAATCGGCACATTTCTAGAGGCTTCAGGATGAAGATTGAAAAATTATCCGAATTTTGTGAAGGCTTTTATGTTTTAAGGTGAAAAAATTGTGAAGGGTCCTTTAAAGGACTGAAGTTCTTCCTAAACTGCTTACAGATCATATTTTTCATGGTTAACATTTTCATGCGAGACACTGAATATGAAAAAACATCAGAATGCAGCCATAATAACATTTTGAATGTATTATTTTATAAATTAAATTTCAATTTTTCCAATTCGGAAAAATTGAAAAATATACCTTCGGAAAAGAACAAAAAAAGAACCAGTTTTTTTCCCAATGTTTCCGGTTTTTTTCCAAGCATTCCCATCTCTAGTTACAGTAAAAGATATTTTTTACTATGTTAGGAAAACTGAATTTTTAGCTGTTCTCCCTCTTTCAAGGAATTTGATAGAAGTACAATTTCTGAGAACCTTTCATTAATTAAAATGACACTCAAGAGTTTCCTCCAGACAGTTTTAGGAGATTGCCTGCCCTTTAGTTTAAAACTTAGGACCCCTCTTGCCGCTCATCCCTCAGTCAAGAAAATTGTACCCTTACTACAGACTTTTGTATGAAAAGATGTGTTTGTTTTGTAAAAACTGACTCATTTTTGTATCTTGAGTGTCCTGAGTCCTGACTTTTAAATAATAAAGGTGCCTTTAAAAAAAGTACTTATAATGTAAAATATGCCCTTCAGAATCGAAAGTGTGCCCATAAGATTAAGAATATAAAAACTGCCCTTAAGAATCTAAAAAGAGCCTTTACAAATCTGAAAAGTACCCTTTTCCCATCAGCCGCATCCTGTCCCTTTTTAAACCTAGGATATTTTCCTTATTTTTTATGCAAGTTTATTATTATACCAATCTTTTTGCATTGTGATTATAAAAGTTATTATCTGATTGGAAATATTAGCCTGTAACTCTGTGATATATTTAAATTTCTATGTTTATGTTTATTGTAATTTGGATATGTTGGAAAGTGAGTATGAAAGATATTTAAATATAATATTCAACTTAAGAAATGATTATCCTATAAACATTTATCTTAAAATACTCACGTTTATTATATTATTTTAGACTCCTTCAATAAATGCAGACAAAAATTCATTAGAATTTTCTGCTCATGGCATTGGAGCAAATGTGGGCCGGAATGAGTATTATTTCAAATTCATCTTCTTTAAAGAAATTAATCCTGTAAGTAATTTTATTCGTCTTTAATTTAATTTTGCATTTTTTTAAACCACTGTTAGTATGTTGTGAGTATAATTTACAATTTTTTAATATTAATTTCATATTTCATACTATAAAACTATGGAAATATATATCTAATATATTTATGTTTGGGTCTTAATTGTAATTGAAATCTTTTAAGTAATAAGTCTTTAAATAATATTTAAAAAAAAATCAACATCAGATTATTATTTTATTAATTATTTATTATTTTATTAATTTAACATTTAAGAGTCAAAACTTTGAATAATTTTAATTCCAAAGCTTTTAGTCTAAGTGATTTGGAATTGCATGTGCATAAATTTAAATGTAGAATAAGAATATTCTGTCAAAATTGGATGTTGTCATTAAAAATTATAAAAGTTAGTTCAAATTTTAATGCCCAAATTTAAATTCATGCATGCCATTTAATAGTAGAAGTTATTTCCAATTGATTAGTAGAGGTGTAAATTTTATACAGTGACTTGTGGCAAAATTAGTAGAGATGTGTTTTTTTTTTTTTTTCCCTCCAGGATAGTACATTTTAAAAATAAAGGCATGTCTAGTCATTTGTGAAATATCTGATATTAGTGTTCCCTCTAGGCATTGTTTAAGAGCACAGCACCTTGGCCTTTTTAAAAGTAGTAAAATACACCACAAGTTGTACCTTAAAGATTTCTAGTAAAAATTTTCATACTGTTGTGAGCTCGGGGTTCGAAAGGACTGATGCCAATATATAAGAACAATAAAAAGGCTTTATTCACTATAAACAGTGCAATACGAACACCAATATCTTCTGAAAATTACAAGATATTCAGTAATCTTCAAATCCAATAAAAGCACAGCAAAATTTCACACAGAAACAATGCGTTCAATACAACGTATCAACGACAAAATCAATCCGAGAAACACAGTTCTCAATGCAAAGCCTCTCGTATGAATTCAATCGCAGTTGACAGACAACTAACTAAACTGAACTGATGGAGGTCCTTATATAGGTTTCAGAGATCTTTCCAGATTATTCCAGAGCCTTCAGATGCTAGAAATTACCAGAAAGTGCTTTAACTTTCGATAGAGAACCCAAGCAAGAAAGGATCCCAATGTATAGGTATAAGGGGGGTGTGGTTGCACAAAAAGTCGCCAAAACCATCGCCAACTTGGCGATAAACCCATTCCTTGGCGATTTTACCATAGACTTCCATTATAAAGATGAGGGTGTAAGGTTGTTTTCCTTGCAAACCATCTGAGGCCTTTAGCATTGAGTTACATGATGCTCAATAGGAAATACATTAATAATACTGCAATTTTCACAATAATAAAATAAAATAAATTAAAAAGAATGAAATATTTACAAAATTCATAACAATACCAACACATTTCTAAATCTGTGTGCCCGGGAACTTGCAAAAATTATAGAACGCCCATTTCTTTAGGACAAACACAGAAAATTATTCAATCATGTTGTACTTTAATTGTACTTTTTATTTTTAATTCATAAAGTCATTCAAAATTAATGGGGGTTAAACTATACATTTTTGGTACCTGAGGAGGGGGTTCAAAGGGGGAGGCAGTAATTTTGAAGGGGGATTTAGATTATTTATTGTTACAATAAAATAACAAATAAAGAAAAATATAAAGAAAATATATTTTTAAAAATTTTATGTTTTTTTTTTTTTTTTGGGGGGGGGGGGGGGGGGGGCGGATTTTTAGATGATTTTTTTTTTTTTTTTTTTTTTTTTTTTTTTTTAAGTAACAATCTGCTGAAATACAGAAGATTCTCGCCCCTTTTTTACTTCTTAATTGATAATTGAAAATGGATTTTAAAATTATTTTTTTTTTAATCTCGATTATAAGCCCTCTCAAATGTAATCTCTTTTGCTTTTGAAAAAAAAAGGGGGGGGTTACAATTGAGATTTTATGGTATATATATATATATATATATATATTTATATATAATCTACCATTTCCTTTAATAAGAAACTAATGGTTCAGTAAATTTCTCAAGTCAAAATAATCCAATTTCCTGAATATTATTTTTGCACACTGGCATAGCAAATTCATAGCATTGCATGTTTGGTCTATTATAAATAGGACAGATAGTAGATTTTATCAATAATAAATAAACAGTTGCCCTACAATACTTCCATAGAAAAATGAAATCATCTTCTTCTTTTTCCATTTATAATGAGAAAGAAAAAGGTATTCAATGCTATGTAGGTGAAAATTGTCATTAAAAAATATTTTAGTTTTGATTTATTATTATTATAAGTAGTAAATACTAATTTTTACTTTTATTTTTTAAATGTGACTTTTTCTTGTTGATATTAATTACTCTTGTACAATGGACCACACAAAGCGGGTGGAGTTTGTGCCAATGTTTGTGGGGATATAACTATGCTATGATTAGGTATGGGGATTGGAATTTCTTCATAAACATTAGCAAAGTCTGGCGCTAATTTGTTATATGGAAAAAAAAAAGTCATCCTGACGTTGGATGATGTCAGAAATGTGTGTCGTCCATTGCAAACTTGAAATAGGTGAATGCTTGCAAACTTAATTAAACTGTACTAAATATCTATTTAAGGATATTCAAGTGTCTAAGAAACAGATGGAAATAAATATAACTGTTGAAAAAATTGAACTTGAATGGTGGCCAAGGTTAACTACTGACACATTTAAGCCCGCGTGGCTGAAACTTGATTTTGATAAGCTAAAAACTGATGAAGATGAAGAAGAGGAAGACATTTTTCACAGGGTAATTTTATAATGGACTTTTTATTGTAGTATTTATTTTTTTACTTTTAAAGTATCTTTACAATGTGGTTTATTTTTACTTAAAAATCACTGTCAATATTTTTATAAAGTATAAAATAAAGAAAATAAGGGAAAATAGAAAATTTGCTTATGTGATTTCCTTGTTTCCGTTCACCTTTTTAATCATGGCATAAACTTTATTCCATTCACTAGAATGGTGTATTTTTCTAAAGTATTTGAGTTATAATCTCTGTTTTATGCTTTCATACTCATTTTTTTAATCTTTTTTTTTAAGAATATGTATTCAGCAGAAAAGACTTTGTCAAGAATGAATTATAGAAAAAAGAGACATAGAAACAGAGGTATGTGTTCAATTTAAGAAGCTAATTTGTATAAACTTTTCTTTGTGATTTTCATAAGGAATGAAATAGATTAAAACCTTCTAAAATGGAATTGAAAAAAAAAAAAAACTGATTCGGACAGGTCGCATTGTCTTTTAGATAGAGCAGGGAAAAGTTTCATTTAACCTATAAACATGGTCTGTGGCTGCAGTTGATTTGTGGCCGTAAGTCTCCTGAACATCAGTTTTTGAGAGGAGAGCGATTTTGATTAAATTTTGTATCCTATGTGTTTCGAGCATGAGAAAATCATTGGGCTAGGTCACATGTCCGAGAAAATTCGATTAGTGGGTCATGCTAATTTTATCTTAAAAACGTCTCAGACTATTTAGACTAAATTTTGCATCATATGGTTTTCGGCATGAGAAGACTGCTGGGCTAGGTCACATGTTCAAGAAAATTCAATTAGTGGGTCATTTTGGTCATGGGTGTTATGATTTAAAATTTCATTCTAAATTTTATTCAGTATTTTAATATTTAACTTTAATTTATTCATCCATTTAAATAAAATCATTAAATTCATTTAAATTTATTAAGCTGAATTTCATCATTTCATTTTTAATCAAACATTCTTTTTAAATTGTTTACTTTTGATAAGAGTATAAATTAAATTGAGCATCTTTCCATTACATATGTTTTAGGATATTCATTTCAAATTTAATTTACAATTTATTCACTTTACAATATTTACTTTAAATTCTTTACTTTAAATAAAATTCACTTCAAAATAAAAGAAAAATATTTCTAACTTACTTTTTATAACTTTTAAATAATATCCATCTTAATAATAAACAGTCTAAAATATTCACTTATTTTGATTCATGCTAAATCTCTTTCAGTATAGCGAATTTTTTCTTATATCGTTCAAAATCGTTATTTATCAAGATTCTTTAAATTAAATAAGTTTAATTTAAAAACTTATCTGGTGGAAAGAACTTTTTATTTTATTACGATTCCTAAATTTTCATTTATTTTCATCCATAAGTTTGGCAGTTATGGATTTTGTTTATCTTTCTTATTTTACTAAGAAGTAAACATGAATTTTTAGGCAAGTCGCCATTGCTTCGTCTTCAACGGCTTGTCTACCCTTTTCAAACAATCGTGGGCTTATTTGAGTGTGTACTTCTTTCGGTCATTTACCGGGTCCACTCAAGGTTGAATTTGTAACGCTACAAGGTCGCGATCGAATGTTCAAAAAGCGATTTCGATGCTGTTGCTAGGGGTTGGTTGTGTAGGTGAAAGTCTAGCTGTAACTTTGACTACGGTTATTTGGGCTTGATCAGTGATATTCATCCGGCTTCTATTTTTTGATTGGTTATTTCGTAACCGCCGGAAATTTTTACCTGAGTGGGAGATTGTAAAGAGTGTTCAGTTCCTGACAAAATCTCAAAGATGTAACTTGGTTTGGATTTCGCTCTTCGGAGCCTAAGCCACATCTTGGCTTGCGGCGAAAGTAATGTGTGTAATATGTCAGATTGTGATTCTTCTTATAACTCTTCATTTTCTATAATTTTAATAACTTAATTATAATATTGCTAACTTTACTGTCACAGTTATTTCCTCGAGGAAAAGGTGTTTCCTTATAATAAAAACAACTTTAAATCATGGTCTCAAGATCTTAATGACTTTTCCATAAGTCACCTTAGATGTCATAGTTTGAATTCTTTCCGGAGAGTGGGGTGGTCTTGCATAATATTTACTTATATTTCTTCATCCTCAATGAACGTCGCCTTCATCTTTTAGTGATATTTAAATCATTGTATCGCAAGAATTAATAACTATCTTCATTTTTTGAAATAACTTCAGGATGCTATATCTTCGTAAAAGATGATTTATCTTCATAATAATTTGGTTTGTGTCTTCAAATTCAGATGACATTATCTGTTGAAGCTTCTTGGTAAAACCGCTGGAATAGTTCATAGTCATCGTTAATCGCAATCATGTTGCTAGGGTGTCTACTGTAGTAATAGTTTGATTTTACCTTCCGGAGTTCTACTTCCTGTATTTAATGAACAATAGTACTTTTCTTTCAAGATCATCTACTGAACTAATGAACCTTTTGTGATTTCTATTTATTTTATACTGTGCACTGAATTAAATATGAAAAATATTAGAATAACTTTATAATATTTTTAGGGACAAATACCACACCCTGTAAAGTATAAGATTTGATAAAGTAATTATTAATTGATAAATATAATATTTTTTCCTAGAGATGTCATTTGACATCGAAATGTAATTCTATAATGAAACGTTATATATTGATATTCCATCTTAATATAATGGAAGAAGAATACATTTTGGTCGTATAAAATATGTATAAAGAAGATTCAAGTTGAATTGTGTTTTGTTTATTTGAGTGCACTTGTGAATAAATAACAGTTTTACTTTGATCTGGTGAGTTTGTTTTACTTATATTCATTTACCACTTGCTATACTGCATTGGATGTTATAAGGTATTTTATATTTCCTTGAAGTGAATATGTTTTTTAGGAATCTGATATTTGAGATGCATAATTTTTACTTATAAAATTAACTTAATATTAAAATTTTTACTTGGGAATTAACTTTTAATATTTCTCAGATGAATTTAACATATTATTAAACTTTAACTTTTATGGCTTCGCAATGTTACTGCTACTTACGATCGCACCTATAATGATGTTTGGGGAAAGTATTGAATATATGTTGTCAAAATTATTTAGGTATTCGGAATAGCTCCGGTGCTAGACACTGGCTATTCATCCTTTATTAACTTCTCTTGTTATATTCATTACGATCCCCGAATATCGTTATAATGGGTCAAGCTTTTTTTATCTTAAAAACGGCTGAGGATCTGAACTAAATTAGTATCCTACAGTTTTAGGGAACGAGAAGACTATTGGGCTAGGTTTCATGTTCGAGAAATTTCGATTAGTGGATCATTTTGGTCATGGGTCATTATGAGTCAAGCTATTTTTATCTTAAAAACAGCTGAGACGATTTGAACTAAATTTTGTATCCTATGGTTTTTGGACACGAGAAAATCGTTGAGCTAGGTCACATGCTCGAGAAAATCCGATTAGTGGGTCATTTTAGGGTCACTGTGAGCAGGGTTGCAAAAATCTAGGCGCCAATGGGCCGATTCCCACCACTAAATTTTTTGTATTCTTAGCCTAATAAGAATAGTGATTTAGATGAAGTATACTAATAAAATTTCACAAAGAATACTAATAAAATTTAGTGGTGGGAATCTGCCCAATGACGCCCAGATTTTTGCACCCCTGACTGTAGGTCAAGCTAATTTTATCTAAAACAGGGTGTCTAGCCACCTGGAAATTCTGGAAATTTATATGGACTGGAAAAGTCAGGGGAATTTATCATTTCTGAAGATAAGTCAGGGAAATTTGAAAATTCTGAGAAAAAGTTAGAAAATTTTGAACTTAAAAAAAAAGGGGGGGTGGGAATGTTTTTTATAAAACTAAGGATTTGAAATTGCAACGCCATTAAAATCAAACTTTGCTTTTCATAAGTACTGTAAAGAGTATTTCAACCTCTCTTGCAAACCATTTGGTTTATCCCCTTTTGATCCTTCTTAGTAACTTGGAGATTTTCAGTTCCAGTTTCACTGACACTTTCTGAATGTTGTAGGATTGATTAGGTGTTTCACTCTGCTTACTTATTTTTGTTTGGGAACTGAAGATTTGTTAGCTTAATTTATTGAATATTTATTATTTGTATTAAAATATGTCAAAGCAATATGTATTTGACTGTGACTGATGTGATAAAGAATTTCATCCTGATTTCACAAAATGGATAGAACCTGATGCTAAAAGTGTGTATCTGCAAAATGTTTAGCATGTAAAAAGTTCAACAATTTGTAAATTTTGAAAAAAATTATGTAACAAATCAGTAATTTTGGACCTCAGAATCAGTTGTGAAAGTTTTACTCTCAAATTGACAACTTTTAAGATTTTTTGTGTGTAATATAACAAAATCTCGATACCTGGAATTTTTCTTTTATTGGTATAGAAAACCTGGAAAAGTCAGGGAAATTCATTGCTGATATGGAATAGACACCCTATCTAAAATACGGCTCAGTCTATTTTGATTAAATTTTATATCCTACGTGTTTCGAGCACGAGAAGACAATTGGACTTGGTCACACGTTCGAGAAAATTTGATTATGAGTTATTTTGGTCATGATATTTGAACTCAAAGCTAATTTTGACTGAGCATAGTTCAGTCTTCCCTGCTCGTAAGCTTTTTAAAACACAAGTTTTACATATTTTGCATCCAATTTCGCCCTTTTTGTTGATAAATTTCAAACTTTCTATTTAATAAGGATTTTTATCTCCAACTCTTCTTCAGCATTCTTTTTCCACAGTATCTCTGTCGATCTTCAAATTTTTGTCTCTTTCACTCATATACATCATCAAAATTACTACTACACTAACATATATAATTTTTTAAAGAGAAACTAGAATAACTAAACTAACATTTGACCACAATGAATTTTTTGTAGCAACTATTGCAATTGATATTAAATCATAAAAATCTTTCAGTTGTTATTTAATTATTTTTGCATGAACACAAGCTAGAAGCTGTGGGATTTTTGTATGTATTGTGTATTTACTGTGAAATTTTGTATTAAAATAAAAATCATAGTTCTTCTCACTTGTACTGTATATTTAAGAACTACAAAGTTATCAAAAAATGTATATTTGAAAGAAAATCTGCAATTTGATTAATTTTAAAATACTTATTTTTTTAGTTATTTATAGAATTCAGTAAATATTCTTAATTGCAAGCATAATTTTCTAAGATCCTTTGCAAAAATGCTGACTCTGTCTAGGTTTCTGGCAGTTTCTGCAACCTTTATGAAAGAAATTAAATTCTACCAACACTGCTATATATAGAAAAGTTTGTTTCTTTTATTTAATATTTTAAACATGAAACAGAAAATGACTGTTGGTGCTACTAACAATACTGTTTGTTAGAGACCTGTTAATATTCACTTTTCCAGTTTTATATAATGCATAGTTGATTTTATTTTTGTTAAATAATGATTTTTATCTCTTGTCTAATATTATTCTATTCTGATGTATCTATGTTATTCTATTTGTATATTTTCAGTTGAAGACTTCCGAAAGATTTATTTATTTTTATACAATTTAAGCCAGTTCATTGGCTTTTTATATGTGCTTATCGTCTTAAACATTCGTTACGCAAAAGAAGGGCCTGGTATGTTTATTTAACTTACTTTTCAATGTTTAAATATATATTTTACATTATATTGCTGCATGTAGATTATGTTTTCACATTAATTTTTATCTCTTAATTATCTGTTAACTTTTTAAAATTCTCTCTTATTTGTAACATGTATTATGTTCTTCTCCCTGAAAAGTAAGAATTTAAAATTAACTGTATACCAAATAAAAACATTTACAGAACAAACATTGGTGCAATATACCATATTTATCCGAATCTAAAAGCCTTGAAAATAAAGATTTTTTTTAAACTTGAAAACACACAAGGAAATTTTGAATTTAAAAAAAAAACTATTAAACTTACAAAAATTCCTGTTTTATTTGTCAAATTTAATAAAATTAGCATTCTTTGCTCATGGTCATCTCTTTGCATACATCATGCACATTTCAATTTATGAATCTTCATTGTTACTTTCAAATGTGTTTGTCATTTTTTTAAAAATGTGGATGTTCATAGGTAGCGTCATCTTCTTCAGTCCCCTCCATTACATTAAAAATTCACGACTTGAGATAGTACCGTTAAACTAAATCCTTAAAAAGGAAATTTCCTACATCTAAAATCCAATGTTTTACATAAAAGTTAAATATACATATATGTCCAGTTTTTTTCAGTTCTGTGTTTACCGATGTAAGCTATGTGTGCAAGTGTGTCATTTTAAAATAATGTAAAATAAACAGCCTACAACATAACTTCAAGTTTTTAGCAGAGGGAACTATAAAGCAGAAAAAAAATCTTATGTTGAAAAAGCTTGAAATGTATTATTAACATATTAGCAAAAAATAAATAAGTTTCTGTACTCACAGACATGGTATTCAATCTTGTAATGTACTGCAGAAACATGAAGAGTACTGAGTAGACTTGAGTAGTGGCCATTATGTTATTTGGGTAAAAACCATATTTACACATCACTTCTAGAAATTAATTCTTTCAAAACAAAGTTTCTTCTTACAAGGAAAATCTTCATAAGTGCATACTCAGAAAATTTTGAAGAAATTACAGAATATTCTTCTCATAAAGATATATACATTTAAAAAAAAAAAAAAAAAATGCTACAGAACATTAAAATCCGTAAAAAAAATTAAGAGAATTTCGTGTTTTTGATGATTTATCGCTGATTGGCGACACTATGAAATTAAAAGAAAAATATTTAAGAAAAACTTTTTCTACTCTTTATACTGAACTAGTTTAAGTAAGTTTAACTTAAATAAATACACTTTTATAACTACAGTTTTGCCGTATATATAAAGAAAATTAACAATCATACTCTCAGGGGTCGATCCAGGAAAAATTTGGGGCCTATTTAGGGCCCTTTCACAAAAATCTATTTAATAAAATGGGCCCCCTTCACAAAAATAAATTTGGTAGAATGGGCCCCTTCACAAAAATCAATTTGATAAAATGGGCCCCTTCACAAAATTCTATTCCATAAAAACTTACTATTTATTATTTTGTGATGTTTTAAAATGTGTAATTTGTAAACAAACAAGTTCAACAGAGAAAAAACTTCAGCAAAAGGGTTTAAAAGTTTTTGTTTATAAATGCTTGGTTCAAATTTGATTAACTGGATTTCAACTTTCGTTACAAAATGTTATTTTTCACAAAAATATAATAAATTTCACAAAAATAACCTTACTTTTTACAAAATGGGCCCCAAGAAAAAAAACCTGCATCGACCCCTGACTCTACAGTTTAGAACAAAATTTAAATGGATTAAAAATGCTTCAAACTAAAAATTAATGTCTGATTCTGAGCACTGTCAATTTAACTTCGATATTGTTAGCGTCGGAGACAAGAGTATTGTTATCATGGAAGCAATGACTTATTCAATATCAAAATGTATTAATGAGAGCATTCTTAATCAAGCAGTTACTGTTAAAATACACTTAAAACTTATCTATCCTGCCGGCGAAACTATGTAAATAAGCATTAAAGCATTACACAATTTGTATATATATTATATAAGCTTATAGAAAAAATAATAAACTATTTAATCATTTAAGTTTAAAGTACACAAAGCATTTAAACACTCATGTAACCAAGAATTTTCAAATACATTAAAATCACTTGCATTTGGTAAGAAAAAAGTGTTGCTCGCCAAATCACGTCTTTTTGCACCAAATACTAGAAAGTATTTTATCTTTTTACAGATTTTCTACTGGGATTCCACAGCTAAATTTGACTGATACTTTATTATACGTACATGAGTTGTTCCATTAGTATTTTTTTTCAAAATATTCTGAGTATGCACTTTAAGACCTTCCTTGTTAGAAATACAATTCTCATCTTAGTGATACAGTAGAAGCATTTTATAACGAATTAAGATATAACGAAAAGCACTATATAACGAAATACTCAGGACCAATTAGTTGGTCTGTGTGTTAAATAATACTGAATTCGAAACGATATAACGAAATATTTATAACGAAAGAAATTCAAGCATGAAAAGGGGAAAAAAAGATATAACCAATTTTTTTTAACTTAAAAAACGGAGCGAGAAATACAATTTTATTTCTTAAATAGATATTTTCCCCATTACGTAACATTCAATATTTTTCTCTACGGCAAATCGCATATTTTCAATGTATATATACAGGCAGGTATATAAATAATCTAATAAATAATATAAATAATAAGGCCATCAAAATAATACAACAAAACTCTAATTACCGGAAATCCAGTTATCCAAATCCATGATAGCAAAATAAAAATTTGTTATATGAATTGCATACGTATTTATTCGTAAAAATATAATTTCCTTGAAATTCCTTTTTAAGACAACGCTTTTCTTCTTTTTACTGTTTGTGGTAAAAGGTAATCATTCCTAGGAAGGCTTAATATAATATGAATTCATAAGGCCTAGCTTTTTTTTTATTATTAAAAAAACTATTTTAAGAAATAACTTTATGTAATAAAACGCCCTTTTTATGATTGTCTCGATAACGTTTTAACGAAATAGTTCGTTATAACATTTTAACAAAATAATTCGTTATAACGTTTTAACGAAAGCACGTTATAACGAGCAAATCTTTGGTGCACTTTCAATTTCGTTATAAGGTTCTTTGACTGTACCAGGCATCCTACCTGGAATGTTCTTACATGAGACATATTGTGTTTTTGTAAGCGCCACAGTACACAAACACCAACCCATCTTTCCAAATCAACACACTGCTTAAATAGGTCTACCAGCAAGTCAATACAGTCCCAGTCAGAAACCAAAAGTGAAATTATTCGAAAATCATTCACGTAAATATGCAAATTAGATAATTTGCATTATTTTAAATTTACCTTCAAAAATTACCCAATTTATATAAATTTTTTTAAGAAAAATATGCATTTAAAATTTATAAAAAAAATAATTTAACACTTTTGAGTTTGTGAAGTTCACAACTTGCAAACAACAAGTGAATTGCAGTTCAATCAACAAACTAATGTAATGATTCACCATGAGAATCATAGCACCGTGGCTGTTGCAGGTAGATGTTAAACTGGTTGAAGATTAGAAAATCAAAAGTAATAAGTTAATTAAATAAGTTTTACTGATATATTTTGAGGGAATTCCCAAGAATTTAAATTAACCACATAACTGATTTGCCTGCATGTGCTAGAAGAGTTTATTTGCTCCGTTACTCAGAGCTTTTAAGTGTCACTATCTTTGAATATCAATTTTCTATTTATTTAATGACAAGAATTCTTCGATTAAATTAGGCGAATATTACTATTTGAAAATAGTGGTATTTTGCACATATGTCTGTGCTTAATTTGCTTATTATGGTTAAAAAAAGAACAGTTAAATGGTTTAAAAAGAAGAAAAAAACTTAGTGTGCAAGAAATGATAAAGATACATAATAATGTGAGCAAATTTATACTTTAAAAAGTCTATTTATGCATGTACCAAGTACCAAGTAGTTGAATTTGGAAACTTTTTTCTCCATGCACAATAAATATAACAGTTTTATTTTCCTGAAGACTGGTTACCTCAGAATCAGTTGCATGCACCTTGAATAATACCACACAAGCAAGAACCACAGTTTACCCACACTTAATCATCGAAACCACACTTTTTAAAACCAGTTCTTTGCTAAATCATCAGACATTTAGTTGTTTTTCAATGCATGAACTTTTGCATGAATATTTTCTGAAAATTTATTTATTCAGAAATTTTTTGTTGTTGAAAATAACATATAGTGATAACTTGTTCCCATCAGTAGTAATGGAAAGGAGGACCATCATTTGGAGGTACTTTTTACCACTGGTTAGCAATTTAACTATATATAAATTTCCCAAAATATACCACACACACATATTTTCACGGTATTGTGAGTTGTGTGTTGTGTTTGCATTCAATTGCAAGATGCATCCAGTTAAATTTTGGGTTTAATTTTGGAGAAAAGAGTGCATCTTTATTTGGCCCCAATTTTTTTGTCTTAAACTTTATTATCATAACTGCAAGTACCTTTGAAATCACATGCACTATTTTATGTGATAATCACATCTTGCTATATTGGGATAGAATCCTTAACTTACACCAGCTGGAATGGTTAGGAAAGAGTTAAAGAAAACCCAGTGAATATAGTAGAAGACAATTATTAAGAACAATGCAGGTTATAGTTCAAATTATTCAGTTCTCAGGAATAAATAAGATATGATATTCATTTATTATGGTCATTTTTATTTGTAGATAGCTATATTAAAAAAAAAAAAAACACACAAAACAGTAAATAAGCACAAAAAAATAAATATTTGTTGCAAAATTTAGAAAAAGTCTCTTCATACATTTTCTTTTGCCTTTAAAAGTATTGAATTTTGTATATGAAGGTGTTTCGGGTTTTCATTTTACTGACAATATTTTTATTGTCAAATTTAGCTGTTATGGAAAAAGCATATCCTGTAGTAAGGACAGCATTCAGCTTTTGTCAGTTTTTCCAAATTTTGGAAATTCTTCATCCACTACTTGGGTATACATCAGGAAGTGCACTTCCTCCATTTTTGCAAGTAAGTATTTTCGTGTTCTCATGTAGCGTAAGTTTTTTGTCCTCCACTGGTTACCATGCTGGCCACAAAATGAAAAACTTGGGTTGGTGTTCACAGGCTCTGTACTTATTTTTAAAACATTTCTGTCTTTTCCTTTTTGTATGTATTTTCTAGCTTAATATTTGTTTCTAGTATTCATAAAATAACTAACTAAACATTAAAAGGAAAAAGCATATGTTGACCCCAAAGACAGTGGATTTGAGAAAATGGGAAAATTGGGGCAATGGATTTGACTTGTAATTCTTTTTAATTTGTGCAAATATTATTAAAAAAAGAATCTGACAATTCTTATTTCAAAATAGACTAAATAAAAATACTTAAAGGGAAAAGGGGACTTTTTTTAGAATAGATCATCATTAAAAAGAGAAAGAGAAATTCATTTCCTTGTAATCTTGTTACATTTGTTTTTTCTTATTGATTTCTAAAAAAAAAAATTTCTCTCAAAACTATATCTAAATCCTAAAGTGCTTTTAAAAAGCAACATTTAAAGAATAATTAGATGACTCCACTAGGGTTGCTTGGGTCGTGATAATAACCTTAAATATACCAAAAATCAGTATTGAATGATTTTATATTTTTAAATGAAAATATTTCCAAACAAACCTAATATTGGGTATCCCACTGTCTTCAGCAGCATACACCTTTTAATTTGTACGATTTTATATTTTTAAATGAAAATATTTCCAAACAAACCTAATATTGGGTATCCCACTGTCTTCAGCAGCATACACCTTTTAATTTGTACGATTTTATATTTTTAAATGAAAATCTATCCAAACAAACCTAGAGTTGAGGACCCCACTGCCTTCGGCATGGTACACGTATGCTCCAGTTTGTTTTGATTTTATATTTTAAAATGAAAATCTTTCCAAATGCACCTAAAGTTTGGGGGGGGGGGGGGCACTGCTTTCAGCAGCGTACACCCTCAATTTTGTATGATTTTATATCTTTAAACAAAATTTGAGCCAAACAAACTATGGAACCCACATTATAGGGATTTTTTGTTTAGATTTCTGATATTTAAATATATTAAATTTTCAATTCTGACCAAAAGTTTCTGAGAAAACCTAAATAATATAAAACGCCCTACCCCCTCTTTTAAAACAAGAACACCCCAAAGTTGCAAAGTGAGCTTCTGATGCAATACAATTGATATCTGGCAAGATACTGAGATGAAGGGAAAAAAAAAAAATATATATATATATATATATATATATATAATTATAATATCTATGAATTTCAAAAAACATATCAAGTTCTATTATCATTCTACTTAAATCTCCAAAGAGATAGTTAATGATATTGTGTATACAGAATACCACATAGCTAATAATAATTAACATGTGCAAACATAATATTACCATAGCTTGTGCTTCAATGGTAATTGGCCAAATTTTACTCATACCTAAAGAATATTGAAAAAAGAAAAAAGAAATAGAGAGAAAGGGAAAAAAAAAAATTATAAATTGGAGTTGCAATTAAGTAAATACAAATGGATTAATAAATTAAATATGAACCATATACAATGGAAAATTGGACCACATGAGAATTAAATATGAATTGGATATGAAAAAACACATGCACATGTACTCATCAGCCTGGATGCACCCACATGTGTTTTAAATAATAATTCAGTGTTTCATAATTCTACTGGCATAATGCTAAGATCAGTAGAATCATCCAGGTGCACTGAATTATTACCAGACAACAATTGGAAATATTAAAATTTGGAAATATTTAAATAGGAAATAAAAAAACATTAAGAATATACAATATATTTCACTCACATCGATTATCCGAGATAACAGTTTTGAAATAATAAAATTGGAAATATGAACGCGTAAAGTGTAGATAAAATATTTTACTCACAATAATTATACAGAATCCTTAAAATGTCACAACTTCTGCATAATATTCACATCCACATGGCAATGCATCATACATGTTGACTAAGTCGAGTTGAGAGAAATGATTTGAAAGACAAGTTGAGAGCACACTTTTTTTTAAACACAACCCCATCGATGACACCCAAACACAAAATGATTCAAAAACACTCAAAATAATTCTGGTTTTAATACACTTATAACAAAATTATATCCGTGAATATATATTACTCCATCCAATTTTAATTCCTGAAAGTAAAATTAATATACAATCAATAGCTCCCTCTATAGTTAAATTAAATATAATATTATCAATATTATCAACAACTACCTGAAAGGTAAAGTGTCGCCATCTATTGGTATTATAATAATTCCTAATTAATATTTAGTTAGATATCCACTTTATTAGTTACATACTCGCTTCATTAGATTTAATTATATAAATAAACTTTAAAAAACAATACTAACTTGTAGTTTTACTTTAAATTCAAATAAAATATAATACTACTATATGAATAAATCTACACAGAATTAATTCAACTTGCACAGCATTTCAGATATTCTTAACAAGAATATATTATGTAAAAGAGATATTATTTTAATTCAAATTATTTTTGCTGCCAGCTGTGTTAATCCACTGATATTATAGACATATTATTAAATAATTAATGTTTTATTTTGGTACTACTTAAATATATATTAGACTTGTTATTAAATAATTAATGTTTAATTTATACTACATTGTAAATATATTTTATATTTCATAGATTAATTTAAATATCTAATTAAATAATTCATAAACAATTCAAAATATCTCAAAATTTATAAAATTGATAATTAATAGTATTACTACTGTTTTTCAATCAAATTAATGCAATGCAGTAATTAAAATACTTGTTAAATTTAATTATTCATAGACAAAAATAAAAACTATATATATTTATATTTATATATATTGCAAATAGATATGTTTATGAGTTATAATCACCAATGTTATCCATGTATAATTTAATTTGTTATATATATTGTTCTTGAAGCTACCTGGGTGTTTAAAAAATGTTGTTTTCTAACACTTCATTGTGAAATATTTGTAAATTCATTTTCTCCAGTTTAAGCTTGTAGTTTAATTTTATCAAACAAATTATTACTTTTTGGTTAGTTTGTTGAATTTATAACTTTTTGCTGATAAAATCAATTTTTTGAAATTTATCCATCCTTGTAAATATTTTTTTACAAAGTGTATTAATCATTTATAATGGTTATTTTTCTCTCTTGTATATTTCAAAATAGGTATTTGGACGTCTGGTTATGCTTGTAGCTATGATAAATGGAGAACCCAGAATGCAATCAAAGCCAGTGGTTTTCTACCTAATTTATATATATTCATTAAGTGAAGTCATTCGGTAGGTCTTTTTATATTGACTGTATTTCATTCCATATTTATATTGAATATTTTTTTAACATTTATTCATAATAAAAATTTGTGTTGTGAAAACAGAAAATTTGTTCTTGCTGGCTACTAACATAGCAAAAATAAGTTTTTGTTCTTTGATGAGTCATTCTGGTACTTTTGCCTTTTCAGCTGTGTCTGTTGCTCAGATAAACAAATACATAATGAATAGTTAGTTGTTTACATATTTGTTCTTGTATAGGTTTAGAAACACAATTTCCCATAAATATAAATCCCATAATTTTTTTTTTTAATATAATAAATTAATACATCGTATTTTGCAAGTTTAAACTATTGGCTTAATCTGGAAGTTTTAACAATGAATTCAATGAACAATATGGCCTAATTTCAGTCCAAATAATCATAATATCCGCTGCTGCTACATGCCAGGTCGGCCTTCTTTTCGTTGCATCCCTATGTGATACAATTATGACGTTTTTCGAAGCAAGCAGACAAAATGTAATTGCAGCATTAAGCTCATGTTTAGGTAGTTCAATTGAGAATTCAAGTATGTTTTCTTTGGAAACATTGTTTACCAATGATCCAATTTGTAATTTAATTTTGTCTTTTTAAAAAAATCTAGTTGCAGATGAAAAAATCATCCTTCGAAAGCAAAGATCAATTGAAAATTCAACTTTGTTTTTGCCAAAACCTCCCTTGCTGAAAATCCAACAAGAATTCAATTTTCTCTGTCCTTTTGATAAAGTATTGTTAAAATCGAGCCACCTCTACAAATTTAATTTTTTTTTTCTTTTTTTCCAGAGAAATAAAAATATATTTTTTAAAATACGATACCAATTCATAAAAATAGAAAAAACTCTCTAAAATCAAACCCCGTGGAAAATAAACCTTGACCAACCCCCTAGTTCTTGTGTACCTTCCTGGATATGACATAATTTGTTACTGTTCACAAGGACGAAGTGCCCATTTCAACAAATCTTTGTTTCAGGGCTTGAAATTTTTTCCTAGCAGAGCAGTCTCCCTATCAATATTTGCAAACAGCAGGGAGTGGAACTGTTTGGGAGAGAGAAAATTATTTTAACACTACATTTATTTCAACAAGGTGTTTAAATTAACACATGGCAGAATATCGTTGAACAATGTTGAATTCAGGGGGTGGCCCGGGGAGGACATTCCCCCCCCCCCCCCCCCTGGAGCTTCAGAAATCCCTCCCGGAGAAAAGTGTCTGAATTCAACACTGTCGTTGAAGGAATTTATATCAACATTTCAGAATAACAAAGCTCAAAATATATTTATTTAATTTTAAGTCTAGCTTTCATATATATCTTTGTGGTTTTAAATTAATAGTAGTTACTGCATTCATTTTCTCACTTCATCATTGTTCCAAAAAAGCAAAATTTCCAAACATTGGTGAAATAATTGGATTTGGGCTGGATGAATTATGCCTTCCAGATTCGACCGGGATAGCTCAGTGGTAGAGCGTGGCGGCTTCAGCCAAGCGATCCCAGGTTCGAATCCTGGCCCGGACATTTTTCGTCCAGTTGGAAATTTACAACTTGTATGAAATAATTGGGTTTGGGAGTCTCCCACTTGCTAAATTCTTCAGAGTGGGATCTCGAAATTTTGCCATCTCACCTTGAATGCACATCAACATTCACTTTTGAACCAAGTCAAACACTCTACACTTTTCTAATTTTAATAATTTTTTTTTTCTTATTGTATATTTGTGTAATAATCTAAGTACTTATATGTTTAATACTTTTTCCCTTATAATTTTTTATTTCATATTTATTGTTTTCTTAATGTTTATTTATTTACCTTTTAAAGTGTAGGATGTTTTTTGACATAATATATACACATTAATAATTTTGATACAATAATGACAAAATATTTAAGAGAAAAATATAATTTATTATCACTTAAAACTCATTTTTCTTAACTCTTGAAATAATTGGCTAAATTATAATGCATTTATTTTGCTAAATTGTCAATTGGATTTAATAACTTACCTTTTAAGCATGTGACAATTTTTTTCTGAATGTTTTAGCACTTTGTAAAATAGTAATAATACAAAGTTTCAGCACAAGGAAAACATATTTGAAAATCTTACATATTTATTTATCAGTCACTTGAAAAAGCCAGGGTAAATAACACATTCTTTTAACACTAACCTATTAAATCAGATAATAGACAGCATAGAGGAAATTCAAATGCTTTGAGGGTTAAATAACCTTGAAACAGGCATATCTATAGTATAGAGCCAAAAAATTGGCAAACATATAAACAAACATAATTTCGTTATGAAAGCAATTATTATAACAAAGCGTACATTATTTTGTTCCGAAACTCTATTTTACAAAATGAAAATATATTACCTTTTTATTTATATATATATTTTTTTTACCATTTTAGAAACTACACTCTTGAAATCTTTTTTTTTTTTTTCCCATCAAGGAAAAAAAAAAAAAAAAAAAAAAAAAAGTCATAGGTAATGAATACATATTATCTGATAAATCCACAAAAAAGAAAAGAAATGTTCATTCTATAATAGTAGTCGAAATTTTCTTTAAAAATAATTGTTTTCACTGATAAGTCAATTAATTTTAATAGTACTGATGTTTGGGAAGTTTAGGGTCTGTTAAATTGCTGAATCCCATGATTCTCAAGAAATCTTATTGTTTGGCACTTTTAATCCATTAAGCGCCATTGCTCCCATTTTGGGAACATTGCTTTAGGATTTTTTTCTAAAGTGCGTATTTTAAAAATTGTTAAAAGGTTCATGTTATTTGCATTTTGAATATATTAGATGACATCTGATTTTTTTTTTTTTCATTAAAATTTTCTATTTTTAAAAACGTGTTAAAAAAGGTGAAAAATAGCTTTTTGGCAGTATTCGAAAGAAATATTTAAAAAAAAAAAAACACTTTATAATAAAAATTATATATTTTAGTTAAAATATGTTTATAACAGTGTATTATATTGAACAACTTCAATCCGGAATTAATATGTATAATAGATCAATCACAATTACCGAAAGCATAAGTTGTTCCCAAAATGGGAGCAATGGCGCCTAATGGGGGTAATGTTTTTGAAAACTTGTACATATGCCTCCGTGCATTTGTGGTATTTATTTTTCAATTTATTAGCTATAGAAGGTATAATATCATTCTGAAACAAATATTTTTAGAAGATTTCACATAAATTAGTCCAACTTTCACATTTATAATAAAAAAACAAAATGAAATTACCAGTTCCATAAGCATTTTCATTATCCATCTCTTTATTTTTCATAATTACATAATTTTTTCTGACTATTTTACATGTGTAAGATGATTGAACAATTTTTTAGATTTGGATGATTTTTCTGATGTTCCGGAAATCGTTTGTTTGCCACCTGATTGCAGTAGTGTAACATATGAGGAAGATATCTTCCTCATATGTATGTCGCATAAATTATTTTCTATTACATATGTAATAGAAAATAATTTATGCGACAATTTATCCCATGTTATATTTGGTGGAGTAGAATTTTCTGTAAATTCTAAATCCACAGACAATCAAGAAATATCTGATTTAGTGTTTAAAAAAGACAAAGTATTAAACACAGGCTTGATATTTTAGATGAAAGTTCAGACGAATCTTCAAATTGGAATATGGAAAAAACTAAACAAAATGCAAAAACAAAAAAAAAAATAGTTAAAAAACCAATTTCAGAAAACGAAAAAAAAAAATGTAATATAATGAATGCTGCATAAAAATGTTCAATCATTTTCATGTAAAACAGTAGGACAAAAATTATGCAATGAAGAAAAATAAAAAGATGGATAATAAAAATGCTTATGGAATCATAATTTTATTTTATATTTTTATTATAAATGTAGATGTTGGACTAATTTTTATGAATTCTTCGTAAAATATCAGTTTCTGAATGATATTATCCCTTTTATAGCTAAAGAACTGAGAAATAACAAACATAAGTGCACAGAGGCATAAGTAAAATTTTTGAAAAAATTTACCCCCATTAGATGCCATTGCTCCCGTTTTGGGAACATGCTATTTTTCCTAAATATTCGAATTTTTTTAATTTTTTTCTTCAGAAATACCTTAAAGACTTTTTATTCATGAAGAAAAAACAACTGTTTCATTAAAAAATAGCTTAATATATATAGCGGCGCTTAATGGGTTAAGGGGACCCATATAAAATAACCAGCAACTTTCAAAATTCTACCAACAGTGCATCGAAAGACTGAAGCATCAATTACGTTTGCATTTGCAACCTTTTCAGCTAATGTCATACTTTATTTTTGATGTAAAGCTGCAAATTACTCCAGACTTCATGTTATTTCAAAACTTTCAGGCTCCATGTTAATCATTAGTGAGGAAAGTGTTTTCTGTCGTTATTTAGTGTTTAACTAAATGCCTTCATGCTATTAAACCCTTTTCTTGACTTGATTACATATTTTAAGGGCACCTTGTTAACCTAAAAACACCTTTTTTTAGACCATTCTAATACCGTGTTTGCTTAGAAACTGGAGTCTGTTTCAAATTTTCTATTTTCGAAGCATTTCGAATGCAATTACATTCTTATAACAAAAGTTGTATCTTTACTAAAATAAAATTACTGTACACTGACATTAACTTTGCTTATGTAGTATGTTTCAATGTTAAAAGCAAATTTGTAATTGCAATATTTTAAAATTTTCAATTTTTTGTATGAAAAGAAATTTGCTAATTATTTTGCTCCCTACTATACTTAATATACTTATCTGAAATATATTAATTAAAATTAGAAACCAAAAAATTTTTAAAGCTCTCTCCCCCCCTCAAAAAAATTTATTTATTCAAAGTTATTATTGTTATGATATTTTATTTCAGGTATCCATATTATATGTTACGAGTTTACCATGTAAATATAGGATTAATCAGTTGGCTGCGCTACACGATGTGGATACCACTATATCCTTTGGGTTTCTTCTGTGAAGGTTTGGAAAAAGTTATTTTTACTAATTTATAGTAACAGTTAAATTGTTTAATATTTTATCTATATATATATCAAGTCTTGATTTTTGTAATACAGTCAAACCTCGTTAACATGAACACGCTTAACGCAAATTACTTTTAGCATGAACTGTTTCCGATTGTCCCGTCCAGTTGTATGTAATGTATTTAAGTTCGGATAACACAAACTACTTTTAACATGAGCAAAAAAGTTTCCCCTTGAGTGTTCGCGTTAATGAGGTTCGACTGTATCCTATTAAACTCTGAATATGAAATTCTTCCTTCAAAAATTTCTGTTTTGAAAAATTGCTTATATAATCATTTCTTTGATTTAAAATCAGATGTAACAATTAGATTTTTGTTTTCTTTTTAAAAATGTATTTGCATGTATTTTTTAATATAAAAATTTTATTCTTTTGTCACACATATACAATAAAAAGCCAAAAATTCAGCCTGAGACTAGAGGTTATATAGATTTCAGGATTTTGTGGTTTTCAGGTCATGAAAAGGAGATAAGATACTATAGATATAAAAGCCAAATAAAATATGAATAAAATAAAGAAAGTACATAATACCAACATTTCACAAACATTTCACAATTATATTGCAATTAATAATACTGAACAAAAAGGAAATAATTTTTACATTATATCTAAAAGATATTAGGTTCTTTTCTATTTTTAAGTGCCTTGATACAGTATGGGACCTCAAATCCGGAATCCCAAAAACCCGAAATCCAAACTTTTTTCTTGCAAAAAAAAAAAAAAAAAAAAAAAAAAAAACTGATTTTATTGTTTCAGAATTGATGGTGCATCACAAAACTTTGCACAATTCGAAAAGTTTTGATGTTGATAGAGTTCTAATGGAGTGGATACAGCAACAACGATCAGAGAACTTTCCATTAGATCATGCAGTTATTATGGCACAAGCAAAAAATTTCCATGATGAATTAAACCTATCTGTTCCCTGCGATTATTCATCAGGATGATATAACAAGTTTAAGAAGTGTCACTGATTACATTTAGTTCAGGTTTCTGGTGAGAGGGCATCAGCAAATTTTGAAGTTGCCGATTCCTTCAGCAAAGGATTTGAGGACATCATTATACAGGAAAATCTTTCGCCATAATAGGTATATAACCCGGATGAGACTGTGTTGTTTTGGCGTTATGTGCCCAGAAAAACCTATGTGACTCCTGAGGAAACTTCAGCTTCTGGATTTAAAGATTCCAAGGAGAGACTGACTGTTATGGCATGCGCAAATGCTGCCAGAACCCATAAATGTAAATTGTTAATGATCGGCAAAAGTAAAAATCCAAGGGCTTTAAAGGGAGTTCAGATTTTGCCAGTTCTTTACAGAGCAAATAAACAAGCATGGATGACAGCGGAAATATTCAAACAGTGGTTTGAAAATCATTTTGTTCCGGAAGCCCATGACCATTGCCGGAAACAAGGTCTTCCTGAAAACTGGAAAATCCTTCTTTTGCTCGACAACTGCTCAGCTCACACTGCTTCAGGAATAGTGTAAAAGAATAATGTTTTTGTGCATTATTTTCCACCCAACTGCACATCATTTATCCAGCCGATGTATCAAGGCATTCTAAGATGCTTGAAATGCCGCTACAAGGAGGAGTTTATGGAAGCAATGCTAAATTGCTGCAACAGCAGTAATGGTGTATTGCAGTTCCAAAAGCAATTTAATGTGAAAGACGCGTTGTGACAGGCAGCTAGTGCATGGCAAAGCATTCCTTATAAAATTCTTATAAACGGATGGCATAAACTATGGCCATCATTAATCTGTTTAAACGACAAACAAAGTAATGGTGAATTTCGTGGGTTTTCAATTTCTGCTGAAAAAAACCTTATCCAAGACCTGCTGAATTATGCAGTATCTATGACATACAAAGGCAAAGAAGGTTTGGATGAAGAAGCAATCAAAGATTGCTTTAATGTTCTAATTTTTCCCAGTAAAAAGGTGAAGGTGACAAATTGAGAGGAAACTTAAACTTAATTGGTTTAATGAATTAAAAACTTGTGTGGAAAGTTATACACAATATCCAAAGAAGCACTGTAAAAACGAACATATGTATGTTTCATGAGTAACTTGGAATCGCATAATCAGTGTCAAAAGACATGAAACTGAAAGTCAAAAACCCAAATGACAGCAAACAACATGCCGAAAAACCAACATGTACGAGCAACCAATGAGATTAAGCCAGAAGTGATGCACTATGACACAGTAAATCAACACAGAAAGGTGAGATGTAAGGTACACTCGAAAAATCGTTGACCAGAGAGTTTGTAAATTTATTAATATAAACCATTTCAAAAAAGTCTAAATCTGAAGGAGTATTGCATTTCTTAATAATAGTGACCGAATCAAAGTTAAAATTGTGTTCCTCACAACAACAAACAATAGAGGATTTTTATAATTCTTTTTTCTTAACATAGTATTTGTGTTCATTGATTCTGTGTAACATAGTTGTCATTTAGTTTGTCCTATATAAGACAAACTATATAGTCTATATATAGATTATCTTATATAGGACAAACCACATTGACATTGGATATTATAAATACTCCAGAAGTTTTGAAGTGGAATTTATCCTTTGACTGTGAAAAAAATTAGTTTATTAACTCACTCAAAAACAACTTTAAAATCATAATTTCTTAAAATATTAGCTATTTTAAAGCAGTAAAATGGTGATGTTAGAAAATTTTATTTTATTCCATGTCAGATGGTTTAGCGATGTGTATTCCTCTAGGTCAGTGGTTCCCAACCTGGGTACGTAAAAATAATACCGGTAATGGCAGATTTCATAAAAATGGTTTAACTGAAAACAAACAAACAAATAAAGAAAGTTTATAGTTTTGGATTACAAAGTTAGCCTCATGTGTAACTCCAATATGTTACATTCAATATGAGGATAAAAGCCCACAAGACATAATAATTCATTGATAATTCAATATCATTAGCTCCGCCCACTATTTTCTCCAAACTTCGCGAAACCTTCCATTTATCATTATACAGTGTTCTTTTTCCATCTCTTTTTTTTTCTTATTGTTCCTTTTTAATAATAATTGCACAACTCCTAAATTACGCTTATTTTCATTTTTGAATATGCAGAGTTATATCATTAACATATATTAATTGGAAGGCTTCCTGCCCTTTAATGAGTATATAATTTGAAGTGCTTACTTATTATTTGAATGATTTGGTTTTATGTTTAAAATGGGTAACTCGTTGAAATCCAGAATTCTTAAGAGTACTGCAACTGCGATTGAAATTCAATCTGATTATTTAGAATTGCAAGAGAAACCGAGCTTAGCTGTTAATAGGCTTGTTCTGATAACTGTTAAACCCAATAATTTAAATAAAACTGAAAACATCAGTACTCTTTAATGAATAGATAATATAATAATGATTAATTCTTGAAATATGCATTTTCGTTCACAGGAGATGAATATTTTAATAATGTGTGGGGGAAGAGAGCGAGGTGTTGGGTGTTTATGATAAATAGGGGGTACTCCAAAATGAAAAGCCTAATCAAGGGATATCTGAAAGAAAAAAAGCTGGGAAGCGCTGCTCTAGGTCCTTTTCTGGCTTATTTGTATATGCATTACTTTGAAGTTAAATTGTTTAATCTTATTAATTTTCCATTTTATTATAGATATGTGGTTGATTCCTTTACACTTCTAGACCCACCTGTTTCTTCTTTTGAAAATGTGTTAACCATTTTAAACTCAATAAACCTTTTATCCAATTTACATATGAAATTGAAGTTGATAATAAATTACCTTTCCTTGATGTGTTAGTCACTCGTCTGTTTAATACATTTGAAACTTGTGTATATTGTAAACCCTATACAGTCTCAACCCCCCCTCCCCCCCAATATTTTAATTCTTGTCACCTCCTTTTCCAAAAAGCTTCAGCTTTTCATTTCTTGATAAATAGAGCATGTTTAATTTGTTTGGATAACAATTTCTTTGTCACAGAATTGAATTATATTAGATCAGTAGCTATCAATCGTGGTTTTAGACTGTTTTATATCAACCATTTAATCTTTCATTGTCTTAATAAATGTGTTAATAATCCTGATTCTTCTGTTGTTCCAGTTTCTTTTCTAACCATATCATTTTACCATTTTATAATAGCATTAGCTTTAAAGTAGCTAATATTTTAAGAAATTATGATTTTAAAGTTTTTCTTACTCCAGTTAATAAACTAACTTTTTCACAGTTAAAGAATAAAATTCCATCTCAATACTTTTGGGGTATTTACAATATCCAATGTCAATGTGGTTTGTCCTATATAGGACAAACTAAACAACAACTCCGTTACAAAATCAATGAACACAAAAACTATGTTAAGAAAAATAATTAAAATAATCCTCTATTGCTTGTCATTGTTGGGGTGAGGGACACAATTTTAATTCAGCCACTATTATTAGAAAATGCTTTCAGAAATTATGGGAAAAAAAAAAGAGTTGTATTTAACTCAACAATTTTTATCTTAATGTTAGTTCGATTTTGAAGTCTAGAAATAATAAATGTTGGGCTGTGAAACAAACTTAACAGGAGCTAATTAGTTTTAAGCATTAGATTTTAAAGATTAAAAAAAAGAAATCGAGGAATTTTAATTTAAATTTTGAATTTAAAAAAGGTTTTCATTTCTTATCTTTTCATAAAATTGATGGAATCACTGTTCAATTCTTTGTTTCTAAAAACTGGAAATTACTGTAAAAGCACTTATTTTCGTGAGCCATAATTTTCGCGAAATTGAATATATCGATGATTTCGCGAGCTGAAAATTTTGCGAATTTCATATGAACAGAACCAAAAGTTGAAAAATCCCGAAACTACCTAAATAGAACCCGTTTTGCATAAGGCATTTTAAGAAACTGCCTTTTGTCCGAAAAGTTCGTCTCCCCCCCCCTCCCCCCGTCGCTCTAAAAACAACACGCGGGCACACAACACAAATAAAATGTTGTTTCCCTTGAGATGTTCGTTAACTTCAATCAGACAAATGCAAAGTTTGTGCCTACATCTGATTACAAATTGGAAGAACATGTTTCAAAACAAGTGTCCATAATCGGCATGGAAGATAAAAGAGAGATGACTCTTTTGTTAGCATGTTCCCTTTCTGGAAACCTACTTCCACCACAATTGTTGTACGCTGGAAAAACAACAAATTTTCATCCAAAGTTTTCATTTCCAGCGGACTGGGATGTGTGGCACACCGATTCGCACTGAAGCAATACTGACACAATGATTCGATACATCGAGAATATTCTTGTACCTTATAACGACAAGCAGAGAGAGCTTCTCGGGTTAGTTCCAGAACAACCTGGTGTAGCATTGTTCGACGTTTTTAAGGCACATCAAGATTCTCTTTTTCTGGCTGAACTAGAGAAGAGGAATATTATTCCAGTTTTTGTGCCCGCTTCCTGCACAGGAGAGCTTCAGCCTTTGGACTTAACTGTAAATGGTGAGTTCAAGCGTTTTCTCAAGAATGAGTTTATTGAGTGGTATTCTAATGAGCTTAAATTTCTAGACGATAAAGAATCTGTGGACCTGCGAATATCACGACTAAAACCGATTCATGCTTCTTGGCTTGTGCGCACATTTAACGGTTTCAAACCAAACATGAGATAATTTTGAATAGCTTCAAAGAAGCTGGTATAAATATTGTAAGTGAATGAGCTGCATTCTATTAGTTGTATTATTGTTTTTATTCAAGAAATAGTTGTAAGTGTTCAAGAAATTTTTGCACTTATTTCTTATTACTGTAATCATTAAATTTTGGATAAGTGAAACATTTCTGATTTTTTATTATTATTTGAGGCAAAAAAAAAAAAAAATTTCGCAAGGCTTGAATTTTCGCGATTACGACGAGCTCGCAAAAATCGCGAAAATTAAAGCCTCGCGAAAATAAGTGCTTTTACAGTAATTAGTTAATGGCAAATTATCATAGTCTTAGTACTTACTTACCATCTGTTAGGATTCCAACAACGGTCGGCAACAGCTTAGTTGTTAGAACATTGTATTTGTAAATGAAAATTTGACCGTCATCTCCAACCAAAGCCTGTCATGATTGAAAACCTGTGTAGTTGTTGGGATACTTAGTCAGATGAAAATTTTGTCACTTAAGAAATGGTCATCAGTTTTAGCTTTATTTGTGGCAAATGGTCAATTGTTAAGTTCTTGCCATTTTGGCGAGTTGGGGGTCTTTTATTGATTGCATTAGAAAATAAAAATTTACATTTAAAAATTTTAAATATACAAAACCAAATTTATTTGTTATTTATTTTTCCTTTTAAAGGTATTATAATATTGCGGAGCATTCCTTATTTTGAAGAGACAAAGAAATTTAGTTTGTTCCTTCCAAACCCTTGGAATGTTTCCTTTTACTTTCCAACTGCTATGAGGCTTTATCTATTATGTGGATTGTTTCCTCGTAAGTATGATATGTTGTTTTTAAATGCTAGAAGTAAAATTTAAATTAAAAGTATGTTGATCTCTTTCTTTCATTTATTTGACTTTTTAAATGTAACAAAATGAAATAGATATAACAGTTATGTGTTACAGAGATGTAGTATCCATTTTCTTTTTAATGTTTTATTAAATGCTTTTGCTTTATTGCATTTTTCTTTGTTTGATTTATTATCCCTGATTTATTTTTAATCTTTTGCTTTTTTGACAATTTACTTGTATTTACATTTGGAGTTAAGCCGTAATTAAAAGTTCTTACATGATGCATGTTATTTAAACTATTTTTATATGTTTTTCATGATTATATTTCTATAAACATATGATATATTATTTTTATGACAGACTAAAACATTGTAACCGGAATTCTTTCACGAATGTCAAAATATCGCCGTTGAATGCAGAAAAACATTAACAATGCATTGAAAATCTCATTAAAAATCACTAAAAATTAAAAAATCTCAGAGGACAAGGCAAAAATTATTGAAAAAAACTTAAATTGCATAAAAAATTTACAAAAAATTCAACACTTGCAGCACGAATTTCGAATAAATTTTATTGAAAAGAGGACAAAATTTATTAAACTGGGCTAAAAGATTGAAACCAGATTCCTTTTCAGAGTGTCAAAAAAATCACTGTAAAATGTAGAAAAAAAAAATCTAAAAATCTCATAAAAAATTGCACAAAACTCAAAAATTGCTGCACAAATTCCGATTAAACTTTATTAAAAGAGGACAACATTTACTATATTGGGCTAAAAAAAATTTAAACCAGATTCCTTTTACTACTCTGCAAAAGTATAAAAATCGCAGAAGAAAAAAATGACTATAGTTAATATAAACCTGAATTCTTTCACAAATGTAAAAAAAATCGCCATAGGGCGCAAAAAAGAAAAAAAAAAAAATGCTGAAAATGGGTAAAAATTCAAATCAAAAGACACAATTGCAGAAGGACAAAATGTATTATATTAAGGCTAAAAGTTGGAAACTGTATTCTTTTTACAAATGTCAAAAAATTATCACAAATAATAATTAAAACAAAAACTGATTTGCATAAAAAATTCATGAAAAATTTAAAAATCACTATACATATAATTTATTAAACTTTGTTGAAAAAAGTAAAAAACTGGGCTAAAAAAAATAAAATAAATTCCTTTTATTAATGTGAAAAAATTACCCTGAAACAAAAAATAAAGGTAAAAATCGCATAAAAACAATTCAAAAACTAACTTTTTAATGACATCTTTATAAATATAAGCAATTAACATATTTTCTAAGGTAGGGGTGCACAACCTGTGGCCCGCGGGCCAAAAGTGGCCCGCGATCGTATTACTGGTGGCCCGCAGATCAATTTCACGGATCGGACGCAAAAAAATCATGAATTTCGCCGATCAGGTGCATAGAAATCGCGAATTTTGCCAAATTTCGCCCCATCGGGTGTGTAAAAATCGCAAATTTTACCGATCGAGTGCATATAAATCGCGAATTTTGCCGATCGGGTGCGTATAAATCGCAAATTTCGCCGATCGCGTGCGTAAAAATCGTGAATTCTGGCGATCATCTGCGTAAAAATCGTGAATTTTGCCGATCGTCTGCGTAAAAATCGTGAATTTTGCCGATCGGGAACGTATAAATCGCGAATTTCGTCGATCGTATGCGTAAAAATCACGAATTTTGCCGATCAGGCCCGAAAAAATCGTGAATTTTGCCGATCGGGCCCGTAAAAATCGCGAATTTTGCCAATCGGGTGCATTTAAATCGCGAATTTTGCCGATCGGGTGCGTGTAAATTGTACATTTTGCCGATCGTCTGCGTAAAAAGGGCAAATTTTGCCGATCGGACACGTAAAAGTCTCAAATTTTGCCCATCGGGTGCGTAAAAAGCATGAATTTCGCCGATCGGGCACGTAAAAATCGCGAATTTTGCCGATAGGGTGCGTATAAATCTGGAATTTCGTCGATCGTATGCGTAAAAATCGCGAATTTTGTCGATCGAGCCCGAAAAAATCGCGAATTTTGCCGATCGGGCCCGTAAAAATCGCGAATTTTGCCGATCGGGTGCATTTAAATCGCAAATTTTGTCGATCAGGTGCGTGTAAATTGTAAATTTCGCCGATCATCTGCGTAAATAACCCAAATTTTGCCGATCGGACGCGTAAAAATCACAAATTTTGCCGATTATGCGCGTAAAAATCTCTAATTCCGCCGATTGGATGCGTAAAAATCATGAATTTCACAGATAGGGTGCGTGTAAATTGTAATTTTCGCCGATCGTCTGCATAAAAAGGGCAAATTTTGCCGATCGGACGCGTAAAAATCGCAAATTTTGCCCATCGGGTGCGTAAAAATCATAAATTTCGCCGATCGGGCACGTAAAAATCACGAATTTTGCCGATCGTCGCGTAAAAATCGCGAATTTTGCCGATAGGGTGCGTATAAATCGCGTATTTCGTCAATCGTATCCGTAAAAATTGCGAATTTTGTCGATCGGGCCCGAAAAAACCGCGAATTTTGCCGATCGGGCTCGTAAAAATCGCGAATTTTGCCGATCGGGCTCGTAAAAATCGCGAATTCCGCCGATCGGCACGTAAAAATCGTGAATTTTGCCAATTGGGCCCGTATAAATCGCGAATTTTGTCGATCGTAGGCGTAAAAATCGCGAATTTTGCCGATCGGGCCCGAAAAAATCGCGAATTTTGCCGATTGGGTGCATTTAAATCGCGAATTTTGCCGATCGGGTGCGTGTAAATTGTAAATTTCACCGATCGTCTGCGTAAAAAGGGCAAATTTTGCCGATCGGACGCGTAAAAATCGCAAATTTTGCCCATTGGGTGCGGAAAAATCATGAATTTCGACGATCGGGCACGTAAAAATCGCGAATTTTGCTCATTAGGCGCGTAAAAATCGCGAATTTTGCCGATAGGGTGTGTATAAATCGCGAATTTCGTCGATCGTATGCGTAAAAATCTCGAATTTTGCCGATCGGGCCCGTAAATATCGCGAATTTTGCCGATCGGGTGCATTTAAATCGCGAATTTTACCGATCAGGTGCGTTTAAGTCGTAAATTTCGTCGAGCATATGCGTAAAAATCGCGAATTTTGCCGATCGGGTGCATTTAAATCGCGAATTTTGCCGCTCGGGTTGGTGTAAATTGTAAATTTCGCCGATTGTCTGCGTAAAAATCGCTAATTTTTCCGATCGGACGCGTAAAAATCGCAAATTTTGCCGATCGGGTGCGTAAAAATCATGAATTTCGCCGATCGGGCACATAAAAATCACGAATTTTGCCGATTAGGCGCGTAAAAATCGCGAATTCCGCCAATCGGCGAGTAAAAATAGCGAATTTCGCCAATCGGGCGCGTAAAAACCGCAAATTTCGCTAATCGGGTGCAAAAAATTGCAAATTTCGCTGATCAGATGCGAAAAAAATTGCAAATTTCGCCGATTGGGCGCGTAAAAATCGCAAATTTTGCCGATCGAGTGCGTATAAATCGCAAATTTCGCCGAACGTGTGTGTAATAATCGTGAATTTCGTCAATCAGTAGGAAAAAACTATGAATATTGTCAATCGCGCATGGAAAAAAAATGCAAATTTTTCCATCCTTTCCAACAGAATTGGGTTAAGCTGACTAAGTAGGTGGTTGAGTATATTGAGCTAACCCTCCTTTTAAAATTAGCATTTTTATTAACTTTTAGGCCGACCCGAAATAAAATTTTGTCCACCCTAATATGGATGTTGGCTCTCGACAATCCAGTCATTTTTGTGACTGCCCCTCCTCTTATAAAGGTTGTGCACCCCTTTGATATCCACATTTTATGACTGAATATGTTAAGAAGTACAATTTAGAATAATATATGTTTCTCCTCCTCTCCACCTTCATTCATGAAAGCAGCATTTTTTTTCGGCACTGGCAATTTTTAAAGCTAAATTTATTCCTTTAAATAAGGTCAAGGAGTATTTTCACTCTTTGAAAATAATCTTAGCTATATCTCTTGTATAAATACAAACGTAAACTGCTGATATATCATTGCCAACAGAACTGAATACGTTGACAGGGAAAGAAGGAACCTAGGGGGCTAAATCTACCCTTCCGAAATTTATGTTTTTTTAATCTGATTCCCCCCCCCCCCCCGGTCACACCTCCTCGAAACAAAAATTTTCTGATGGTGGCCCTCGACAACCCAGTCATTTTTGTAAGTGGCCCTTTGCTTAAAAAGGTTGTGCACCCCTATTCTAAGGCAATTAAAAAAAAATTGCATATTTAGGAAAACTTGGTGCAGTATTTTTAGACACATGGTCCCTTTTTAATATAAATGGTCTCTCAGAGTCTCCTTTTTAAATATAGGTGGTCCCCTGAAGTCTCCTTTTTAAATAAAAATGGTCCCCTTTCCTTTTTTTGGAAGACTAAAATGTGTTGGGAGCTCTGATATTATAAAGCAAAAACATGTCTGTGAGTAATGCTGACATAATATCAACGATGGCAACCACCTGAACAATCAATTTTGTTTTATCGTAAATTTCTAAACTTCTAAATGTAACACAATTTCACGTTTTACACTGTTGAATAGAAAAAAAAAGAAAAAAATGTACTTTCAAAAATAATGAAAACTGTATTAATTTACTGAATTTTTTTGGATTTTTAAATATTTTTAAAATCCATTTCAAAAATTAACATTTAACCAAATTACAGAAGATTAACCCGTTTGCACTTAAAACAATGTAAATAACATTTGTTTGTTTCCGTGTAATATTCCATAACTAAATTTACAAATTAATATAAATAAATAAAACACAAATTTAACAAACATGTAGGCGAACTACGTACTTAAACACTGAAACAATTAAAATCAAATAGGTCATTGTTAATACAGAAATCTTTCGCGATTAAACAATGGCATGCAGCTAACACTAAACTACCAAACATGCTTTTTGATGCAGTTTGTTGGGCAATCTAAGAAAATATACTAAACATAAAAAAATTTGTTAGAATTTTCAATTAAAAATGATTTTCACCTACATTCTGTACATTGGATAATATATCAAGTATCTTTGGCCCAGGACGGGTTGCCTTGTGAATATATATAAATAATAATTTAATGTAGCATAAGATAATTAAAATAAAAGTTAAGTAATCTAGACAAAAAATTTAAGGATTAGATTTTGTTTAATATCAATAGTTTTTGGAAAAAACAATTTAAACTACCAACACATGCGAAAGTAGGGTTGAAGCACATAAAATAATCACACATTAGTAAAAAAAATCAAAATATTGCAAATCTAATCTTTGTATTTTTTGCATGTAATATAATATTTAACTAGAGAAATCGTTTTAAAGTAATTTTATAAACATTTGACACAACCTTAGCATTTTGAACGTATGAAAAATTAAGCTCAAACTAAGATAGATCTGTTTAATATTTCCATACACTACAGTGAACATTTTGCAGATGTTTGTAAAAATAGCTTTAGTTGAAACTCTAATAGGAGTATAATGATGCAATTTTGATTTATATTAGATATATGGACTGTGTTAGCATCAAAAACTCATAAATATTTTTATCAAATTTTGAATAAATATTATGTAACACAGTCCAGTTGCTGAGTTTCACATTGTGTTGCCACACTATAGATTCAAGGTTTGCCTCTGGACTTCAGCAAGGTTTACACTGCCTTTCAAGGTTGATGAAAAATGAGTACCAAGCCTGCTTGGGAACGAAACACTGAAGGTTCTGCATCAAGTTGACCACTTGATTGGGACATATGCTATATATATATATAACATCTTGGGGCTTTTGGTCAAGAAAGCAGAGTTGGGCACTACAATGCTTGATCCTCTTGATCCTTCTGGGCTGTAGTGCTGTTTTTTTTTTTACTTTTTAAAATAATATGTATGAGCTTGAAACCAAAATTAATTTTAACAGAGGATAGTTATCACTTACAAAAAGTTTAAAACAAGCTGCATGGTTTATAATGAATGTACCTGTATTTTAGAATTTAATATTCATACTTTTATTGCATTTATTTATTTATTATAATTTTTTTTTCAGTTTTATATTTTATTATGACTTACATGTATCGTCAGCGAAAAAGGATTTTAGGCACAGGACCAAATCCCAAGCAAGATTAGTGAAGATATAATCTGATGTTTACGATGCAAATTCATTTAGACTGCTTCAAATCATTTTAGGAAACATTAAAAGTTCTTCTTTTGTAATTTACTTTACTATTTTATGCATTCCATTGAACTTTGTATATTAAATCCTAGTCAAGAAGGGTACAGTTTTATTTATTTTAGACATGTAAGAACAATCAATAGCTTTTTAATTAAACTTCTTGAAATGATGTACGTGTCTTTTATTGTGTTTACTCTATTGTTTAACGAAACTTATTTCTATTATTCTTGTATAATTCATTTATTTCAGTGAGAATTAACATAAATATTTTTGCAGTCCTCTTTTACAAATATCTGATAGAAAAATAATTGTATTAATTTAAACTCATTACACACATGGGCATCAGCAAGGAGGGGTATGGGAGGGCTTTTGCCCCTCCTTGAATTTTGAAATTTAATTAATTAAAATTTCTTTTTCTCTGAAATTGCAAAATAATAATAATAATTTAACTCACATGGTTTAAAAAATATTAAACATTAAAAACCTACCTGCTGGGGAGAGGGGGGGGGGAGTTCTATTTTCTTTTTATGGTCATGTGCATCCTTCTGATAAAATAAAGGAAAACTGTTTCTATTTTCGATTTTGAAAATAGTTAATAGAAAAATAGTTTCAGATTTTTAATATTTCTTATTTGTTACATTTCAATATTGTGCTTATATTTTAAAAATGGTCTTGGATGAATGATTATTGGAAAAAAAAATCTTATTCTTTCTTATTTGATGTTTATAATTCTGCATTTTAAGAAACACAGCTTAAATTAAGGACTAAGGACAACAAAGCTTGCCCCTCCTTGGTTTCCATTCTGCCAGTGCCCATGGTTACATAAGTGTATGTATTCTAAATTTTATAAAGTATAAAACAATATAATCTTGATAATGCTTTGAATTTAACTCAAATGTAACTTGAAATAGTTCAAAACATCCTTTGTATTAATGTGTTGAATGCTGAATATCCTTTTCTTATCAATATCAGTATATTCTGTTTTTCTTTTTCAAAGCTTTAAAAATGTGATATTTTTCACTTATGCTATGAGACGTGAAATTCTTAATAATAATCTTTTGGAAAATATTCTTCCAGAACATACACAATAATATTATTGCCTTAAACATTTTACATTTAAATGAATATCTTAAAAATATATATATATATATATATATATATAAATTACATGATCTATACTGTTTGTCAACCACAAGAATAGCTCCCGCCAAGAAGTCTAATTAGTGGCGGTCGCTATAGTAACAAGACCTGTCCATTTTGAATGGGGAATACACGAGTGAGGAATTGGCGGAATAAAAGGTTAGATCGCGTCATTCTTCTTCTCGGATCTACAGCAGTTGCGTTATCTTATTTTTGATTTAATTTTGCTTTTGAAATTATTTGTTCCCATTTGTTTAAATAATTTTGTTAATTTGTTAAACTGGAAAGATGCCCTTTCAATTTAGAAAAGGTGAAGTCTTGAAATCGCAAGCACGTAAAATCATATATAATGTTGCGGAATTTTGTTCCAGTGAAGCTTCATCTAAAGATGTATTAATTCCGCTCCCACAAGCTCTGAAACGGGATTCCCAGCAAGTGGAGTTTCTGAAGCTACAATAAAAAAAAAATTAAACAAGTGGGTAAGTGTGATCCAAGTTTGCACAAAGGGTTTCGTTTAATATTCCTTTCAAAACACTTTATCCTTTCTTTAATAAATCCAAATAAATTTCATTTTCTAAAAAAAAAAAAAACCTGTCTATTTTTCTTGGTTTTTCGAATATCTGAACCGGCCCGATAGCGGGTGAAGCCCACTATTATATTCTATCCATCTATTTAAAGCAGTTTGGTAATTTTGTCAAATTTCCATCGAAATTGGAGCGTATACGCATGCGTCAAAAAAATCTTCCGCCAATGAGGTGAGGGATATTTCCTGTCTCTAGAGTCACATTAGATTAGGAACTGTTTACAAAACGAGTGTACGACCCTTCTGTGGGTATGGCGTCGGCAAGAAGTTTAGATTACAATTGTGAGGTATTTTTTCATTTTATCTTTATTTATTTTGTTTTTATTTAGTTCATGAACATAGAAATATATATCTATTTCTGTGTACATGATTGAATTCTTTGGATATCTCTTAATTCTTTTTGTTCGCGAAATTATTTAGTGCGAGTAATGTAATTGTTGCATGCTTGGTGTATTTTTTGCTACTGAGTACTATTTTGCTTATGAGTTTTTATAAGTATTTTTTTTTCTTTTTTTATTGAAGGGGTTTATTTTCATTTGGAAAAACAGAAATTTCATTTTTTGAATATAATATTTCAGATGTTTTAATAGTTAACATTCGGCTGTTTGAAAATGAGGTGCCACTTTTTGTTGTTGTCTATTGATAGACGATGTTAGAGAATCAATGCATAAAATACTCTGCATGTACTCGCCTAATACTAAATATAACCCAATGCTAAATATAACCTAATACTAAAATATACAAAAGGCTGTTTCAGCATCTTACAAATTTCTATTATGTTTCATTCTAAGAGTTCCTAAATAAGCCAGACTGCAAATATATTTCCAGAAAAAAAGAACTGATCGTACTATAAATAGTTTCCATCCAGTATAATTATATGGTGAATCCAAAGAATTCAACAAACCAGAATAAATAATGATAAAATGAAAAAGTACCAAATATTTATTGTAATCCAAATTTCCAAAACACCACTCACTCGGGGGGGGGGGGGGGGGGGAGAGATTGTAATTTCAGTAATTTGGTGGCACAAAAATTACACGAATTTCTTCAGTTTGCTGCGGGGAGAAAAATTGCAAAAATCAACCAGCAGCTGCACGAAAAAAAAAAAAAAAAAACTCATCAGCAGGGACAAATTTAGAAACTTGCTGTGTCGCCAATCCATATATTTAAAGCAGTTTGCATTAGAAGTGTATTTGAGATTTTTTAAGATCGGTCATTCCTCTCGAGTTACTTTAATTTTGAGATTTTTTAAGATCGGTCATTCCTCTTGAGTTACTTTAAATATGACAAGTTTGGTTTACGATTTATCTTGGATAACTATTATCAGGTAATTTTTCATTTTATTATTTTGGTTTATTGAGTTGATGAACATAGTAAACATAATCATGATTGAGTTCCTTGCTTTCGTGAACACAAAATTAGAGATACATTCTGGTGTATTTTTTTCTTCTTTTTATGTCGTATGTATATTGAAAATTAAAATTTTTTAAACCTAAAAGTAATGGTCGAGATTTTATTAGGATTTATTTTTTGAAGGAGTTTATTTTTACTTTGAAAAGCTGAATGTTTTAATATTTACATTCGGCAGTAAAATATCGAAAAGTTTTGATTATATAAAACGGTTTGAAAATGATTGCCACGTTTTTGTTGTTGTTTATTGATTTTTGCTTACATCATGTGCTAATTTCCAAAATAATTTACAGAGCCAGTGTGTAAGTGGCCATATGAATTAGTTAAAATACAGCAGAATGTAAATGATTTTCTGTACGATACAAACAGCATCCAAAGGATTCAATCATGAACACATGTTCATCAACTCAACAAACCAAACTGAAAAAATACCTGATAATAGTTATCCAAGCTAAAAAAAATAAATATTTTTGACTTCAAGAGATATAAAAAAGGTTATTTAGTTTTTTTTTTTTTTTTTTTTTTTTGTAATCTTTTTTACCACTTCCCCATATACCATCAGTTTCATAAAAAATCTCTGTGAAAACATATATTTTACACTTTATTGAATGTTTTCATTTCTTAATTGAAACATCAAACTCAGTTTAAAGTTATAGTAGAGTGTAAAATGTATATTTTCATTAAGATTTGTTATTGAATTAATTTTGCTTCATAAACAATTCTTGAATCTTTTGATTTATTATTGCTTTCATTATTGGGCGATAACGATTTCATTTTATACCAGATTGCATCTCTGTTCTGGGCGATACTTATTAAACTCATAATTTGTCACTAAATGGTGATTTTATTGACTTTGTGCTTACAAATCAAAATGGTATCTTGATAATATACATCTTTGCCCAAGAATGCGACAAAAAAAAAAAAAAAAAAAAAAAAAAAACTATTTTTGATTTTAGGAAAACTTAAAGAGGTTATTTAGTTTTTTTTTGTTGTTGTTGTTCGGTTAATTTTTTTTTGCCACTTTCCCATATACTATCAGTTTCATAAGAAATCTCTATGAAAACATATATTTTACACTTTATTGAATGTTTTCATTTCTTAATTGAAACATCAAACTCAGTTTAAAGTTATAGTAGAGTGTAAAATGTATATTTTCATTAAGATTTGTTATTGAATTAATTTTACTTCATAAGCAATTCTTGAATCTTTTGATTTATTATTGCTTTCATTATTGGGCGATAATGATTTCATTTTATACCAGATTGCATCTCTGTTCTGGGCGATACTTATTAAACTCATAATTTGTCACAAAATGGTGATTTTATTGACTTTATGCTTACAAATCAAAATGGTATCTTGATAATATACATCTTTGCCCAAGAATGCGACAAAAAAAAAGATAAATTTTCAAACTTGGTATAAGAAACTTAGGTCTTCTCTATTATCCCATCGTCCACTTTTCATAACAAAATACTATTGCCAAACTGTATGATTAAATGCCAAAAATGCAGTCCCATTTACTTGATGTCGGAAGTATTATACGTGTTTGTTATGTCATCAAGTGGTTTTTAATTCAACATTTGCGTGTATTAATGACAAAGTTCTCCCGTTTATTTGGCGTTACAGTTTGGCGATAGTTTTTTGTTATGAAAAGTGGTCGATGAGATAATAGAGAAGTACCAAAACTTACATATATGAGTAGATTCCTTGACAGTATTAATCATTACTCGATATTTTAAAACTGCATCATATTTGTAGAATTATATTAATTTAAACAATGCTTCTATTGAAGTGTGAAGAAGCACATACTTATATGAAGAACCATATATTTACATAATCATTTTCATTAGCAATCGAAACACCATAAGATTCATCCCCGATAATAAACGGACTATAAGTGGTCTAATTTTGTATTACGTGTTCTACGATATTTTTACGTACGTTTCAATAATTATTTTCTGTACTATATAAACAAAATGATAGAGATCTAAAAAGACAATTTCCATCGGGATTGATTTCGCGAATGTTAAATGAGCCTAAATTCAATTTTAAACAGTAAATCCGAAATGGACACCTAAGTATTCATACAAATTATAATAAATAAAATAAATGCCTTCTAAACACTCCACAGTGAGTTCTATATAAATACCTTCCTAGGTTTAATGCAACGTGCAAGAAAAAAACAACAGGAGATGATCCAAACACGTTTCTAGAGACAGTAATAGACCCTCACCTCATTGGCCGGTCCTACCGGAAGATTTTTTTGACGCATGCGTACTGTGTCGAATTTTGTTGAAAAATGATTTTGAAGAAAAAATCGGGAAATTCACAAAATGGTTTTGGGAAAAACTTCACCAAATGGTTTCAAATTTCTTTGAGTGACAGCGGGAAAAAAAATTTCATCTTACATTCAATCATCGCAATTGGCGAGTGTGACTATTAAGTTTAGCCAGTACTGGCAATAACATCAATCCCCAATTTTCAGTATTACTTGCCGATTGGTGAGTGTTAATTTTGTCTTATATCACAAACTGTATTTACATATACTACTAGATACAATGATTATGAATCATGATTTTTCTGTTATTGGGCGAGATTCATGTTTTTTAAGCAATTCTTTTGACGAAATTAGTGTTTTTTCAGAGATCCTTTGAAGAATTTAGCATTTTTCTCGCGATCCTTAATGAAATTCACATTTTACAGCGATTCGTTGATAAAATACATTTTATTCCGCAATTTTTAGACGAAATTTAGTAAAAAAGCGTGATTTTTTGGTGAAATTTCCTTTTTTGCGATTCTTTGACAAAATTTGCTTATCTTTCACGATCCTTTTGCATGATTCACGTTTTTTCTGTGGTCTTTTAACGAAAGTCATGTTTTCCCATGATCCTTTGATGAAATTAGTGTTTTTTCCTCAATCATTTGACGAAATCTGTGATTTTTTCCCCCCACGAAGATTGGTTAGATGTTTTTAGTCGGCAGGTGCCCTAAAAAGTCTGTGACGCCCGTTGCTGCATCGCACACATTCGTCCATGGGGCATTGTTTCATTCCTGACATTTCTGGAAAGAAACAACGTTCAACTCATTGGCTGAATTGTAAAGGGCGAAATGTGTCAAACATTAGCGGAAAGAAAGTGCGCAATTCGTTCGTTCATGGAAAAAATCGTGAAATTCATTAATTGATAGTCGATAAAATGCGAAATTTGTCAATCGATAGCGGAAAAATAACAAAATTCATTAATCGACAGTGGAAAAATCGCAAAGTTCATCAACTGGTTTCGGAGGAAAAAGTTTTCGAATGACTTCGAGAAAAAAAATCACAATCCGTCAATTTCGGGGAAAAAATCGTGAAATTCGCCAAATGGTTTCGAATTTCAAAATTTTGCACACACCCCTCATGTGATATATCGCTGGAAAAGTCTTTGACCACTTATTCACGTTATGCATCTCCGGGATCCATCCTGCCACTCCCCCCCCCCCCTAAAGGGGGCTCTTTTCTAAATTTTGTTGACACCCCTCATGTCATATATCATTGGAAAGGTCTGTGACCACTTAGTCATATTATGCATCTCCGATGTCCATCTCCCCACTTTGCCCCCCCTCCCCCCAAAGGGTACTTTCTAAATTTTGCAAACAACCCTCATGTTATATATCATTGGAAAGGTCTGTGACCACTTAATCATATTATGCACCTCCGATGTCCATCTCTCCACTTTGCCCCCCTCCCCCCCCAAAGGGTACTTTCTAAATTTTGCACACAACCCTCATGTTATATATCATTGGAAAGGTCTGTGACCACTTAATCATATTATGCATCTCCAATGTCCATCTCCCCACTTAGCCCCCCCCAGCCCCCCAAGTGATACTTTTCTAAATTTTGTTGACACCCCTCATGTCATATATTGTTGGAAAGGTCTGTGACTGCTTAATCATATTATGCATCTCCGATGTCCATCTCCCCACTTTGCCCCCTCCCCCCTAAAGGGTACTTTCTAAATTTTGCACACAACCCTCATGTTATATATCATTGGAAAGGTCTGTGACCACTTAGTCATATTATGCATCTCCGATGTCCATCTCCCCACTTTGCCCCCCCTCCCCCCCAAAGGGTACTTTCTAAATTTTGCACACAACCCTCATGTTATATATCATTGGAAAGGTCTGTGACCACTTAATCATATTATGCATCTCCAATGTCCATCTCCCCACTTTGCCCCCCCCACCCCCCCAAGGGATACTATTCTAAATTTTGTTGACACCCCTCATGTCATATATTGTTGGAAAGGTCTGTGACTGCTTAATCATATTATGCATCTCCGATGTCCATCTCCCCACTTTGCCCCCCTCCCCCCCAAAGGGTACTTTCTAAATTTTGCACACAACCCGCACGTTATATATCATTGGAAAGGTCTGTGACCACTTAATCATATTATGCATCTCCAATGTCCATCTCCCCACTTTGTCCACCCCCCAAGGAATACTTTTCTAAATTTTGTTGACACCCCTCATGTCATATATTGTTGGAAAGGTCTGTGACCGCTTAATCATATTTTACATCTCCCCACTTTGCCCCCCAAGGGGTACTTTCTAAATTTTGCACACAACCCTCATCTTATATATCATTGGAAAGGTCTGTGACCACTTAATCATATTATGCATCTCCAATGTCCATCTCCCCACTTTGCCCCCCCAACCCCCCAAGTGATACTTTTCTAAATTTTGTTGACAACCCTCATGTCATATATTGTTGGAAAGGTCTGTGACTGCTTAATCATATTATGCATCTCCGATGTCAATCTCCCCACTTTGCCCCCCTCCCCCATAAGGGTACTTTCTAAATTTTGCACACAACCCTCATGTTATATATCATTGGAAAGGTCTGTGACCACTTAATCATATTATGTACCTCCGATGTCCATCTCCCCACTTTGCCCCCCTCCCCCCCCAAAGGGTACTATCAAGTTGTTTGCCGTCAAATTTTGACGGGTTCCATCTAGTCATAATAATATCTGTCATGTGGACTAAATGCGATATTTAAAAAAAAAATTAATTTCAAAATTAAACATGTTGTACGCCTTCAAAATGTTAAAATATGCGAATATTCCCATAATCGGGTTTTTATCATGATTCAATACGTTCCTCAAACTCATATATTTACTATTATCTATTACTCATATTCATACTCGCTTTGTATTATACTGAAACATTTGAAAAATCCGTTAAACTTGCGATATGACGTCAGATTTTCTTTTTAATTCTCTAATGATGTGTAATTAATCTGCTTTGTGTACATGCACACATACTCATACTCCTTGTATTATTGAGAAATCTTTCTGTTTTATTACCACTATGACGTCAATCATTTTTATTTCATATTAATCTTTTTTTTTTTCAATTGATGAAACTTTTTATTTCATTTTTATTTTTTACGTGGAAAATCGTCTGATAGAAAATTAATTATTGTAGATAGAATTTCATCATGGATTTTTAATTTTTGGCATCTGCTATAAGGAAAAATGTTCAAATTTAATAAGAAAAGGCTGTTAGAATTTTGGTTTTTTATCTCTATTTATTAAAATAATACGAATTTTTCAAATTTTAATATTTTCAGCTCTTCGCAGCTGATATTCTGATTTATACACAAAGTTTCAACTCTGTAAGTTACACAGTTTTTGAGAATGGCTCTGTGACAGACAGACAATGGAGCGGGAGCAATAGGGTTTCGTGAGATGAACGAAACCCTAAAATTGAAGTTTCTGCATTGGGCTCATCGACAAATTAAAATCACCTGATAAAAATCGTAAAAGACCTAGTAAGCGAAACTGTGAAATAGATGACTTTGACAAGTGCGTTATACGTTAAACGATTTTATAAGACTTTTATATAACAGAAAGAAAAGTACCATCTCTCAGAAAATTATTACCCGTGTTGAAAGAAAAAATAGATTTTCGTGGAAAAGAGACACATTGTGCAAAGTCTTACATTCAATGAATAAAATTCTAAATGTTTAGAAGGTATTATTATTTTTATATTTTTAATGATAATTTCCATCCTTGCAAATTGTTTGAAAATACATACTGAAATCTATAATAATCACTGAAGATCAGTCATTGTATTAATAATTTAAAGTCATTGATAATTATTAATGGCTATAAAAATATTAATTTTGAAACAATTATTTAAGTTAATTTCATTTCATTTTTACTGTAATAAATTTCAGGATTAATTCATATTGATTCATATTTAATTTTCATTTGTAAAATCTAAATATTATCATATAAATAATCTATGAAACAGTCTTCTTTCACTCGATGAATCGATTAAAATAATTTTTAAAAAAGTAATAATAATAAAAACATCGCCAACACTCCCTCAAGGCGCTCAGTAAATTAATGTGAATGCCTATCTTCTGGCTTCCCCTGTTGAAAATGGAGAGAGTCTTGTTTCCACGGCAGCAGACAGGCACAGACTTCCTGGCGAGAGCTATTCTTGTGATCAACAAACAGTAATAATAAAGATGGATGTTTGTCTCTCTGTATGCTGAAGAGACCACTGTGCACAGAGCTACAAGATTTGGTTGAAGATATCTCTATGTCTGAAGTTATGCATGTCAAAGCCAGTTTTTGGTTTTTTTTATTCAATAATTAGCAAAAATATTAATTAATAAGGATAAGTCTGCCAAAATATTAATAATAAAGATGGATGTTTGTGTGTATGTGTTCTGAAGAGACTGCTGTGTGCAGAGCTACAAGATTTGACTGAAAGGTATCTGTATGTCTGAAGTTATGCATGTCTAAGCTAGTTTTTTTATTATTATTATTATTCAATAATTAGCCAAAATATTAATTAAAAGCCTACTAAACATCTCAAAATGGCGAGCTATCGTGCCTACCTATATTTAGTATACCATGATCATACTGTTTTTTAAGGTATTTTTGGAGTTTTTTATATACCTTCCAGTTAAAGTAAATCCAAATAATTTAAAAAATTAGAATTCCAACAAGGGCGACGACCTTTCCCTGCTCACATTTGCTGGTACCCATGGAGTCACGACACATGAATAACATTGCTATCACATCGCCTCCAATCTTCCTCACATGAGAACGGAATTTTGTTGGAACTATCGTGCCACCGAAAGTGTCTGTGCTTGTCTGGGTTTCCTGGTTTTTAAAGCAGACGAATGGAAAAGGTTCCATTTTTTTTCTTCATTTTTAAATCACAATCGCAAGCTTATAATTAAATTTTTCCAAAGAAATATAAGCTCGATTTTGAATGATCCGGGATTATGTTTTTTCAGGGTTCATACTCTGCTTGAAAGTCCTTGAATTTTTAAGAGAGAAAAAAGGTCCTTGAAAGTGCTTGAATTTGCTTATATTTTAATGAAGGTGCTTAATTTTCATTATTTTTTTTATAGGTGCTTAATTTTTCTTATTCAGATATTCGAAAAAATATATAATTGCAAGCTTAAAAAAAATCAGCTAAAATATTTGTTCTGAGATTTTCTTTTTAGGGGTTCTGAGTACAAGCATTTGTCCCTTCTCCCTTCCCTCTATAGGATTAAGTTAACAAAAAAAAATGAAAAGAGGGGTAAATTTGTTGCTACTACCGACTGCAAGATCGGAAATTCCGTTCTTATCTGAGGCATGTGAGGAAGATTGGAGGCGATGTGATAGCAATGTTATTCATGTGTCGTGACTCCATGGGTACCAGCAAATGTGAGCAGGGAAAGGTCGTCGCCCTTGTTGGAATTCTAATTTTTTAAATTATTTGGATTTACTTTAACTGGAAGGTATATAAAAAACTCCAAAAATACCTTAAAAAACAGTATGATCATGGTATACTAAATATAGGTAGCTGCGGCTAGCATGTGTTACATAATGCATTTAAAGCTGTGGAGCTTCTTCTAATTGGCAAAAAGTTGTTTTTTTGATTAATTTGCATAGGCTATTCAAGGACTCTCCAGCAAGGCTTCAAGATTATTATGAAGTATCATCAACTGGCAAGACTGCCTTGAAGTTTTGCAGACATAGATGGCTTGACAGCCTACCAGCTATAAAAAGAGCCATTGAAATCTTGGAAGATTTAAAGTCATTTATCTCTTGTGTCGAAAAAAAAATTCCCAATCCCAACAATGGCACATATGACTCCATAAAATCTTTTTTAAAAGATGAATTGTTAAATGTTAAGTTGCATTTTCTCTCATCAGTTGCATCTTTGGTGCAGCCTTTCATGATGAAATATCAAACTGAAAAACCTGTGCTGCCATTTTTTGCCGCTGATTTAACAAAGTTAATTCGGTCATGCTTATTGAATTACAAAATTCTTAAGGATGGTGAAATAAAAAATGTAAGTTTCGAAACTTTGTCAATTTGAATTCAAAACTGATATGTTGAATTCCATTGCTAAAATAGAAACTATTCACTAGGGAAAATTGCTCAAAAATCTAAGAGAGCCGAAATCTGTGAAAGAAAGTGACTTTATTGCTCTGAAGCAAGAAATAATGGACTTCATTGTGCAATGACGAATAAATTCCTGGAAAAAAGCCCAATAAATTATAGTATTGTATTAAATTTATCTTGTTTGAATCCAGGTAAAATTGCACGAAATAAAGAAAACTGCATTTCATAAATGCCTTTCAAGAAAATGGTTGGATCCCAGAAGATGACTGTGAAACCACTCTGCTGGATTATCAAGATTTCCTTGAAACAACAAACTTATCAGTTTTCGTGAGCTTTAATGAATCGACAGATAGATTGGATGATTTTTTTTATGATCATATGTGTGTTAAAGGACACATTAAAGCCTTCCATGTGACCAAACTTGTGTTGCTTTTGTCCCATGGACAAGCTTCTGTCGAGAGAAGATTCTCTATTAACAAAAATATGGAAGTGGAAAACCTAAAAGAACATTCTTATATTTCTTTAAGAATTATAAAAGATCATATAGAGTATACAATAAAATTCAACGTTTAACACACAATATGGACTTGTAGCACAATAAACAGACGTACGTTTCGTGAGTAACTTGGACTCACATCATCAGTGTCAGAAAAATAAAAATTATTATATCCCCCAAAGACATGAAACAGAATCAAAAACCCAAATGACAGATAATAACACACCGAAAGTTCATCACGCACGAGCAACCAATAAGATTAAGCCGGAAGTGATGCACTATGACACAGTAAATCAACCCAGAAAGGTGAGATACACTTGAAAAATCGTTGACCAAGGAGTTACCAAATCTATGAATATAAACTGCTTAAAAAAAATCTAAATCTAAAGGAGTATTGCATTTCTTAATAATAGTGGCTGAATCAAAATTGAAATTATGTCCCTCCCTCCAACAATGACAAGCAATACAGGATTTTTGTAATTCTTTTTTTTTAACTTAGTTTCTGTGTTCATTGATTCTGAAATGGAGTTGTCGTTTAGTCTGTCCTATGTAGGACAAACCACATTGACATTGGATATTTAAATATCCCTGAAGTTTTGATGTGTCATTGATTCTGAAACGGAGTTGTCGTTCAGTATGTCCTATATAGGACAGACTAAACGACAACTCTGTTTCAGAATCAATGAACACAGAAACTACGTTAAGAAAAAGGAATTACAAAAATCCTCTATTGCTTGTCATTGTTGGAGGGAGGGAGATACAGTGAAACTTCCATTTAATGAAGTCTCATCGTCACACTTAAAAACTTCGTTATGAAGAAAATTCGTTAAATAGAAATCAACGTAAATTCACGAAAATTTCCCTTCGGATATGACAACCAGGTATTGGATTCAGAAGCCTTTTATTCTGTTTCAATTTTGAAGCCGTCTTTTAAAAAAAACAGTTGTGTACGGTCGATGGAATCGCATCACATTCCCAAGTTTTCATCAGCTCTGATACACAGATTCTCAAACTAAAGTTTTCACTATATTGTTTTTTTCTGTCTTTTTCGATAGTATTCTTCAGGATTTTTTATTATTCCTTAAACTAATTGCTGAAGTTTAGAAGTTGTATTGGCAGGAACAAAAAATAACTTTGATGTTCTTCGATTTGCATTTTGAAGGACATTCTTGTGGATGTACAAAGCAATTGTCTATAAGCAATGGAAGACCAGAATGGTAACTGTCTGACTCTAATTGATATTTTTTGCTTGAATGCATCTGGCGGCATTGCGTCGCTGTATCTTCTATATCATTGAAATTAAAAAGGGCGATTTTGACTTCCCCCAACTGTTAGCACAGGGATTTCGGTGTGGTAGAGTGGTGAAAACAATAATTTTTCTTAGTGTGAAAAAATTGTTTTATTTAGCACCAAGCAGAATGGAAATTATTTCATACAATCCACTGAAATAATTTCGCATATCCATCGCAACAGCAACCTCTTAGTTTGAATTCTGTATATACCTACAAAACTGAAAGAAACTTCGTTATATAGAATACATTTTTCGCAATAAGGAGATTAATTTCCATGTTAATGGTGTACAAAGTTTTGCAGAAAATTTCGTTAAGTAGAAAACTTTATTAAATAGGGACTTCGTTAAAGGGAAGTTCCACTGTAATTTCAATTTTGATTCAGTCACTATTATTAAGAAATGCAATACTCCTTTAGATTTCGATTTTTTTGAAGCAGTATATTCATAGATTTGGTAACTCCTTGGTCAAAGATTTTTCAAGCATACCTTACATCTCACCTTTCTGGGTTGATTTACTGTTCCATAGTGCATCACTTCCGGCTTAATCTTATTGGTTGCTCGTGTGTGATGAGCTTTCGGTGTGTTATTGTCTGTCATTTGGGTTTATATTTCTGTTTCATGTCTTTGGGGGGATATAATAATTTAAATTTTTACTGATACTGATGATATGAGTCCAAGTTATTCACGAAACGTATGTCTGTTTATTGTGCTACAGTTCGATATTGTGTGTTAAACGTTGAATTTTATTGTATATTTATCCACACAAGATTTTCTTTATAATCATATAGAGTATTGTGGTAGTGTGCTTAAAGTACCTATAAAAAAGAGCTACTTTCGTCTGCATCCAGTGGTAGACAAAGGTACATGATGTACCTGAAAGATCAGCAAAAATGTCTCACTGAGAACAAGAAAAGAATGCTTGAAGATGATTTAGATGACTTAAAGAAAAGGAAAAAATGCCTGGAAGTTGACATCAAAGAACTTCTGGCTTTGTGGATGAGCTGTCTAAGGCAGAGTCTACAAAAAAAAAAATGACTTTCTGCATACAGTCAAACAACCTGAAAAGAACTGTAAAAGAAAAACAGGCTGAAGTTAAAATTTTAGATGAAAAAATAGAAGAGGCAGTTAAAAAGCTTAAAGGCTGAAAAAAATCTTGTATTTAAAATGCAATAAATTATTCACGCTGAAACATGCAAATTTTTCTTTGTGTGTGTGTGTTTTAATACACCTTTTTGTAAAATGATTTAGTGGATGTTTTCAAATTAAGGTAAGGTATGAAAAATTGTTTAGTTTCTTTTTAAATTGTGTGTATTATAGCAGTGCAGAATTATCAAGTGTCTACTTTTGTCTAGTGTTAGCATAGATAACTTTCAAAGTATACTGCAAAAATATTTTCTGTATTTTTCAGACTTTCTCATAACATTTCACATTTAAAACTTTGCTACTATATGTTATGTATGGCATTCACCTGAAAACATATGAAAATGAAAATTTTTTTCCTCTTCATACATTTGCATTATACAAACAGACATAGTATTTTGTAACGTTAAAATTTTCATTTCTGAAAAGGTGCTTGAATTTTGGGTAAGCTGCTTGAATTTTATCATGTAAAGAGAGTATGAACCCTGTTTTTTAAAGACTGAAAATCTTTTATAGATTTAATAATGTAAACTTGGTTCATTCATGTCTAATTACAATTATCAGACATCTAGTAATGACGAATTAAAAAAAAATATTCAGCATATAATTCAGAAAAAAAGTATGTCTTCTATTAAAAACCTTTTAAATTTTTGGAAATAATTTAATTATTTCATAACATTTTATTTGCAGGGTTTTTTTTTTTTTTACATGAATTGTTTTTATTTGTAAATGTACATATTTTTATATGTAAAACTACATTTTACTGACAATATAAATATAGGTTATTTCTTTATTATAATACATTAATAGTACAGATGATGCCATATCAATTTAATATTTTTCAGTGTACAAAGTCATTTTTCTTAATGAGGAAAAATTTCTTTTTTCCTTTCTTATTCCTTCTCGAAATTTTGTAGATATTTTCAGACAAACTTCCAATTGCTACTGGATAAGACATTATAACAAAAAATTCTGATAACTCAGTTTATTGGAGAAAAGTTAAGTTTTCTCAAACCTTTTCCTGACATTTTGGAGTCTTTTACTTCCCTAAATTTTGCCTTGAGTCTTTCTTCTCATTCTTCATACACTAGAAAATGGCATCACATTTTCAAAAAAAAAATATATATATATATTTTATGTAATTGTGTGCATCTTTTATGTGCATGCAGTAAATGTGTTTATCGCTAACACTTTAACTGCTGAATGCCCTGGCAGTTAAATATAATTTTTATAGATAATCTGACACTTATCCTGTGGTAATAACTTATACACCAAACTAACTACAAGTCTTATAAACTGGTCAATCAGGGTTTACACTTCTCAGGTAACCTTGGAAGTTTCAGGGGAAAAATATTTGTAAAATCTCAGGGAAAAGTCTAAAATGTACTCCCAAACATGGGAAAATAATCAACTATTATGGGAAATTCAAGCAATTTGCATGCATCATTGATCATGATGAAATCAAACTAAGACTAAAGAAGCACATATTCAAACACAAAAAAGAATTAATGAAGAAATAAGCAAATAATAAAAAAATTAATTTGTTGAGTGGCAGAGTTGAAGAATATAGATAGGTTTTTTTATAAGATAATTTACTTAAATGGGATCCATTGTTCTATTTATTAAAGATTTTGTTAATTCGTAAATGGCATTTTCTTCTGCCAAAAAATTTGTTTGATTTTTAAAAATAAATAATCATTTAATGTGTTATAAAGAATGAAACAATAGGTTTAATTTTTTTTTTTCCTTTTTGAGACGTATATATGCTTATATGATTCAGAAGATTTTTGGGCAAATACTTGTTTTTGAACAGTTTTCAATTTTATAAAACTAAGGTAAGTCAAAAATTAAATATATTGTTTTTTATATATGATAATAACTTTACTTTTCAGGTTATGTTTCTTTTTTGTTTAGAGGGGGAAGGGGGGTGATACTGGTAAATGATTAATCCTAAAAAATAACTTTCTTTTTTTAATGAATATGAACGCTGGTATGGTCAAAACAGCCAGCTGCGAAGGAAAATTTTGATAGGATTGCCAGCAGTATGAGTATGTTATGGCAAAAAAGTACATGTGACTGACAGAGGTTACACAGCAGCCAAAGTGTTAAAAAAATGAGAACTGCCAAATAAATGAAAACAAAATATGAGTTGAACATTTTAATGATCAATGAAAAATGTATATAAAGTATACATGCTGGAAAATGCAATTTTCCAGCATTTTATATATGTTTACAAAAATATCATAATTTAACAAATGCATTTTTAATGAGGTTAATATAGATATGAAGTTTTTATGTACAGTATACAAAGCCAAAACAATATTTTTTTAAATGATTTTTTTAATCAGCAAGGTGTTAAACTGGCCATGAGATGTTCCAGTTTATTCAAAAAGTTTCTACCTTCCATTTTTTCCCATAAAACATCTTTAAAACTTCCAGCTAAATTCTGCCATTTCCTGTCACGTACCAATGTACTTGGGTAAAAATCAGGTTGTTGAGGTGAATAGGACACACTGACATGCACACCAGTTTTGGGACCACATCGAACTGCAATAACTCTAAAAAAAGAATTGTAGAGTGAGATAAAGTAATTCATTAAAATTTTCATAATAGAGGAATTTAATTTCCTACTTTAAAGTACAAAAAGAGGCTGAAATTTTATACTTATTTACTTTCTTGTTGGCGGTTTTCAGTAAATCAAATCTGTCACCCAAATGTGATTTAATGCCAAAAATGGATAAGTATGATGTCAGAATATACTTATAAGATCTTTCCTTGGTTTTATGTTACTCAGATTAATTTTACACAAGACAATTTTTAAAGGTTTCATATAAATGTGTGGCTACTAATCAAACTGTATTTAACTCAAATAAATGAATTGCATTTCATTTAGTCAGTAAGTAAGCAAATAGGAATAATGCATGTTTTTTGGCCATTTAATCAATGTTAATTCTTTTGTCCAGCTGTAAATAAACCGTAATGCAGTTTTGGAGCCACCATTTTTTTTTTCTTTTTTTAATAGATTTAGTTATCATAATTTGTCACATTACACAACACCTCTTCATTCATTTTTAGATAAAATCTCATATCGTGTCCATTGATGCAAACTTATTTTGATGGTAGAATCCCATAATCTTGAAAGTACTTCATAGCATACTATTCAGTAGATGGAAGATCCCAAATCTTTATGATTTTTTTTTTCTCAAAAAGTGAAGACAGGAAAATAGCAGTTAAATCATATCAGTCTTAGCAAAAACTAAACTTGTTTATTCAGAAAATAAATAAAAATGTATTATGTACATTGTGCATGATATGCATTACCACAAGGAGCAAAAACAATCTATGTGGCAACATTTTTTGTGTTAAATCACATTGTTTGGTAACAAATTATGCAATAGTTGGCATCTGCACCAACAAAACTGAAGTGATAAAAAAAGTTTATTCTTACCTATCTCCAACAGGAGAGGCCATTAAGACAGATGCAGCATTTCCTATGGGTTCAACAATCCCAATACCTAAATTATTGCACGTTGATAACGTCTTCCATCCCATCAGTTTAGCTAAAGCTTGAGCAGCATTCACCTGATGTTGAGATACCTATTGAAGAAAGAATTCATTAGTGCTTTGTGGCACACATATTTTTTTTTACATAACTGAAATATTATAACTAAAATGTTACAAAAAATATAATCAAAAGGGATTGAAAAAAAAAGTAGCATCACACCATGTTGAGATAGGGGGTGGGAGGTATTTAAAACAAACCAATGGGTTTGATAGAAAGTAAAAAAACATTCCTAATTCATATGCATCATATAAATAATATAAAAATTATTAAATTCACAACTTTTGTTTAAAGGGAAAAACTCAAACAACACACACCACATCAAGTTTTCAAAGATCAAAATTTGATTCAGAGGCTGTGGATGCCACACAAAATTATATTTGTTTAGCTATATCTCTTAAAAATTCATAAAATTATGAAATCCAGTCCTCATATTCTAGGACAAAATACCTTAAAATGTTAAATAAATCAGAAGGTGACTTTACAAACTCAAATCTACTTTGTCATTTAAATTTTTTAAGCAAGTTTATAAATGGATTAAGTTAAAAAAAGGTATGTTCAGTTGCTATAACAGAATTAGCATATTTTATTACATTTACAGATAAGATAATTTAATTGCTGAAATGTCAATTGGGGCTTACAGTGGAAACCTGAAAAGTTTTTTGTATCTGTCTGTCTCACAATAACTGCCGAAACCCCCCCCATCCTTTTAGTCTGTAATTAGGTAAGTATATTAGGCAAGGTGCTCGGAATTAGCTGTATAGTTGTTGGTTAAATTTGGCTAATTTTTTCAAAAAATATAGAACATTTTCTTTTAAGTCATAACACTTTTCTATAGGAAGTCCGGCAATTTTTTTAATTTTAATATCCATCAAAAGGAAAATGATGCAATGGGATAATTGTAAATGCTAAATTACTGAAAAGGAGATCTTAAATAAATCTGATTGCCTTGAAAATTTGCCAATATATTTATTAGAATTTGGAAATTAATTGTATAAATTATTGGGAAATTTTATGCATCAGTTTGAGAGAAAAAAAACTTTAATTTCTCACATTTTACAAAAGTTTCCAATACATTTCTTTTTTCCTCTCTTTCATTAAATGGTTGCCTAGCAACTGTATTTCAAAGAATATATAAAAATATAGATTAAAAAAAAAATCAAGTAAATTGCATTATTTTGATACAAACCTTTATTAACAAAATAGCTAGTTTTCGGGTGATTTTAGTTTTTAATATGCTTTTTCTAATGAAATAGATCAGGATTTATTTTAACTGCGAAAGAAAGATGACCACAAATTGGTTTTCCAAATGAAAATTATAAAAACGTTGAATGTGTAAATTGAATATAAGTGTCATAAGAGGAATTTGCATCTGTATATTTATTACACAAAATGTTATTCAATTTCAGCATTATGTGATGATGTTTAGTGATTTAAAAATAAGTATTCTTTTAAGGAGAGGATAAAATCTCTTGCACAAAGAGATATTTAATCTAATGAAATTACAGTAGTAAATGCATTTAGACATACACTCGAATAATGAAATAGCATAATTACTGGAAATTGAGAACATAAAATTAAAGCGAAAATGGGAGCCTCCCTGAAGGAATGTATTCTTATTCTGGAAAAATACTAGAATAAGTAGTTGATCATATCATTGAATAAAATTGTGTTTAATGAGATACTTCAAAATTTTCTGAAAGTTTCGATATAGTTTATGCTTATAAATGTACATATAACTTAAAAAAATCAGATTGTAGGATATTAAATATTATACCGATTATATTAAAAAGTAGTGACATTTTAAACAGTGATTTGCAGAGCTGATGTTGAGGCCTCTGATCTGTAGATTTACTAGTATATTCATATATCACTGCATTGATGAGCAAAAAAGAAATATTTAGATTTTTTTTTCAGGTCAAATGATTCACTAATATAAAACATAATTAATTTATTTATTTTATAAATTAACAAATGACCTCTTAAGATAAAACAAATATAAACCATTTTAAAATTCACTATTGCATATGCCTTTCTTCAAATTCAAATAAACATAAAAAATTACTAAGAAATTTTCAAATATTTTTTTCCATATAACAAAAAATAATCTATCTTAAAAAATGCCTTACCTTAAAAACATAGTTTTATAGTACAATAGTCAAAACTAGTCTTTGTTTCAGCTACAACATTTTATAAATAAGAAACCTTCTGCCCAATTTTACTCTGAATGAAACATTCATATTTACTTACATTTTAAAGTATTTAATGCACTAACTTAACAAAAATGTAGTCTTTTTTGTAAATTTAGACTTATTTAATTGATTTGAAAACTGAACTTCACAAGCAAGATATTAATACTTGAAGATTATACATATATATAAGAGGAATATAGCAAAAAAGGGTATAAAATACTTTCCCGGAGAATATATATATTATAAAAATATTTTTATCACAGCCTTTTTTTTTTTTTTAATGTATAAATTATTGTAAATGATGCATTTTTTCATATACACATTCCTTTTGATTTGATTTCAACCTTGAGTAATGAATAATTCACATGAAAATATAATTAAATAATAAATACATACCTGACACATAAGAAGATAACGAAGTTCTTGAGCTTCATATGACAAGGCCATTGTACGCCCATCTCTACAAATGGCTTTCAAGCTTTTCTCTTCTACGTGTATAACGAGTGGTGTTCTGAAAAAGAAATTTCGGTGAGATCTTTAAAACACAACTAAGAGGGAGATATAAATGGGGAAAATAGAGAAAAATACTTAAGATACGGTTTTCGGATTGACTTTTCAAATCATTCAGAGGAATAGAGAGTGAATGGGAAAAAATTTGCGTTCTGATACATAAACCAAAATTTCAGTGATCACAAATATCTAAAATATATTTACAGGAAATATGCAGAAAAGCCTGAAAGAATTAACTTTTGTTTTTAACACATTTCAAACAAAAGAGATTCTATAATTTGCTTATATATATTTATTAATAAATGTCCACTCATAACTTAAAAAGTCAAAGCATCTATTTAAAAGGCTTGTTTTGGTGGTGTCCAGTATAAATTACACAAGGATACAAAAATTATGTTTGACTGTTTAGTCTTTCAAAAACTAGTCTTTGGCGAAAAAAAGCAAAATTTTCTGGAAACCTTTATTTACATTTTAAAACCTCATCAGATTGTTATATACAGATGGTGTTTACACATATTGGGGACAATTTTGATGTTAAATTAAAAAACAACAGGAGAAAAAAAATCTGGCAACACGTAATAACATGATAACTGAAATATTGGCTGCTACTGAAATGGCACACAAAAGAAGCAAGTGGCTTGAAGGTTATATATTTGCTCTTTCCGAAGAAAATTATTCATATTCCGTCATATGAAAATCATTTAGCAGCTGCTAAGTGGAAAAACATTATCACAATTGATAAAGGGTGGATTTATCTAAATGACCATAATAAAAAAAGATTGATTTATTACCGGAAAAGAGGCCAAAAAGACAAACTTTGGTTCAAACACTGCAAAGAAAGTTTCTCTAAAGGATTTATTGCGATTGCTGGAATCTCTTACAATGGAAAATTAAAGATCAGAAAAGTTGAAAGAAATGTCAAAATTAACTCTACTTATTATCAAAACAATGTTCTAATTCCTATTTTTAAAGAAGAAATTCCAAAACTTTATCATACGGACGTTAAAATTGTTGAGTTCCACCAGGATAAAACAAGCAGCCATACTTCCAAAAGTACAGTCGCATTTCTCGAAAAATTGACAAGAGAAACTGGAATCAAGTGCATACCATTTAATCATATTCCAACCAAGTCCCCAGATGTTTTACCAATGGATTACTGTGCCTTTGGACTACTAAAAAACAAGCTCTTGTGAAACGCTTACTAACTATGTTGAGAGGACTCTGGAAATGTGTGGTGTAGGAATGGAACAAAAATCCACTTCCAGTTTTATAAAAAGCCCTTCTATCTTGGAAATCCCGCTGCAATATGATAGTCCACAACAAGGGCTACCAGATAAAACATATTCAAAAATTGTTTTAATTTATGTATTTTATTTTTATTGTCAAAATCGTTCCCAATATGTGTAAAACAACCTTTGTATTTATGAAGTAACTATCGATGCATCACATGTGTTACATACTTCCATTTTATAAATGACCTCAGGAAAGATAGAGAAAATTGTCTTGGCAAAAAATGGAAAATTTTGACAAATACTTCCTGGTAACCTATTTACTGTTTCATACACACAAACCATTTGTTCAATATATTACACCCTTTAATGTATATATTCAAAAACAATTTGTCTAATATAGAAACAATTTATTCACTAGAAGTAAAAGTATAAATAAATAAGTAAAAATACTGCATATATAATAGTGAACATATACTCAAGTAAATTTATTTTTAACAAACACTTTTTGTCTCAACTGATGCTGATAGTGCCTCTCCAGATGGCTTCTTTTCCAAAACACAGTTTCATATTATGGCCATTTTCCAAGGTAATTTCAGAAGATAAAATACCTTTCTCTAGGAAAAATGTTATTTTATTTTTACTTATTTATTTTTAATGGTCAATTAAAAATTTTATATATAAAAAAATCCTAATACTTATTTATTTTTAATGGCCAATTGAAAATTTTATACATGAAAAAATCCTAATTTAGCAGAAATAAATTTCAAGATCTGAAGAAATGTAAACTATCTGCATATTAAAAATCTTGTCATTGGTCACCATTTCATTTTCATTATTGTTTATAATATTTGACAAGAATTCACACATTTTTAAGCCTGGGTTAGGCCAAGGCCATAAAAAGGAAGTAGAATTAATTAAAATATGGAAAATGTTTAGTCAGAGTTTAAAATGAAATTCTTCTTTGTTTATTTATGAAGTATTCAAATGTATACTTACCTACATATAGTTTCATAGCCATGAGTCATAATGTTAATTTTAACACTGCTGAGTGTAGGGCTATTCAGGCATGCCCAATGAGCAACTATAAGAGGATCTTTGATTTCACAAGCAAAGGTATCGATAATATACATTGTTCTGAAAAAATAAGCATTATGAAATGAAATACAGAACAGCACTGCTTATATCACTGACGCAGAGAAGGATGAAGAAATTTAGGGGTTAAAATTAGAGATGCAATGGATATCAATTTTTAAAGATGCAACAGATGTCAATTTGACAAGATACTGGATACAGGATATTTGAAAATCAATGACATGAGCGTAGGGGGGGGGGGGGGAAGCAGTAATTATTTTTTATTGGCAACTAGAATTTTTTCCTGGCACCAGATTTTATCAAATTGGTAAAGCCCTGATTGTAAGAAACAACTAACTTAACAAAAATAAGTTTTTCTTCTTTGATGAGTCATTCTACTTTTGCCATTTTAACTGTATCTACTGTTCACATTTGCCGGTACATATTATATGAATAGTTGATCACATGTTTGTTTTTATGGTTTAGGAAAACTTTGCCATATAAATAGAAGTAAATTATTTTCAGTTTAAGGAAATAATCCAATGTATTTTCAAGTTTATAGTCAAATAGTTTTAACAATGAGCCCAATAAAAGCATGATATGGCTTTATAATTTCAAGGCCAGATGTTATACCGGATAATCGTAATATTCATCTACTGCCAATTATTTGGCATACTGGCAAGATAGGCTGGATACAGTATGTTTGCCAGATATCCATTGCATCCTTATCAATTTCATTAGACATCCAGTAAAATTTGCAGCTGGATATTTGGCTACCTGGCTACAGTATATTTCTTTTACTTTTAAAGAAATTATGGATTTTTGCCAGTTATAACACTTGATTTTTTGGCATAAAAATATTCAAGATTACAAAATATATTTATAATAATTGGAGATTAGTGCATGTAACATTAAGCTAAAATTTCATTAAAAATTTATCAATAAAAAACTGTAATCACAGGAATGTTTGTACACCTCATGAAGAATTACTTACTTTTAGTACTTTCTATTTCATTTTGAACAAAGTTCCACTTGTTAAAAATTTTAGTAGGTAAACATTTAAATTTTTGCCTATCACTTCCTTAAAAAATAAAATTAATAAGATAGAGAAAAGAAATAATACCTCAGTCTCAAAACAACATGTCTAGTTTGCTTTATTATTTGTTCAAGCAAGGATTCCCTGAAAAAAAAAAAAATAATAATAAAAAAATAAGAAATCACAATTACTATATTCTTTTTTTTTTTTTTTTTTTTTTTTTTTTTTAAATTTAATTAGAAATATAACAATAAATGACAAAGGGATATGTTAAGTGAACCTACAGCCAAATGTAAAGAAAAAAAATGTGAGTATGGTAGATCATGTGCTTGGCTATTATTATGTACATCCTTTTATTTTATTTTTTCTCCCCCCCCCCCCCCTCAAACTTAAATTACATATCCATTCATGTATATATTTGTTATGATTTAAAAATTTGACTCTTAATTTATTCAGTATTTTTACATTTAACTTTAATTTATTCATCAATTTAATTAAATTCATTTAAATTAATTAAGCTAAATTTCATTTTTGCATTTTAAATCTAACATTCTTTTTAAATTGTTTACTTTTGGTGAGAGTATAATTTAATTTCAGAATCTTTCCATTACATATGTTTTAGGATATTTATTCATTCAATTTAATTTACATTTTATTCACTTTACAATATTAATTAAACTTCATTTCAAATTATCTAAAATAAAAATATTTCTGACTTACTTTTTCTAACTTTTAAATAATGTCCATTTTTCTTAAATAACATACAGTCTAAATTTAATAAATTATTCTAAAATATAGCGTATTTCCTTTTTAATAATATTTATTAAAAAATGGTTAATTGTTAATTTGATTCTTTTCAGAAAGTTCAAATTCATTTATTTTAATTCAGGCAAATTCTTTCAGAATCGCGAACTTTTCCATATATCATTTCAAAATTTCTAAGTCCAATAATCATTTTTCAAAATTTCTTAAATTAAATATTTTTACTTTCAAAAACATATCTGGTGGAAAGAAATTTTAATTTTACTTAGATTGCTAAAATTTCATTTATTTTCATCCATTAGCTTGGCAGTTATCGATTTTTAATTACTTTCGTTTTTTCTGTTTTGAATTTCGTCGAGATTTGCGATCAGACGCCATTGATGAGTATTTAGATGTTTCGGGTAAACAAGCAGGCATTATTTCCTAGTTCCCGCGCATTTGTATCTGGGTCAGTGACTCACGAGAGGCAAGGTCATTATCAGTCCGATTCAAGGTGACAGATAGAAGCTCATAGAACATTCGTCAACAGTTAATATTTGACTTTGACCGCGTGGGTGAGCTTCTTCAAAAAATCCATCAGGTGGTGTCACGAGCGCGACAGTTAGATTCGGAACCGTTGGGAGATGCTCTTTTCTGATTGGCGGAGATTTTAAAATCTCAGAGAGAGATCGTACTTTGAGTATTGAAGGAGAATCACTTCGCCAAATTCGTTTGATCGACAAACAACGTTTCTTTAAGCTGTCGGGCCTCTGGCCTGGCGGTAGTTGAGTTTGTTCCAGCACTGGATGAAGTTATTCACTTAGTGGGTGGAAATTTGTTGTGATGTTCTCATAAAGATACTAAGAATTTTTAGATGCAACGGAGCAGTGTTACCATCCCTTTTCGACATCTTGAACTATTTATTAGCTATCGCTGATTTATTGAAGAGTATTTACGATGTATTAAATTGAACCAGCAGAATTAGATGCTTGCCAATCTATTTTGACATCTAGACCCACCTACATTCTTCAGCGTTTTCTGAGAGCCAGTCTGTGAATTTTCGTACATCCCTGAATGATTTCTCATTAGATAGATGCAAGCGTGATAGAAGAAAAACGTTCATATTATTTATTTTCCTATTCCAACAATGAACTCCATTTCTTGAATTGATCCATTTAACAATAGCATTTCACTTCAAGTATAAAAAATTATGTTCATCAACAACTGAGTTTACCTTGTAAAAGAATCTGCCATTTTTCTTAGAGACAGTTTTTCAATCTTCACGAACATCCTTAATGACGAACATTAAATTTTGAAACAATAAACTTATTTAGACGAATAACATTTTAAATTAATCTAAAAGGACTGAACATCATACATTTTGAATGTATTCTCATTATTTAAAATTATTATTAAAAATTATCTGGTAAGAATTATTGTGAAAGAAGAAAGATTGTGAATTGATATAATCAAATGAAGTTCTTTTCGTATTAATATTTTGTGAGTGCTCTTTCTGCTTCAAAATAAATCTATGTGTGTCATCTATTTGGTGAGTTATTTATTTTCTTAATTTACATTTCACCTATTTCAGATGGATCAACTTTGGTGAAAATGTTTATCATTCTTAAATTTTACAATTAAGCCTTTAACTTAAATTATAATATTCCAACATTAAATTTTAACCTTTTTAATTTAACTTATTTCACAACGCAATGTTACTGCCACTTGAGATTACGCCATATAGAGAGATTTTGGAATAGTTAACTTGTACTATTTTCAAAATTGAATTTTCAGGTTTGGATTCAATCGGAATATTTTTCGAGAGAATCGTCACTTCATTAATTTTTCCCGGTATAAGTTCTCCGATCCCTAAATCAAGCTATAATATTCACCACCTTTTTAAAATCCCATAAAATTATGGTTTCTGTGATGTGTGCATTAGAAACTTTGCTTTAAAATATTTATTGACATCAGAAATTGTTACTTATATTTGCTTATAATGTACAAACTACTGAAAAACAAAGTAGAATTATTTCACTTATTTTACTTACTACTACATTCGTAGATTTAAGTTATAATAGCTAGATGTTGTGTTCCATGACTTAGTGAAACCATGTGTGGTTTTATATTATAGCAGTCAGAAATATTCAGTTTATAATGTGAATCAGAGTTTTTAGGCATAAAATTATGAGAAAAAGTGTGGATAATTTAAAGTGGCATGCTTAAAAAATATAAACAAATGGATTTGCTTAAAATTTTTTAACTTCTTGTTGCCATAGAAATAAAAGCCATATATTGCTAGAAACGGGAAAATAAGAGATTTTAAATATTAAAAAAAAATCCCCAAATCAATATTTTTCACATTTTTGCCTTCCAACAGTGCTTAATACAGTATGTTTTTACTAAATACGAGATTTTAATGTACATACAAGATTAAATGTTCATTAATTGATTTTAAAAAGTATACATATAATGCAACTTTTTTGTGCTCTAGTTTAAAAAAAGAAAAATCAACAAGACTATTTTGATTAATTTTTATTAATTTTGAATCAAAAATAAATCTGTTCTTTAATTGAAATCTTTATTGATAATAATTAAAAAAAGTAGCATCAATATACAATAAATAAAATTGAGATTTCTTCTTCAAAATTTGTTGGGAGAATTTCACTACAATTCTAAATTATTTTATTTATAAATACTTTTTTCTAATTGAATATGATTATTTATATTTGAAATAATTTTAAAGTATGAAGTAGCTAATTTTATATATTAAAAAAATATTTTATATAATCAAATTCCCATTTTATCAATGTAATGATGCATAAATCAGAATAAAATTGTATTAAATAAAATAAAATTATTTTTTGAAACATGAAACTTGTTAAAAATCCCATAGAAGCTTTAAAAAAAAAAAGTTATGTTATTCAATGAGATTAAACTATATTTAATAGCTGGAAATTTTTCCATAGAAAATTTCGCACACCTTGCATTCATAATATTCAAATTTTAATTGCTTAAAAGGCATATAGCCAACATAGTGAAAAAGTACCCAAGCCGGGTCATCAGTATAGCGCACTGACGTTCTACCAACTGAACCACTTGGGAACAGTACTCAGCCTGGCGCTTTCTCACTATAACATGTTGGCAAGGAAAATAGCCTTGCCAACATCTTATAGTGAGAAAGTGCCAGGCTGAGTATCGTTCTCAAGTGGTTCACCTGGTAGAATGTCAGTGCGCTATCCCGATGACCCAGGTTCGTGTCCTGGCTTGGATACGTTTTCACTATATTGGCTATACGTCTTTTAAGCAATTAAAATTTGGAGATTAAACTAATTAAAGCCCCTAATTTTTGTCTTTTATGCCTTTTTTCTGTTCTCACAGTATTAGCTTGTTATGGGATCTGACTAATAGAAGGGTTATTATTATTTTAAATCTTTGTGAATTGTTTTTATAAATATAATAAACTTTCAATAAGCAGTAAAGAAAGAGGAAGATTTTATCAGGTTAGTCAAAAAAATTATATTCATCCCCTATTTTTTCACAACTACTGGAATTAAGAAGTCAATGATATATTTATTTCTAGGAATCAGAAGCTAATGAAGTATAGATTTTACAAAACTCACACTTTAAAGAAATGAAATAAGTAATAAAATCTTCTATTAACCATGTTTTATCATGATTTCTCTAGAAATTCTTCAATGCAATTTCTGTGGATCTATTTGGGCAAAGAACTTAAAATATGGCATGCAGGTTACTCTTAAAATGTACAGTAAAATAAATAAATAAAATGGACCCTTCCCCACCACAACCACCATATATTTTAATACTAAATACATATAGAGAAAAACTAAAACATCCATTCGATAGGGATTTATGTGCTCTCTAAATGTATGTTAAAAAAAAAAATAAACTTAAGGGTCATCTTCATAGTGAAATACTTTGAAATTTCCAATACAAACACCTAATTTTGATATTATATTTGCGTTTTTTTGACAAATTTTACTTTAGGATACCAAACAGGAAATCATTCATTTGGTGAAGTAGTTTAAGAATTATGCAGGTAATAATACTAATGGTAAAATTAAAATTTTTTTAGTTGGAAAACAAGCTGCAATATGGGTAGTTTTTAAAGCATAACTCAAAAACTAATCGTCAGAATGAAATGAAATTTTGGATTTCTACGTTTGCAGCTTCCAGAAATTGATCTGTGTTAAAAAATGTATATGCTACAATTAATATGTTTCTGGAAATTTAATTTCAAAAATATGTATATTTTGAAATTAATTTTCGAACAAAAATATGAATTGCAACCTATGAATTTTTTATCACAAATTGATTTCTAGAAGCTTCAAATATGGGAGTCCCAAATTACAGCTTATTTCGGCAAGTAGTTTTTGAGTCATACTTAAAAAACCATCTATGGTGCAATCTGTTTTGCAACAATTAAAAATGAATTTAATATTAAGTGTTCCAAATTTTAAACCTGCATAATTCCTAAGCTATTTAACTGAATGACTTTCTATTTGGTATCCTACGGCAAAAATTGCCAGAAAAAGCCAAATATGTCAAAATTATGTGTTCCTATTTAAAATTTCAAAGCTTTATACAATTTCACCATGAAGACGACCCCAGCTTATTTTTTTAACACATATTTAAAGAAGACGTAATTTCCTATCAAATAGTTATTTTCATGTTTCCCCAGTGTCTACTTAGCAGTAAAATAAATGAGGGGAGTTTTTTTTTTCTTCCCTGTACTGTACATGCATGATTTGAGTGCTTTTCCAAAAATTCAAATTTTAAAGTGAAGCAATAAGGCAACCTTCTCAAATCATCTTTTGATCTTGATTTTAATGAAACCCTTACGATTCAAAACTTAAATAAAGAGATAACTACTAACATGTAGATGCTCACTAAGAACAATTTATTTTACTTTTTTTTTAAATTATAAGTCTAAATGTGTTAAATGAGTAGAAAGCACTTTGCTGAAACTAATGTAGTTAGAAATTTTAAATTTGGCACAAAATTTATTTACAAATTAACTAGACACTGTGAAATGAAATTGACTGAATATTGATAGCAACAGTATTCTAACTCCTAATAGAATAAAATAAGCATATTTACAGCTCCGAAGCTCTGTGTATTGTTTCAAGATCTGATGCTTGTGGTCCAGCCAATCTCCTTCTCTTACTGATTCCAAGAATTGATGTAGTGGGATGAGGCATTGGATGATGAATTGCATTATAATGCAGTTCTCTAAGTAGCTGATGCAAGGAATGTTCAAGAACAGGCTTATGCTCATTTGCATGAGCACTTGGTGTGCTACTCTAAAAAATGCATCCAAACATATATGTAAGTTTTTACATTCATAAATAGATATAAGGATAAATAACAAGATAAATTTCCTTCAGAAATTGCATTAAAATATTAATGATTGTTTGATAAAATACATGTATTAAGTTCCTATTGTAGCAATAAGTATACATGTTTTAAGTTCCTATTGTAATAACAGGTGATAACAGCATTCAGGCAAACCTTGTAAAGATTTTGTGAGATCAAGAGTAGAAATAAATGTGTTAAGATAAGCTTCAGTTTCATTTGAGAACTAGATGATGTATGCGAGAGATAGATAAGTGGATAAAATCCCCAATTTCAATAAATATTGTTTTTTAAAGTGAGCAATGAGTAGAGTTTTATTAAAGCTCTAGTCGAGAAAATTTCTTTATGCACTAAAAAGAATTCAATGATCATTACCCTTTGGTTTTTTATGGTCATATTTTCTAAAGGCATACTACTAAAATAAAAATAGTTTTGGTTAGTGCACACTAAGTCAAATATTGTTTCAATTCTTAAATATATTCAAATGAGTTTAAGTTGTGTGCATATTAATCATCAAATTTCATACTGGAAAAGGTCAGAAAGTAACCATAATGGTAAAACAACTTCATTCAAAGAGATTTAAATACAGTGTTGAAATCAGACATTTTTCTCCGGGAGGGATATATGTAGGGGGAAGACGACATTGTAGAATTCTAGGGAGGAAATTACACTTTTTAACCATTAAAAGCACAAAATCTCAAAACTTCCAGGGGGACATTTCAATGCTCCGGGCCACACTCTGAATTCAAACTGTTCAAATACAAGGATTTGATGTGCAAAACAAATTAGAAAAACTTAAATCTTCCTTTGAGAGAATGAATTATTTCAAATTACTAAGTTTCTACATAATTCAACTGAAAGGTTTTATTTAGTACTTTGATTTACTTTCATATTTGGTTTCAATCCAAATGCTACATAATTATATTGCAGTCTATACATTAAATAAAAAGAATGTTTATTAAAAAGTGTCCAATATGCATGACAAACAACAACACACTCTGCTGTTTAGTTGAGAGTATACTTGAGTAGAAGAGCTAATTTTGTGAAAGATATAAGAATGTGAAAAATCAACAATTCCCTAACTATTATTATGCAACACACCTAAAATTTGGTGTATAAATCCTTTTGTATAATCTATCCTAGAGAAAAGGCAAATTTCATACACGGAGAATAAAAATTGATAATGCCAATAGGAAAATGGAACATTCATACTACAAATCTGTATTTACTATGTAAAGAAATAATATATTTATTAATAAATGTATAAAAAATCAGTTTAAAAGTCAATGCAATTTTTGAAATTGTTTTGCAACAATGACAAGGTCAATATCGGGATTGAACATTTTAAATTTTAGCCTAAAGCCACTCTCTGCACAAAGTTTAACAAAACACTGTTTTGAAATGATTGAAAACTGCCATGAAATTACCTATACTTTTTCACGATAATGTCCTTTAAAGTAGGGATGTGATGAATATTTGTTAATTATTAGGCATTTGCCTCTTTTGCTGAATATTTGGTTGTTTGAATACTGAAGGCTAGATGACCAAATAATGAAAGATATCTTGCCAAATATTGCTGATATTTCACTGAGTATTGCTAGATATCTCTTGAAATATATATATTTTTTTTCGTTTCTTGCAATTTCTTTCTCCAATCTAAACTGTCTACTTTCTGACACATTCATTATGTCATTTTTATTCTTAATTGCACAAAAAACATACAGTTATTCGGATACTAAAAAATCATATTGCATTTCTCTATTTACTATAAATGTTAAGGATCTTTCAGGAACAGGTGTCCAAATTGGAGATTTAAACTCACTTTAGAGACACAACTGTCAGCAAAATGTCTTCATTAGAGAATAATAGATTACAACTCAAGATGTAAATACTCTTATAGAAAAATGAAAAGTACTTGAATATTAAACTCTGTAAATTTCACTCGGGGCACAAACTCCTCACAATGAAATTTACCTGACTAAGGGTTATTTCAGGAAATATCTCACTATGAATTATGAGAGAGAGTAAGTATTATTATTGATTCTGAATGTAAGAAAGGATAAAAGTATCATTGAGTAGTAAAAGTGAAGTACATTATCTTTTAATGGCAATAATTTAACTTACAATCCTGACTTACAGAAAATCAATTTGATATATGTAAGAATGAAAGAATAAAATGAAATTTCTAAATTTTTTCTGCCAAAAAAAAAAAAAAACTTTTTAAATAAAAAAATTAATTTAAAAAGTTCATTTGACAGATGAATTCCTATTTTAGATAAAATGTTTATTAGTTACTTTCCTGTAGTAAAATTATGCTATTATAATTTAGATATAGTAAAAGTTGTTTTATTATTAGTACAAGGTGTTGGAAATATCACAAGAAGTACATCAAGCTATTAAAAATTTTAAATACATAAATAATAAAATGCTAATTTGTACTTAATTCTTTTTCCATTTCAAAATTATATATATAATCAAAAATTGTTTTCCTTTTTGGAAAAAAAAAATAAGTTGGAATTCAGCCATCGAATACTTAGTATTTGGCATAAAATTCGGCCAAATATTCAATTAATTCACTATTCATTACATCCCTACTTTAAAGCTGTAACATAAATATATTTTTTAAAGAATTCCATTAACAATGAAATATTTAATGCCTAAAGTATGACTTACTTTGATTCTATCTTGGGTAGTACTGTGGCAAAGACCAATGCTCATCTGTACACCAGGAAAAAGCTAATAAAACAGGAAATCATAAATAAAACTTAATAACAATAAAAAAAAATCTAAGAATTGTAATAAAGTAAATAAACTTACAGATGTTGTAATTTGGTTACCAACAACTAGATTTGGTATACTAGATTCCATAAAATTAGCCTCACGTGCAAGCTAAATGAAGGAAAAAAATAAAGAAACTTTGCAATTAATTTATATATATATATATATATAACATAAACATTTACACACATCCTTCAAATTTACACTGCAGTTTTATTTCCTGACAGTCAGGTTACCCATTGCCTTTTGACTAATCACAGCAATTTGGCTAATCGGGAATAAAAAATTATAGCCAAATGAAAATAATGCTAGCAATAAATTCATCATGAAAATCTATATAATAAAAGTTGTAAGTATTCTTTAACCCCTTACTGTAGCCCTTTTACTTAAAAATATGAGTAATACATTTTTGTAATTATTTTTGGATCAATTATTGATTACCCCACCCCAGAGTTAACTCTAGATTCTAGATAGTATGTTAGTGGGTTAATATATGTATATATATTAATGAGTCGTGTAAGGAAAAATTGGGGTTAGGAGATAAAGCAAACAGAGATTCTTAAAATGCCTAAATTAAGACAGAAAATTAGAATAAATGTTTACTCTAAATCCCACTCCAACTTCTCAATACAGGTCGCGCGTATAGTGGAAGCACCAAATACGATGTTAAACCTAGCACTAATGAAACAAAATTAAACTGTAAAAATAATACTGAAATCTCAAATATAATGTAAGTTATTCAGTAAAATATAATTTAGAGTCGCTGATGATAAAATTACTCAAACTGGAATACATGCACGAATTAGATCTGAAATGAAAATAAGAAAAATACAACTCACCCAAATAAAGTTGATGACAGGAATATAAGTAAATAATTGATTTTATTCACACAAGACATTTTATCTAGTTTAACTGTGGCCACTTCAATAAAATACATACAAATTATTTAAGTAAATAAGCTATCTTCATCATCATCTTCGCAGTTCAATTCAACATTAGTAATTTAAATGTTCTAGATAAAAGAGATTACTAGGATCTTCGTTAAAATTAATCGTCTATGCTAAAATTTAAGTTGAATTAGAAATTGTTCTATTGTCTTACAATAGTTCATAAGATTATTTATATATTTATTCTTGCTGTATTCGTTGGAACTTAAATTATCTAATGAGGAATACGAATGGAGAAATTGTAGATGAATCTTTGTCATTCACACCAAGATGAAGAATCGATAAGGTTGTAGATAGGGTGCGATGCTGTATATCTATATATATATTATGATGTGCTGATTATCGCTTATGTTACCGAGAGAATATTTATTCCCGCTGGAACTTAGACTTTATGAAATGAGGAGGGACATGGATGTAAAGTTGACAAGAACAGGCATTTATGTAGAGATGACAAATTGATGAGATGGACGACAGCATGGTATATTAGCTTCATAGCAAAATGATGTAGTTGCTATTATATGCAGTGCAGATTGGAACCAAAGGTGCCGAAATAATATTTAAAACTTCATCTTCAAACTTGCGATCAAAACTTCATGAACTATAATAACTAGATTAAATATTAACAGTGCTTTCACTAAATTATATACAAAAATTTTGACATAATGTCAGGCCTTACGGCCCGACCACGGCGTCTTTCTCTCTCAACTACATCTTCATTCTCGTAAAGCAAAGCAACAGACTCACTCAATTTTAATTTTAACTCCACCAAGTCAACTCACACACACGCCAAAACTATCCAATCAGAAGAGTCGAAAAATTCCTCTTCTTCTTTTCGTACGGCTTAACTCTCAACCGTAACTGCTAAAAAGCATTAGTGCCACAACTCAACTCCACACGCGAACGATACTGGCGAAAGGAAAACACTTACTCCCTAGCAACAAGTAGCGGAAATTAAGATCTTACGTACGCGAATGTTCTAGAACAAATTTGAATTCCCCTTTTCCCTCACTGAAAAATGCACCCCTTAACCTTGGAATGTCCGCTCGAACGACCCCTACATCAAAATGGGTGACAATTACCTCTTAAGTTGTTGTTTTTTGAACGCACGAAGATGCGATTCAAAATGGCCAGGCATCATAGTGAAAGCAACCGAAGTAAACATTGAAATTAGAGAAAATGTTTAAAAATTCATATCTGCCACGATTTACGTTGAATCTTGCTAGGATTTTGGCAGACTGCATAATTAATTATGTTTAATCTATTGCATCAATTTTAAAACAAAAATAATTAATATTTAAAAAGTAGAAATTATATATTTTAACTTAGAAGAAAAATCGCGGTACTTTACCGGAATCGATGTCAACAAACGGAAATCTTTAATTCTCTATCCAGAGATTTAAATGCATGATTATAATTAATTTTACAAGTGATTATTGATATTGATTTTTAAAAAGTGATTTAATTCTAGAAGTTATATTTAATTAATAATAATATCTTAGAAGAAAAGTTAAAAAGATTAATTTTAAAAAGATAGAAATTATTGACTGTTTAAATAATAACGATTAAATAATCAATTTAAATGTTAATTAATATGAAAACTTTTAATTAATGATTAATAAGGATTAAATATTTAATTTAAGTAAAATAATTAATGAAAACTATTGAATTTAAAAGTATAAATGGAATGTATCATAACAAGTCGGAAAAAACAAAATACAAATAATAAGTTATATTTTTAAAAATAAATAAATAACAAATAAATGGTGATTTTATTCATTTGTTTTTTCAACAATGAAACATTTTGCCCCAATGAGAATTAGCAGCATGAACCCTGCTGACAGTACAGTACAATATGATTCAAGTAGAATGTATGTATCTCAAATAAGTATATATGAAAAATAAATAAATAAAAGTAATGCAACTCAGAAAACTGTCTTTCGAAAGTTTTTTTTAAAAATCCATTATAAGTGAGTGCAGGCAGTACCTAATTAAGCATTCTTGGAAACTATGGCATTCACCATCATTTCTGCCTTATTTGTGATAAAAATTTACATTTAAATAAGGCAATGTTTACTAGAAGAAATAATGGTATTCACCCACTGTGGCAGGTGCTATATTTAGCTGCTATGTTACATTTTTTTAAACGATCACTTTCACACCAACAATGTTATTTGTTTTCGAATGTTCCATTTGGTGCTAACTATTATCCTTGCCAACAATAGTGTTGGTATAATTTCTTATTTCACATTGAATTTTCAGCTTGAGGACAAAGAATTTATTCTTTGGAACAAAGTTTAAGCTGAGTTCAAAATTTCTTTAGTGAAAAGGCTAAAATTAGAAAAAAAAATTGAGAAAATTAACAAAATGTCAGTGTGCTTATGAATATGCATTCACTCCACTCTTCTCGACATTTTGATGTATTTCATTTTCTTATTACTGATTAAATATTAAAATTAGCCATGATATCTTTTCAGGATTACTATTAATTCACAAGGCAACTTATAAAACAAAATTTTAAATTAGATGAAAAATTTGATTCAGTCACCATTGTGACATAAATAAAGTATTGTAAGTGCCGTTATAATATTATTATCTTAAATGGATGGAATAATAGATCGTATAGTAAACTTTTAAATATTGCAGTTGTGATTTAAAATAGCAATTAACCCTGCACAATTTATGCATCTGTTCTTTAGGTCAATATTCTTTGAGAAGAGAATCAAAAATAATAATAAATTAAACATTCTTACTTGTTCTTTGTTGAAAAATAAGAGACTCATACTACTTGAAATAAGAACTCGTTTAGGTTAGGATCCAATAATGTTTATTACATTTTCTTGAAGAGGGAGGAAGGATGAGATGAAAGCTGCACATCATTGCTTTAAAAAGTACTGGCTCAAATTTCATAAAATTCGAAGAATCTTTGAAATATTCCTTCTGTCCGAATTAATTAAATTACCAGTTGATTTAAAACTTTTAAGATATTAAACTTAAAATTTACAACAGCATTTTTATAGAATAATTAAAAACTGAAAACGCGAAATTGATCTCCAAAGAATTAGCGCTACGGCCATTCTAGGATACGAGCGCCGGCACAGGCCAGCCTCAGATCAGATGACGTTTTTTATAAATTTACAGCATCATTTTTATTAAAACTCTGTTGGAAAAATGCGCAACATTAGTATAAATACCCATAACAGGGGTGCACAAATGTGAGAGCAAGATTAATTTAAACTAATTTGTTGATTAGGAATTACGTGAAAATTAAAAGAGCAAATCAGAAACTAATTAACATTTAATAATTAAAAGAACGATTCTAATTTGTATTTGAAAGACACGCCCCTTTCGCCCGCAGCGCCAAAACAAAACAGCTCCCGAAAACATACCGAACAAGAGCGGCGGTGACGCATGCGCACAACACATGCGTGCGGAGTGAGAGCCGCTGAATGACGATGACGTCACAGCTCAGCGCCGATTGAACTAACTCAAAGCGCGAAGATGCCTCGCAGAGAAAACTGTTGGAATAAAATTCCATACAAGTCCACACTTTTGGTCTTGTCACTTCTTTTTAAATATTCATCTAAAGTCATTCATTTAACATCCATGTTAAGTTATTAATTTTCTATCAGTCTCATACTTATTTCTAAGTTCTGGCTTAAGCATACCTATCTTTGGTTTATGTTTTGTTTATTTCAATAGTTAAATATCGTAATTAATATCTCATTTAGTTTACTTACCTTTTTAATGTCTTTAATCGCCCTGGCATATTCATTTCCACTCGTACACGGCATCTTTAAAACACACGTAGTTTTGTTTACAATCTACCGGCTTCTTTTCCCGTACGTACTCTAGTGCTACGATGTTCCGGAGCGATTCCGGCAGCCGTCAACAGATGGCGTGACCATCTGTTTTCTCCTTCATCGTTCTCTCTTTCGTCACTGCTGAGCACGTTTCGTTTTCTCGATCTTTCGGGATGCCGGTAGTGACGTAATCCTCATTAATTATGGAAAGCTGTGTGATTGGAAGCTCATCTGGAAAGACACATTTATATACTGACTCTTGGTCATTTTTCATCGGCTTCGCTTAGTTGTTCAGTACGTTGTGGCAAGGAACGATGTCTCCTTTTAGTCACGGCTGGATGTAATGATGATATATTTTTAAAGATGTCTTGTTTTAGTTTAATGGTGTTTTGCAGTTCTTTATAAAAGTAAAGACTTTACTTTCATCATGTGTGACGGCCAGATAAAGTTTAATCAAATGTGTATTCGACAATTTTTAAGCATTTTATATTCCAAGAGGATTTAGCTATGCCATTGAAACAAGTTGGATAGCTGGGAATAAAAATGGCGGTATGTCGATACCTTGCATTGGAAATCTTGGCCGATATTGCAACACGTTCAGCTAGTAGCATTTTTTAGTTCAGTATGATATATTTTTTTGAGGTCAGTATTTAGCAGTTTGAGTTCAGCACATAATATTTTTAGTTTACTGTTCAGTTTGTTTCATCGGTATAGTTTTTCCCTCTCATTTTTTTTTAACCGACATTTCATTCATCCTCTGAATAATATCAGATGGATTTCAGAAAGTCGTGTTCATGTATTTATAGAGTGCTAAGAGAGGAGATATACATGCTGAAGTTTTATTAAGTTTATTTTAAATTAGTTTTTCTTGAGTTTGCTTCTATATCCATATAACTTTATTTTATTGATAGTTTAAGTTTTCTTTAAATAAAGTTTTAGTTTACGTTTCTTCCCTCATATGGTTTTTGACATCTATTTAAGTCTCTTGTTTCATTTTCTCGCTCTAAAAAGTCTGACGTTTAATCATGGTGTTACGGAACTCATCATGTTCCCTTGCTTTAGGTGAAGGTCCGTATGGTTCGCCATGTTTTGTCATCTTTATTAGTTTCGGCATACTAATGACGGATACTGCATGGTATGTCGGGATGTTTTTCATATAGCAGATGTTAAGTAGAAACAGAGATCAACGATCTTTTGAATTAGATCATAGTTTGAAAGAGGGGGAGATGTTTAACGTTTATTTTATCTTGTTTTAAATTAAAGTTAAGTGGTTTAAAGTTATGATTTGATTATTGAAGTTTAATTTGAAGTATAAAGTTTTATTAGTCATTAAAGTATATAAAGATTAAAAGTAATTTCCTTTATGAAATATATATTATTTCTTAAGCTCCAGTTCATATTAAGTATATTTTTCATTTGTTTAATTTGTTGAAATTGTATTTGTCTTTTTAGTTTTTATTTCTGTTTTTATTTTAATAAACGTTAGTTACTTTTTAAAAACAGTTGTATTTATTTCAAGACACAGTTCACCTAGTTTATATTTCAGCTTTCCTCTCATGCATATACTAGGCAACTAATCGCCAGCATATACGCTCCATTTGCGGTTGCTAATCTGCTCCTTTTAAATTACTAGTAATTACACTAGTAATTACTTATTATAACAAGGTTATGGGCCAGATGATTGCCCTGTATTTTAATTCTTTGTCATGTAGAATTTTTGAAAAAAAAAAAAAAAAAAAAAAAATTTTTTTTGCCTCATTTTATACCCATCTTTTGCGATGGGGGGGCTACTGGGTGAAGGTTAAAGTGTCTATTTTTCTTTTTAAAGGGTTTTTTTTCAATCTTGCTGAATTTTTTTTTATCTGGTTAATTTTTCTTTTCTGAACGTGTTGCATAATAGTAAAGTTGCATAGTGTCACTGAAATGCCACTCAACCAAGAGTGATATATGTGAAATTCAACGCTGCATCACTTTAGTGCTCTCAGTTTTAAGATCATGAAAAATGATCATGGTCAAGTGTTAAGCCTGAAGTGGGTATGTGATTCTCATCAGCAAATCTACAAAATGTGTGATCTTCATTGATTGGCATGAGGGCACAGTGGTCCGCGTCCTGGGCCGGTTTGTGTTAGTAGGCATCGAAATTGAATCATCGACATCTGGTGTGTCTGTTGAGTGCTGGATATCTCCTAGAGATAACAAGTTTTTGTCTCTTATGTGTTAATAAGGACTATGTTTTTTAAATTGCATCGGCTTTTGAAAATTTTTCAAGATGTGTTGAAATAGTGACCGTGTTAAAAGATTGGACAATGAGAGACTGCCTTATAGTGTTTTCTGTATACTTATGGACTGCATCTTCAATTGACTTTTAAATTATGGTTTTTTTAGTTAATTTTTACAGTTGGTTTTAATTAAAGTTAAATTTTTTTTGGTTAATTATCTTTAAGTTAATTTGAAATATTACGTTTTTGTTCAAGTTAATTGATATATATATATAATGTTAAATTAAGAAGATAATTGAATTAATTAAAGTTAAAAGGGTTAAATTTAATGAAAGTCATAATATATTGAAATTTTTTTTAATGTTAAAAATTGTGGATTTTTGAAATATTTGAAATTTTTTTTTACTTATTTTCCATTTGTTGATTTATTGACAATGATATAAATTTAATATATATATTTGTTAAATTTAATGGTTAAATAGTAATGGTTAAATCTTTTGAAATTTTTTTTTCCTTGTCTACAATGAATATCAAGTTTATAGTATGAAGATAATCTGGTTGTTAACTGTTTTTACCCATGTATATTTTTAACTACATTTTTTTAATGAATTTACATAAAAGTTTGAATTTGGAAGGGTGCAATATTTTTAAAGCTTATGGCTATTTGTGGCTATATCACGGCTGAGTAGAAGCAAAGGATATGGAAGTTGATTTTTAATGTTCTGATCAACCTCTTATTTAAGTATTAATGTTAATGATAGAAATTTTTTTTTATACTTTGTTCTGGTTGTTTTTCTAGATAAAGAAAAAGGGTCCCTGCTAGACAAAGTCCGTTATATTAAAATTACTGAAATTTTTTTAATTTTTTTTTTTTTTTACAGGCTCAAATGTTTTAAATTTATTTGAGATGTTTTTCTTTCTCTAGGCATTTGAGGCATCACCTTGCATGCATAAATTAATTCTAGATCTTAAGATGATGTTTTTGGATGCCGAGCATTTGTAGTTTTTACCTGGTTGTTATCTTTTGTTGCTCAGTATAGAAGAGGGGGGAGCTATTCTTATATATAGCTAGAAAAGGTTCTGTAAGTGTTTTTTTTTAATATATAAAATTTGAAGCAGTAATGAAATACAGTAAATTTTTTTTTTTTTTTTTCCTGTGATTTTTGGTTTGAATCTATTGAGACTTGTGCTTTCAATGAGTAGTTTCATACTGATATTTTTAATGAACTAACTCTGAATATTGAAGCATGAGTTATTACACAACTGTGTAATGTGAGGGGTTTAGGCTTGGAATCCTGATGTTTGTTGTAATAAGTTGATAGACAGTTATTGTGACCTCCTCTGTTAAATATTTCTTATGTTTTTATGAAAAGGTGTTTGGTTTTGAGGTTGGTTAGTTGTTGGAAATTTTTTTTTTTTTTTGTCTTTCGGCTCAGCTGTGGCAGGGATGGTCGCTGTGATTGGCTATAGTATTTTTCTATATGGAAGTGTAAAAGTTTCTCGTTGTCTGGGTCATGTTTGTCACTTGAATTCTTTTTAAATTTGTCATTGCTGGTTGATGGCTTGAGTTTTAAATACAGTTCTTATATACATATATATGCAAATTTAATTTTTAATGCATATATTATGGTTTAGTGAACTTAGTTTTGTTTAATCAACCTCATCATAACTGGCAATATGAGTAAAAATTGAAATTTTTAATTGTGTTAGTGCTCCAGGGAGTAACTGATTTGAAAGGACTTTAAGTGTTCTTGTGTAAAGGCGTTGATAACTACATGGGAGAAATGAGCTAATTGACAGATTGCTTGGAATATTGGATTCATATATAATAAAGATTTTGTGTCAGTTGAATCCATGTGTTTTTTTTTAAGCTTGGCTAGTTAAAGAGCTTTATGAAGTTGTGAAACTCGGTCCTTCATAGTGGGTTAAGCAGTGGGGAAAAGTTGGCTATCTATAATAGTTTTTTTTGTCTCACTTAAAGTTTGAGATGTATAGGTAGTGAGTCATGGTTTAGCTGTTGTAATTTCTCCAAATACCGTTTTAATGTGTAAGATTATGTAGTTCGCCAATGTGAGAAGGGTATGCAATTTGAAGTCATTTTTGATGGTTCATGTCAGTTTTTGGTTATTAAAGTTGAAGATAATGGGTATATTGGTAGAAGGTGTTTGATATTTTTTTTATATATATATATATATCCGTGCTGCCTATGTCTATGTCTTTTTATATGTGAGTGAATGGTATAAAGTCTCTGGCCAGAGCAGTGTATTTGGTAATGAATGTATGTTTTTGATTAGTGTTGAAAGAAGTGTATATGTTGTGTACCAATAAATATATTTTTCAGGTCTCTTAGCATAGGGTTAGCAAAAAGTTTTTGAAATTTTTTTTTTTTGGGTTGAAATTGTTATTCTATGAAATTAAGACATGAATCAGTATTCTTGACTGAATTGTTTGTTTTACTACCATAAATTAAGAATGTGTAAATGGTGGTATTGTACTGTTTTTTTTTTCAATGATGTTACCTAAAAGTAACCTGAAGTACAAGTATTTATGCAAATGAATATTTATGTATTGAGTGATGTTGAAATATGATTATTGTTAAGATAATCAATATAATTTTTTTTTTTTTTTTTTTTTTTTTTTGTCACATAAATGAACTGTTCAGGATTTGGAAGGTTTAAATAGCTGATGTGATTGTTGTTGTTCAAGTCCTTATATGTATTGTAAAAAGTCCTTTGCCACATGTGTTCGTCTATATACGTGATATGCTCTTGTTGATTTTTTTTTTTTTTTATATGTGATATGTCATTGTTTTTCAGTATGGACTGGAGCCCGCAGTTTTTTTTAGCATCTTGTCAGTTGGTATGTTCGGTACTGGTGAGGGAATGTTTGCCATGGGTAGTTTTTAGTTTGTTTTTCAGTTTTTATTAATGCAAGTTTTAGCTTTGGATGATGGAGTGTTTACCGCAGTGTCCTCTCAGTGCTATTCATATTTTTTCTGGCTGTATGGAAGGCGTTGGTAGTAGGTCACCTATGTGGTATTTTTAGAAGTAACAAGAGGGGGGGCAATTGTTGGAATAAAATTCCATACAAGTCCACACTTTTGGTCTTGTCACTTCTTTTTAAATATTCATCTAAAGTCATTCATTTAACATCCATGTTAAGTTATTAATTTTCTATCAGTCTCATACTTATTTCTAAGTTCTGGCTTAAGCATACCTATCTTTGGTTTATGTTTTGTTTATTTCAATAGTTAAATATCGTAATTAATATCTCATTTAGTTTACTTACCTTTTTAATGTCTTTAATCGCCCTGGCATATTCATTTCCACTCGTACACGGCATCTTTAAAACACACGTAGTTTTGTTTACAATCTACCGGCTTCTTTTCCCGTACATACTCTAGTGCTACGATGTTCCGGAGCGATTCCGGCAGCCGTCAACAGATGGCGTGACCATCTGTTTTCTCCTTCATCGTTCTCTCTTTCGTCACTGCTGAGCACGTTTCGTTTTCTCGATCTTTCGGGATGCCGGTAGTGACGTAATCCTCATTAATTATGGAAAGCTGTGTGATTGGAAGCTCATCTGGAAAGACACATTTATATACTGACTCTTGGTCATTTTTCATCGGCTTCGCTTAGTTGTTCAGTACGTTGTGGCAAGGAACGATGTCTCCTTTTAGTCACGACTGGATGTAATGATGATATATTTTTAAAGATGTCTTGTTTTAGTTTAATGGTGTTTTGCAGTTCTTTATAAAAGTAAAGACTTTACTTTCATCATGTGTGACGGCCAGATAAAGTTTAATCAAATGTGTATTCGACAATTTTTAAGCATTTTATATTCCAAGAGGATTTAGCTATGCCATTGAAACAAGTTGGATAGCTGGGAATAAAAATGGCGGTATGTCGATACCTTGCATTGGAAATCTTGGCCGATATTGCAACACGTTCAGCTAGTAGCATTTTTTAGTTCAGTATGATATATTTTTTTGAGGTCAGTATTTAGCAGTTTGAGTTCAGCACATAATATTTTTAGTTTACTGTTCAGTTTGTTTCATCGGTATAGTTTTTCCCTCTCATTTTTTTTTAACCGACATTTCATTCATCCTCTGAATAATATCAGATGGATTTCAGAAAGTCGTGTTCATGTATTTATAGAGTGCTAAGAGAGGAGATATACATGCTGAAGTTTTATTAAGTTTATTTTAAATTAGTTTTTCTTGAGTTTGCTTCTATATCCATATAACTTTATTTTATTGATAGTTTAAGTTTTCTTTAAATAAAGTTTTAGTTTACGTTTCTTCCCTCATATGGTTTTTGACATCTATTTAAGTCTCTTGTTTCATTTTCTCGCTCTAAAAAGTCTGACGTTTAATCATGGTGTTACGGAACTCATCATGTTCCCTTGCTTTAGGTGAAGGTCCGTATGGTTCGCCATGTTTTGTCATCTTTATTAGTTTCGGCATACTAATGACGGATACTGCATGGTATGTCGGGATGTTTTTCATATAGCAGATGTTAAGTAGAAACAGAGATCAACGATCTTTTGAATTAGATCATAGTTTGAAAGAGGGGGAGATGTTTAACGTTTATTTTATCTTGTTTTAAATTAAAGTTAAGTGGTTTAAAGTTATGATTTGATTATTGAAGTTTAATTTGAAGTATAAAGTTTTATTAGTCATTAAAGTATATAAAGATTAAAAGTAATTTCCTTTATGAAATATATATTATTTCTTAAGCTCCAGTTCATATTAAGTATATTTTTCATTTGTTTAATTTGTTGAAATTGTATTTGTCTTTTTAGTTTTTATTTCTGTTTTTATTTTAATAAACGTTAGTTACTTTTTAAAAACAGTTGTATTTATTTCAAGACACAGTTCACCTAGTTTATATTTCAGCTTTCCTCTCATGCATATACTAGGCAACTAATCGCCAGCATATACGCTCCATTTGCGGTTGCTAATCTGCTCCTTTTAAATTACTAGTAATTACACTAGTAATTACTTATTATAACAAAAACAACATCGTCGATTCAACGAACGCGAAGCACAATGAGGGGGGAGACGGCCTTGCCAAAAAAAAACAACGTACAAGGCGCGCGACTGCTGATAAAAAGGCATTTTAAAAGAACTGCAATTAAACTGGAAAGGCTATAAAATAGAAATACGTTGAGCTGAAATATAAAATAATTAAAAAAGATAAAACTGTGATATATCTTTATCACAATACCCCCATTCACCGACAAAAATTTTGACTGACCAGAAGGAGAAAAAGGGTTAAAAACAGTAAAAGCCTTTTTCGACAAAGGGAAGACAAAATTTTTAAATGCCAAAGTAAAAATGACATAATTACTTAAATTTAGAGCCATGAAAAGTAAATTAATTATTAATGAAATTTGATGTGATGTGCAGCGACCAAAAAGAAAAAGAGAAAGAATATACATCATTTAGTACATTCAAAAATCTCATCACAAATTATACAAGTTGTTATAGTATACAATATAACATAGTATACAGAAGCCCCATTGCATTTTTTTTTTTTTTGCAAAGAAAGGCATACCTTCCATTAATCTTGATCTCTAAATAAATACCATCATGTATATAAAAAAAAACAAGCTAATATTCAATTTAAATTAGCAATGAGATCATATCAAAATAGTTGCAACAGTAAAGCAACATAAAAAGAGTCGGCAATATCTTTCTTATCCGACTTGTCTAGACATAAATATTTAAATTATAATAAGTTGCAATTTTAAAGCAACAAAAAGTCAAGAATACTTTAAATTCTGACTGATGCCTAGGACTTTTAAAAATATAGAGCATATAAATTAACTCTAAATAGCATAAATGTGCACAAAAACAATCCATTGTAAGGATTTTAAATTGATTCAAAAGGCCTAAGTATGTACTTTTTTTTTTTTTTTTTTAAGTCATACATATTGCATTAGTAATAATTCAAATCATATAAAAGTATTTAACATAATGCACATAATACTGAATGCATAACAATTATTACCCAAAATTGATATGAAAATTGTATAAAATTATGTTGCAACAAAATTTAAATTCCTTTGTCATAAATAAGTAAATTCATCACAATAGTTGGATTTGATAGCCAGTCCGGATACAGGGACCGGTCTAAAAAATGTAATTAAATTGAAAAACAGAGTACGTGGAAGTTTGATAGCTGAAATTGGCAAGGTTGTGACTAAAAGTGTTGAATGTAGATAATACACATTGATAAAACAGTTTTTAGGTTTAAATTAAACTAACGTTTATTTGATATATCACAAAATAAAATAAAGATCAAAACATGACAGACAATTTAATTAAATAAAAATATAATGGCATATGGCAACAAAAACAAGGTGGCAAAAATAATATGGCATGAAGTAACTTAAATGTAGCCTTCAAAATATACTTGAAGAAAAGTTCATTTTAACTTACATGATAATTAATTGAACGTGATGACACAAATTAAAACAGGCCTTTTATTTTTATTAGTCACCATGGCATTAGATGTGAAGAAAAAAGAGTTGAAGAACAGTCCACACACACTATTAATTAATCCTTGAAATGAACGTACATCACCAACAGAAGAAAGAAAAACCACAACTTCAACAGCAGAAATAAACAAACACTAAAAAAAAACGTTTAACACCATCATTGCACTCATAAAAACTTTACACAGCCACTGATATTGTTTTTTCTGGCATCTACCAATATCATTTTAGTAAAGCTGCCTCACTCTCGCCATTCAAACTGCCTTCTCATCCCTTTTAAACAACATCAACATACCGCTTTCCGAAAACGCCCCCTTTCTGATGTGCTAAGTTGAGAAGTTCTCAAACTGCCCATCGGCAAAGTAATCTAGAGTGCCTTTGAAGACTGTTACACGGCGTCTGGGCGCATGCTCCCCTATACTATTACGATTGAAACGATATCGAAGCTGGCGGTTGCAACTGAATTCGGAAAAAGGCTGAGAAAACGATGGTCGATGTAGTGAACGATATCGAAACGAACAGTAAACATTATCGGCGAGTTGAAAAACGAAAAGAAAGATTTGAACAATACTAGAGATGGAAAACGATATCAAACTGAAGAAAATTAATACAGGATTGAATGGAGAATTAGGCAAGTACGAAAAGGTGATATTATGTAGAAGTTTCAAGGTCCAAAAATATATACATAGGGCTAACATTTGCCCCCCCTTGACACTTATACTGAAATTATCTGATAATATAACAGTTAGAAACATTCATAGTTAATTAGTAAAAATTTGTTTAATATATTCACATTCAACAATATAAACACAATTCAACAATAATTACACAATTATAACAAGTAAATATATATATAGGTATATTAATATAAACACTTATATAAATTAAAAATACAACATTGATCCTCACTACTTTGAGGGAACACACTTACATGAAACGTGCACACTTACGTGACTTTCACAAAAAACAGCTGAGCCTTTTAAAAAGGAATTTCTTTTCAAACACACAAAGAAAGTTCTTGTTTCTTGCTTGTATCATAACTTATACCTCACCATACTAACATATGGCTGCATTTACCAACACCCAATTTTTCTTAGACAAGAAATAAATACACATATGTATTTCAAATATTCAAATTTCAGTGAGCTCACTTAAAAATAAAAGAAAATATATGTATATGTGTGCACACAAAAAAAAATAATTTTTATGCAATACTTATAAAGCTATTTGATAAACATTTGCATAATAGGATTGAAAAATACATATTTCAACTCGATTTCCAATATATACTAAAATATAGTATCATAATTTGAATTTGAAGGATCCTTCTGAAATAAAAATTAAAACAAGGTATAAACACGATGCTATCACAGAAGAGTTAAATGTATAATCACAAGGTTCGAACATTAATATAAAAAAACATTTCATGAAACATGCAAGTTTCATTATTCAGAAATTCAAAAGAGATAAAGTTAAACTTTGAATGTTTAACTAGAAAAAATTTTAAACAAGCTTTTAACGCTTGAAGAAAAGAATTTTTTTTCCAACAATTCAAAAGGAGAGGAAAGTTTTTTTTCAAGTTTTAAATGTACATTTTAATTTTTAAGACCCAAAAATAAATATAGCCTCAATGAACTTTAGTAGAGCAGCTTTTGTAAGTGGTTTTGTAAAAATGTCAGAAAGATTGGATTTACTATTAACGTGTTTTACTAAAAATATCTCTTGGTTTAATAGATCGCGTACAAAGAAAAGTTTAACATCTATATGTTTTGTCCTATAGTTTTCTATGGGGGATTTAATGAAATCTATTGCTGCTATATTATCTACTAATAAAATTGGTTTAGTTTGTGGACCTGAAAATATGTGTTTATTATAACATTCTGTGATAATACGGCTGAACCAAAGAAGCTCTTTAGTTGCTTCTGTTAAGGCCACGAATTCAGATTCCATAGTAGACAAGCATATTGATTTTTGTTTAAAAGCTCTCCATGTTATTGGAGCTTTGTCTAGCATAAGTAATTGACCACCCATAGATGTCCTGTCATCACGATTGGCTGCAAAATCCGCATCTGTATATGTGATCAGGTTAATTTTATGACAAGGTAAATTTAATTTATAGTACTTTGTATAGTTAACGTAACCCAGAAGTTTTAAGAGGCCGACCCAGTGAGCTATCCCCGGATTGCTTTGGAATTGGCTGAATATGTTTACTGCATAAGCAATATCAGGGCGTGTTCTGCTTGTTAGAAAGGATAGGCACCCTAACACACTTCTATATGGGTAGTTAAGCATTTCTTTAATTTCTGCATCTGTTTGAGGGCACTGTAATTTCGAATAGACAACCCCTTTACTAATCGGGAGTGAAGAAATGGGAAAGTTATACTCTTCAAAACGTGTGCAAATTTCCTTAATGTATTGCATTTGATGTATAGAGACTACACCTTCCTCATCTTCCTCAAACTCCACCCCAAGCAACTTACGGGTTTTGCCCAAGATTTTTATATCGAAATGCTTAGTTAAAAGAGTTAAAACCTTGTCAATGTATTTTTGATGTCTGCTTAAAATGACAAAATCGTCAACATATAATAATAAAACAATGTAATCAGAAAATGTATAAACACAATTGCACCAATCTAACTTTTTAAAACCAAGAGAAATTAAAACTTTATGCAATTCGTAGAACCACACTTTCCCGCTCTGATGTAACCCATATAACGCTCTTTGAAACTTACAGACCAGGTGTTCTTTTCCTTTTATTTCAAAACCAGGGGGCTGTTTCATATAAACCTCATCGGTTAATGGGGCGTATAAGTACGCTCCTTTCACGTCACATTGTAAATGAGTCCACCCGTGACAAGACACTAAAGCTGCAAAGAAAAAGCGGATTAAACTAAAATTGACTACCGGTGAAAAAGTCTCATCATAAGTCTCGCCCTTTATTTGTTTGTAGCCCTGTGCTACTAGCCTTGCTTTGTATCTTGCTATGTGCCCTTTATCATTACGCTTAATGGTGAAACCCCATCTACAACCGAGAGGTTCTTTATTGGGTGGAAGGTTAGTTAAGACACATACTTTTCTATTGTTGATTACCGCCAACTCCTCCCCCATTGCTTGTTTCCAGAGCTCCCATTGAGGTGATTTTAAAGCCTGTTTGTATGTATTGGGTACAGCCTGGTCTAGTCATGCATCGGAGTTGTTGGATTCTAAAATGGAGAAATGTGGTGGTGTACTGCCTGGACTAGAACTAGCGCTTGAGCATCGTGAGTGTCCATGTACAATACCTTCATGTTTGTCTGCTCCTCTAAAACAAAAGAGAGTTGGATTGAATTTAATTCCATTTTTTAGACAGTAGTCACGGACCTCTCTAATTGACCTTAACCTCTGTGTCCCTCCAAATTCATAATAATAAATGTCTGTACGCCTTCCATCAGGCCTTGTTACAGGTTTTCTAAACCAGGTAACTTCCCTCAAAGTTCTTGAGAGCTCCTCGCCCTCCTCCTCACTCTCATCCGTAGATGGGTGTCCGGTGGCGGAAGCAGAAAAACCTGAGGTGCTTGGTTCTGTTCGTGGAATTACAGACTTATGGAATTTGTCAGGTTGAATTTCTGTTAGTGGGTCAATTTCAGGAGGTTCAGATGATAGTGTGTAAGTGGGTCCCAGATCGCTTCCGTTGGGCTGCTCTAAACTAGCAAAAGGGTCTGTGCCTAAAGAATAAATAGGGTCTTGTTCAGTTCCAACGTAGGTGTCTTTGGGTACGGTTGCTTCTTCACTGAATCTTACGTTAATTGTTTCGATGATCTTATTTGTGTCTGGCAACCAAATTCTATACCCTTTTGTAGACATTGCATATCCTACTAAAATCCCTTTTCTAGCTTTAGGCTCAAATTTGGTGCTTCGGAGTTGTCTGGGTACTCCCACATATGCAACTGTACCAAAAGGACGTAAGTGTCTTATGGACGGTTTGTTTCCACAATAATATTCAAATGGTGTTTTCTTATGTGATTTGTGACAAACACGGTTAAGAGTGTAAGTAAAATACAAAATGGCTTCTGGCCAAAACTTCAGACTTAGTTTACTTTCATGTAGTATAGAACGTGCCCCGTCTACAATGGTTTGATTGAGTCGTTCCGAGACGCCATTTTGTTCTGGAGTATATGTGTTCGTGAACTCGTGTTTTATACCATTTTCCTCAAAATATCTTTTAAAAGCTTCATTTGAAAACTCCTGCCCATTGTCACTATGTACATGTTTAAGTTTCGTGTTTAGAAAACGTTCGGCCCTTTTGATATGGTTTGTGAAAACTTTAAAGACTTGTGATAACTTTAAAGACTTGTGATTTACTACATAATGGATAAACTGATGCCTTACGGGAAAAATCATCCGTTATTGTTAAAAAGTATTTCTCTCCACCTCTCCCAGTTACTGTAGTAGGTCCCCACAAATCTGTGTGTAAAAGTTCAAGTGGCTTCTTGGACCGGATTTGATTTAGTGGTTTAAAAGATGTGCGTCTATGTTTATTCAATTTGCATGTTTCGCAATGAAAGTCTCGGTCTTTAATGTGTGGTAAGCCTTTTACGCCATTACACCTCTGTGAAGGAGAAATTATTTAAGAGAGAGCAATTGATGGGAATATTAATGTGTGAGCAATAACCCAATGCAAAAAATTGCATGACGTTCTTTAGGTCGATATTCTTTGAGAAGAGAATCAAAATAATAATAATATGAATTAAACGGTCTTACTTGAGTGAAGAAATAGATGCAGACTATAAATGATGAATACCATATGTTGGATCCAATAATGTTTATTACATTTTCTTGAAGAAGGAAGGATGAGATGAAAGCTGCACATCGTCTTTAAAAAGTACTGGCTCAAATTTCGTAAATTTCGAAGAATCTTTAAATATTCCTTCTGGCCGCGTCCATGAAGAATTATAGAATTAATTCAGAAGTCAATTTACCAGTTGATTTAAAACTTTTAAAATATTAAACTTAAAATTTACAACAGCATTTTATAGAATAATTGAAAACTGAAAACGCGAAATTGATCTCCAAAGAATCAGCGCTACGTGATTCTAGGATACGAGCGAGCGCCGGCACAGGCCAGCGGGCCTCCAGACCATACGACGTTTATCATAAATTTACAGCATCATTTTTATTAAAATTCTGTTGGAAAAATGCGCTACATTAGTATAAATACCCATAAAAGGGGTGCACAAATATGGCAGCAAGATTAATTTAAACTAATTTGATGATTAGGAATTACGTGAAAATTAAAAGAGCAAATCAGAAACAAATTAACATTTAATAATTAAAAGAACAATTCTAATTTGTATTTGAAAGACACGCCCCTATCGCCCGCAGCGCCAAAACAAAACAGCTCCCGAAAACACAGGGAACAAGAGTGACGGTGACGCATGCGCACAACACACGCGTGCGGAGTGAGAGCCGCTGAATGACGATGACGTCACAGCTCAGCGCCGATTGAACAAACTCAAAGCGCGAAGATGCCTCGCAGAGAAAACAACATCGCCGATTCAACGAACGCAAAGCACAATGAGGGGGGAGACGGCCTTGCCAAAAAAGCAGCGTACAAGGCGCGCGACTGCTGATAAATAGCTTTTAAGGAATGGCAAATTAAACTGGAAAGGCTATAAAAATACAGAAATACGTTGAGCTGAAATAAAAATAATTAAAAAAGATAAAACTGTGATATATCTTTATCACAACCTCTGTGTATGTTCTATTAGTGTGGGACTGAGGTGACCTAGCCTACGATGCCATAATCTGAAATCATCTTTTTGTACTGTCGAGGCCTCAAAACGGACCTGTTTAAATTTTACGTTGTTGCTAGGTTTACTTTTACTTTTAGAATTGTCATCGGGGTGGATGTAATAAATTCCATTTTTAAGGGTAGCCCTAAATAGTGTTTTATCATTTGTGTAGGCTTTAACTCTCCCTTTTCCTCCTTTGAATGTTGCTCCTCTGTCATCAAGGCGAGAGCCAGAAATAAGATTACGTCTTAAATTAGGACAATACATTACATCCCCTAGACACAAAGTTGATCCATTTAAATTAAGATTAACAGTACCAGACCCTTCAATCGGGAAAGTTGCTTTATCGACAGCAACGGCAAGTTCGTGGTTATGAAGAGGCTGAAAAGACACATAAAGTCCTCGGTCGTTGCAAAAGTGGTGCGAGGCACCAGTGTCAAACACCCAGGCATCGTCTTCCCCCTTAACTTTGCTAAGATTAGATTGAATGAGGAAGTTTACCTGACTATGGGAGACACTTTGATGCTTCCGGCTCGGTCTGGATCTAGGAGCTCCATTTCTGTTCTGATGATGGACAGGGCTACCTCTGGATGTAGAAGACTCTCTGGAACTGGTGCCAACTGAGGACTCTGGACCTGACGTGGCTGGAGAAGGGGCCTTACACTGATTTTTGCTGTGTCCAACTTTTCCGCACTTGTGGCATCTGCCTTTAAATTTTTGTCGGTAACTCGTGTTACTTCGTGGACGACGACTTCTAGAAAAGTGGGACTGGACGGCAAGTTGGTTTTTGTCCTCTGACCTGAGCTTAAGACGAGACTCCTCGGCGACTAGTTCAGTCAGGATGTCAGAAAACACAAACTTTGAATCTGGCCAACGAAGTATGTTCTGGACTAGACTGTCATATTTTTGAGGGAGCCATCTGAGTAGTTGGAACGACAGATAGATTTCCTTAATTGGCTCATTCATTGCTTTCAGTTGGTCAGCGATTCGGTTGAGGCGAGCAGCGTACATATCTATCGACTCCTCTGGTGCTTTTTTGCATACCAACAACTCTGAAAATAACTGCATGTGGCGGGGTCTATTATCAGGTTGGAAATGGGATCGGAGCTTTGCCCATGCATCTTCAGGATCGTCAATGTTCTCAATTATTCGACGGAAGTCAGGCTCGACATTCAGATAGATTATGGACAGTGCTGAACGAACTCTGGATTGATAGTCCTTGTATGCTGCTGCATCACTTGTATCAGGCACAGCCTCTGTTCCGTTAACAATGCCCCAGGCATTTTTGTCCAATAGAAGGAACTTGATGTCGGCTGACCAGTTTCCATAATTATGGAAATTTAGCTTGTTTATGCTCACCTGTATGTTAGCCATTGCCAAGGAAGAATTTTTTTTTCAAAAAAAAAAAAAATGTACAGAAAGGTATCAAAAAAATTTAAATTTTTTCAACAAAATTTCATAAAAATAAATATCTTAAATTTAACTGTCATACTGAAATTTATGAAATTTATATGTAAATGCGCCCCCCCCCCCCCCACTAAAATTCACTAGTGGGTCCAACTGCCGCCATCTACTAACACTTGTCAGCTAATCCTTGCCAAAGGTTACAGCCCTTAAAGGGTTAATATGGCTTAAATAAGCCGGGCCCATAACCGTGATAGCCGGTCCGGATACAGGGACCGGTATAAAAAATGTAATTAAATTGAAAAACAGAGTACGTGGAAGTTTGATAGCTGAAATTGGCAAGGTTGTGACTAAAAGTGTTGAATGTAGATAATACACATTGATAAAACAGTTTTTAGGTTTAAATTAAACTAATGTTTATTTGATATATCACAAAATAAAATAAAGATCAAAACATGACAGACAATTTAATTAAATAAAAATATAATGGCATATGGCAACAAAAACAAGGTGGCAAAAATAATATGGCATGAAGTAACTTAAATGTAGCCTTCAAAATATACTTGAAGAAAAGTTCATTTTAACTTACATGATAATTAATTGAACGTGATGACACAAATTAAAACAGGCCTTTTATTTTTATTAGTCACCATGGCATTAGATGTGAAGAAAAAAAGAGTTGAAGAACAATCCACACACACTATTAATTAATCCTTGAAATGAACGTACATCACCAACAGAAGAAAGAAAAACCACAACTTCAACAGCAGAAATAAACAAACACTAAAAAAAAAAGTTTAACACCATCATTGCACTCATAAAAACTTTACACAGCCACTGATATTGTTTCTTCTGGCATCTACCAATATCATTTTAGTAAAGCTGCCTCACTCTCGCCATTCAAACTGCCTTCTCATCCCTTTTAAACAACATCAACATACCGCTTTCCGAAAACGCCCCCTTTCTGATGTGCTAAGTTGAGAAGTTCTCAAACTGCCCATCGGCAAAGTAATCTAGAGTACCTTTGAAGACTGTTACACGGCGTCTGGGCGCATGCTCCCCTATACTATTACGATTGAAACGATATCGAAGCGGGCGGTTGCAACTGAATTCGGAAAAAGGCTGAGAAAACGATGGTCGATGTGGTGAACGATATCGAAATGAACAGTAAACATTATCGGCGAGTTGGAAAACGAAAAGAAAGATTTGAACGATACTAGAGATGGAAAACGATATCAAACTGAAGAAAATTAATACAGGATTGAATGGAGAATTAGGCAAGTACGAAAAGGTGACATTATGTAGAAGTTTCAAGGTCCAAAAATATATACATAGGGCTAACAGGATTTAGTAACAACTTTTCAATGTATAACAAATAATGAATAAGTTTTAACCAACAATAAATGACACATTTCTTTAGTAAAATACTCCATACTTGATATACTTGCAAGTACTCAATAAAATTTTTCTGTAAATATTCAGTAGAAATAATTTTTCATGAAATACTCAATAAAACTCTTTCTGAAATATTCAACAAAATTCTTTCTGAAATATTCAACAAAATTCTTTCAAATATACTCAATTCATTTTTCTCTAGTATACACAATAAATTTTCTTTTCATACACAATAAATTTTCTTTTAATATACCATGGTTTTTTTTTTTTTTTTTTTTTGCAAAAATGAGAAAAAAGCGAGAAAAGGTGATGAGGATCCTCAAAAAAAAAAAAAAAATTAACCATTAACTTTCATAAGGAAAGACAAGTTAAAAACAAATGACACATTTTATGGGAATTATGAAAACAAACACAGCGCACCGTTATGTAAAGCATGTTATCATAATTATAAATTTATATAACATTAATGAAAAGGATAATATATCCTATAGAAAAATCAGCTATTGACAATAAATGAATTATTTGGGTGGTATTTACAAAACTTACCAAAAGTGTTAATAGCCTCCCATCGGTCATGAGACCATTATCAAATCAGTAAATCAAATAAATATAAACTATTAATATGTATTCATTACAATTCACAAAACACTAATAGCCCCCTTATAAACCATTAGTAGATCTGTAAACCGAACAAACACCAAAACTTACAAGACTGTCAAAGACAATCTCCAAAACCGATGACGAATCTGCAAATCAAATAAGCATAAAACATAATATAAATTCATCAAAACTTACAAAAATGCTAATAGCGATCCGTTAAACCATTAGCAAGTTTGTAAACTAGATAAAAACATACCACATTCTTGCTAAAACTATTGTAAATAAACAGATGAATATTGCTAATAAAATGCTTGAAGGAAAAAAAAAAAAATTGTTTGTTTACAGATGAAGGATATAAACGTTCTGCTTTTACATAACAAATAATCAGATGTAATACCTTTAAAAAGTTCTAAAATCAGTTTTTGATTTTAAAAAGATGATTACACTGAGAAAAAAAGTAACTACTTGCTGAAAAGTTTGCAAGTTTAGTGGCACACTGGTTGGTTGATTGACACAATGGCAGTGTAGCAGCAAATTGGCCTTTTTCCTGAAACACACACCACTAAAATAAAATTGAAGACTTTATAAGGACATTTTAGCACTAAACAATGATGAGCATTTGAAGACACATCACGTAAGAGCATTTGAAGACACAGCAGGTAAGAGCATTTGAAGACACATCAGGTAATTAGCAGAGACTAAATCATGAACTGTGTTCCATGATGTTGAGGAATAAATGACAAAGTGGCACTTAGAATAAAATGACACAAGGAGCACAAGACTCTTGTTGAGAGGCGCTGGAAAGTCTAAGTTGCCCATATACATTTTTTGTAAAGGTGTATTCAAGCAGGCAGAAATTGCAGATTTGAGACAATACAACACTACTTGCACACTTTAGAGACAAAATTGGGATTGGTGACATTTGAGAAAGTCACTAAGACTATAAAACACTTTAGATTCTTAGAAAAAATAAAATATTCACCAAAATTGGAAGAATATTTCTTTATAATGCGCTGGAAAGTTCTAAGAATATGTGTTGCTTTGCATGTAAATTTGCAATATAATTTAATGCAACAAAAAAATTTCTTCATTTATAAAATAATTTTCTTAAAGTGAGGCATATGGTAAAAATGATTTAGAAAACTTTGGGTTATGAAATAATACTAGAATAACAAGGCACTATAATTTAAGCATAATAAAAAATTTCAAATAATCATAATAATTTTTCCAAATTTGAGAAGTTCCATTTGTGAAAGCAGCAATTTCTGTAAATGCTGCAAAACTGAACCTTAAAATAAATGACGGTACACTTCCATAATCGGGTTTTGCAACAGAGGTTAGAAAAAGATAGAAAACTATTGCAAATAGGCACAGCTGTAAACTTGTAATACTTTAGATCCATAAAAATGAGTAACATTGAAGAGGGAGAAACAAGTTCTACAAGATGAAGAGGACTGACGAGGAGCAATCACACGGATATATTTGCCTTATATGAATGGCGACCATCAACAGTCACTTCAACTCGCAAAAGAGTGCAGGTAAGTAATTATTGTACTATCTATCAGGAACCATCATATTTGCAGACAGCAGAGAAAATCAGCCAACAATGGATATAGCACATTCTGAAGATTTTTCCACCAGGTAAGCAAAGTCAGATGATAAAAATAACCAGTTTATTGAAGTTGTCAGTATATATTCAGATTGTAGAATATTAAAAATGCAGCAGAAGTAGACAGTACTATTTCAGGAACAGGAATATGCAGCAGTTAGGTAATAGCTATAACTTCTCAAAAAAAGAAAAATAATAATACCAGTCTCCTTTTTGTGATTATGGTATGAGAATTTCAATAAAAAGATGCAGATGCTGTGTAATATAAAATATATATTAGGATGAAGCAACAATTCCTTGAAATTAAAAAAAAAAAAAAAAAAAACAGTTCTCAAAATGTAGAACAGAAAATGCAAAATATTGTGTAATATTTTCAAAATATAAATACAGTTCTTGAATTTTAATTTCTAGAAAGAACACAGACTGCTTGCATACTATAATCATACTAAATATTTGTAGAAAAATGGCGAGAGTCAATGAACTTGTAGTGTTATTGCAATAAGTAATTTAACTTTTGTAGAAGCAACCAAGAACTCAAAAATTTATGTATGATAAAACAACTACAAAATCACATGAAAACATGAGCTTCTATGAAGGCATTTCATACTCAGAATAAGTGCAGCAAAATTAGTAATATGATGAGAACATAGCTTCAATAAATTTAATTCCAATAAAATTTGCTTCAATATTTTTTTTTTTTTTTTCATAAAATATATAAATTTCATTTAAAAGTGCCAATAAATTAATAAAAATGAACCCAAAATAAGAATAAGGACAACCATAGCCTCTTTAAATTTTTGTTCTCAAAAACTTAGAACAAGAACAATTTTCACATTTTTTTTTCAAAAATATTTGAATTCATCATGAATTATATATATTTTTTACTTTATATATATAAAAAGCACCATAATTTCATTTGTTAAAAAGAATAAATTCATTTTCTAAAAATTTCGTTCTTCAGTAAAATTTGCATAAAAGATTCAATAAATCTCATGGAAAAATACCAGAATAAAAATTAATTTCTGTTAAATTATAATTTCTCAATTAAAAATAAATTATTAATTATATGCAAGCCAGTTGAGAATAAAAGTTCTGAAATTAACGATCTATTGCAAACATCCATCTTCTGTGGAAAAAATTTTTTTCTTTAATTTCAGCAGCACAAGAATATATATATATATATATATATATATATATATTTTTTTTTAAGCTTCTAAAAATGTAATCAAAATCAGCAAATCTTCAAATTATATTCCATTTTTAATATAAATTAATTAATAGAGCATCAAATCTTCAATTAATATTGTTTGCATCATAAAAATGAGTTTCAAAATTTCATAATAATTTTTAAGAACAAAATAAAATTTTCAACTTTTCTCTTCATAAAAGAATAAACGGCGCCAAATGTGACATAAATAAATATTGTAAGTGCCGTTATAATATTATTATCTTAAATGGATGGAATAATAGATCGTATAGTAAACTTTTAAATATTGCAGTTGTGATTTAAAATAGCAATTAACCCTGCACAATTTGTGCATCTGTTCTTTAGGTCAATATTCTTTGAGAAGAGAATCAAAAATAATAATAAATTAAACATTCTTACTTGTTCTTTGTTGAAAAATAAGAGACTCATACTACTTGAAATAAGAACTCGTTTAGGTTAGGATCCAATAATGTTTATTACATTTTCTTGAAGAGGGAGGAAGGATGAGATGAAAGCTGCACATCATTGCTTTAAAAAGTACTGGCTCAAATTTCGTAAAATTCGAAGAATCTTTGAAATATTCCTTCTGTCCGAATTAATTAAATTACCAGTTGATTTAAAACTTTTAAGATATTAAACTTAAAATTTACAACAGCATTTTTATAGAATAATTAAAAACTGAAAACGCGAAATTGATCTCCAAAGAATTAGCGCTACGGCCATTCTAGGATACGAGCGCCGGCACAGGCCAGCCTCAGATCAGACGACGTTTTTTATAAATTTACAGCATCATTTTTATTAAAACTCTGTTGGAAAAATGCACAACATTAGTATAAATACCCATAACAGGGGTGCACAAATGTGAGAGCAAGATTAATTTAAACTAATTTGTTGATTAGGAATTACGTGAAAATTAAAAGAGCAAATCAGAAACTAATTAACATTTAATAATTAAAAGAACGATTCTAATTTGTATTTGAAAGACACGCCCCTTTCGCCCGCAGCGGCAAAACAAAACAGCTCCCGAAAACATACCGAACAAGAGCGGCGGTGACGCATGCGCACAACACATGCGTGCGGAGTGAGAGCCGCTGAATGATGACGTCACAGCTCAGCGCCGATTGAACTAACTCAAAGCGCGAAGATGCCTCGCAGAGAAAACAACATCGTCGATTCAACGAACGCGAAGCACAATGAGGGGGGAGACGGCCTTGCCAAAAAAAAAACAACGTACAAGGCGCGCGACTGCTGATAAAAAGGCATTTTAAAAGAACTGCAATTAAACTGGAAAGGCTATAAAATAGAAATACGTTGAGCTGAAATATAAAATAATTAAAAAAGATAAAACTGTGATATATCTTTATCACAACCATTGAGACAGAAGTCTAATTATAATACTTTAAATAAAATATAATATCAAAGCCACCAATAAATAATGAGAAACAGACATGAGTAAAACATTATTATTTTTCAAAATACTTTGGTTCACACATTATAATTTCCTTTTTCTTCATGTTAGCCCATTTTAAAAGTGCATACTGAAAGTTGAACAGCCCTCTTTTGGAAATTTTATTTTTTAATTTAAAAAATGAACACACACACATAGATATATACTCATTAATGCTCAAATATATAGTTTTTTTTTTGGATCTAAAAAAATATTCTAGAATTTTTTATTCCCCCCTTTTTTTTTTATTGGGTCAACTTGAGTCAAACTGATAAGAATTAAATTTCAACCTGAATACAAAACAATTAAAGCCTGATCCACAACAGAAAAAAAAAAAATGCATTAAATCGACTTAACACGAATCACGAGTCGGGTTTGGGTAAAATCAGTTTATTTGACCCAATAATGCAGGACTGTAATTTCAAGTAATTCCTTGAAAGTCATGTAAATGTAAAATGCTATAAATGCTCATAGTCAAATGCTTTAGAAAAAAAAAGTGAAAGCCTCCTTTATTTTTGTAGAAAGTCTTTTCGCATTTTGCAAAAAAAATATGATCATAAGGGAAATACTGCTTTGGAATGTGTAGCACATTTTATACATTTATAATATAAAGGATGTGAATTATCACTTTACTACACAGTGTACAACCATATTAATAACATTTATAATATATTCAAAAAGTTTAGTAATTTTATTAACTTAAGAATGATTCAAAACATAAATAGAAACAAAAATTGTAAACTTACTTGAGAAAAGAGTTCTTTACAAAACAAAACATTCTGTGCAGCCTCTAATTTCTGCTGCCAATGAGTCTCAGACTGTGCTAAGGCACCATGAGGCAAAGGAATTGTCAGGTCACCACTAGCTATAGTTTCAGTATCTGAAATAATTTGAAGTAAATAAACAAATAGTATAGCTATTTATTTAATAAATATTTGATACTGTAACACAGCATTAACATGCATACATTGGCTGGAGCAGTGGTACTCATTATAAGGCCCTCGAATTCATTCTGTGTGGCTGAATTATAAAAAAGCTGACCAATCCCTACAAAAGTTGAATAACAGAAAAAAGTTACATAACTCTGTAAAAATCATATATGAAAGGATAAGAAAATAAAACCTTATTAAAATTTAAATTCCCTGTTTATTTTTCCTTACGTTTAAATCTGATACTTAAAACTAATTCGAACCTGTTACGTTTGTTTCTCAGCCTGACATTTATTACTTCAAGCTTCAAATTCAAATTAATTTTAGGATAGAACTTGCTAATTTTTCTTCACATTTATTTACCTTTTGCAATACAATTGGAGTGGCACCAAACCCTATTGTCATCACAAGCCCAAATAGCAATTAAAATTGGTAAAACAATCTATAGAGGTTGGACACTTTTGTCCCCTACTGTGAAAAATCAGAAGTACAAACATAAAACCAGTTTGCATGAGAAAAGAGTGCACTTTTTGGGTAAAAGGGTCTGCTAACCACCACTATGTCACTTGGGACAACGAGCCTGACTTAAAAGGAATACCATGTTTCATCCTTTACCATGACTCATGACTACAAATAAGTTCTACACTTTCAGTTAAGTAACTGCCAGCAATATATCTTACACATATACCATATTAAATACTGCTAATATTTACATCTAATGAAATTATTAAAAATTTCGTTTATTATTAAATGACTAATATTGATTAAAATTCATAATTATATATCAGTAATTAATTTATATTAGTAAATCATTATAATATTTAGATGTATAACAGCAAAAATGTAATTGTGGGCTTTGAGGACACCTCTCTATCAGATATAGACCCTTGCTGAAATTTAAGCGAGTGGCACTGGGCTAGAGTTAAAATTAAACATACAGTTACAAGAAAATACTTGAATTAAATTTATCAACAGTAATCTTAAATTGTTTTCAATGTTATTAACATAATGTCAATAACTTTTTAACAAATACAGAACTAGGGTGGCAACAATCAAGATTTTTTTCACTTTCCTTAACACCACTATGCTATCATTTCCAAACTTGTCAAATTGTTTGTTTGATTCATTGGCTTTAGGGGGATTATGGCCATCCTTTGCATGGTGAGCAGGATATTTACATTAGCAGGAAAACAATATTTTTTTTTAACACAAAACCTCATTTTATATCTATTATTTCTGCATTTGGGCCTTCTAGAAAAATGCAAAATGATGTAACAGAATACTTATTTTAAAAAGTTATATAAATTGAAAATATGTTATAATGGAGATGTGGTGCAGTATAAATATGAATAATACATGAATTTTTCACAAAAAAAAAAAAAAAGGCATTTGAAAAATTGACAATTGATGAAATCATTACCATATAAGATTTGTTCCATGAGCTTAAATTAAATGTTAATTGTGATTTCAGTTGTTTACATATGCAACTATAGTAAAATGCTTTTATAAGAAAATAATGACATACAGGCAATAAAATTCAATTGGGTGAGAGGATTTTGGATAAAAATTTGGAGAGCTTGTCATTATTGCCAGGCTAATGCTTGTTTACTTGTCTAACTCATCCAGGCCTTCAAGTAATCACTAGTGTGGGTTGCTAAGGTTGAGACATAAACTTATGCATGTATGTTCCAACTCCATTTTCTCGCACAGCCCATTCATTTACATTTTAAATAAATTCGGAAAATATTATCTCATAAGGATCAATATTATTAAAATCTTTCAGCATTTTGATAATAATTTTAATAAGTGTAGAAGTACATAATATGTATATTCTTTACATTACATTTAAAAAAGAGAATGCAAACTAAAAATCATTAAATCGATTTATTCAAACAAAACAAAAGTAAAGATATTTGTCCACCATTTCGATTAGCAGACGATACTCCATTATTTGCTTTCTTTTCCCCTTTTCCACTACAAAAATGGAGTAATTTAGTTGCCATCTTTACAGAAACTTCATTAAAAGTTACAAAAAAATTAATATCTCAGAAACCAAGTCAAATTTTAAAACTCTGTGAGCTGGTGTAACATTCTCAGATCCACGCAGATAACCGAGGTTAATTTCACCGTGCTGCATTTCATATTCTAGGAGCAGGAGTTGCGAAATACAAACACAAAGTCAGATTTTAGTATAATAGATTCACATTTGTTATTCAATATTTTAAACACTGTCGTAATATGGCTTATGAGAACTTTTTTCTGCATTCTATGAATAGTCATAACTTCTAGTTTTGAGATAAAATGAAATCATCTATAGATGTATGTAGTACAAAAACTTTTAAAATAAATACTGTTGACACTAAATCAATTATTATTACAAATTCAACTAAGTAGTATTTTCATTAATGCATAACTAAAAACTAACTGTTATTATATTATTTGCACTTGGTTCCTTTTTTTTTTTAAAGTTAAAAATCTTATTTTAGTATATAATATGTATAGTTGTCAACCATTCAGATCACTGTGTTAATTTAACCAGTTCGAATAAACATGTTTCAACCAAAAACATTGTTTAATAAGCTAGGCCAATTTGTACCACATAGGAAAAAGACACATTTAATTAAGTAAATTTTCCGTTTCAAAACATGTTTATTGAATTAGTCAAATTGACACAGTACTCTAAATCGTCAGCAACTATGAATATGTCAAATACATCAAAACTAAACACATAATCAAATTTTTTGAAAAACTGACAACTGATGAAATCATAAGCAAAAAGATTTGTTTTATGGTTTAACTGTGATTTCTGTTGTTTACATCACAAAATGAATGGTGGATTTTGAAGAATTGCAAATTATACAGGTGAACTTCAGAGAGTCAACTGTAATACTGAAATGGTGATTTGGTAAATTTTTAATTCTTACCATTTTGAATAGACACTTGAATATAACTAACACCTTCTAATTCATTTGGCAGCGTAACTTTAATTGCATTATTTCTGACTGGTACGTTGTTAGGTAGTGAAGCAGATGGTAAAGAGTCTGATGTTTCATTTTTACTAACTTCAAAAATACCAGCTTGATAATAACGAGAACCAGCTGAAAATAATAGCATACATTTAATAAATTTATACAAGAATTATTTAAAATTTTAAACAATAAACTGTGGCAGAAAATTAATGTGATTTCTGTGATAAACTTCAATAAAACCAAAACTTTTCTCCAAGAAATGGTCCCCAAAGTCAAGAGTGGATAAAACAGGTCAAATTACAATAAGTATAACACTAAAAAAAGTTTTTTTTAGATACACTCTTTTATAAGCATTCAATGTTTATCTTAAAAATCCTGCCCAATTTCATGTAATTCATGATTTTTATTTCTGATACAATATTTTAATTTGGCATGGACACTGTACCCAACTAAGGAAAATTCATTGCCTTTTTATAAGCTTAGTAGAATACACGAGCTAATAAATTTATTTCAAGAATTATAATTTTTGCTTTATTTCCATTTTAAGATACGGCAACAGGAAAGAAAAAAGACATTTTAAATTACCTTTTAAGATTTCGAAATTGATTTTTCAACATATAATCATGATTTAATTAATACAAAACTATTAATTGATTAAAGTGTACTTTAAAATTTATATATATTACATTCTTTATTTTTTATTTATGTATTTTTTACTTTTTAGTGTTTAATATATTTTGTTGTTGCAGCCTCACAGCCAGTTGAGCTTTTTTCTCTAGTGTGGTTTGGCATATAATTAAATCCATTGCTCTTGCAACTCACACAATTGTAACCATAAAGAATATTTGTCAATTTATCACCTGGGGCAGGCTAATGGGAAAATATGAGATGTAATTTTCCAACTGGACGAAAAATGTGTGGGCCAGGATTCGAACCTGGGATCTCTTGGCTGAAGCTGCCACAGTCTACCAACTGAGTCATCCCGGTCGAATCTGGAGGACCTAATTCATCCAGTTAACCTTATTGATCATAGCATCTGGTCGGATATCTGAATCAACTCAACAGAATAAATCGCAGGTAAATTGGAACTCCAGATTAGGTCCTCCAGATTCGACCGGGATGGTTCAGTTGATAGAGCAAGGCAGCTTCTGCCAAGAGATCCCAGATTCGAATCCTGACCCAGACATTTTTTATCCAGTTGGAAATTACAACTCATATGATTTCTTTACCAATTTGAATTAAATAAAAGTGTGTAAAAAAGGAGAAATTTTTTTGTTTGGGATTGGGACCTTTCTTCTCCTTCTGTATTTGGAAATTACCTATTTGATGCAAGGTAAATTTTGGGGTTAGGAATTTAGGTTGATTAGCTTTTACTGAAGCTTCAAAGTAACAAAAAGGACAACTAAAACATTAAGGCAAGACAACAAACAAATAGTGCAGAAAGAAGTTAAAGGAGACATTTCAAGGGAGATTTAAATAATTGATTATTTATTTATTGTACATGCAAAGTAACAAATATGACAAACTTAAAATAAATAAAGAATTTTAAATATTTTTAGATTGTGTTGAGAAAGAACAAAAGAGGGAAGCAATTATTTTGGTGGGGGAGGTGGAAGAAATCAGATGATTGATCATTTATTCATAGTTATATCAAAGCATAAACAGGACAGAAAAATTAGAAAAATACAATTTTAAATATTTTAAACTGTATGCTGGGGGAGAAAAGAAAAGAGAGGTGGTGTCAGATATCTTTTTTTTTTTTTTTTTTTTTTTTTTTGGGGGGGGGGGGGGTAAGATATTAAACATTAAACTTCTTTATTTATTGTTATTTCAAAGTAGGAAATAAAACAAATGAAGCAAAACAACAAACAATTAGGACAGATTTATTTTTAAACAAGAATTTTAAAGATTTTAAACTTTGTGTGTGTGGAGGAGGGGGGGGGGGGGTTCAAAGAAGGGATAGTGAACATTTAAGCAAGGGATTAGATAATATATTATTTGCTTATCATTTCTGAAAAGTAACAAATAGGACAAAAAAGATCTAACAAAGAATTTCATTTATTGAAATTTATTGTTACTTCAAAGTAATAAATAAAGCCATTTCTCTTTTTTTAAAGAGATTTTAAGATTTTGAACTGTGTGCTGGGGCACCAAAGAGGAGGGTACACTGTTAAAAATAAATCCGTAAATTCACGGTAAAAGTACTGGCAGCTAAGTTGCCGGACTTTTTCCGTTCCGTTAGTAGATTTTCCGTTTTGAAAAATAAAAGAAGGAAAATCGCCGTTTGCAGAAGCGGTAACTTCCCGTTAACGCTCTCAGAAATCACGGAAATATTCCTCGTAGAACTGACAGAAAAGGACATTTTCCGTTTTAGATAAACTCGGTTTTAAAAAAATCTTGACATCTCACTTGGTGCTGCCATCTATCGACTTTGCGGGAGTATTTACTATCTGACATACGTCAAGAACAGCTTTTGGTCGACATTGGGTTTTGAACCAGGGGTGATAATGCCTCGAGTCCAGCGTCTTGCCGGTTTGACCAGCGGGCGCTTGCTAGATTAGCAGTTTGAACGGATCATTTGGAAATTGTCAAAATGGCGGCTTAGAACAGACATAATTTGGGGTTTAGAAGCTTGGTAATTTTGAAGTTAATTGCGAGTGCTGGTAAGTTCTGGGCCTCCTAATTGGAGATGGTTACTAATGCCCAATTACATAAACTCCCTACATTAGTTAAAGGAAGCATGGGTTAATGCTTCCTCCGGAAACGCTGGGTGTTGGATTATCAGGTTAAAGGTGTGATCGTGGCTTCTGGACGTCGGTGAAAATTTATAATGATCCCATAAAAGTTACCCATATTATTGAATTAAATTAACTACTCTAGTAAAAAAAAAGATCAGATTATTACGTTGTGATTATTTACGCCGCCCTACGTCTTATGAAGCCGGACTAGATAAAGTATATAAATCCCTAACCTCTCATAAATTATAAACTAGTCCTCCTGATAAACCAACTAAAATTAATAAACAATTAAATTAAAGAAAAAGAAGAAAAACACTACTCGATGACATATGAGTGTTAACCCATATAAATTAAATACAAAGAGTTAAAAGTAAACGAAAAAACATTTATTTACATATCTATTTACAAAGACATAAAAAATAAAAAAAACAAACATCCCTAACAGAATGTTAAATTTTAAGTATAAAAAAATAAGATGAAACAATTGAATACTCATTAAAAGAGTTAGTGAGTCTTTTTCCGACTCGCACTACCGCACTTACGTGCATTAATTATATTTCAGAGAAGGAACAATTTCTCTACATTTACTAAAGTACCTCTACCAGTATTTATTTATCATTATACACATTCAATATGAGGGAATAGTAAATTACAGATACCTGTACCTTCAGAGTACTTTTGGTCTGCATTGTTAGCAATAATCTACCTCCACGGGATAGGCAAAGATCATCTGTTAGGTCATTCTTTTGTCTTTTGTCGCCACTACACCATTTTTTGAACTATCTTCGTTTTTACACACTATCAACACTCTACTCTTTCTTTTTGGATGTTACTTCCTCGGACAGGACGTCAGGTTCTCCTCCTCTTCCAGATTTTCTCTTGGGGCTCACTTTTTTCTTTTCCCTCGTCATTCGGCCGTCTATTGGCTCCAGTGGTTTTGTAAAGACGTCTCCCCCCTCATCTCTGATTGGTTTTCGCTAAATGATATTCAGGACCACCTAGATGGGGTCCTAAATTGTAAATTTGCTATGCACTTCCAAACAGCTATAAATTTTTCAGCTCGTAAATTTTTTTCTCCGTAAAAGATGTCCTTGTTAGATCGCAGACCAGTGTCTCCGAAGGTAATAAAACTACTCTGGGTGGTCGTTTCTATTTTCCCATACGAAAAAGAAACTATGTACACTAATAAAATAAATACTCCACAGAAATTCCTGGTTATACAATATATATACATAAAAAATACATATTAAAAAAATAAAAGTATATAAAATAAATAGTCCACAGAAATTCCTGGTTATACAATATATATACATGAAAAATACCTATTAAAATAATAAAAGTAAACTAATTTAGTCAGAAATTGGGAGGTGGCTCATATCTGACCACCAGCGAGGAGATTTCGTTATGAGATGATGTTGATGTTTTAAAATTGTAATATTAATACAGGATAAAAACATGAATTATATATATTCTTAACTTGATTGTTAGATGTAAAATATGAATATTATATTTGAATTAAATTCGATAAAAAATGTTTGCTTGTTTAAGAAAAGCAAATTTTTTTTCCAACTATTATATATTTTTTAAATGTGTTCGCTTAGAATATATTTTCAGTGCGAGTACTTTTTATTACTTTAAAAACTAAATTGCGAATAATTTTAAAAGAATGAGAAAAATATTATTTTCTTTTTATTTGAAAGCATTATTTTTGTATGTTGCTTTTTTGAGTAAAATAGATTTTTTTTTCACTTAATTTAACTATTATATATTTTTTTTAATCTGCTTGTTTAGAATACATTTTAAGTGCGAATATTTTCTTATAACTTTAAAAAATAAATTGCAAATAATTTTTAAAAAATGGGAAAATTATTACTTTTTTTAATTTGAACGTACTATTTTTTTTTTTTTTTTTTAAATAAACTAGAAATTTTAATTTATTAAATTTTTAGTTTTTCTGTGCAACAACATGTCAGTTTTTTAAACATTGAAAATAAATATGCAGCAGATAAGATAACGGAATATCTCCGTTATCCCCTTTCGTCTCCGTCCGTTCCGTTGTTTTCAGGAAATATGAGGAAATTTTCTGTTTTTTAACGGAAAATACCCTTTTGTCGCAAAAAAGGACTTTTTCTGTGAAATTCAGGAAAAAAATACCCGTGAATTTCAGATTTTTTTTAACAGTGTAGGGGGAGGGGTAAAAAAATTTGTGGAGAAGAAAATTTAGATGATTGAATATTTATGTATTAATATTTCAAAGTAAAACATAAAATAACTAGGCAAAACAATATTAAAAAAATAGGGCAGAATATTTTTAAATAGCACTTAAGAATTTTAAAGATATTCCACTGTGATAAGCTGAAAGGAGAAAGGGGAAGGGGCATCAGACAAAATGCAGAAGGCTGACGACCTTTACCAATATCGTTCTGCAGAAGGTCTTTATTAGAGAAGGGTATTATTTCATGTATTAGGATAAATAACAATGTTACTGTTTTATAGTTTATTATTTAACAACAGATTAACGGAAATTCGCTGTTAAATTTGGAATGCATCACCAGCAAATTCTTTTTTTGTTTTTTATAAGTTGAAAAAATAGTATTTTAGAAATACATATTCAAATTACAGTTTTAAAATTTTTTCCGAAATCTTAATAAAACAAATGCTTAAAAAATTTACTTTCAAATAAAAAAGTCCTATTTTAAATGCTTATGAAAGTGACACAGCAAAAAAAAAAAAAAAAAAAAAAGAAAACGAAAAGAAAGAAAGAAAAAAGAAAAAAAGAAAAAAATCATGTACAACTGAAACAACAGCCAAAAATTTATCTTTTCTAGTCATTAAATGGCTAGCAAGTGCTATCGGCTGTCATGAGAGGAGGGAGAGAAATCACTTGAGCTTATAGCTGAGAAGCTCGGATCACAAACAACTGCTTTATTATTTTATTTATCAATCTACTAGCATGCTACACCCGCTGCGCTGGGCCATTTTTCTAAATGTACCTTAAATCAAACGAAATGGCTTTGTATTTTAAAGGAATGTGGATCCTCACCTACAGATGCTACCTTAGTAAATATTTTCAAACGAACCTTGAATCAAACGAATTATATCAATGGATTTGAGCATGTATTTTAAAGCAATAGGAACGTTCACCTGGATTTTCCTTCAATATTGCTGTAAACGATGGGAACGACATTGCGCTATATTATATCATACATTGGATAAAATTTGGGCTAAAAGAAGCAACTCATTTAGTTGATCATTTATAGTAGTGTTTGGTAGGGAAATGAGGCCATTATAAGATTATGACAACAGGAACTAAAATGTTCTCTAGTAAACATACTACTAAAAGAGAAAGCATTACAATGATTGCATAGATTGACCACTGAACTTAAATAATGTTCGGGTGATTCATTTCTTGAACTCCGTCCCTCTCTTTTGTCTCCATGTGAGATTCTGGTAACGTAAGTACAATCTCACTCTATGTTACATTATATTTCGCAATATACGTCCTCTTCTGGCAAGTCTACTGCGGGTTTTCATCTTTCGATTCCAGCAGAGTAAATACAGTGAAAATTGTAATAAATTGTTTGCACTTAAAGAACAGTATTTAACTTTCATATTAAAAAAAATGGTGAAACATAAAAAAGTGAATTTTTAAAGCTGAATATGAATAAAATTAAAATGACGCCATTTTCACTGTCTTACCATTTTTTTTTAGACCAGTTGCATTTGTGTAACCGTTAATCTGAAAAAAAAAAAAACCCCAATGATTAACTCTGGTTGAAGAATAAATCTCTAGTTTGTATCCAATAAAATCTTCCTAATCTTCCATAATCTTGCCGATATCCAAGTTTGACGTCAAACATTAGAAGTGCTTGAAACGATATGGTTACTAATGTACCAGAGTTAGTTTCAAAACAAAGTTAGTTACGCGCCAAGCTATGTTCCATTAAATAATGGCAAATTACTGTTAATTCAATTATAGATCTTTCATTAACAAAATTCCATACCTTAAATAAAACTGACAATGATAAAGTTAGTTATGCAAAATGTTTAGTAATATTATTTTTGGCGAATACTTAAACCGAAGATTTATTTTGCATTTCTCTGAAGAGCATAATAACACGCAGAAATAAATTCATTTCTCACTATGTTTAGCTACTAGGGCTGTGTGTAGGTCGAAAAGGCTTTATAATGATCGAAAAATTATCTAATCAGAATTTCAGGTACTTGTTTTTTCTGATCCAGCCTGAAATGATAAATCGACAAATATTATTTATTCCATTCACCACCATTGACATTACAAAGTTTTTCCGTACATTGAAAGTGCCAAAACAGTGGCTGAGATGTTCTGCTCTCACAGCTGGCATACGGGAAGTGCTGGGTTCAAACCCCATTCGCGTTCGTTGACCTTACTGTTCGGAGTTTTCTGTGGTTTTCTTCGAACCTTGCCGTAAATACGGGTTAGCATACCTTAGAAAGACCCCCACGGAGGGCACTCCCCCCTGGGTCTATATCCCTCGTGTAGATAATCGGCCATCATAAAATCAACCAACCGTACATTGGAAGCATTGCTTTTTTTGGTAAAACTTTGCTTCATAATGAAAAAAACCCATAAATTTAGAAATCACTAATTTCAAAAATCGTCTAATCTTCTGTAATCTGAATTGTCATTCAGAGTAACCTTCAAACATAAATGAAACATCTAACAATATAGTAAAAATGCCAACTGGCAGGTGACCGGAATACGGACAATTAAACCAATGTCTTTTAGAAATCTTCATGAAAGAAGGGAAGAAAGATATGCAGAAAAAACTAAAAAGAAATGACGAATCAAAAAGAGCATCGAAAATTTATTTCAGCAAACAATTTTTATATCAAAATGTAGCCTTTTTATGATAGTAATAACACATAAATGCACACATGTCCTTAAGAATATTCTTTGGTTCCTAACTTTTGAAACAGTGAATATTTCTATAAGTGAAATTGGCGATATATTAAAAAAATAATAAAATAAAAATGAAAGAATAGACAATATTCGCTGATCTGAGTTCGAGAATATAAAAATAATATGTTTGGTGAAAACAAACTGGCAGGTTTCTGTAGTAAATTTTTAAATGTGTAAAATTTAATTATTTTACAATGTGTGTTTGAGTGGCAGACATTCACTAAATTTTAAATATTTGATCCCATATTCATAACAATAACTGCTATTTATATAATTTGCATTTGAATATAAAAATTTACTCCAAAAAGGACCTTGTATACACGAAAAAACACTATTATTGCTAATACCGCTCAAGCTGATGTCACGCTTATGCATTTTTGGCTTAAAATCACATTGCTTGGCGACAAAAGTAAAATCAAAACCGTAAATAAACAAATAACATGTAACTCATAAATGCAGTCATTTTTACAATTACATCTGCTAGTTCCTCCTGTAAGACACATGATAGGGGAGTTACATAAAAAAAAATTAACAAAAAGAAAAAACGGAAAAAAAAATTTACTCATATTTTATTAAATCAAATTATCAGATGCATCTTTGTTAACCTGACGCAAACGATAAATCGCCAAATATTGATTTAATCTGAATTGCAATCTCATGCATTGCAAATATTTTTAGGCATTACAAACTATTACAAATTATATTTTTAAGCATTAAATTTAATATTATGCCTCATTAAAACAGTTTTTTTCTTTCTTTTCCTTTTTTTTTTGTGGGGAGGGGGGGGGGGGGATTTTAAATAAAATTAATAACCGAATTTTTCTATGTGTTTGCATTATTTTCTGATATAGCCGTTTAGATTCTTTTGCCAACGATAATGGTCCCCAAAAAAATGACCTATGGTAACCTTATTGTCCAAAATAACAGAACTTTCCATCATAATTCTATAGCTAATATACGTAGAACGTGTTATATACTAAAACCTTCCCTGAAAAATTATCTATCCAACAGTGCAAGTTCCATCAAATTCCATTCAGCAGAACTCGAGTTATAAAGGAACGGAACGAAATTTCCGTTTGTGTTTTATATATATAGTAGATAGTCTGCAACTGTTGCAGTTCCAAACAATAGTATATAACTTGACAGTTATTTTATTGCAAATAATCATTATTGTTGATATTAACAAACTACTTTCATTCAGTATGAAGTAAAAAATCTTTTAAACACTTGCAGGGATATAGCTTAAAAACTTTTAAATTTTCTGTGTAAATGCACAGGATTGCGTGGAATCTGTAGTTTTTTTTAATGGAAAGTAATGCAAGTATGGGATGGGAAGGTGATTTTCAATTTTGATCTTGTTGCATTTTTGTAGAATTAGTGGGCAGACATCTGTGGCCATCATAGTTTGCAGGTAGCGGTTTCTTTGAATTTGAATGTTTAAAAGAGATATTGCTTATACTCATGCAGTTTGAGGATTTTTTTCTTTTTATTCTAATGTTTAAAATTTTTTCTTGAGCCATATGTTTTATTTATTCATTTATTTTGTTATTACTCTATTTTTAGAAAAGGGGAGCTGGAAAACATTTTTATTTCTCTCATTTTATTTTATTTTAAAAAAAAAAAAAAAAAAAAAAAAAGAAAAAGAAAAAGAAAAAAGAAAGAAAAAAAGAAAATAGCATCATGTGACACTTAATTTTAATACATTTGTAATTTAAAAAACATTGAAAATTTGTTTGGATGAATTACGTTTTATTAAAAATGTATAAATAATATTTTCATGTTCTTGTGAGATTTATTTTGGATATATCTTGATATGGCCATAATTAAGTTGGGGATCAATTTAATTTTTCTGCAAATCATGTTGATATGTGTGTTGAAAATGTGTTTATTTGTATTATATAAGGTGTCTCTTCTTATCGTTTACCAATAGTTAATTTCTAACTGTTAGTTTTAGAAGTATAGTTCCAATTACAGAAATGTCTCAAATTTTGTTCTGCATCATATAAAAATTGATTTACATTAAAATAGTTACTTTTTAAATAGCTAAGAAATAAAAAAATATTATACAATGCCTGGGTCTTATAAGATTTATTTAGAAAAGTTTCTCATGTTCTAGCAAGTAAAACAGCAAAAATTTATTGTTCCATGACCACAACTTACCGAGTTATAATACTTAGAATTTTATGAATTTTCAGCGTTTGAGTCACCAAAAATGGTAAAATGTGTTTCTAGTGCCAGAAAATGCTGAAAATACATGAAATTCATAGTATCGTAAGTAGGTAAGTTTTTGTTGCACAAAAATTCAGCTTTAATCATGTAAACTGATTTTAAAGGTGTGGATTCATCTTAACAGAAAACAGTACCTGTATTTACTTCCCAAAATTATTTCAAACAATCTGTTTAAAGGCCTTTTAATTAAAGTGTCCATTGGCAGCATACATAGTGATTAGTTATACGTTACAAAAATAACATGTTGTTGGAACTTGTTGCCCATGACATATGACAACTGTGGAACGATGTAACCTCATTAACTCTATTTCCCATCCTTAATCTTTATGCTGTTGCTGGATTTAAGAGGGGGAGAATAACCACAAAAAAAAAAATATTTTTTAAATCCAAATGAAAAAAATCTTTCTGCGAGAAATTTTTATAATTCTGCTGAAGACACTTTTATAATAATTTTGACATAACTCAGACTTTTAGAAAGTGCATTTTCTTGCCAACTGATAGGAAAATGAAACGGTGGGTAATGACAATTTTTTTTATTCTTCACATAGTTTATGTTTCTTCAGTTTATTAAATTTGTTTCGGCTAAAATAACATTTTATTTGTTTCCAACATTTAAGCTTTAAAGTAAAATTAAGATTCATATCAAATATAAAATACTACAATTAGTAGCAGCGAATTTTGCCTTATTCAAGATTAGAAATTTAAAATTTGCTCACAGCAACCATCTGAAAAATTTAAAAAGTAATAATTTAGAATAAAAAGATATTTGACCTGTTAAGTTTACAGATAAATGTCATTGATGAATTACAGAAGAAACAAGTAAATCTTGTTTTGCAGCACACTGAAAATAAAATAACAGAAAATTTAAAAATGTATCAGAAAATCAGAAGAAATATATCCAAAAACAAGAGTGGAAAAAAACAACAACAACATCTCCTACCAAAAGGCTTGGCAAGTCTGTATATGAAATATTTAATACAAACTTTATTTTATATAATAGTTTCATGCATAAGCATCACACAATAAATAATATATGTCTTAAAAATATCATAATTTTGTTCCTAAGACAGCTGATTGGATTAGTGAAAATTTAGGTTAAAACAGTCATAATAAAATTGTAACATGATATGAAAAAGAATAAAAATAGAAAATGAGTAAAAGACCATATAAAAGAAACTTGCAATTAAAAAAAGTGAAATGATTCAATTTTTAACAAACAATTAAATTATAATAATACTAGGTATGATGTTTTTTTTTTACTTACTACTGCGATAACTAAGATCACCCAATATGGTGTTCCCAACTTTTTTCAGTCTCCATGTTTGCCTCATATGCAGAAGTTCAAGATGAAAATCTGATATAGACCTATTTCTAGAAGTTTCACACTGTGAATCTCGCAATCTTTCAGCACCTCGTAGAAGAATGGTAGCAGCATTAGCAAGAGCCTGAAAAACATATTTGTTATGCTTAGATTAAAGGGCAAAAAACTTAATTAAAGTTTATAAAAAAATCATTTTGCATGGGGAAATATGCAATTTTGACCATATCTAAACATAAAACTCCAAATTTTCTAGGAGGGGGGAACATATCGATGCTCTGGGGGGAATGTTCCCCCTGGATTCATCACTGGTCACCATCCATATCTAAACAGTGGTATGGTCTTGAAAGAAAAAATGAATACTAGTGGATGACTGTGAGCGTCTCCTAGAGACATAACCAAAGAGAGACCCAGGACATCTCACCACTTTTTCTGAACAGAAATTATCATCTTTTTTAATCATACTTTTTTTTTTCTCTAGTTAAATAAGGCAAAATTTAGTGTCCATAAAAAGTAGTGAAAAGCCTCCCTGGAAGATTCTGATAGTCTTAAACATAAGATCTGTGTCGCACAGGGATTTTGAAAGTTCTCTTTTATTTTGGATTGAAAACAAAGAAATTGAAAAATTACACTTAAATTAATTGAATTTAATGAGTTTGTTTACCTGTAAATTGTTAAATGGATTACAACAGAAAATTTAAAAAATGATAACCTTATTTTATAGCTAAAAATTTTTGAAATTCAGTAACACTAATTCAAGTAATGAACTTTTTGTATTATTTTATTTAGTCCTTGTTTTGCAGCAAAGTCCTTCAATTTATTTTTGGAAACAGTCAAAGAATAACACTAAACCTGTTGTCTACTGACACCTTCCTTTCCTAAAGAACTTTTCTTAAATATTCATTCTCATAAATGTCCTCACCTCTTTTTTTCCCCCCAGATTTTATGTTTGTCCCATTTTGTGATTTTCCAGTTTTAAAATTTTTATGCATCGCTGGGATTGCAAATTAACAAGAGTGTGCCTTTAATGTTTGTCATTTAGAAGATTAAACATATCTGTACTTTCTCAAACTTTCTGAAAGTGGCATTAAATTTTGTTAAAAACCCTGCATTCTCTAAAAAAACACATGCAGAAATTTCTTCAAATTTTTAAAGAAACTCTTATGTTTCTAAGAATATATGTGCTATTTTTACATAAATGAACACAAATATTGCACAGAACCCACATAGTCATATGTGCTTCATTTATGTAAATAATTCGAGCATTTTATTTCACAGGGTGATTCCAAATATTATTATCTCTATTCAATTCATCGCTGGTCACCTGTTTGTCCTCGTAACCAAACCTTTACTGAAAAAATATGAGTGCAAACATGTTCATTATATTCCAGAAGTTTCAGAAAAATTCGCCAAATATTTCTTTAGATATTCGCCAAAATGCCTAAAATAGAAAATGTCAAGTGACTTTTGCCAATCGCCAGAAAAAGTATTTTTTTATTGTAAAGAACTACAACTACTTTATCGAAAATTTAGTTAATTATAACTACTTGTTTAAAAAGTAGAAACTACAAACTACTTTTAAAAAGTAGTCACAACTTTGCTATTTTCAGATTTTGTCAAAGAATTCAATCTACACTTGAAATTAAGGACACGGTTTAAATAATACACTGACCCCTCATCATATCACATCTGGATACAATCAAGTAAGGGCTATACAATGGAGGGCTTTAAAAAATTAAGAAAGATAACATATAATTAAATGTTTGTGTTTGTTGCCAAAATTTTAGTTTATATACATAACAATTTTCTTAGCTAAATTAAGACAGATATACCTAATACAATCAACATTTAAATATAGTTACATAAAAAATGCAATTAAACTATAGCTTATTTTTTCGGTAGGAACAAAACAAGAACTGTTTATCGGAATGAGCAATATAACAAGGGGCTACTATTGCTTGTAACGTATTTATGCACAACTAAAAACTGCATCAATTTTATTTACTTTTCTTACAGTAATTATTGCATTGGGACAGAAAATTACCGATGACACCGATTTACCAAGAGATTTTTAAAATTATGGTTAAGGTGTGGTGTAAATCACAGGCAGTAACAGGCTTTTTGTTTTAGATTTTTAAAGTTTAATATCCTATTGAAAATATTTAGTGATGTTTCTAAATGTTTTACAAACAAATATAATTATTTTATAACATAAAGATCAGTTTTAGGAATGTATGGAATGTCAGAATTTAAGTATGTTTTAGGGTTTAATTTTAATTTTAATTTTTTATTTGGGGGGGGGGGCAGCTGTGTCATAGTGTAATGAAGTTTCTTTATGTGATTTACTGTTTTGCTGGATTAAGACGTTTTATATATTGGCTTATGAATATATTTAAAATTAATGGATTTAAAGTTAATATGTTTAAGGTTAAAAGCTTAAAAGCTAAGGTTTGGCTTTCAAGTTAATAAGTTTAATGATAAAATTAATAGATTTATTTCAATTAAAGTGTTTAATAGTTAAAGTTTATGATTTAAAGTTCATTTACTTAAAGTTAATCTGTCTAAAGTTTAAATATTCATATAATTAAAGCAACCATAATTTAAATATGTTTTGAATTTAAATATAATTAAAGTTAATATATTATGTGGAAGCTTTTCATTTAATTCACGTTTCATAATATCTGTTTATGTCTTTGGTGCTGTATTCTTCCTTTTTTGATGACATTTTAATGTGAAGTTAGAAAATTTGTTCATATGATGTTTTAGATGAAAACTCTCAGATACTTAATTTTTGCATACAATATAATAATTGCACAAGATTAATTTTAACACAATTATTTCAAATTGGTAAAGAAATCATACGAGTTATAATTTTCCAACTGGACGAAAAATGTCCGGGCCAGGATTCGAACCTGGGATCTCTTGGCTGAAGCCGCCATGCTCTACCAACTGAGCTATCCCGGTCGAATCTGGAAGGCATAATTCATCCAGTTCGACCGGGATAGCTCAGTTGGTAGAGCCAAGAGATCCCAGGTTCGAATCCAGGTCCGGACATTTTTCAATATAATTACAACATTACAATATAATAATTGTTTTGTAAACTTAGGCTTTTAATTTTTAATAGGCTTTTAAAATTTTTTATTTTTGTTTTACATTAATAAAAGTTACTTTCATTTTAAATCTGTTTCCAGTCATTTTTAAAAACAAACTGCACATATTTCTTTCCTTATAGCTTAAGATGGATTTGCAATTAATTTACATTTCTTAGGCCTATTTACTTTTCAACATAAGCATGAACTTCTCAACATTTTACATTTCCACTAGCTTTTTAGAATATGCTCTGTTACTTAAACTTTTTTGCGGATTATCTTGTGTAATCCCAACAGCATTAAAAGTAACATCAGTGCTCTATACAAACTACTGGAAAAATTAATGACTGCTGTAGTTTCTCAACTTGTGACGACTGTTTTTAGCCAAATAGTATATGTACACTTCATAACATACAAAAATTTAATTCATCTGCAAAATGCATTTAAAAAAACATCCACATATGGACCATAATGTATTTAAATTCTATTGTACACAGTAAATGAACTTCAGCTTTTATGTACCACTCAGCAAATAAAGGTGGTTCGATACACTACTATTTTTTCTTAAGTGAGTTCACATTTAAATTTCTTTTCATATGTAAAATATTCAAGAAAGCTTAGAATGTAAGTTTTAAAAATTTCAAATTTTAATCATGTTTAAAATTTGATAGTCTTTTCAAAGAATAACACCTTTTGTACACAATTCCCATTTTTGATTACAGAAAATAATAAATATAACTTGTCTTCAAGGTTTTACAAAGTAAAGATAATTATTTTTTAAATAATAATAATAATCATTTTTAAAAATTGCTTTTTTTAAGTAGTACTTTTTTTGCTACAAAAATCCTATTTTCTAATTATCTCAAAACAAAAAATCTTGAAGTCAATTTAAAGAACATATAACTGAAAAACACTGTACAAAAAAGTTTCTTAATTTTATCTTTCATGGACATTTATTTAGTGTCAATGAAAAATAAATGCTATACACACCTTTTTCAATCGAAAAATACTATAGTTAGTGATGCTCAAAAATATATATCAGTTTCGTGCCAATTTAAATATACTTACAAGTGATGAAAGTTAAAGCCCGGAGAGACAAACGGATGAATCAAGATTATAAACATATTTCAACTATGGTAAAATGTTGGAAATCAATGACTTATTTCATAAAATTGTTAATTTATTAATTCTTTTAAACATTCAAAAAGTTTAGAAAGTCTGCATCCTTCTGAGACCTTAGCACCTCCCTTAAAAATAAATAGTACAGGGACAGTTTAGATAAAATTAATAAGTGAGGAAATGCTGCCCCTTCTCCACTATGACACTGAATCTAATGCTACATAGCTCAGAATGTAATTGACATTACACTTGGTGTCACTTAACAAATTACTATGCACTTCCAGCACTTTTCATGTTGTCATTACATTTTCACACAAAGCAAGGTAATTCTGCCGAAAATTTCATGAAAATATATTATTATCAAAGTTATAAATAAAAATTCGGATTTAAATTGGAGCAAGACACCCTGTATTTTTGACTGAATAAAATAGATTGCCCCTTCAGCTTCTAGTACAAAAATTGATTGTTGTAGACCAAAGTTAATTGTTGTCTACCTCCTCTTAAAATTGTAAATCTGATACTGAAATACCCCATATACATTTGAATTTTCAGATAAGAAATAAACCTTACTATTACTAACAAAAACAACAATTATAATAATAAAAATCATACTTTCTTCTTCTGCAAGAGGACCACAATTGGCTTTGGGTCAGGTGGATCTACAGATACCGGATCAATAACCATATAACGTTTTTCTTTAGCAATATTTAAAACATCTTGTAATACTCCTAATTCAGTTAGCATACCCCTAGATTTAAAATAATAATAATTAATTATAAAAATGAAACAGTATATCAAAACAGAATATATTATATAAAGTAGTGCTTATGTGTTATCCAAGCCAGGTAAATTCATTGCCAACAATGACCCTCATATTATTAATTACAATAACCCTTAGCAGCTACTGCTTAGTTACTATTATTGCATATATTAATATGTATTACATTTAATCATAAGTTGTATTTATTGAAATATCTTACATGGTATATCCAGCAGTCAGAAGTAGCAAAACTACAGTAGTTGCTACTTTTCTAATAGTTTGTAGTGTAACACACTACATTTTGAAAAATGGACACACAACAGTTTGTGAATATCAGCAACAAACTACTGTATGAATAGTAAATAAAATGTATGCCCAGTGTATGTTATGTACAATAGAAGCCCCTTGTTATATTGGTCATTCAAATTATACCTTTGTTTTCAAGTATCCTTAAAAAACAATTAAGCTGTAGTTTAATCACATTTTTATGTAACTGTTTATAAATGTTTATTGGATTGCGTATCTCTTTTAATTTCACTAAGAAATTTATAATATGTGTATAAACTATCATTTTGGAGACTAAAGACAGAAAACATTTTCATGTATGTTATATTTCTTTACTTTTTAATAGCCTCAGTTATATCACATTTATTTGACTGTATACAAGCAGGTGTGATATAATGAAGGCCACTGTAATAATCCATGTCCTCAATTTCAAGGGTAGATTGAATCCATTGACAAAATCTGAAAGTAACAAAGTAGTGACTGCTTTTAAAAAGTCGTTTGTAGTCGCTAAATATTAAAACAAGTAGTTGTAGTTACAGTTAACTACATTTTCAATAAATTAGTTGTACCTCACAAAAAAAATAAAAGTGGTTTTTCAACCATTGGGTATATCTATTGTAAATTGCTAAATGTATTGTAAGATATATGCATGTTGTAAGACATATATAAGCTTGTAAGAATAATAGATGTACACATATAAATATGAAGTGATGGATATAAAGTTATTAATGCAAATAAATTTAAGTTTACAATGTAAAATGTACGTAAGCATGTAAAGATGTATGAAAGAATAAATTTAAAATTCAAAATTTTAAATTTTGATTTTCTAACTTATAATTCCAATAATCAAAATGAGGATATAAAAAGGATAAGAATAAAAAACCTGTTTCAAATTAATTTTTCAGTTTCGATTTCATAACTTGTAATTCTAATAATCAAAATGAAAGTTGTCCCTTTTAAGTTTGTTTTCCAACTTGACCTTAATTTAGTTTCAAAATAGAAATTGATGACGTTACGTTAGTGAAACTCTCTTTTGTTTGTAGTGGATGATGCAATTTAGACTAGTGCCAAGTACTATTGTTGTCATGTCAATAAAAAACAATAATTCAGTTAAAATTAAGTTCATGCCTATATTTTAAGCTTTTATCCCCTACTGAGAAAAGCCATAGTTACGGAAATAAAAAGGCTGTGTGGGAGAAATCATGGGCTTTTTAATAGTTGCTAAATAAATTCATGCCGCTCTTCTGATAAAATGTTAACTAATAACAATGCCTCTCTGGGCTCTGTGCCTGGTTTGAAAAAGAACATCATTCACTGTGAAAGAATAAAACCAGGTCCTAATGAATTTGGTATAATTATTTGCCCATCGGCTACAATAAGTGGATTTCATTATATATCACATCTGCTAGTATACAATCAAATAAATGCGATATAATCAAAGCCATTAAAAAATAAAGAACTATAACATAACAAGAAAATGTTTTCTGTCAATAGTCTCTGTGCTACTGAACATCCAAACTGGGAGGGGCGGTTGGAGGTTGTTTAGTAAAATTAGTTGAAAAGTGTTTCAAACAATACTGTTCAAAAATGTTTTAATAAGCAGTGTTTCAAATTTTTTCAACATAATTGTTTAATTTTAAATAAAAAAATAATTGAAAAATATGTTTTTATAAAAATTTTCATAATTTAAAAACAATGAACGACTGAACGATATTAACCTATTTTAAAATTGGTTTTATGTTACGTTTCTATGCACATAAAACAATATTATTAGACATTAATGTTAAAAAAAATAAATTTTCATCATTTATATAAAATTTAGTTAATTCTGATAATATTTTTCTTAATTCAATGACGATGTGCAATCTAAAGATGTTATCGGATTTCAATTTTACTTTTTGTGTTATTCTCCAATTTCAAAAAGGCAACTTTTACACACTAGGGCTGAATTAGTTTCAATTTTTATCATTAATTGCAAAAATTGTCATTTTTGATCATATTTTCAAAATTTCAAGTGTGATACGAAACTTAAAGATATTAACCTATTTCAAAAAAGTTTTTCTTCTAGTTATAAAAGGCAAATTTTCTGCACTATTAGGAACTGATCTGTAAAATTCTGATTTTTTTGCCCCACCCTAAAGACAATGTCACTATATTATTTTCATGAAAAAAATTGCCAGCCCAACTATTTCTAAACACAACCTAGCCTGATTTCAATGTATAGATAACAGCAAGTCCAGTCCGAATCTACAGAAAAAAAGAAAGTTCAGGCTGGTCCAAATCTGCAGAACATTAAGCATGGCCCGAGTGTGCAGAAAAAATAAATAAAGCCTAGCCCAAGTCTTTAGAAAACATTAAGATCAGCTCATGTCTGCAGAAAAAAATTTGTCTGGCCTGAATCTACAGGAAAAAGAAAACATGCTCGGACCTGGTCCAAAGTGGAGTCCTTATGTTTTGTGAAAAAGGAAATTCACTCTCAGCGCATCAAACTTTGTTTTCCCTCACAGATTCAACTTAATCTAATTAGAGAAAAGAGCTTATTATAGACTATAGCCTGATCGGTGCACACAGTCCTGGATCCCAATAAGTGCTTAGCAAGGATTTAGTATTGTGAAAAATTACAGAGTTTGTATTACCGCAAAATGCTGCTAGGAGAACATTTTCATACTTGGGCACAATTTTGTTGAAAAGGATCGATTTAGTACAAAAATGTTCAGCATTATCATTTTGCTGCAATTAGCACAGCTGTTCCATCACTGCAGAAATGTCTTATGAAATTTTCCCCTGTACCACAGTACCTCTATATCTGTGTGTCCAAGAGCTAAGGAAAATCCAGAACTTTCTCTTCAGGAAAAACACAGGAAATTATTCAATTGTGATTTAATTGTATTTTTTATTTTCATTGATAAAATCATTTAAAATCAATGCTACTTTATTTATCATAGCTAAAAATTACTTTGTGTTTTGTAAAATTACTAAATACAATAATAGATTTTCACTTGAAATATTGCCTTTTCTATAAAAACTAGTGCCTCTCCCCCTCACTTTTTTTTCTTCAGTAGTACTCTTTTTAGTTACTAGAATCCTGCCCTTTTTCTTGCTAGAGTGAACACTGAAACAAATACTGATAAAAGTTTTAATATGAAACAAACATTATATTTCTTTTAAATAACACAAATCATTCAGAAAATGTGAGCCAGGATAACTGATAAGTACCAAAGTTTTATTTACACATTAGAAGAATGGGATTAAATGTAAATAAATGCTTTATTAAGTATATTTTTAATTATTCAAGGTAAAAAATATTTTCATACTTTAATTTTGTTCTTACAGCATCCCAAGGCCAAAGAGATGCTTGAAATGTAGCTAGTTCTTTGTCATCTCCTTCAACAGAATCTGAAGTAGACTGAAAATCTGTTTCCTTTTTTCCAAAATCTATTTTGTGAGCAAGCCTTGTCAGGTTTTCTGACATAGACAATGGTCTGAAAAACAAACAAACAAAAAAAATATATATATATACACACACACTAAACACATTTGTCATCAAGCATGCAACCAAGTATTTTATTTATTTACTAGCAAGCTAAGCCCGCTGCTCTATTTCTCAAATGAACTTTGAATCAAACGGTGAATTCAACCTAGTATTTTAAAGTAATATGGACCTTCACCTAGAAAGTCCTACCGCATTACTGAATACCATGCGAATGCCATTGCCATCTTATGTGTTAGACAAAATTTGGGCTACTAAGAAGCAATTCTTTTAGTTGATCATTTTTAGTAGAGTTTAGTAGGGAAATGTGATTGTTATGACCAACAGAAATTAAAAGGTTCTCATTACAATTATTTCAGAGATTGACTACTGAACTTAAATAATGTTCAGATTATTCATTTTTGTTTATTATTTCTTGAACTCCAGGCCTCTCAGCTTGGTACTAAGTGTGTTTCTGGTAGCTCAATACAATCTCACTCTATGTTATATTATTGCCGAAATGTCAGTGAAGGCTTACTGTTGAGACCCGAAAAGTTTTTCATTTCTGTCTGTTTGTCTGTCTGTTCCGCGATAACTGCCGTAAAAATTATCCGATTAGTTTGATTTTTGGTAGGTATGTTGGTGAGATACCCGGAATCAGCTGTATAGTTTTTAGTTACATTTGGTTCATTCGTTTGGAAAATATAGAACATTTCTTTTTTTATCATAATGCTTTCCTATGGGAATTCAGACAATTTTGAATTTTTTCAGTCGTTGAAAATAAAATGTCGCATTTGATTAATGTATTTAAACGGTAAGTTATGAAGGCTAAAATTTATCAAGTCAGGTATTAAATTATTCAAATTATTTTGAAATTTTGTTAATACATTCGTCAGATTTTTTAAATTAGGTGTATAATTTTTAGTGCAATTTTATACATCTGTTCTAATAATATAATACATTTTATTCTATCATTTTCTGCAATTTTTAAAATGCATTTATTTTTATTTTCCTCTTTAATTTAACCGTAACCTAGCAACTAAATTTTAAAGAATATCAAAATAATAAAATTCAAATAATTCAGACTATTTTGCCACAATATTTTATTGGGTGATTTTAATATTTTATTGAAATAAATGAGAATTTATTTTGATACAAGTTACCTTTTAACTACAGAATGACAACCGAAGCATTTTTACATAAGATATTATTTATTTCTGGAAGAGATGTGGATTATTCGTGGTTGAAAATTAGTATTATTTTTAAAATAGGATATAATATCTCGTACAACGAGATGGTTAATCTAAAGAAATTAGCGTAGTAAAACGCATCCATACAGCCTGAAATAGCACAATTACTGGAAACTGAGTTCATAAAAAGTTATCACAAAAAATACTTTATAGCGCCAAATCATGGTTGCTATTTAGTGAATTAACAGTGGGCACGATTATGAATGATTACACAATAGGTTTAAAAGTTTTCAAATAAGCCTATTTTTGAGAGATTTTACTATTGACATCGAGTTAGAACAAGATGTACGTATGTAAAATAAATATTATAGAATTACCATCAAAACTGTTTTTCCGAAACAAAAATTGTAATAACACTAGATTTCTGCAATAGATATAAGTGAAATACAGTAGATTCAGTTTACATTTCCATAAGTTGCTTTTGTACACGAGATATTATTCAACTTATCTATCAGATGCGAGTGTTTCGTGGTTGGCAGGTAAGTAAATATTGCTATTTAGGTACTAGGATAACATGAAATTATTTTCTGAATTTTTGCTTATCCTAATAAACAGTGACCCGGAGCTGGAGCTGGAGCCGGTGTGCTCCGGAGCTGTGTTTTCCCCGGAGCTGGAGCCGAAGTTGGAGCTCTACATTTTCCCCTGCTCCAGGGCTCCTTTAGTTTTTTAATGTTCTTTTAAATCTTTCTTTTCTCGTCTTTTAAAATTTTCAGGCTTAAAATATTTTAATTACATCATTATTCAGAATTTTAATTATATCATTTTTTAAGTTTTTTTTTTTAAATTAGAGTTGGAAAACTTTGGGCAACACTACTTCACTTCTACTATATCTACTTGAGCTAAGTGGCAACACTACTTGAAAACAAATATGACCGCCTGTTGTTTACATGTGTAGTTGCACAATTTTGCTTGTTTGAAAAATGTAGCAGATATTTAAGATTTTTGTGTTTAAAATTCCACCAAATTTTCTTTTATAAAAGTAAAATTTAAAAGATTTGAGATTTTCTGAGAAGCATTTCAATTTGATGAGAAGAAAAATGCATTTTGTCAGATCTTTAATGAAAATAAAGGAAGGATCTGTGAGTAAAAAATTGATTGTGCAAAGAGTTCAAACATGAGAAGGCATATTGACAGAAATCATAAGAAAGAAGCACAAGAACTTAAACATGTAGATGAAGAATTAGAAACTAGAAAGAGAAAAGTATAAGCAGAATTTGACAAAAATAAACAATTTCATTGTATCCTACTGACATTCAAGAGGTCTGCCGCATTGTAACGGCATTAGCCAAATTGCTTTAGAAAGACTATTCTCGGCATTTAAATACATTTATAATGATCTGAGATCAAATATGACGGAGGATTTATTAGATTAAATTCTTTTCTTAAGAATGAACAAATAATTCAACTGTGAATTTAATTAAATTTGTATTTTCAGAGTGAGCTGATGATTATGTTATTATTTTTTTAATGTTGTTCCTTTTTATAATAAAAATTGCAAGTTTAAAATCTGAAACTCAAAAGCGTGGAATCGGAGCTGTTGCCGGAGCCGGAGCCATAGCTTATTATCTGATAGCGGAGCTGGAGCTGGAGCATCAAAAATTTTTCTGGCTCCGGGTCCCTGCTAATAAAACCACTGTGTAAAACGAAATCTAAGATGTACTAGAATCATTCACACAAACAATAGGAAATCACGAATATAAATGTAATAAGATTACGGGGGGGGGGGGGGTTCAGGGGGGCAGAGCCCCCTTGAAGAAATGTATTGTTTTAATCTAAAAAATAGAATAAGAAGTTCATAAGAATGTCAGAATACTATTGCATAAACCGTGTTTAATTTAACGTTTTTAATTTCTGAAACCTTCGAATTATTTTATATGCGTATAAGTATATATGTAATAATTGCCGAAACGTCAGTGAAGGCTCACTGTGGAGCCGCGAAAAGTTTTTGGTTTCTGTCTGTCTGTCTGTCTGTTCCGCAATAACTGCCGTAAAAAAAGTTCGATTAGGCTGATTTTTGGTGAGTATGTTGGTGAGGTACCCGGAATTAGCTGTATAGTTTTTAGTTACATTTGGTTCATTCGTTCGAAAAATATAGAACATTTATTTTTAGGTTCTAATGCTTTTCAATGGAAAGTCAGACGATTTTTTTTAATTTTAACATTCACCGAAAAGAAAATGTTGCATTGTGATAATTGTAAATGCTAAATTATGGATTCTAAATTTACGAAATGGAGATCTTAATTAAATCCTATCGCTTTAAAAATTTGCCAATATATATATTAGAGTTTCGAAATTAATTGAATAAATTATTAGGAAATTTTATGCATTAATTTGAAATATATCTAACATTTTAATTTCTCATTTTTTACAAAAGATTCCAATGCATTTTTTTTCTCTCTTTCATTAAATGGTTGCTAAGCAACTATATTTCAAAGAATATCAACAAAGGAAAATTCAAGTGAATCGCATTATTTTTACGCGAAATTTTATTAAAAATATCTAATTTTCGGGTTACATAAGTTTTTAATATGCTTTTTTTAATGAAATAGATGAGAATTTATTTTAACTACTAAAAAATTATTACCAAATCGTTTTTCCAAATGAAAATAATAAAAACGTTGAATGCGTAAATTGAATATAGGTCACATAAGATACAGATAATGTTAAAAATGAGTGATTTGTAGAGCTGACGTTGAGGCCTCTGATCTGTAGATTTACTAGTTTATTTCACAATATATACGTCTTGTTCTGGCAGGTCTACTGCAGTTTTCTATCTTTGTATTCCAGCAGAATAAATACAGACAGAAATGTAATAAATTAATATTTGCATACAAAGAACAGTGTTTAATTTTCATATTTAAAAGAAATGTGAATCACAAAAAAAGTATATTTTTAAAGCTGAATTGTTTGAATAAAAATGAAAATAACGTCATTTTACCTGACTTTTTATTTTATATACCAGTTGCAACTATGTTACCATTAACCTGGAAAAATCCTCAATAACTGATTCTGGTATAAAAATACACCACTAGTTTGTATCCAATAAAATCTTCTTAATCTTTCGTAATCGGATCCACAGCCAAGTTTGATATCAAATATTCCCGTGGCAGAATGTACGCGTCGCAGACTTTTTAGGGCACCTGCAGACTAAAAACATACAGCGATGCTGCGGAGACGCTATAGTGCGTAAATTACGCGAAACAACAGCAAACTTCGTCGAAGGTAATGTTGTTAGAAATTATAGCTTTGAGCAGGGCTTGACAAATACGGTCGCCAGGTCGCCACTGGCGACTAAGTTTTTCTATCTGGCAACCAAATTATTTAATCTGGCGTTTTTTTTCTCTTTTTTTTGTGACCTATGAATTGACCTATGAAATAAGCACAAGGGCATTTTTTCTCTCCCCAACAGCAAGCAGTGATCTTCATATTTTCTCGTACTTTAATGGAAGAACAAAATTTAAAAAGCATTCCCCATCTTATGCACTTAGGGGGAAGGGAGTCAATAAAACAGCAAGAAATAATGCCAATCCAGCCTCTGTGGCAACTAAAATTGGATACAATGATAAAAAATTATTAAGCTTTTTTGTAAATTTAAAATCAGGCTTCTGTATTCAGAATTAAAACTAATTAATCTATCACATTCATTTTAACGAATAATAATAATATATATGTGATTATATATTCATATATATATGTGATTCATATGAAGTAAATCTATAAAACTAAACTATGTGCTATTCTAAACTATGTAATTAATAATTCTAAACCCTTTTTTTTTGTGACCTGTGAATTAAGCACAAGGGCATTTTTTCTCTCCCCAACAGCAAACAGTGATCTTCATATTTTCTCGCACGAGATACGTATGCTTGTCATTATTTTTTCTCGATTAATTCATAAAAAACTTTTGTGTCATTTGAAAATCAATTAGGGGGGGGGGGGGTAAATATTTTATACTGGCGACTAGAATTTTTCGCTGGCTATCAGATTTTATAAAATTTGTAAAGCCCTGACTTTGAGTAATCATCCAATATAAACATGTCAATCAACTTCTGTTTGAGGAAATTAATTTCACAAATATCAATAATCATCAAAGCTGTTTATGATGGATAATTTCTTTTTAATAAATATGTTGGCTAAGAAACAAAATTAAAAGGGGAGCTGGAAACTTTAATTTCGAAATTTAAATATAATTTAAAAAAAGGTTTATTTTTATCCTTTCACACACACACACACATATACAGTCCCTGGCCAAATTATTAGACGCAGTTGTTTTTATTATAATTTGTTAAATATCTGGAAAGATACATGAGGAATTATCTTGAAACTTTAGGAGTGTAAACAACATGATAAACGTCATATATTTCCGAGAAGATTTTTTCTTGAAACCCCATAAGGGGCCGTCAACAAATTGAAGAAAAACGAAGACGTTTTTGATAACCCTGTAAAAACCAATATCACAAAAGCGTTGAAACGGTATCACACGCTTAGGAGGCTTATTGTAATAATTTGTGTTTATTTTTATGAAGATAGCATGTATACTCGAAGAGAAATTCAAGTTTTTATAAAAACGGTCCCAAATTTTATGAAGTTTTTTGCTTATAATTTGCAGAGTTTTTAATATAAAAACAAGTTATTTTCAGAAAATATGACAAACAAAATTATACACAATACCCTGTAATCAGAATTAAAAAAAAATAATAATTGCATGAAAAATGAGCAGGTTTACTAAATATTTTTTCACTGTGCATGCGCGAATTCAATCAAAATATACTGTGCATAATATATTAGCTAAATATATAGACCAACTTTTATGAAAGTCTCAAAAACATAGCTTGAAAATTCTGATAGTGATCGTCGATAGAATAAGCTCGAAATTTGCTGTTTCCAAAAGGGTTGGGTTGGGTTGGGTTGATTATTGACGGCCAATTATCTACACTTGGGATATAGGCCCGGGGGAAGTGCCCTTCGTGGGGGTCTTTCTAAGGGAACCTAACCCGTATTTACGCATGGATAAATCCACGGCTCGAAGAAAACCACGAAAACTCCGAACGATTAGGCCGACGGGCGCGATTGGGATCGAACCCAGCACCTCCCGTCTACCAGCTTCGAGAGCACAACCTCTCAGCCACTGGTGGGGCTGTTGTTTCCAAAAGGAAGCAAAAAGATGAGGGGTTGTATCCAAATATACTAGCTTTTGAAAGTTGACATAATAAGAATGAAGCGTCTCTCATTCTATATTTGATACAATCCCTCATCTTTTTGCTTCTAATAATTTAGCCAGGGACTGTATATATATATATATATATATATGAAATCAGATTAAATTTTTTAGTGCAAGACAACTTTTTGTAAAACTACTGTGTATTTTAAGATAAATATTTCCAGTAGTTTAAAAACTGGTAAACAGGTTTTTTCTGCTTATTTTGCTGTAGCTTTGTTGGAAACCTGACAGTTTTGGTGAAAAAGTGTACACAACAATTTTTGAAAGAAGGTGTAAAGACCAGGGTGTAAAAAAAACATGATTTTTCTTTTTTAAATAAAAAAAATCAAATTTGTTTGATTTAAATTTGATTTTTTTTTTTAATTTAAATTTGATTTTATTTTAAATTTCAACTTTGTGCAATATAAACAACTATATAATACCTTAGATTTAAAGTTACATACTATACTATTGTTACTAATGACATACGTTAAAGATAAACAGCCAATAACAAACTGATTTCAAGTTAACAATCAAAAAAGAAAATAATTATTTTTATCTACAATATATAATAATTATCTACAATTTCAAAATATTTAAACATTAATTTAATTAGTTTTATTTAAAGATTTAAACATAAAGGCTATTTTAGCTGTCTTTTCTACACCTGATTGAAGGGCTGGGGACAAGAAAGTGCCAAGCCACATTTTTGGTGAAATAAATCTAACACTGTAATCTGTTGCATAATATTGTAAATTATAATATCCAACATATTATTTGCTTCTAATGTCACATGGTGGCAGCATATGTGACAGGTTTCGTTTTTGCCCCAGATGTTTATGCCTCCAATGAAGATAGCTAATTTACAAAAAATGTAATACCCTAATTTCCTGCCTATAATCCGCAGGTGTCAATTTCATGATATTTTGAAAAAAAAATAATCGTATAATCCGCAGTGGCGTATAATCCGCAGGTGAAATTTTCCCTTAACAAAAATTCACAAGATCTACAGGACTAATGTTCAGTCATAAAGGGAAAAATATTGAATCTAGTGTAAAATATTTTAATTTTTAACTTTTGTATTTAATATAACACTTGATAAATAAATAAATATGAAATAAAAAATTGATAAATCAGTACAAAGATATTTGCAATTCTTTTACACATAAGTAAGAATAAATTCAGAAGATTTACATTACTTAGTATAGAAATTATAATTAGGTAAGTTAATTACTTTAATATCTGTTTAAATTAAATATAAAATCCTTGTACTAGTTTTTTCTTTCTTTGCCTTATTTTTATTTTAATATTCAGCAAATCAGACAAATATTTGTCTGGTGCCATCTATCGAAATAAAAGCTTACTATGCCATTCGATTATCGATTGAATCGAATATCGCCATATGCCCAGCTGTAATGGATGAAGCATAGAGTGCAATGCTTATAAACTAAATATGAGTTAAAAACTATTGTAAAGCGTGAAATAAATGGATTTAAGACATGAATTATTAATATAAAACAGAAACTAAAAGATTATTGGCAAATTAAAAGTACTTTAACCATAATAATTACGTTTTTATAATAAAGCTATTATATTGATATGTACTGTTTATGAACTTTATACTGAGATTAAAGTATTGAGGCAGTAAGACCTAGATATGAAATAAAGGCTTGACTTTTCTTAACAAGATCTAATAAGTTGCGTGGTAGCGCCATCTGTTGATTTTTAAGAAAGATATTTGTAAATTTGCTCAAAAAAAGTATATTTCTTGACATTTACAAAGATATCCAGTAGGGGGAAAAAAAAAAAAAAAAAAAAAAAAAAATCGCAGATAATCCGCATTACAAGAAAAATAAAGTTTTTTAACGTATAATCTGCGGATTATAGGCAGGAAATTAGGGTAGTAATATCATTAAACTAATGTCACATTGTTACTCAAAATATCTCAAATGTTACTAAGACATTGGCAAAAAAACTTTAGGTTATCTATCTTGATTTGAGTATTTGATCAAATTTTCAAATTGATATAGCTCAAGTTCAAAAATGTGGCTTGGCACTCTCTTGCCCCGACCCCCTCAATTAGTTTTGAAATTTACTCTGTATGAGTCCAAAAGTGGGAAACATAATCTATATCGCTACAGTTCCTTTTGCAGTACTTGCCCAACTGTATTCTATCAAGTTCTTTCTGATGTACACAGTTCTTTAGAAGTGCTATTGATCTTCACCACATTTAAGGTTTTAGAGCTTCTTTATGAAACAGAGTTCCATTAAAAAGAGGAGAGTAAACAATGAATTTTAATAAAATATTTAATAAAGAGGTATCATTATACTTTTCTTTAACAAAATTTAAAGATTGATTTTTTTTTTTTAAATTTATCATTAAACATTCCACTTTAGAATTAGGATCCAAGAGGAAAGCTAAAAAATAAGTTGGTGTTAATGCTTGTTTGTATCATTTATTAAATAATTTTTTGCAACAATTGCCATCATTTTTCAGTTTTTCCTTCAGATTTTTTGAGACATTGACAACCTTTGATATTACTCTTTGTATTTTATCTAATGCCACTGAAATGGATTCGAACATTGAAAGCATTTCTTTTGCCGCATTCATGGCTTTTGATATCTGATATTGGCATAGAAGTTTAGAAAAATATACAAAAATAATGTTCAAAACAATGCATAAAATTGATTTTTTTTTATTAAAATCAATGATTTAAAAAAAAAATCACGATTTTAATCATTTGATTAAAATCATTTACATCCTGGTAAAGACACAACTGCTAAATGTCAAATCATTCCAAGAATGCTCTTATAAAATGTTTTCTTAAAAAAAAAAAAAAAAAAAAAAAAAAATCATAATTGCCAACACAATGTTCTGACAGAAAAATCAGATATCCCAGATAACAAGTATATTTCAAGGAAAATATTTTGAATAGCTGTGGGAAAATATAGATTATGTTCATGAAACTACATCAAATATTTATTTATTATTATTAAGCAAAAGATTCTCGATTAAGAGTTTCAATGTATCGATTTTTCACTGTGTAGAACAGTTTATTCTTTGAACATAAGACATAGCTGTTAGTAATAATGTTAAAATTGTAAGTGATTTTATTTGTCTACATAACTACTGTAATATTTAATTTAGAAGTTATATTCCTTATATAGTACCCAACAAAATATTTTTATATAAAAAAATATGCATGTATGTGTAACAGGAAATTATATTTTAAAAAAAAACCCAGTTTAAACAACAAACAAAAAAAAACGTTTATTTTGAAAATGCTGTGAAAAAGTAATATATCTGAGTCATCAGTAGAAGCTATATTTAACTGATAAAATCTGAACTTGATTAGAAGTATATTAGATTATCTGATGAATAAGACTGGGAAACATCATGTTTTCAGCTTTAAAATAGCAATAAAAATGAATGATTTGCTATCTGTAGACTTTATATTTTGCCTTTGATCATGAATCTACAACTGTTTTTGTAAATCCGGTTAATGGGAAATAACATTTCTGTACAATTCAATAGCACTGATGCATCTCAACATTTTAATTTGATTATATGAAAAAATTTCATGTGCATTCATATTGTATCAGTTTGCATTCAAATGTACTTTACAACCAAGTGCTTCAGTATGGCAATACCAGGGGTGCAGAAAATGTTTTTGCTCATAACATTTCCCCCCAATCTATATGAAAATTTCCCCAAAATTTTACGATATGTTATAGGGTTCTGTATTACCGTAGGTATAGTAAATTTTGCAATATACAAGTCGCATCTTTAAAAACCTATAGACTGAACTTGTAACATGCCTAGTTATTCTAAAGGTAAGTTAATGCATGTAAGTTTTAATCTAATTATTATGCCTAATATTTATTAATAAATGCACAGTTTTAACCAACAAATACAATGTTTTTGATTACCTTTTCTGATAAATTATCAATTATTGAGAAACTGCAATCATCCACTCTCTTTGTGGATGTTATCAATAATTTTTGATGTTTTGTAGATCTTAAGTCTGTTTCTTGAAGAAAATCTAGTGAAATGATAATTTCCACCATGAAAATGTCTGTTTAAGGATTCTTTTAATAGTTCCGTAGCTTTATTTATGCACTGTTTGTCATTCTATGATATAAACACTTCATGAAAGAGATAATCAGATTTTAGGGTTCTGTTATAAATGTGTTTTCCAATAATAGAGCCAACAGATTCACAAACACACTCACTGCAAATTTTCAATAAGTTTTCAAGGAGCTAAAGTATTTCTAGTACATCAGTGTACACATCAGGATTGGTAAAAGCTTCTTTTGTAATTCTGCTGTCTTGATTTAGAAGTGATGGTTTCTTTTCAGAATTTAGGATTCTTTTATTAAATTAAGTTTTTAGAATGTTTTTCTTCAAAGTTGTCCATAGATTAAAAAAAGACTTAAATTTAAATTCTTTTCTATTTTTGCTCACCCATTCAGTGAGAGCTTGTAGTGAGTTTTTCACCAGTGGTGGGTGGGAGATCTTGTTTTGATTCTTTTTCTAAAGATTTCTGTTTCACGATTTTTTAAAGTCAGAAAATTATATCTTTTAAAATTCTTTCTAAAGTAATTCATTAGAAAAAAACTCAGAAATTCGGATTATTGTGATTGTGTAATTACTCCGGAACATCAGCGTTTTTCTAGTCCAAAAATAAATTTCGACTTTTATGTCGTGTGTATAAGTCGATCCCCCCCCCCCCCTGAAGCAGATTATTTTTCCAAAATTTCTCGACTTATACGTGAGTATATATGGTACATATTATTCTCAGATCGATTTTGTGAAAGTCGCCATTGTTGTGTCTTGTCACAACTAAAAAAATTCACCTCTTCAAAAATATATTAGACTTCATAATTAAACTGAATTATACCTTTTTACTAAAAGCAAAATAATTGTTAATCATTTACAAACATTGATTATTTCTATAATTTTAATTCCTTAATTAGTTAAAATTCTCAATTATATTAATTTGCAATATAAAGTTAATAAAGTGCTGAGATCTCACAATTCCAATTTAATTCATAATAATTAAATTCTCACTAAATAATCATGAGCTATTCCATTTCATCTCAGGCAGGACATGTCAATTGACCATCATAGATTTTTTTCAAAAAATTACAGTAGTTACAACTAAGTGATACATAAAATATCCCAAAAGGATTTCCCCCCAAAAAATTTTGTTCTGTGGTTACAGCACTTTAAAGCTCTCCATAAAATTGGCCATTTTCAGAAAATCAGAGAAACACTTAATTTTAAAAAAACACAGTACCAAAAATATTAAACATATTCAGTCGATTTATTTTTTACAAATAGTTATTAAACTGAATTTCACTTTATCATAGTTTAAAAAAATATATTGACGTTTTTAATTAATAAAAAAAAATAATTTTGAAGTACAAAATTTGTAGTTATTGCTGATTTTATGATTTTTTTTTCATAATAAAAAAATATTTTAAAGCTAAACATGGGTGGTAATCTAAAGACCTTTAATGGTAGTTTCACAGCAAATTTTATTTTAAGCCTAAGATGCATACAACTTTTAAAATTCAATTTTAAATTATGTAAATTTTTGTAAAATCGCTACATTTGAAATGTAATTTCTCAAAAACGCCATTTTTTAAAATTCTAATAATATGCTCAATTGATACCTTATTAGTGTCTAATAAATACCTTAGAAGCAAATCGTGTGTTTTTGCTTAGACAATTTTATATGATTTTTTGAAAATAACATGTCGTGTGCATTTTTCAAAAGACCTGAAAGTCAAGCTTTTTCTTATTTCACTGAATGTATGATGTAATTAATTTTTCAACAAAAAGATACAATGCTGTTACAAACATTTCAGTTAAATATAAGTTAATCTTCAGAAATCACTATGTTTATAAAGTGTGATTAATCAAAAACATTAATTTTTAAAAATCTGAAAATTTGTTCATTTTTTGTCCTGTTAGTGCTCATTTGATAGATTGCTGCTGAACAATGTGATAAAATATAAAACATATTTTAATGTTCCTGTGAAAATATTTTGATGCTCCATGATTGTTATGTTCAGATTTGTTGATGTGCATGTTTAATTGAAAATTTTGTTTAATTAATTTCATTATGGTTAAAAATTCAGGTTATTGATCCTGAATATTACAATGTATTTTACCAGTAACATTTAAAGTTTTAATAACTTTCTTATTTAAAAAAATAATCAATATGAATAAGTTTTATTTTTTGTTAAACCTTTTTCCTAATTATTATTTTATCATCTGCCATTTTACTAATGCTGTATAAAAATTTAGAACATTTTTATTGAAGATTTTTTATTCAGAATTGTATAAACAAATCATATGTTATTTCAAGCAGAAACATCTGCTCACTGAGCTACGAATTAGAAATCAATTGTGTATATATCAAATGGAGATGCAGCACATTTTAAAAATAAATACAGTGGAACTCCAGTTATACGTTTAGCCCGGGACCGGACAAACGAAACGTATAACTCAGTAAAACGTACAACTCAATTAATGGTTTACGGGAACAATTTAAAAAATATATCATGAAAACTGTTCTGCTGAGGTGTTTGCTTGTTTGCTACCTTTTATATTGAAAACAGAAGTTTCCTAAGTAGTACTGCACCCATGACAAATTTTTGGAAATGGAAATGAGAAGAAAAAAAAGTACATAAGAGAAGTACACATGAACTTATTTTATCTTAAAAGTTTTATTAAAATTATTTTTAATACACATAGAGTACTTAAAAGAAATCGTTGGAATCGCCTTGGCATATAAATCATTTATCAAAAGATATATCAGTAGTTTATATTGAATCTTGTTGAAATAATCACTAATCTTCAGTTGTTTCTTTTCGGCAGAGCCGACACTGAACAGCAAATTTTGCATTTCTGTTAATAATGCAGCCACCTTATGGTTATTGCTTTTACTACTGACGAACCGATTTACTACGTCAAAAGCTTTCACATCAGCTCTGAAGTTTGAGTGGGATCTTTCAAATCAGACTCCTCGGCCACGTCGTCAGTGTTCAAAATGGATAAATGAAAAATAAATTCGTCCGGGGACGCTAAAATGTAACATATAACTGAGGGAAATGTGTAATTCAAAACGTATAACTCAGCTAATTTTTAATGGCAAGTGGTTGGGACCGATGAGTTGAAACGTATAACTGAGGGAAACGTACAACTCAGGTAACGTATATCTGGAGTTCCACTGTATCAGTTTTATGAAATGTGTAAAAATCACGAAGTTGCGGTAAAGAAGTGGATTTTTTCATCCACTGGCCATGGTAAAAGTGCCTGCGATGCAGTAAGTGGATTATGTAAACATTATGCAACAAAATTTAATCTCCAAAATGAGCCAATAAGAACCATTCAAGATTCTGCCTCTTTTGTTGCTGCACTGTCATCTCTAATAAAAAATATAATTCTACTCCCTCTTGACAGCAAAATTATTCAAGTCTATAGAGCTAGTAAAGAGAAAGAATATGCTAAAGTAAAATCTATTATCGGTTACAATCCAAACATTAAAGGCTAGTTAAAAATAACAAAGGTTATATGGGACGAACAATTAAAAATAAATTGAGAAAAATTGAAACATCCAGTCAGATGAAAAAGCAATTTTCAATACATGATTTTCAAATAGGTGAATTCGTTGGATGTATTTATGAAAATAATTGGTGAATGAGACAAATCAATAGTATATCGTGAGAATTAAAAGACATTATTGTATCATTCATGCACCCCCATGGTCCAGCAAAAGGATTCCAGTGGCCAGAAGAATCTGGAAAGAAGAAAGATGAATGTGCAGTACCATTGGAAAATGTGCTACTAAAAGTAGGAAATCCAACTCCAACTGGACTATCTGCACGGCTTCACACTTTTGATGATAAGGAATTGAAGTTGATTCAAGAAATTTACAGTGCCTAATTCTTCTATATGGAACTTTTTCATATTAATAAATTATATCAAATCTATATAACAAAATATTTAATGCACTGTAGGTGAAATTAACACATTTATGAGTATGAACTGAAATTACATATGCTGCTAGTGGCTATACTTTATACATTTTTAAATTTAAGCAAATGTTTATCTATGATTTAACAGTAATAATTATGCACCAGTATTGCATTATTTTGTTCGAAAAAATTAATTACATCATACATTCAGTGAAATAAGAAAAAGCTTGACTTTCAGGTCTTTTGAAAAATGCACACATGTTATTTTCAAAAAAATCATATAAAATTGTCTAAGCAAAAACACACGATTTGCTTCTAAGGTATTTATTAGACACTAATAAGGTATCAATTGAGCATATTATTAGAATTTTTAAAAATGGCGTTTTTGAGAAATTGCATTTCAAATATAGCGATTTAACAAAAATTTACATAATTTAAAATTGAATTTTAAAAGTTGTATGCATCTTAGGCTTAAAATAAAATTTGCTGTGAAACTACCATTAAAGGTCTTTAGATTACCACCCGTGTTTAGCTTAAAAATATTTTTTTATTATGAAAAAAAAATTATAAAATCAACAATAACTACAAATTTTGTACTTCAAAATTATTTTTTTTATTAATTAAAAACGTCAATATATTTTTTTAAACTATAATAAAGTGAAATTCAGTTTAATAACTATTTGTAAAAAATAAATTGACTGAATATGTTTAATATTTTTGGTACTGTGTTTATTTTAAAATTAAGTGTTTCTCTGATTTTCTGAAAACGGCCAATTTTATGGTGAACTTGAAAGTGCTGTAACCACAGAACAAAATTTTTTTGGGGAAAATCCTTTTGGGATATTTTATGTATCACTTAGTTGTAACTACTGTAATTTTTTGAAAAAAATCTATGATCGTCAATTGACACATATCAATACAGCCTGCCTGAAATGAGATGGAATAGCTCTCATTAGTTCATTTCTTACATTTTATTCTTTCTTTTCAATTAAAATAAAATCACTTAAATCATTTCTCATTTTAAATCTATAGAAAATCACTTGCGTTGTGTTATCAAATCAAAATAATTTATAAAATACAATAAACCAGATGCTGGGCCTAGAAAAATATGAGGTGATCAAGTTTTAAATTATCTTAATTTTGAAGATTCGTTTAGATGTTTATTAATTTCCTTCTAACAACTGATATAATTTCTATGACAGAACCAATTATCAAAGAGCCAAAAGAATATTAAAATATCAATTAATACCAAATACTTAAATTTATCAATGCTTGACTAAAAATTTATTTCTATAAATTAAACTCTAACTTGACTTTGAAATATAAGTGGTTCTGTCAGAACTAATTTTGTTTTCTTCATGATAGTTATTGAATATCAACAATCATAGGAGAAGTTACAATTTAAATAAAAATTGTTCAAAATAACATTAATTTACAAATTATTTAAATTAAACTTAACAAAATCTAATGAATAAAATGTTTACTTTTCCAATAGAAAATTTAGTAAAACTAACTCTTCCGATAATCGCTAACATTCATCTAAAAAGGAAAGTACATATCCAAAACTAAAAAATAGAGAGTAGCACTGCAGGTATTCAAAACTCAAATCATTTATGTAATTAAAGTTAGTTTATTGTGATAAACATATATAGTTTAAGTACAACTTTGCCTTCAGAATTATTTAAGGAAAACTCTTTCCAATACAAAATTCGACAATACATAGTCGTATGAAACATTTCTGTATTTCATTTAATATTATACTATATAATTCAGAGCTGCTGGTTTTGCCTTAATTAAGATAACAAATCATAATTTAAATTAATTAAATAATGCTTGAAGATAGATTGAAATTAAGTGCACATAAAATAAAATATTAGGGAGCATGCAGAAAATTAAAGTAAGGAAAGGAAAGTGAAGAACTTATCATGATGGGGCCCCGGGCCACTAAGTACTGTCATAGAGATAGATCTGAGACATTTTGCCATCTCTACTGCATCGCCGCCGCCGTCAGAATGAGTCTCTCCTCTCTTTGCTTTCAAAAATCTCGCCATCTGTGCTGTTCACTTCCTTTTGATCTATATGCGCGCAGGGTAAATAGTTACGTAATTGTTTTGAAGAAATACCTTAATTATGAAGAGCTATTGTGAAGAATCATCTTAATCTGAGCAATAGAGCATCGGATTCTTAATTGTATTTCAATATTTTCTTTACTTAAATTCATTTAAGGTTTGTGATTAAATATTGCATATGTATCCCTGCGCACACATGTTAAAATCATCTTCCATTTCCTCCTTGCTCTGCCGGAAGTCCGTGACGTTACTGATCACGTGGTGACGCTAAAGGGTTATTCCCTCTTTGATTGCTTTTCCATAAGGTCTCGCTCCGGTGTTCGTCGATCTTGTAAACAAGGGGGAAAAAGGGAAAGAGAGAGAGAGAGAGAAAAAAACAGAATATTCAGCACATGCAAGAAGTAAATGAATAATCATTTATGTTTGATATAACCAGCAGTCTCCATAAAAGCCTTTAAAAATACCAGCAACTCCTTTCAATTAATATTAAAATACAACCACATATTTAAAAATATATCTGCTAATAATGGTGCAGTATGATCGTTCCAAAAATAAACATTTTCAAAATTAACGTTAAACAGGCTGAAGTGCACTTTAATCAACCGATTAAAGGCCAATTCCAAAAACATTATGTTAATAAACAAACATTCAGCCTAAATAATACAAATATAGAATTAAACCATTATTTATTTAGAAACTATTGAACTTAGTGGACAGTGTGAATACTTTTTGTTTTGGTAAAATTCTGTGTCAATTTATTTTACTCAAACCAACTTTCCCTGAATTTAAATTATTAATCTATAATTAGAAAAACACCAATAGCAATTTAATTGATATTGTGACTTAAAATAACTGTTAATTTAGCAACACAACACCATACGGATCTTTTTATTTGTAGGGAATTTTTTTTATATCTCGGGGAATTATGTAATTCATTGTTAAAATCAAAATCAATTGTATATTTTTCCAAAAAATTTCCCCAGATGGCTAAAATTTCCCCGATACTAGATCGGCGGATCGGACATATTCTGCACCCTTGGGCAATACTACTGTGATATTCCAGTAATTTACCTATTAACGTTAAATGTAATTAAAATGAAAATTACACATATAGCTATATAAAGTTTATTTTGCTCATTAGGAAAGTTCAATCGATTTTTATTTTTAATTTTTATATTAAAAACATAACAACGAAGAAACACCATAAATTTAAATTCTAAGCATTTTTCGCCACAAAAAATATTAATCAGCAGCTATAAATACTATCTTTCATCTATAATTATTAAAAGTAGTTAAATAAATACTAACTGTGAATAAACTTCTTGTCCATCATACGATATTTCTTGTACCTGATATTCCTGGTGAGCTTCAACACACACGTTTACAGACATGATGACACTGGCTAAATTTGAGTTTGATAAAGTTTTTATAAAAAATTATTCAAAATATTAGAAAAGATTTCATTAAATAACTGTTTTTTTTAATTTTATGAAATTACATTTTTGTTGACACACAACACACAAGTCAGCATATTGGTTGGTTGATTGCTTAGCACGGTTAGTAATGATTAGTACAGTAGTGATTAAAAAAATGAATTTTTTTTACAAATATTAATAATCTTTTTACATTAGTAGAAATCGGAAAATCGATGTGTAAATAATAATGAATATGACAGTGACGATTTATTACAATACACAAGTTAAGAAAGTTGATAGCGATTAATTAAATAAAGCATTAACATTATGCCTGTTTTGACTTCCATCTACCAAATCAGCAAGCCAACCAATCAACCAAAGCAAAAATTTCAGATTTTTTTGTTTGCAAACAACTTGCGGCTACTGTTGCAATACACTTTTCTTTTTCCGTATTTCGAATAGAAAAGTAGTATTTTACTAAAAACATGTCAGAGAGAAAAGTGCTAAACGTAAGTTTTAAATATTTTATTCTTTATGCCTGTATTTTTAAGAAATATTCTGCATAAATTAATAATTTGTATGTATTGTATGACTAAAAAGTCTTCATTATATTCCAATTTCAGAAATACTATCCACCAGATTTTGATCCATCAAAAATTCCCCGGCTGCGTCTTCCACGCGATCGCCAATATACTGTTAGATTGATGGCTCCTTGTAACATGAGGTATGAGGATTTTTTCCCCCCCTCTCTATATTTATATTGGTGTATAGTATATATCAATTGGGAATTTAAGCGCTCGAATACGCCATCTGGTGGAAAAAAGATATAACTACTCCCTTCAGGAAAATCCCTTGCAATCCCATTGCGTTACATGCATTTTTAATTTGTTCATAATGATTATTTTTATGCACAATCTCAGATTTCATGTGCTATTTGTGTTCTGTGTTTATATGTCAAAGTAAAAATTATCCGAATTTGAATATGTAACACTTTTAAACGCATTTACAATAAATAATGGTTTCAATGGCACTTTAGCATTAGTTAAAGGGCCAACTTTCCTGTACCGACCGCTGCAATCAGTGCCTCTATAGGCCGCTTTAAGTCCCAATTGGCCGGGCATCCAAAGAAAGAAAGTCACTTGCCTTGGAAGTTCGCAGACAGATATTGCACGATCATCAAGAGACAGACCGAGTTCTAACAGTAAAAATTAGAAAAAAAAACCTGCTTTCCCTTTATTTATGCAGTTGAGAACGAGGAAAAGCAGTACTTTGTTCATCTCTCAACCTCATATAGTTTTCCTTTTTGCCTTGGCCTTGCGCTTATTATTCGATTTTGAAAATCGTTAAATTATAAATTAACAACAAGGAATGTTTAGTTTTATAATTTGAACAACAAAAAAAAATTATAATTTGCAAAAAAGAAATAGTAATGGCTGTTATTTATATAAATATCCATATACCTTTTTTGTACTTGTTTGAGTACTTCTTTGTTATAGTGGCCTTCACAGTTACAATTACATCAAGGTTACAGTCAATTTCGCCAAGCTTGTGAAGCGCAAACATAGCATGCATGTATAATAGAGATATAATAATAAATAGTATAACATTAAATAATATAATATTTTATGTTTATATAAATGTATTACAATGTTCCATAATATATTCCTACCAAAGTTTCATAACAAATTCCTACCAATGTCTCATAACAATTTCTTACAAAGCTTTATAAGAGTAACAACTCCTTTCCATCAGTCAGTGTAGATTGTTAATCCATTTTCTACATGTTCAAAATTTTTTTCCATGGGTGTACTAGCATTTCTATTTGAGATTTGAATAAGAAAACATTTGCCTTTTCTCGAGATATGCCTTCAAAAATTCTCTGTTGTAAGAGTATCCTGCTACTGTTGATTTTTCGGCATACGAACAAACTTTTATCAGTCTCAACTAGGGATGCACCGAATATTCAGTATTCGTCCATGCTACCAAATATTCGGTTAGGCCGAATACCAAACTATTTGGTCTGCTGAATATCAAACTATTCAGCCAAACCGAATACATCAAAAATCCTTTTTTTAAATATTTTTTTAAACCTTCTACTTTTAACTGTCAATTAATAAAGATAATCAGAATAATCAGAAATAAAATCAAATTTGAATAAAAGAGAATGCTTTTACATTATTTATTTACTGTTTGAAAAGTGTCAGAAAATTAACCATTAATGATACCTTTATACTTCATAGGAATTAATGATGTACACATGCAAGTTACTGAACACTGTCTGTTAAATATTCTTTTTCTTACTTTTTCTCAAACAGTGTTTCGAAACAAAATGGGAAAAACTTTCAGGAATGATAAAAGGCATAAAGACAGACATTTTTTTCTCCAGAAACCAGTATTGCAATCCACTTATTCAGTCAAAAATACAATGTATGTAATTTGTTATTTTAACAATAATGAAGATATTGTAACTATATTTTCAAGTTTCAATAGAGTTACTTTGATTTCTGTGATGTATGATAACATGTTGAGAAGTGCTGGAAATTGTCACTATTTATATCTAACCAACAGTGAGTTAGACATTCCTTTATTCAAAATGCAGCTGACAGTACTTATACTGTGTCACTGTCAAAAATTCAGTCACTTCCACTAAAGGTTAAAATTCCCGGTCGCCACCGGCCACAGGGCGACTAAATGTAAAAAATTGGCGACTTTATGTTATGCATCTGATCGCCAAAATGGCGATCAGTCATTTCTGAAAATTAAAAAAATAAAAATAAAAATAAAATCGGTCATAAATCCAAAAATTAGGACATAAAATGTATCGCGAATTTCGACAAATGGTCGCCGAAAACAACCAATTTCGTCAATCGTTCGAGGAAAAATCACCAATTTCGTCAAAGGATCGCAGGAAAATGCGAATTTAATCAGAGGATTTCGTCAAAAAATCGCGAAAATACGACAAATTTCATCAAAATATTGTGAAAAAACGGCAAATTTCTTTAAAATATCGCGAAAAAACGTCAATTTTCTTCAACAGATCGTGGAAAAAAAAACGGCAATTTTCTTCAACAGATCGCGAAAAAAGGCAAATATCACGAAAAAAAAGGAAGATCTCGTGAAAAAATGATCGCCAAAATGGCAATCAATTATTTACGAAAAAAAAAGGTCGGTCATAAATACGAAAATTAGGACATAAAATATATCGCAAATTTCGACAAATGGTTGCCAAAAACAACCAATTTCGTCAATCGTTCGAAGAAAAATCACGTATTTCTTCAAAGGATCGCCGGAAAATGCGAATTTAATCAGAATATTGCGTCGAAAAATCGCGAAGAAAAGGCAAATTTCGTTTAAATATCGCAAAAAAAATACATTTCGTCAAAAAATCGTGAAGGTACGATAAATTTCGTCAAAAAATCGCGAAGATAGGGCAAATTTCGTCGAATGATCGCGAAAAAACAGCAAATTTCTTCAAAAGATTGCAAAAAAACGGTAGATTTCGTCAAAAAATCGCAAAAAAATCGTAAAATCCTTCGAACAATAGCAGAAAAAATTTCAAAATTCATCAAGTGGTCGAAAAAAAATATCATTTTCATAATCGGTGATGGGGGGGGGGGGGGGAATCATACATTTGAACGAAGTTATGGTTTTCTGTACATATAAAATAATTGTTAACTATTTAATATTCAGAGTATTTGCTTCTAATTAGAATTACATGAAATCAAATTCTATATTTGGGCAAAATAATGTAGTATGAAATTGTACATATTGACAGGTAGCCAGCCGTTTTCACCAACTATGAAAATGCAGTGTATTTATTATAGAAAAAGCTATAAAATATTTTAAGGGGACACACAGTACCTTTGAAACTCTCTTCAATGAGAATGGTGGCACAATACTTAGTACTAAAAATTAAATAAAAAATTCTTGTAAAACAGCCTATTTTTCTAAAATTTAAATTTTTTTTTTTTAAATTTTTATAACCAACTTTTTTTAAATCCCTACTACATTTACAAATATGAATATTTTTGCTTCAATTTTTCCCCCTCATTCTTTAGAATATCCAGGGGTGATTCTGGTCCGAATTTTCCGAAAAATTAAGGCAATGATTTCCGAAAAAAAATATATATATATCGGTCATAAATCCGAAAATTCAGACATAAAATGTATCGGTATTTCGGCATATGATCGCCGAAAAAAATCAATCTCGTCATTCGTTCGAAGTAAAGTCGACAATTTTGTCAAAGGATCGTGGGAAAAATGTGACTTTCATCAGAGAATCGCGAAAAACGCCAAATTTCGTCAAAAACATTGCAAAAAGCGCCAAATTTTGTCAACAAATGCCGAAAAACGCCAAATTTTGTCAAAAAATCGCTAAAAAAATGGAAATTTTATCAACAAATCTCGAAAAAACTGCAAATTTTGTCAAAAATATTGCAAAAAACCACAAATTTCATCAAAAGATCGCAAAAAAAGGCAAATTTTGTCAGCAGGTCTCGAAAAAAACGGCAAATTTCATCAAAAACATTGCGAAAAAATGGCAAATTTCGCCAAAAACTTTGCGAAAAATGGCAAATTCAGTCAAAAGATCGAAAAAAACGGCAAATTTTGTCAACAAATCGCGAAAAACAGCAAATTTCGTCAAAAAATCGCGAAAAAACTGCAAATTTTGTCAAACATTGCAAAAAACCACAAATTTCATCAAAAGATCGCGAAAAAACGGCAAATTTTGTCAGCAGGTCTCGAAAAAACGGCAAATTTTGTCAAAAACATTGCGAAAAAATGGCAAATTTCGTCACAAACTTTGCGAAAAACAGTAAATTTAGTCAAAAGATCGCAAAAAAGGCAAATTTTGTCAACAGATCGCAAAAAAAAGGCAAATTTTGTCAACAGATCGCGAAAAACGGCAAATTTCGGTCAAAAACGGCAAGTTTCGTCAAAAGATCACGAAAAAAATGGCAAATTTTGTCAACAGATCGTGAAAAACGGCAAATTTCGTCAAAAAAACACAAATTTTATCAACAGATCTCGAAAATCTGCAAATTTCGTCAAAGGATTGCGAAAAAACGCAAATTTTGTGAAAGAGACGCAAAAAAAAAAAAGTTGAGGTAGTGGATACCCCCCTGCCCACTACCTCTGTTGAAACTTTTCAGAAAATTTGCTGTTAATTTCAGAATTTTTTTTTTTTACTCAGAATCACCCCTGTGAATATACTACATGAAACTGTAAGGATTTTTAGATGTATGGGATTTTACATTTAATATATATTTCTTTTCTTGTGTATATCAAACAATTAAAGAAATTCAACAAACTCTCAATAATTTTTTTTTTTTTTAAATAACTATAAACTTGAATGTTAAATCCATACACAAAAATATTAAATACACCATAGAGAACAAGTAAAAAAAAAAAAATTCAAAACTATTTCGAACAAGCAAGTTATTAAAACATAAACAGGGAGAAAAATCAGTTTAAAGTTTTTATTTATATGGGTAATTGCGCTGGATCTATAAACAAAATTTACAATATCTCGCAATATAATTGTCGTATAGGTAAAAATGCGAGGTGTCAAAATATTCACAATTAAAGAAGCTTTCATTAATATTAAAAGAAGAAAATCTATATTTTGACCAATTTCAAGGCACTGTGTCAAGAAATATGTCAATGTATTTATTTTATATCCAATACAATATAATTCACAAAATCTAAGCATAAATGTTGTGAAAAATGTCGTAAATTTTTCCTTTACACGATATTTTCTCAGTGACATCCCTGATAGTAATTAGTGGCCACTAACTTGACAATAGTGGCTACTAAACATGCAGCCTCTACTGGCCACTGGCTACTAATACAAATATTGAATTTTAACCTTTAACTTCCACTGATATCATCATATTTTATACAAGCAAAATTGATATACAAATTTCACTAAAATATTTTCATTATTGTTAAAATTGCAAACGAAAATTCAATTTCAGCTTGTAGTGGCACACCGTGTATTTTTTATTGAAAGCATTCTATTTTTGATGGAATAAGTGAATTCAAATGTTGTTTCTTGTTCACAAAATGTTTGTCTTGACCAGATTATCTCCCATGAAAGTTTGTTATAAGATTTTAGGAACAATCTGCATGTTTACAACCTCAGAAAATGATCGCCCACTCCAGACACTGCTCTTTGGTGCATTTAAACACTGCCTTGCTAAGTCAAAAGGAACAGGAACATTATTATTTCTGAGTTGTAGGTATTTGAACATATTGCATTTTTTACTTTAGTCCCTTCCTGACAAATAAACAGTATGACTGTAAAATTTTTCTTCCAATTCCTTCAAAATTTCTCTTTGATTTTAAAATATTTGTTTTAGAATGTAAGAAAATTTTATTCATTTGTTTTTAATTCTCAGAAAAAGTCACGAAATTAAAAATTTTATTAATTAAAAATGTTTTTAAACTATCATCTTCTTAAGTAATAAATCAAACCTTTTTTTTTTTATGTGTAAAATTTACTTTTTAAAAGGTTTTATTTATCAAAATGGAAGTATCCGTGTTAAATATTATGCAATATTGTTTTAAAATTTAACTTTTTAATGCCTTTAAACTCTGAAATATAAAAGTATTCATCCAGCCGAATATTCGGTATACGGCCTGACTGTTACTATTCAGCTGGCCGAATATTCGGTATTCAGCTGAAATCACTATTCGGTGCATCCCTAGTCTTAACAATTTTATTGCTTCACCAATTCAGCCATTTGTATTAGGTGTTACCATTTACCATTACTGACATTTTGGGTGTTTTGATTTATTTCTGTTATTACAGTCAAATTTCGATTCACAGTGGGAAATGTAATTATGAGATTGGTTAAATATTATTGATAGATTTATATAATATTGAAAAAACTAGAATATATAATAATTACAGCTATTTTAATAAAAAAATATTTTAAAGAAATTCCTTAATCTTTTCAGGGGCAAAGTACTTCGATTCATAAAATGCTGAAATGATTTAATGACACCAGAATTTACATACAAATTTATTCGAAAATAAGTAAAAACTGTACTTCTCCCTTATCCCGTCAAAAACTTTTCATTAAAAAAAACTATCACCAAACTATAATATTTAACGCCAAAAATATATGATCATGGCGTCATCTTCACTTGTCGTCAAATGCGTTGCAAGTGTTTGTTATCTCATCAACTGATTTTTAATTTGACATTTATCTGTATATTTAATGATGTTTTACAGATTTACTAGTTATTTCGTTAATTAAAGAAACAATTATGTCTTTAAACTGCGACACCATGTTATTAAAAGAGAAAAGGCACCGAAAAGTGTTGCGATGCATAGTTAAGTCAGTTTTTAAGTCAGATCAGTTTCAACTGACGTCACAAACATTATCCACCAGGATAATTAAGAAAAATAATGTAAATAAATAAATATCGAAGATCATTTTTTTCTGTTTTCACTAATACAGTCGAACCCCGCTATAGTGAACCGTCTATGGACCCAGAAATATGTCCACTATAACCGATGGTTCACTATATCCAAATTCTTTACAAAGAAAATATTTTTTTGCATATGATTGTTATTATGGATTTTTTAGTATATGATGTATTGTTAAAAATAATGATTGCTATAATACGTTATTTACTTACAAATTATTAACTAATTAAATTGACAATAAATCAAATAATAAAAAGAAAAAAGTTACTTACTAAAACTTGATTTCATTTTTACATTCTATAGAAGAAATTTGTGATTTTTGATTGAATGCAGTTCGATTTTAAGTAGAGTTCATCAATTTTCTTATCAACAATTAGTAAAGAATCTAATATTTTTTGGTCCACATTTATTGTAGAAAAAAAATGTTCAGGATATTCGCTACCGATTTCACTTCCGAGATAGAAGGTGCCAAAATTTCAAATTCTTCTTCAATATCGTCTTCTAAGTCTTCTTCAACATCGTTCTTTTGTTTAACTTCAGATACAATGTCATCATCTGTGGGGGTACCAGAAGTATACAATTCATTATCACAAGATTCGAAGTACTCAGTAATGTCCCTTGGAAAAATGTTCACATTATGCTTTTCCAGCCACAGAGCTATTGGTAAGATTTCTTCATCATCTTCGTCCTCCACGTTGGCATCTTTTACTTCCCACAACACATCTTTCGATAGACCTGCGCGTCAGAAACAGTTGCGGATTGTTGCAGATGTCACCTGTCTCCATTATTTTTCCAACAAAACGACTGCTTCCAAAAGTGAGATGTTGTATTCCGTATTGTTCTCTTCATAGTTAGAAGAAGGGAAGAAGTTAGCAAGTGAACACCAGAGCTTATTCCTAAAATTAGGGAGAAACGAAGAAGAGATCTTTGTTCCTGTAATAGGGAGAGGAGGGGAAGAAGAAGCGTGTGCTGTTTAGGTGATAAGCGTGAAAGAGTGAAATTTGACACAATATAAAGCAATGTCATCATTTGCAGTCACAACTAGTGCAAGTTTAAAGTTGGAGAACTGAAAAAAGAAATCAGGGGAAATAAAATTTGAGTCCACTATAAACGAACTACCGAAATCTCAGCTGTCCACTATAACCGTATAAAATAACATTAGTTGAATGGGAGTTCGGACGGGACCAGCAAAAAAGTTCACTATATCCGAGTGTTCACTATATCCCGGGTTCATTATAACGGGGTTCGACTGTATATTGTAAATTTTATTGTTTAAAGTTACATATAGTAGACACTTTAGTCAATGGGGCTTTTCCGATTTATTTGTGTTTTTTTTTTCAGATCACAATGGCAAAATTCTTTCATTTCTTTATTGGGTGTTACAATTTGGCGAATAGCTTGGCGTTGTTGTTTTTTTTTTTAAGGAAAATGGCCAATGGGATAATGGAGAAGTACTGTAAAAACTTTTCAAGATGTACGTAATAAAAGGAAAACTTTTCCAGAATTCTGGTGCCAATGGGGCATTTAGGGATTAAAATTAAATGATGCAAAAATAAAACACTACCCTTCAAGTGGTTAAGAGTGTCCATTACCGGCATGTTTACTCTATTAAAAATATTTTGTGAACAGACACAGATAACTTTTGAATGTATTTTACCATATGGAATATACAGAGTTTTCCCCAGGCAGTTTCAGGAGGGTGCTGCACCCTGTCTACGGTTTGGTTTAAAAAAATAGCCCCCTTATAAAGGGCTAAATTAGCACTAGCCACCGGCCACAGGGCCACTAAATGAAAAAAAGTGGCTATTATAAAATTGTCTGTCAGCGGTCACCTTATGGCCACTTTCCTACAAGGAAAAAGTTTTTTTTTTTTTTTTTTTTTTCATTTCATCAAGGATTCTACTTTAGTTGGTTGAAATATTTATATTAACATATTTATTTGGCTGTTTAATTTTAGATTAATATTAATTTAAATTTTAACAAAAGTTCACTGTTACGACTTTTAAATAAAAATGTGGCCACTAGTTTAAAGAAAGTTGACACTTATAAAACTGCTACTACTGGCCACTGGCCATCAGTGAAATTTCCCAGTTTTGCCCTTTACTCCCTTACCTCCTCCCCTCCAAGGCAACACAATTGTGCTTTAATTTATTTTTTGCACTAAAATATTTGCTAAAAATAAAGTACCCTTTTCTCACCAGCAGCACCCTCCTTTTTTTATACTTTGGAAAAAACTCTTGTATTTATTCTTGAAGAAATATGAATAAATATATATTCAGGCACTTGTACATGTGTTTTAGTGATCTCAGCATTATCAAATTTCATGTAGTTTTTATCTTCTATTTCAACAAAGTTGCAGCATTCTTTTTTTTTTTTTTTTTTTGGGGGGGGGGCGGGGGGGAGGTTATAAAGTGATAGTATAGTGATTGTGTCAATAACCGTAATTCATGTATTTTTTAGATTCCAATGTAACAAGGTTTCTGTATCCAGTGGTTTTGGGTTTCATGTGCACGAAGTGCTCAGATTCAGAATTTTATTTCAGAAGTTACCATTAACAAAAACCAGATTAAAATAATGAAATTAAATTTGTGCCAAGCCTCACTAAATAAAATGTGTCAATTGGTGACATACCCGCTTACGAAACTTTTCCCTCATATGTCATAAAAATTTTTCTTAAATTTTATTAAAGTAATCTCTGTTATGTAAATAATGTATTTGTGTTTCTTTTATGAAGTTTTTCAACATTTTGTGATACTTCTCTTGAAAAATAAATAACTTTACTGTCAGTCTATTTTTCTGTAAATTTGTACTAGAAGAGTTTAGGGTTTCCAGGTATCCCAGTTTAGATGGGCATATTTCAGTTTGTTTGGTGGAATTATTAATCCAGTCATAATTGTCCAAAATTCCTATAATAAAGACATAGCTTACTCAAATTTGATTAACAGTTTTTCTGTATAAAAAACAAAAACTACAAAAGAGCTCAATTTTTTATTCTAAACTAAGAATGGGAACTGTATTTCATTTTATACAAATTATTAAAAAATAATTTTATCCTTAAAATGTGCTTAGAAAGTCCTTATTTTTTATTTTAGAAAAAGGGATATATTCCCTCTAAATACTGCTATTATTATTAAGTTGTAACTTTTTGTTAATTAAAGTGTACATCTAGGTGTCTAATGTAGTTTTTATTTTTACTTTGTTGTTATATGATATAATATTTTGTGAATTAAAATATACTTGTAGACCACGTATAAAACTTATTCTTACAAATCACTTGTAGGTGTAAAACTTGTGGTGAGTACATCTATAAAGGAAAAAAATTTAATGCTCGCAAAGAAACTGTCCAAAATGAAGAATACTTGGGGATCAAAATTTTTCGTTTTTACATCAAATGCCCTCGATGCTTGGCAGAAATTACTTTCAAGGTAAGTTTATTTATCATCATCTTTATTATTGTTGTTGTATTACCTTTCAAAGAGTAGAGTTTCCCGAATGTTTTATAAAGGATAGGGCACTGCAGATGAGAAAAGGACACTTTTTAGCTCACAGGCTATCAAAGCATGAGAGCTTATGTGCCCGCCCGTTCTGTATGTATGTACGTACGTAACGCGATAACTCTTGACAGAAATAACCGTTTTGCTTCCAATTTTGTTTATAGGTTCCTTGTGATAAGGCGTTTCCCTGATTAGTTTTGGGGATTGATTGTTTAACTATAAAGGGGGGAACGGGGGGGCTAACCCCCCTTAATTGAGATAAATGGTTTTTTAATGCAGAACTGTCCAATTTCCTTCAAATTTTGTATATAGGTTCATTGTGATAAGGTTCTTTCCTGATTAGTTTTGGGGGTTCATAGGTTCAGTATAAAGTGGGTAACGGGGGGGGGGGGGGGGGTTAATCCTCTCCCCTTATTTTAGATAAATGATTTTTTTCATGCAGAGTTATCCGATTTTCTTCAAACTTTCTATATGGGCTCATTGTGATAAGGGGCTTCCCTGATTAGTTTTGGGAGTTCATTGGTGAAGTGTAAAGGAGGGAAACGGGGGCTACCCCCCCCCCCCCCCCTTAATTTTGATAAATGGGTTTTTCATGCAGAATTATCCAATTTACTCCAAATTTTGTATATAGCCTCATTGTGGTAAGGCACTTCCCTGATTAGTTTTGGGGGTTCACTGGTAAAGTAGAACGGGGGGGACTAACCCCCCTTGATATAGATAAATGGGTTTTTTAAGCAGAATTATCCGATTTTCTTCAAATTTTATATACATATGTTCATTGTGATAAGGCGCTTCTCTGATTAGTTTTGGGGGTTCTTTGGTTAAGTATAAAGGGGGGACGGGGGGCTACCCCCCCCCTTAATTTAGATAAATGGATGTTTCATGCAGAATTATCCGATTTTTTTCAAATTTTGTATATAGGTTCATTGTGGTAAGGCGCTTCTCTGATTAGTTTTATGGGTTCATTGGTTAATTATAAGAAGGAGAAACGGGGGATGGTTCCCCCCTCTTAATATATTGTCGATTTCTTCATTTTTCGAGGGCTTATTTCAAATTCTTTGAAATAAGAATATAATTTACAGTTAGTGTGAATAGCCTGTGAGCTCAATGCCGTCAGTTTAACTGGGCAGTTTTCTTTTATTTTATTAGCTCACAGGCTATCAAAGCCTGAGAGCTTATGTGCCTGCCGGTTCTGTATGTATGTATGTACGTAATGCGATATCTCTTGATGGAACTAACCATTTTACTTTAAATTTTGTTTATAGGTTCCTTGTGATAAGGTGCTTCCCTGATTAGTTTTGGAGGTTCATTGGTTAAGCATAAAGGGGGGAAATGGGGGGGATAACCTCCCCCATAATTTAGATAAATAGGTTTTTCATGCAGAATTATCCCATTTTCTTCAAATTTTGTATATAGGTTCATTTTGATAATGCGCTTCTGTCAATAGTTTTGGGGGTCCATTGGTTAAGTATAAAGGGGGAAAGGGGGGGGGGATAACCCCCCCACTGATTTAGATAAATGAGTTTTTCATGCAAAATTATCCCATTTTCTTCAAATTTTGTATATAGGTTCATTTTGATAATGCGCTTCTGTCAATAGTTTTGGGGGTTCATTGGTTAAGTATAAAGGGGGAAAGGGGGGATACCCCCCCTAATTTAGATAAATGAGTTTTTCATGCAGAATTATCCGATATTCTTCAAATTTTGTATGTATATAGGTTCATTATGATAATGCGCTTCTCTGAAGAGTTTTGGGGGTTCATTGGTTAAGTATAAAGGGAGAAAGGGGGGCTAATGCCCCTTAATTTAGATAAATGGGTTTTTCATGCAGAATTATCCGATTTTCTTCAAATTTTGTATATATATTCATTGTAATTAGAGACTTCCCTGATTACTTTAAGGGGTTCATTAGTTAACTATGAGGGGGGTAACGGAGGGATGACCCCCTTAATATATTGTTGATTTCTTAATTTTTCGAGAATAGCCTGTGAGCTCAATGCCCTCAGTTTAACTGGGGAGTTTTCTGTTTATTTTTAAAGGCACTTTTAATATTTCAAAGTCAGGGACAACTGTGAGTCAGTTTTTACTATGCAAGCAATTTTTTTTAAATACTAAAGGTTGTAGTAGGGGTGCCAATTTTTTTGACTGAAGGGTAAGGAAGAAGGAATGTACAGTAAAACCTTGCAGTAAACTTGGACTAATTGGGACAGGAGCAAGTTTGGGTTATCGAAAATTTGGTTAACCGGAGATCATGTAAAAAAGAAATTAAAGTAAAACATACTTACCGAAAATTTACTTTTTATTGCACAAATCGTTGCATATTGCCAAATCCAAACATTGTTTTACAGAATTGCAAAACATCTAGTCTGAATTTAAAAAAGTCATGATTTTCTGCTGTTGTGATTTTGAATATTGCTTGTAAGTGGTACAATCACACATCCATTTGAGTACAAGAAGATCATTTGGTGTTGTTTCGGTTTGTTGTTCAAAATAGTCCATCAAGTCATCTAGCTCTGTTGCTGTCTCAGCATGGTTCATAGTAGTAGAATTATCACCATCATCAGTCCTGATTTCATCTGTACAATCAGTTTCAGTTTCTTTTGATGAGCAGGAGGTGATTATCTCTTCATAAGTCAGTAGTGTGGCTTAACCTCTGTCATTGTCAACTTTCAACCAATTGCTAACGTCCATCAATTTTTTTAAACATGTCCTCAAAATCTTCATGATTTATTTCATTCATTTCATTATTCTTACTAACTTCACTTTTTTTTTTTCTACGAAGTAATCTGGCAAGTCGCACACTGAAGGCCATAATTTTTTCCAGGACTTTCTTATAGTACTCGTAGCAGCCTGATTCCAAGATTAAACCACCATATAAATCACAGTTTTAACATTTATTGAGCATTGTAAGCAACAAATATCGCTAGTCTCCTATGTTTTTGGGAGAAATGCATCAGAGTCCAATATCTATATTATACCTACCTCCATGTGCCTCTGCATATTAGACTTGATTCACTTTGATTCTGAAAGCCTCAGAGCTCTCTGCCCATATGTATACAAACTCTGACCAACCCAGATGACAGAAAGGCTTGCAATATAAAAAATAAGAATAATAATTGTTTTATGAAATATAAAATATGGACAATCCTAATATAACCAGTGTTATTTTTTCTTTAAGTAAATAAACTTCCATTGCATTTCTTAGAAATGCAGAATTTTATTGAACGTCGTAAAAATAATGAATTAATTCATATTTCTCAGACATATTTATTCCAATCAACAGTTGAAGAGTGATCAGGGCTCTACAAATATGTAAAATAAAATCTGGTTACCAGCAAAAATTTCTAATTGCTAGTAAAAAAAAATTGCACCATGACCACACACACACATTATTTAATCACAAATTTCTGAAAAGTGAAAAGTATATAAGTTTTTTATTAATTGATTGTGAAAGAATAATTCATTATTGGTATAATAATGCTAAATCATGAATCGCTTTAACTCTCCAAATCAATTAATAAATTTATTCAAAAAAGTAATCTAAATATACTGGCCTGTTAAAATATTTCGTTCTTTTTTGTTATAGTGGCCTGCAGGATTATTCGCCAAGAGATCGAGATATAGCACGAAGTTATATTACATATATGACATTATATACATATGTATACACACGTTGTACACCATAAATATATACATTCAATGATCATACATATATATTTCCATGTATTCACTTCATATATATGTCATGTATATCATATGCAGTCACCTCTCAGTTGTACGTGAATTTCGTAAGGTCCTGCGATGAGGAATAGGAAAATAATGCTATAGATCTCTTACTTATAAGCACCACTTTGAATTGTCTCTCTCAGTTATATGTGGAAATAACAGTGCAATTCACAAACTCTGGGTTAAGTGTAAAACTTTTTTTTATCTATAAAGAATTTTCTGCACGTGTCAAGGTCAAAAGACCGAACTACAAAGTGCCTGAGAGGGTAGAAAGGGTGTTATAATTCGACTTTTCACCCTCTCTCTTCAGTTCTAATGATTCTTCTTTCCTTTCTCTTTTATTTTTATCAAGCCATGCGCATGTTCCCTTTCCTCCTTACCTTTATGATAGAATCTGGATTTTTTTTTTCAATAAAAATAAGCAAAAAAAAAGTTAAAAATTTTGTTCAAAATGGAAGTTATACAAGCAGCAGAAAATGATCCTAAACTTATCATTTTCTGCTGCTTGTATAACTTCCATCTTGAATGAAATTGTTAACTTTCTTTTGCTTATTTTTAGCTCGAAAATTCGATTTGCCACTTTCAATGCTCAGGGGTACTTAAAAGAACAAGGACTCAATCAAAAAAATGAACAGTGAATATTCTACACAAGCGGAAAAACAATCAAGAATTCAGAATGAAAAATTTGAGATTTTAGAAACCACTCTTAATTCAGAAGTTCAGAGAAATGAGAGTTTCTAATTTAACCATTAGTGGTGAGTTATTCAAAGAAAATATATTCACTTTGACATCAAAAATGGGAATCGAATTTTTTTTGGCTTCTTGGGGATGACTAGAAAAACTTGAGAAAAGACACGATTTAACAAATCATTGTCTGAGTGCAGCCATTTCAGAGTCAATTTGGCTTTTTTCCATAGAATCCGAACCTGCAATAAAAGGGGGGGGGTTATCATTTAAGATTTCAAAGTTGTTTCTCCTTTCTCCCCCAAGGAGCTGATTTGTGGGGTTGGGGGGGGGGGGGGGAGAGGCAACTTTCTTTTCCAGACTTTTTGGACATGCTGTATATATAACATTCTAGGATATGTGATGTGGAAAAAGTGGTTATTTCTCACTTGCCGATAGCAACAAGTGGTTTATTTTCACTAATTTGTGAATATTAAGAAAAGTATTGAGGTATCGATTTAAAATTCACCACATATAAAAATTTTCTGCATCCAAAAATAAATTTTTTGTAAAATTTGGCCAGTAATTTTTGCAAAAAACTAGCTATTTTCTAAAAATAAAGTACAAAGTCAAACCAAAAACTGCACCATTTTGTTAGCTTCATTGTTTTACCTTATGCAGTTTAACCTTATTGTTGTCCATATCGTTATGACGTCAACGTTAGTGATGCATGTATTTGTGATTTATAATATTGACTTTTAGAAGTTTTACTTCTTACGTATTGTGACGATTTCCGAATTTTACGTTATAATATTTAACTGGTAGCGACAACGCAAAACTCAATCGTCGAATCAGAAAAGATATTTTATTTCTGTCGTAAATTAACATTAAAATATTGTTACACATATATAAATAGAAGGTCCGTTTATCTTTTTAATTGACACGTAGAATCAGTTCAAGGTGATAAAAATCTCGGCAATCACAGGTTTCTCGCTCGGCTAGCGATTAGAATTCGATGCAGTTATTAAGAGTGGTGACAGGGTGTCACTTTAATTTATCACTCCTTTAATTTAGTTGCTTTCTCTCAAGCGGTAAGCTGAAACTAGCTCACAATAGAGACTGGCTGTCTCTGATAATTCCTCCCTTTGCTGGTGTTCAGCAAGCCTCATCACCGGACTTGGTGTCCAGCACAATGATTTCCATAATCTCCCGGAGATGATTCTCCACTCTGCAGGTCTTAAGTTCCGACCTTCTCAGTTCCTCTCTATCTTCCAACTCCCTGCTCCAGCCTGCTCTTCGCTGCTCCGGAGGGAAGGGGGTTTTTGGGCGTTTTCCGGTTTCTCAAGGCCCAATAAACTCCGTTCCTCCTCTCTCATTGGGAAATAAGAATTTTCACTTGGCACCTCGTTGCCAATTTGTGTCTTGTCACGAACTAGGGGAATACCCTCATTTCATTGTCTCTGTAGAAAAATCATATCGATCACCTTCCCACTGAACCAAATTCTGCACGTCAATTTTCCTTTGAGCGCCCTAGACACCCACCGCGTCGCGACTTGGTCGTAGGAAAAACCTTTCCCAGGTGTGAGAAAATAGTCTAGGATGGAAAGCTTCATTCAATATTCCCACATAATTTAATGAAGTCTTTACAGTATGTAATGATCACGTTTTTTTTTTTCTTTGAATGTTCGAGCTCATTGGTAGCCAAATTTGATCTTACATTCTTTGTAACTTCCAAATTGATGTAATTTGGTTGTAAAGAATTGGGCCTCCTCATCCAGGTGCGCGATGTGCCATTCTAGCATTTCCTGTGAGTACACTTAACTACATACCTTCCCTCGCTATTTTTGCCTTGAAGATTAGCAGACGCCGAATTCTATTGTACTGTGAGCGGAAAGTTCGGACAGTGATGTAGTGGTAAGGCGTTACCCAAAGAGGGGTCTTATGCTTTGATCCTTGCCGAGTTCGTGGGAAAGAATTCATCTGCGAGAGAAGCGATCTCTGCACACGATTTTTAGGTTTGCGCCCGAAACTTTGCCCTTTGTCTTAGAACGTCCAATGACGGACTTACTGAAAACGAAACAGAGGGATCTCAAGGCTGCTAAGAGGCTGGAGAGTTTCGAGGGGCCCGCCACGACAAGACCCCGCCCTTAGAAGAAGGTCCCCTGCGAGAATGAAGAAGAGAGAGGACAGTTTTTGGAGAGATCGAAAAGGAGAGTGTTGACTCTCTGGAGAAGGGAAAAGGAAACGTCAGTTTCTAACTCAGCGTGGTGTAAGCGCTAGTGAGGTCCGACCTCTAGAATTGATACAGCAGGTATCCGCTGAAAATCCCAGCGAAGTGAAAAAGCACACCAAGTGCGAGAGTGAGAGTTCTTAGACTCAGAATTAATGAGCATTAGTAGATCTTCCGAAGAGAAGGAACGGACGAGCCTTGGTCCGAATGAACTTTGTTTTGTAGTCACGACTGTCTGTAATGTTTAGAGACTTTTGTTTGTTTCAGTTACACTTGGAGTCAAGAGGTCATTAATTTATAAGCGATTGACTCACGAAAAATAATTAAATGCTGTATTGACGTCTTGTATATATTTTTCATTAGAATTAACATTGTTATACAATAAAATTCTATTTTCTAATTTATGCGAGAAATTCTCTGTGCCAACGATCCGATCTCGCTACCACTCACCATCTTTTATCGGGTCGGTATAGAGGAGTTACTACAACTGGTGGCTTGCGGTGATGGATTAATTAGCAAAAATTAATGACATTCTCTAAAGACAAAGAGTGGACTCTGAAATTTAAATCATCAAAGTGCTCCAAGAAAGAGTCTCCTTGTGACTTGTGACCTGAGTCTCCTTAGACGCCCCTGTGGATCAACACAGCATCAGAAAGAGAAATCTACCAAGAATTCTGGAGAGTGTTCCCCCATCAGAAAGAGAAATCTACCAAGAATTCTGGAGAGTGTTCCCCCATCCGGAAGAGTCCCCATCCGAAAAGTGTGACAGAGAACCCCGTCTGTGCTCCTGAGAATCTCTGAAGTCTGTGCTTCTGACGCCCTGAAAGACTCTTAGTAATGGAGGTAAGCTCTTTTTATACTCAGTGTGGCTTTAATTGTTATTAGTGTTTGTATAGGTGTTGTAGGCTTCAAAAAAAAAAAAAAAAAGTTGTATGTTTATTTTTGTGAGAGTAAATATTTTGAGAAATTTTTCCGGTAGAAAAAAAAAGTATGATGAGATATTTCCGATATAACTGTAACTTATTTGATAGACAAATTTTGTAGTTAAAATTAAATTATTGTTGAATTAATTTAATGCAAACTGAGAGTTGTGCAGTGTTACAAAATTTTAGCTGAATCTATAAATGAGAGTTCATTGAAAAAAAAAAAAAAAAAAAGTATCGAACGCATTTCATATTTTACGATAACAGAGTTGATTTTATATGTTTTTTGTGAATTATTCTAAATCTTTTAAGAGTGGATGCAGAGATTAAGACCACCATTGATTAAAAGAGAAAGGAATTGAATAAGACTTTTGCAATTTAAAATATTTTTACTGTGCTTTTTGAAATTGAAATTGTTGTTTTGTGTAGAATTTATCCCATATGTATTTTATAACCAAATACCAAGGTGAATGTAGACGTTAGGATAGAGTTGCTTATCTTTATATGTTGCATATTTCCTATATTATTGCTAAGCGTACTTTTTTTATGAGCGTATATTTTGGTAATATTTTGACGCACTTGGTAGGATTTGATTTAATCTTATTGTATTGTTTTATATTTGTGGGAAAGATAATTTCTAATTTTATACTTTAAAAATGTCGGAGCTTAAATATTTTAGGAAAGCTGATTTGCAAACGTTAGCTTACGAATTTGAGGTCATTTTAGAGGAAAATGATACTGTACCGAAAATTATAAAAAAAATAGAGTCGTCAGAGGGATTTGATAAAGAGCTAGCCTTAGCGCAAATTAAACTGTTAGAAAAAGATAGAGAAAATAAATTATTGACAGAGAAGGAAGAGAACGATAGACTTCAAAAAGAGAAAGAGCGCGAACATGAGTTAGCTATGTTAAAAGCGACACGAGAGTCAGATGACCGGAGTACTGCATCCAGTAGCATCTCAGTTAGAACGAATCATTTACCCCTAAAAACAATTATGCATCGCTTTGATGAAAAGAATTCGGATATTTCGTTGTTTTTGAATTTATTCGAGAGACAGGCAAAAAAATGTAATCTAAATTCGGATGAGTTGGTGACGAACTTACTATCATTATTACCTGTGGGAATGGCCGAGTTAATTTTGAGGGAACCTGAAGACAAAATTGATGATTTTCAATATGTGAAAGAAAAATTGTTAGAACGATATCGTTTGAATGCAGAGACGTACAGACCAAAATTTAGTCAGCATCCCCGAAATCCTAATTCAGTTTGGAAGGACCTGATCTTTGAACTTAATAGTTTTTTAGAAGGATGGCTGTCATGCTTACAAGTTTCGGATTTTGAGGGTTTGAAAAATTTGCTTGTCACGGACCAAATCAAACGGAGAGCGTCTCCAGAAATGCGCGAACATTTTATAGATAACTGGGCAGAGATTAAAGATCCCGAAAAGTTAGTGAGGCTTTTAGATGCGTACGAGGCAATCAAGCGCCCGTCAAAAAAAACTTGGAATACGAAACTCCCTTTAGAGAAGAATTTTGAAAGACCCAGGACTTTTGAAAATGGGCGAAACCGTAACAGAAATCCGGAGACTAACTTTAACTGGAGGGATCGCGATGATCATAAAGAAAGGGAAAGGGTTTACGAAAAAAGGCGAGAAGTTAAGTGTCATGCGTGTTTTCGAAGCGGGCACTACAAAGTAGATTGTCCGGAAATTAAAAAGAGAGATGTTGCACGGGTCGGTCACTTAATAAGTATGCCGACACTTGAAGAAACTTTCTTCCCTTATTTGAGTAAAGTATTAGTGAATGGAATTCAGGCAACTGCTTTAAAGGACAGTGGGAGCCAGATAGATTTGGTCCCGCACCATTTAGTCAGTCAAGATAATTTGAATGGAGATCATGTTTGGATTAAAACACCGGTGGACAGGAAATTGTATTGTTTACCTATAGCAGAAGTCACGTTAGAAATTGAAGGTGTGGGGGTCATTGAAACCAAGGCAGGAGTTAACAATAGAAATTCAGATATGTACTACTATTTGTTGGGTAATCGCACTCAGAAATTGTTAGAACAGGCGAAGAAAAAACCCGAATTGATGAATGCAGTTTTGACACGCGCTCAAACGAGGGAAAAGGGTGGCCCAGCTCCGAATCCGGTAAATAAACAAATTATGATTTCCGAGGAAGAAAAAGAAGAGGATATTTCTAGCGGGAATGTGGAAGCGGAAACTTTGAATTCCGAGGAAGAAAAAGAAGGGGGAATTTTTCGCGAGTGCAGTGAAGCGGAAGCGTTGAATTCAAAACTAGAGAGTGAAAACCTAGAAAACCCTATTGAACTGGTCAGTGTGGATAAGGGATTATCGCCTTTGCCGATATGTGAGGAATCTTCGATCTTAGCAAACATTGAAAGAGGGGTTAGTAAAATGGAAAATGACAGGTATCCATCTCTCGAAGAGATTAGAGGGAAAGGGGAAATTGAAGAAACGCATTGTAATGCAGGAGATTCTTTAATAGTGGCAAATGTCAGAGACAATCGCATGAGTGGGGGAATGCGGGTGCTTGTCCCATTGCATTATAGAGTGGATATATTTGGCGCGTGCCTAGAAAAAGTGTCATTACACTTAGGGAAAGGGAAAGTTAAAGGAAATGTGTCAGAATACTTGAACCTTGGGAAAAGATTGATAAGCGATTTAACTACCGCATTTCTAAAAAGGTTCGGTGTTAAGTTGAAAAATCCGAGAGTGTGTCGCACAATAAGCGATAGTATTGCATGTTGGCATCGAAAAGTTAGAAAGCTCTTGAAAGCGTTAGCATTTGGAGAATGGATAAGAGAAACGGAGGAAAATAAATTCGTGAAGGGATGTGTGTTTAATCTCACGAACAGGTTAAAAAGAGGTCGAGTTTTAGCCGTTGAAAATGTGTCAGAAAAACGAGAAAAGAGGAAATTTTGGTTTGACAGAAAGGCGGTAAAACGGAAGCTTAATGTGAAAGATGAGGTTTTAGTTTTAACTACCAGAAAGCCAATTAAAATGTCAGATAGACGGATAGGGCCGGGAAAAATTGAATCGAAAATCTCGGAAACAAATTATATTGTGAATGTTCCTGGGAGGCGACAGAAATCCCAGATTTCTCACTTGAGTTTAGTAAAGCCTTACAGAAAACGGGTGGAGTTAGCAGATATCTTAACGCGGGAAATAAACGCACTTGAGGAATTCTGTTTACCGTATCTAGATGATATGGCGATTTTTTCAGACAGTTGGGAGGACCATATGCGTCATCTAGAAACAGTATTAAAAAGGGTTAATGACGCGGAACTAAAAATCAAATTGGCGAAATGCAAGTTCGCTCAGAAAACCGTAAAATATCTTGGGCATATTGTAGGGGAGGGCAGACGGAGGCCAGCTGAGGCGAAAGTAAGGGCAATTAAGGAATTACCGGTTCCGAAATCGAAAACTGAAATTCGTAGATGTTTGGGAATGGCTGGATATTATTCCCGGTACATAAAAGATTATGCAGTGATTGTAGAACCATTAATGAGGGCGCTTAAAGGGAAAAATAAAAAAGAAAAGATTGCATGGAGCGACGAAATGGGAAAAGCCTTTGAGACTTTGAAAATGAAACTTACTGAAGAACCGGTGCTTTACGCTCCTAATTTTCAGAAAGAATTCATAGTACAAACTGATGCTAGTGACTTAGGTATTGGCGTGGTTTTGGCTCAAAGAGAGGGATCGGAAGAGCACCCCATAATATATTTAAGTCGAAAATTTACTGATAGTGAGAAAAGTTTCTGCGCCACTGAAAGAGAGTGTGCAGGGATTATTTTTGCGATAAAAAAGTTAAGGCATTATATTGATGGACAAAACTTTTCTATCGAAACCGATCACAATCCTTTGGTGTTTCTAAAAAGAAATTCTGGAAATAATCCCAGATTATTAAGGTGGTCCTTAGCTCTGCAAACTTATAATTATGCCATTTCTCATCGCGCAGGCAAAGACATTCCGCATGTTGATTGTCTGAGTTGAGTTTAAGGAGATTCCTTGATGAACTTTTGTATATAATTATTTTAAGATTTTTTATTTTTTATTTCACTGTGTTTTATTTCATTATATGTTCATGATTTCTTATCAGAGCGCGAAAAAAAAAAAGAGGAAGGTAGTATTATCTTATTCATGTATGTTTTATTTCTTGCCACTCTGATGTAATTTGAGATTGCAATTCTTTATCCGACTCTTAGAGATTCTTAGTGTTTCACCCTTAAGAATCGTTTGAGGAGGGGGTGTTGTAAAGAATTGGGCCTCCTCATCCAGGTGCGCGATGTGCCATTCTAGCATTTCCTGTGAGTACACTTAACTACATACCTTCCCTCGCTATTTTTGCCTTGAAGATTAGCAGACGCCGAATTCTATTGTACTGTGAGCGGAAAGTTCGGACAGTGATGTAGTGGTAAGGCGTTACCCAAAGAGGGGTCTTATGCTTTGATCCTTGCCGAGTTCGTGGGAAAGAATTCATCTGCGAGAGAAGCGATCTCTGCACACGATTTTTAGGTTTGCGCCTGAAACTTTGCCCTTTGTCTTAGAACGTCCAATGACGGACTTAGTGAAAACGAAACAGAGGGATCTCAAGGCTGCTAAGAGGCTGGAGAGTTTCGAGGGGCCCGCCACGACAAGACCCCGCCCTTAGAAGAAGGTCCCCTGCGAGAATGAAGAAGAGAGAGGACAGTTTTTGGAGAGATCGAAAAGGAGAGTGTTGACTCTCTGGAGAAGGGAAAAGGAAACGTCAGTTTCTAACTCAGCGTGGTGTAAGCGCTAGTGAGGTCCGACCTCTAGAATTGATACAGCAGGTATCCGCTGAAAATCCCAGCGAAGTGAAAAAGCACACCAAGTGCGAGAGTGAGAGTTCTTAGACTCAGAATTAACGAGCATTAGTAGATCTTCCGAAGAGAAGGAACGGACGAGCCTTGGTCCGAATGAACTTTGTTTTGTAGTCACGACTGTCTGTAATGTTTAGAGACTTTTGTTTGTTTCAGTTACACTTGGAGTCAAGAGGTCATTAATTTATAAGCGATTGACTCACGAAAAATAATTAAATGCTGTATTGACGTCTTGTATATATTTTTCATTAGAATTAACATTGTTATACAATAAAATTCTATTTTCTAATTTATGCGAGAAATTCTCTGTGCCAACGATCCGATCTCGCTACCACTCACCATCTTTTATCGGGTCGGTATAGAGGAGTTACTACATGGTTTAAATTTTATACTTAGCAAAAAAAGGAAAGAAAACTGATACAAATACAGAAACTTCGAATTTTAGTACTTCCATATTTGCTGCATGCCAATGAATAATAAACAAAGAAATTGAGAAAAATGTAATGTCATGTATGTATTCATTATATGCATGTATCTATGTATTAATGTGTATGCATGTTTGTATTCACATGCATGCATGTATGTTTGTATAGGGAAATTTCTATAATTAGGCTCGCAGACAACTGGCATATTTTAGTGAGTGCTGTTTGACGTGATCGTGGATTGAAGAACTGGGAAGAGATTAACTTTGCAAGCGACAAAAGATCTTCTAATTATATACTAACAAGTTATATAAATATACAGTGAAACTCGTATAAGATACAAATCAAGGGACCGAGAGCATTTCGTATCTTAAGCGGGATCGTATCTTATCCGGATTTCATAGATTCTCGAGTAATAATGCATACAAAGACAGTGCACGTTGTTATTAACGTATTTTAACCATTTATAACTCTCATTTTACCCATTTCTAACAATTTTTAGATATTATAGAAAATCTGAGTTTAAGATTTTGAAATAAAGAATTACTTTATTTTTCTCCTAAATTTTATTGAGTCACGTTTGTACAGTAACAAAATTAAAATGCCAAATTAAAAAAAGACAATAAAACGAAATTTTTGTTAATCTTTAGAAAACAACAACTGAAATACACTACATACTTAAGCCGGAAAAATAATAAATTTACATAATTACTTTTAGAAAGACAAACTAAATGTATGCCAGGAACAATAATTGTTACATTATCTAAATTAAAGTACGTGAAGTAGTTTTAATTTGTTGAAAAAAAGTCGTTTACCTTGGTTTGGTGCAACTTAGGGCGAGATTTTATCATGAAGCTTTCTGCCTTGTTGATGTGGTAAAAAAAATCTTCGACGGAGGGACCAGCATCTATCGAAGAGGCGTTGTCGAATTAAGCTGAGTGAGCTCATTACAGATGCGAATGATGGTATGGATGGCACATCTGTTTCTTCATCCGCGTCATCTTCTGCTTCTTCTGAAGCACTTGGTTCATCAGAACTTTTGACATCTGCGATTATATCCGGGATAGAACGAACTTCACGTGTTACAAGCTGATCGTCAATATTGACAAATGAGTCCCAATCTTCGCATTCTTCTTGATACTGCTCCTCTTCTGCGATGTCAACGTTTTGAAAAGTGCTGTCGACGTCAAAGGCTTTACAGAAACAGTTCGCAATGGTGGTTGATGTTACGTCTTCCCAGGACACTCTCAGGAAATGCATGGCGTCCAAGAGGTTAATAGGCTTACATGTTGGGCAGGACAGATCTTTTCACGATGATCTATTTGGTGTAGATGACGTACAACTACACGACTTTTGTCTTTCATTTTGAGAACATGAATTATGCCCTGATCCATGGGTTGAACAACGCTAGTTGCATTAGGGGGTAAAAAGACTAGTTCGACATTTTGTAAACCGGGGATATCCTTGGGATGGGCGGGACAGTTGTCGGCGAGACACAATACTTTCCTGGACTCTTTTTTCATTCGTTCATCGAACTTGCGGATGCACTTAACGAATATATCGCCTGTCATCCATGCTTTGGCTTGACTTTCATAATCGCAGGGCAGATTTCTAGCATTTAAAAGCAGCGAGGATTCCGCGACTTGCCGATGACGAAGGGTTTTAATTTATCCGTTCCGCTCACATTTGAACCAACAAGAACAGTTATACGTTCTTTGCTAAGTTTGTCTCCAGAACATTTCTCACCCTTAAACACCATAGTTTTATCGGGCATTAATTTAAAAAAAAGGCCCATCTCGTCGACATTGTTAATATTGCATCTTGAGTACTTTGTCAATAGCGGCATGAGCACGTTATTTTTCCAACAATTGACATCATCTACATTCACAGCTGTCGACTCTCTGCATACCTTCCTATAAACTATGCCGTATCTTTGTCTGAAGCGGTCTAGCCAACCGTTGCTAGGCGTGAAATCCACTCCAAGACGTGTAGCAATTTCGGTCTTTTCCTTAATCAATGATCCATTAGTTGGGATGTTCATCGATCGGGTTTGGGTGAACCACTCAAATAAAATCTTCTCCAATTCTTCAAATTTTGCCACCTTAATTTTCTTTCTGCCAGAGCCACCAGCTGATGCATTGCTTTCCAGTTTCTGTCTATTTTTTAACAGAGCTCGAAGAGTTGACTCGTGGATTCCCATGGATTTGGCAAAGACTGTCTTGTTTATCACATTCTCAGCGTCGTATTTCCTTAAGACATCCAGTTTTTCAGTCAAAGAAAGTGCTTTTCTTTTTATTTTAAGTTGCTCATCCGTTATTTACTCCTATTAATATTCAGTGGATAAACAAAAGACTAGATTTACGCAATGACCTTTCGACAGCTTTACCGGTACAGAGGTTTCGGAGGCACAGTGTTCTCAGATAGATTTTACCTTTTTCTCTAGACTACGGAATAAAAATTCCCTAGATTCTAAAGTCACGTGACATGGAAGAAATTCTGCATTTTGATTGGCTGTAACGACTTGGCTGAATCACATACAAGATTCATGAGCACCGGTTTGTATTATAGAAAAACAACCTCCCCCACCCTCTGTTAGCGAAAGAATTGCTTGAAGACAATTTCTCCCCACTGCCCATCCCTTTACTTCCTCCCTTTACTACCCTCTGTTTGGAAAACGCTGCGAAGGCACGGTATGGAGTTGCGTCACATCACGTGATTATGACGTAAAGAAGAACTTTCCCAAACCTTCCATAGGGACTTCGAACTTAAAAGGAGAAGAAGAAATGGGTAGGGGAGGGGGGGGGGGGTAAAACCGCCAAGAGAAAGACTCGGGCACAATTCAGTTGCTCTTTTTAGCTATTCTGTCCTAAAGACATGTGACAAACGGATTATATAAGCACCATTTCGTATATTAAGCGGGGTTTTTTTACATCAAGGGTCAAATTTTCTTCGTATATTTAGTGGGATCATATCTTATGCATACGTATATTAAGCGGGTAATTTTACACAGGTTTAATAGGCATTTTTCAAGGGACCGAAGATAATTCGTATCTTAAGCGGGCGTATATTAAACAAGTTTCACTGTATATATACAAGTACTAATATGTACGCCCCATGGCAGTGGAAAGTGGAACTAAGAGATGTTTTAATCATTTGAGGTTTATTTGGGAAAATCGAACAGCAAAGCAGGTGTAGCCTGCTAATATAGAATAAAATGTAAGCCTGATCCCGGCCTGTCCGAGTCTGCTGAATAAATTATTCCTGGGTTTTAGATACAATGTAATTGTTTGATGCCGATCTCTACACTGGAATGTTATATTTCTGTATAAATGTTGTCAAGCAAGCATCAGCTCAGGCAGCACATTTATACATATTCTCGTCCCAGATGGACATTCATTGAAAATTGTTCATATTTTATCAGCTTAGTTTCATCCTTTTAAATTTGTTTATATTGGGCCAGTCAGCATGCTTAATTTGTTTAATGTCCACTTGGCCTGTTTATTATTTTTATCAATCCGGTCTGGCCCGTCAAGAAAATTGTCTTTATTCTACTGGCCCAGCCTGACTCATTTGAAAATTTTCCTTCACTTTGCCGACCCGGGGGGCCCATGCAGATCTGTACCTCATACAATTTAAATTGAGAAGTTTTTTTAGGGGATCTGTGCTAGTTCTCTCACAGGAATTACATACGCTATTTAATTTTGTATATTACAATTATACCATGACATTTCAAATATAGATAGTCTATACTCTAGAAACAATATCAATATTTCAATAATACTATATAAATTAGAACAAGTAAGATAATCATGAAAAGTTGTATATCAGAAAAACACAACATTTGCAACAGTCATCCAGTAAATATGAGTTCATATGTAAAATGTTCCAGTTATAGACAAGAGCAAATTGCTGGAAAATGAACATTGTTTTAAATAATAATAATGATGTTGGATGAGGACAACATGTGTTTTTGATCATTCAAAAATTATCAAATTCACTAGAATATAAAATGAGGTAATTTATGCCATAGAGTCCTTAGCTTCATTTGTCTTCTACTGCTGCAACTATGTACTTTATAATTAGCAATCATAAAAAAAAAGAAGAAATGTTATCATGTAATCAGATGTTTTAGTTGAAACATACAACTCCAGTTATTGGCTTAGTCCCAGTGCAGTGGTCGATTCTCCATATATTAATGATGATCGATGAATAAATCTTTGCAACACAGCATAGACGAGCAGACACAGCGACGTATGAATAAACTTATGTGTCAATAAATATTGAGGGTATTTGAGCTTCCAATTCTTCTGCACTAGCCATTTACTTGTTGATGACAGAAGAAATCACTGGCAGGATAAACCAGTAGGTGATTTTATTGCTTCACAATTTAAAACTTAAATTTTTCATCTCAGATTTATTTTTGAGACAAATCAAAAGTCATTCTTGAAGGGAATTAACCGGGAACTGATATAATTATATAGTTCCAACCATGAGGGTCTCTTGAGGGACCCTATTTTCTTAGTTAAAAGTACTGAAAATTTAGTTGGTTCATTACAGAAATTGGAATTAATTTACAAAATATGATTGCTGTATTGGCAGAAAAGTACAAAATATTTTTGGAAATAAAAGTTTGTTAAAGAAAATAAGCGATAAATGTATCAACAAATGCAGCCGTTCATCTCAAAATTTTAATATTGTTGTGGATACACAGTAACTTTTAGAATAAGATTTAAATATGTAAAAAATCATAAATTATAGGAAATTGAACAAAAAACAATCTGTTTAAAAATAAAGGATTAAAATAATTGTTGATATTTTCATAATAAATAAATTGTTTAGAGGGGGAGTTATTATTTATTTATTTAAAATTAAATATTACGATATTGCAAAAGACCATTAAGTAAATATTTTTGATTTTGAAATTTAAAAGAGGTCATTAAAAATTAATTTACAATTTTAATTAGCAAATTTTATATTCAAATGACTATTGAAAATTTAGAAAAATTATATTTCTTAAGATTTCCTAATGTTATAAGAATAGTAAAGATAAATTAATTTTTAAGTGTTATCTTCTTTATAAATAGTATTACGCTTTTCTTAATGTTTTGTTTTAAATTAACAGACAGATCCTGAAAATGCAGACTACATAGTGGAACATGGTGCATCAAGAAATTTCCAGGCTCTTAAGCTGGCAGAAGAAGCAGCTGCTAAAGAAGCAAAGGAATTAGAAGAAGAGGAGAAAAGCAACCCAATGAAGGTTAGTCTTTTAAGCTATGTTACTCACAAGTAAAAATATTTATTATTATAATATGTATGTAGTAGTAAACTATAAAAACTTTTTTATCTTTTATGCACACTGATGTATAGAAATTAAGGGGCAGTGAGCAATTTTAGACGTTTTGTTGAATATCTACTGAAACTCGTGAGGAAATGCCCTTGAACTTTGAGGATGTAAAGAACATGTTTGACTTCATGTTTTTCAGTGAAGATTTTGTCGCGAGGACAATTAGGGGGGAAATAATAATTTTAATAATAAAATAATATTTTCGATCACCCAAGTAACAGAAAATGCTAAAAAAGGTCTGTCACTATAGCAAATGACTATGTAAGTCCTGTTCAACATTTGAAAGGGTCGGGGCAAGAGAGTGCTAAGCCACATTTTTGAACTTCTGAGATATTTCAGTTTGAAAATTTGATCAAATACTCAAATCAAGATACATAACATAAAGTTTTTCCACCAATGTCTTAGTAACAATTGAGATATTTTGAGTAACAACATATTACTTTAATGAGATTACTATTATCTTTTTTGTAAATTAGCTATCTTCATTGGGGGCATAAACGAAAACTGGGACATATGCTGCCACCAAGTAACATTCGAAATAAATTAAATGCAGGATATTATAATTTACAATGTTAAGCAACAGATTACAGTGTTTGATTTATTTCACCAAAAATGAGGCTTGGCACTTTCTTGCCTCGACCCCCTCATTTGTGTGCATTTGTGTAAGCATAGCATGTATATTCGTGAAGATGTTTGAGGAAATTCCATAGGATTATATGGGATTTCCATTTAATAAAAGTAAACTCTTTATGAAATTTTAGTCTTAAAATATATAAAAAATGTGCAATTATCAAACAACTCACAGAAAGGGAAACTGTAACAGGCAGGCTTAAGGTTTATAACTTCTTAGTTTGAATTTGACTTAACTAGATTCAATCTTTCATTAAAAAATTATATTTTTCACCAAAAAAAAAAAAAAAAAAAAAACTTACGTTGACCCTTGGTTTTATTACGTTTCTGTGAAAAATTCAAAAGGTTTTTTTGTATAGCATGCAGAGTTTTTAACTGAATTTAACACCGCTTTCCAAAAACTTGACAAAAAATTATAGAAATAGTATACTGCAATTAAAATATTAATATGTTGAATATTTGATGAGATATGGGTATTTGTATGAAATAAATTTTAACTGTGCATGCGCGAACTATAGCAAATTTTTTTTGTCATGATTTGATAGTCTATACTATAGGGCAACTTATATAAAAAGACCAGTGAAATATCGTGGAAACTCAAAAGTTACAGCAATAATTGATAAATTGAGGAGGAAATTCCATAGGATTATATGGGATTTCCATTTAATAAAAGTAAACTCTTTATGAAATTTTAGTCTTAAGGTATAAAAAATGTGCAATTATCAAACAACTCACAGAAAGGGAAACTGTAACAGGCAGGCTTAAGGTTTATAACTTCTTAGTTTGAATTTGACTTAACTAGATTCAATCTTTCATTAAAAAATTATATTTTTCACCAAAAAAAAAAAAAAAAAAAAAAAAAAAAAAAAAACCTTACATTGACCCTTGGTTTTATTTGTATGTTATATGATATGAATATTAATCTGCATATTTTAAAAAACTTCTTTTTTATCATGATATATAATTTAGTTACTTGAGAACCGCACTAAAGCTTCTAAGCAAGAGATGGAATTGATGGAAACATTAGAAGAATTGAAAGATCTGAATCAGAGACATGCGAAAGTGGATTTAAATATCATGTTGCAGCAGAAGCAACAGCAACTTATTGATGAAATAAAACAACAAGAAGATGAAGATGAAGCAATGGTCAAGTTAGTATTTATCAGTTTTATGTTTGTAAACATATTGTGTTTTTATGAAATTCAGGGCATTTTGTTACTGTTCTTCACATTTTCTCATCTACAGATTTATTTTTTGAATTGATGTTTCTGATGTATTGAAATACAATAGACTATCAAAAATCTGCCAATGTATGAAATCCACATAACTTCTTTTGTGTAAACACGAACAGTAAACACACTTAAGCTTAGCGGATGGATTGCATTTATTTACATCTGAAATCTGCAGAGCTTCTTAGGTGTACACGCAAGCAGTAAACATGCTTAAGCTTAGGGTATGGATTACATTTATTTATTTAACATATAAATAATTTCATAAAAACAAACTTCCATTTAAAATTATTTAAAGGTGTTTTGTACATGTTGATTGTAGATGTTTTGTACTGTACAAAATATCAATCAAGTACTTTAGAGCATCTGCCGTGCTCATCATCAAGGTTAAAATTGTTAAAACGTTACAAACCAAGGTCCGAGTTCATTCCTTTTTACTTGATGGACTGTTCCAAAAATGAAAAGTAGGAGAAAAAAACTTATGTTGCCCGGACTGTTCCAAAATTCAAAGTGGAATTGGGAAGAGAGTTTGTTATTCCTAGTAAATATAAAAAATCCTGGGAATAGTGTATGAGAATGTATCATTACACGTATAAGCAGTTCAACGTAGAATTTCAATTGATTCCATAATTAATAACATTTGATAACTTGATAATTTCTTTATGATCTTAGCTCTTTTAAAATCAATCATAATATCTTGTTCTTGATACAGTTCAGAAATCACTGTTCGACATTGGTTTAGTTTAATATCTGCAGCATGCTTTGCCAAATGCTCTTTGAACTTTTGTGATGTCATACCAAACCGATAGTAAGCTAAACTGATATCAAACGACGATTTATTATACTGTATATAATAAAACACCTTTAAGTAATTTTAAATGTAATTTTGTTTTTGCGAAATTTTTTATATGTTGTGTCACAATAAGGTGAATTAAGGATTCAAGAAACTGGATATAGTTTTGTATCATTTTCACTTATTATTTAACATTGTCTGGAAAATAAATTTTACAGCCAAACTAAATTAGCCAAACTTGGTTACTAAATGCACTTCATGAATTATAACCAAACTCATTTTTAACATTTTCCAATATAGTCGAAAAGTGTTTATGACTTCGGTTTGTCTGGCCGCCTGCCATATATCCATGCTCTAACTCTCATAAATATACTTGGATTGCCCGAAATTTTTTTATGTCATTAACACTTACTATAGCATGATCCCTATTGAAAATGAAGTGTGTAGCATTTATAGTTTATTTGCAGGAACAGTCAAAAGTATTCACTTACATTATGGTCAATAGGAAAAAATCGTTTCAAGTGCATTTTGATGATTTTACACCTTTCGAAACACCTGATGAAATTGATATACAATTATGTAGCGCTCTAAAACATGGTTTGAAAAGCCCAATAAAATTGAGTAGAAAAAATTGCAACCTTCAACTTTAAATTCTGGTTCAACACTATAAGGTTTTTTCAAAGAGAGGAAAAGAAGTGCAAGTGTTAATCACATGATTATTTCGGAAATTTGAAGCTGTTTTTTTCACTGTGGCATATACCGTCCATGTTCTTAAAGGTTAATTTGGGTAATTCAGTATTGTTTGATTGGAAATTTACAAAATAATGTTAGATAATACTCTGTTAACGGTTATATATTGTGTTTAAAAGATTTTCTTTAGTGATTAATATTTAGTCTTAATACTTGTAAAGTATTCATATTTAATGTTTTTTTGTTTTTTAATCTTTCTGCAATTTCATGCTTCTATTATGTATAATGCATTCATGTATTATGTGTAATTATATATTTGCATAGTTCAGTGAAATTAAAGGAAAAATGCTTAAAGTTATTTTATTCCATGCATTATCTGTTTGTAAATATGTTGTCTTATGCATATATTTTGTTATCATCTCATTCATTTCTAGATCACTTTTTGGTAAATCTGGTGGACAAACAATCAAGAGAATAATTGAAGATGATGAAATGCCTTCTGTTAGTACAAGTTTAAATTCAACCAATAAACAAATAGTAAGAATGACTTATATTTTTCCTGTTTTTATAGAAAATAAATTTTTGAAAAGCCTACAGTATTATAATAATCTTCCTAGTTGTAACAAAATCTTTGCATTTTTTGATGTACATCTTTCTGATTTTTACAGTGTTATCACTGTAAAAATCAGAAAGATGTAGATGAAAAAATGTAAAGATCATATGTACACATCTTTGAAAAATTTGACCTGCCTAAATTCTCCAAAAGTTGTTGATGGCATCTATCATATATTTTTTTTATATTATGTGTATATCTTTTTATAAATATTGCTTGTATTTCAATGAAATGTATATAAAATTACACAGTATTTAAATCAACAACTTAAGTTTTCCTGGAATATCTTAAAACGTTATCAGTAAAGCATTCTACATATTGCTGAAAATTTTGGAGAAATACCTTCAACAGATTTAGGGAAGAAGAGATACAGAAAAATGTTGTATTTAACTTGTGTTAATCTTGAAATTTTTTCCCAATTGGTGAAAAGAAGAATTTATATACCTGCAACAGGAAAAACAAAATTGACAGGTGAAAGTGTTGGAATTTTATCAAGGAAATTATCTTTAAGTTCACGAGTAAAAGCAAAAAAGAAAGACTGCAAGATCCTCCCAGTAGTATCAAATATGTAGCTGAGGGTTTACAGCAAAATGCAATTGCTGTAGAGCTGCAAAAAGAGATGTATTGCAAAACTGTTAGTGTCACTGAAAGAAATTGGTTTATCTAAATCAGTAGATTTCTTTGTCATTATTTAAAGGCTGCCCTTGACCTTTTTTTTTTTGGTGATATGTTTAATCTTTTTGCTCCCAGTGTATCCACTGGGAGTGAATTATACATGTCCTATTGAGTTATTTTATCCGGGAGAAAAGAGATTGATATTAATGTAATTTACACATTGCACAGTGTGGTATTTAGTCCTAAAACATGACCAAAAATGATTTTTTTAAAAATTGGTTTCCTACTCTGTATATTATACCTCAAAAAGTTTAATAGTTGCTGCATCCAAAGGCGAAACGTGCAATGCGCTAGTACAAGACAGCTCGCCACGCGATCAGTCCGAAGTTGCCATTCGCTTCCAGTGGTCCTGTGATTTTAAGATGCGCTCAGATTTTAGTGTTTTAAAATCTGTTGTAGTTTTGTGTCTAAACAATTTAGTGGTTGTTGTTGTGTTGGATTATTCTGAACTGGGTATATACTTTATACACACTACATTTACCTAATGAATATCCTGCGGATTTTTTGTCTATATGGTTGACAACTTAGGTATAGTTAATAGTGGCATAAATAATTATTTATAATATTTAGAAAGGATTTTGTTATATTTTTAAACATATTTAAGCGATGAAAACTATTGTGTAATATGCAGTACTTAGTATACAAGGCAATTATTAAAAAAATCAGCCGCCCGAAACCGCCCCCCTATTTTTAACAAATTTTTTTGTTGGTTCCTACAATTTTTTATATAAATTACTGCTATTTATTTTTTTATTTATTTTGGTAACAGGGCCTTCTGAATTGAGATCTATGACTTGAAATGAGTTGTATACCATCATGCAATGCTCAAATGAGTCAACATTTGATGGAAATCATCAATTTATGGAGTAAGAATTGAGAAATTATTCTATTATTAATGAGTCAACATTTGATGGAAATCATCAATTTATGGAGCAAGAATTACTGAGAAATTATTCTGAAGGTGATCCAAGGATAGCTGAGATGAAGCAAAAGCTCTCCGTTATTGAAAATCAGTTCAAACAAAAATTGGTAGCTACTCATGAAAACAAGGACAACATTTGTAGAAAACAATATTAATACAAAATTAATACAGAAGAATTTGAAAATTATTGCTAAGAGACGGCTGAACTGTATGTGTCGCTATATGGTTTTTATCCCATATCCCTTGCAATGCACAAGATACTTCGTTATGGAGCAGACGTTATAAAAAAAACTATTCTGCCAATAGGCCAACTATCTGAAGAGGCTGCAGAAGCTCGCAATAAACATATTAGGTCATTTAAATTAAACTACAGAAGAAAGTTTTCGCGAATGGCCTGTACATTAATATCCTGAATAGACTTCTTTTAACTTCTGACCCCCTAATAACTGGCATGAAATGCAACACAAACTAGAAAAGAAATCCTTTACTGTCTGAAGTTTTACATCTGTTATCAGAAAGTAATATTACAAATGTTAATATTCTTAAAGACAGTAATAGTGATGAAACTGATGAATAAATACTTTCAATTATAAATAAGACATTATTTTACCGTTTTCACTCTACAATTCAAATAAAAAAAGAAAACTGCTCACTTACACTGAGGACATTGAGATCACAGGCTTTTCACACTAATTGTATATTATACTCCTGCCTCTCGAAAAATAAGGAAATTGACTATATACTAAGGGGGATCATCCCCCTATTCCCTCCTTTATATGTAACCAATGAACCCCCAAAACTAACCAGAGAAGTACTTTATTACAATGAACATATATACAAAATTAGAAGAAAATCGGATAATTCTGCATGAAAAACTCATTTATCTAAATTAAGGGGGAGTTAGCCCCCCTTCCCCACCTGTATACTTAACCAATGAACCCCCAAAACTAATCAAAGAAGCGCCTTATCACAATGGACCTATAAACAAAATTTGCAGCAAAACGGTTATTTCTATCAAGAGGTATCGCGTTACGCACATACATACATACATACGAATGTACATACATACGTACGTACATACAGAACCGACGGAAACATTAACTCTCAGGCTTTGATAGCCTGTGAGCTAATAAAAACGTAGATGTGTAGCTTTTAGAGGTATAATATAATTTTGGCCAGGTTTTGGGACTAAATACCACACTGTGCATTGGTTGATTTTTTTTTTTTTTTTTTTTAACATTTAGTCCCTTTATTACATTTATTGTAATATTAAGTTGGCTTTGACTGTACTTTCTGTTGATATGAGAATAAACTACAGATAAATTTAGTGTGGGCCTACTGTGTAACACTAATGTACAACTTTGTTGTTATGAAATATAACAGTGTTCAGTGGTGACCATCCCCCCCCCCCCCCAAAAAAAAAAAAAAAAAAAAAAAGCTTCATACATTAACATTGCCACCCCTAAACAGAAAATCAATTGTAAAATATATTCTACTGATAATTTAATAATAGTATTGCGTACTATCACACAAACATGAAATAGAAGTTTTAACAGTGTAACAAATAAGGAAGATATATATTTTATTATTAGCAATCTGTTTCCACATTTATAAGTCCTGACTGACAAGCCCGTGTGTTAATACATTAACTAAGCTCCAGTTTTCACTGCAATACAAGTATTATTTCAACTAAATATATAATGTAATATTAATGACTGAAGTAATGATTAATACTCTTAATGATTACATTCATATACGTAATCAATTTTTTTTTCATGTTAGAAAAATCAATTTATTTTAACATTTAAGATAAAATACAGAGAAAACAACATTACAATTTTGCGCATTTGCTCGTTAGCCGGAGGATATGAAAATTTAAATTCGTCCCAACATCAGTGCTTGTGCCTTGCTTTCCGCAGGACATGAGGCTCACTCTTGTAAGGCAGTACGTGTTTCTCGAGATCAGTATGATAGTTGGATATATTACACTTAATAACTTTTAAATAATTTAATAAGAAATAAATACAATATAAACTTAAAGAATTTTTTTTATATAAAAAATTTTAATCTATACATATTATAAAAAATATAAAATATGTCACTTCTAAGCATTCACTAATAGATGATTTCTGAACCGTTAGTCTTTGATAAACAGTTTCAATTAAAAATTTTTTTTTAATTAGCTGAAGGATTATGTTATACGCCGTTTGGGTCAAAAAATGCATTTTTGAAGACGTTACAAAACCTAACTTTTTATATGCACCTGGGTCCTATAAGTTATATTTAGTGAAACAGTCCTCATGCTCTGACATGCGGGGAAAAAATCATTTTATTACGACCAAAAGTTACCGAGTTTCAAATTCGGAAAAAATTGGCACTTAACACAGTGCCTGAAATAATGTATGATTTCGATCTAACCGCACATCACTTCGAGCACCATGTTAAAAATTTCCAAATTTTAAACTCGCATAACACTGTGAATTTTGGTCATACAAAAATGATTTTGTTTCATTTGATATATCAGAGCTTCAGGTTTGTTTTACCAAATATAACTTATAGGAACCGTAGGCTGTATAAAAAGTTAATTTTTATAACTTATTCATCAGAATTGTATTTTTTGATCCAAATTGTGTCCAACATAATTATTTAGCTAATTTTAAATACTTTTACAATTGGAACTATATGCCTAAGATTAACGATTAAGAAATTATCCATTGGTCGACGTTTGGAAAAAACACACTGTATGTTAAGAAATATAGAAAACATATTCTGTAAAAAGTGGAAAAGAGAACAATTCTATAAAACAAATTTGATAAACGTTTGAAAACAAGTAGAAGTAAATTAAAATAATAATAAACTTCATTTTTTTCTTTCCGCAGACTATGTTTAAAATACTTTTTCCAACATAATAATGTATTTCAGATTAGTGTATTCTAAAATTGGTGCACAAAATAATGAAAAAATATGATTTTCATATGTTAAACCGAAATGTGAGCTACAAGTGGCATAAAAAATGCAATTCTTAAGCCACTAAAGTTGTCATATATTCAGAAAAATTATTAAACTCTTGATTAAACTTTTTTTTCCCTTTCTCTTTGAGAGAAAAGAGCAGATGTCTTTAGAATTATCTGACACAATTTAAAGCATTTTTTTTTCACATATTTGGTTGCATGAATGCAAAACTAAGTTGTAATTTTTTGCCTAAATAGGAATTATGCTTTATAAATTTTTTAATATGGAAAGAATTGTTTTAGAGATTCTAAGAAGAATTTTTTAAAGAAAAAACCTTGTCTCAACCATCGTCTAAAAAAAAAAATTGCAAGAAATTAGGAAATTTAAAAAAAAAATCTAAACTTAAATTTGAAAAAAAATTTAATAAATTCTAGAATTAAGAAAAAAAATCTGATTGATGTTTGTTTCATCTCGATCAAAAAAAAAAAAAAAAAAAGCCAAAAGATGTAAAAACGTCAAAAAAAATATTGTTAATATAACCAGAAATTAAAAAAGAATGATACATTAGAATTCAAATTATCAACAAACAGAACTTAAATATCTGAGATAATATTCTTTGGAAACTTATGAGTTGAAGTAAAAAATCAAGATGTTAAATTTTCATTTAGACTAAGTTTTAAAATTTTTGTCAATTGTTTTTTTTTTTTTTTTTTTTTTTTTTCTGACTGTTGTAGTTGTGGCAAAAGAATTTATGATTTCCTCATTACTAATTTTGGAAAAAAACATCACTTTCAGTAGAAAGAAGCATCAAGTTAGAAAGCCAAACATCCCCCATGCAAAATCGTAGCCTATTTTTTACACGACTCATAGCTTTTTCTGCAGAACAGCTCGTAACTGAGAGGGATAGCAGGATTCTGTAAAAATACATTCGAATTATTGAATCCAGAGAAATTGTTCAAACAACGATAGGCTTTTAAAATGCCTTTGTAATTCACATGCATTTAACCTTCATTGCTGCCTTTTTTTCATCTTCTTCTTCATCTAGTTTTTCATTCTCATCCATTTGCTTTTGAATATCATTAACAGGAGCAATATCAGTCATCACAACATTTGTGTGAGAAATACTCTACAGTTGACTGAAATTATTAATTTCTTTGCAAATGCTTTCACAATCCACATTGTAGAAAGTACAAATTTAATTGATGTCATCCGGTATTATTTTCTTATCCTCTTTTGCTATTCTTAAAACTGTCCTTCGTGCGTAAAATGCGCCATTTGCTGCACCATTGAAAGTGTTTGATTGGAGAATCTGTCTTTAAGTTGGACAATGAGAGCATCTATAATTATTTGAACACGTCTACTTTCCTTTTCTTTTCTCTGTCGACAATACATTCATCAACACCGATCTCATCCATGAATCTCTTTTTCTTTCTTAATCTTTTTACCTCAGGTTCTGTCAGATCATCTTCTTGAACAAATTTATCAACGATTTTTCGATAAAGTTTTTTCCCCAAGAACTTTCGTCTATGCGAATATTTTCCAAAGTTTTTTTTACACTGTCAATAATTCCTTGAACGGATCCATAATCCACTGCAATTCCTTGAAGACAAACTGTCACAGGACTCATTATACTGAAGACGAAGTCTACAATATGCAAAGCTGCTACAGTGTCAAACTCAGTAAGTTTTTTATGCAAGCCTTTTGCAGAAATAACCGTTTCCTTATCGGAATGTTTGTCAGTATGTATATCATAAATTGATGTTTTAATTTCGTCATAACAGTGGAGGATAATTCACACTGCTTGTTCTTTACTTGACCAACGTGTGGTGGTAACTCTTATAAGCCTTCTTGCTCTATTTTCTGGCTTCAAGTTCTGGACAAAACATGCGTGTCGCTTATGAACAGACATAAAACCGCACATTTCTTCCAAAAAGGAAAATAAGTTTCTAATTTCATAACAAAGGTCTATCGATTTTTCGATGACGAGCACCACACGTAAAATGTAGTTTTAAAGTCATTTGCTAAAAAATTTTTCAAGCAAATATAGCGATCTCTCATTTTACCTGCACCATCCATACTTTGGCCTACAATATTATTTGGATCGAGGCCAACTGTTTCCAAACACATTATTAATTCTCTTTTTAAATCCTCTCCACGGGTTTTACCGGATGTAAAAACTTTTATCAGTCTTTCCACTGGTTTAATATTATACTCATTTTCCTCTACATATCGAAGTATCACAGCAGTCACTTCTTTTTTACTGACATCTTGCGTAGAATCGAGAATAATAGAATATTTGTTTACTTTTTAAATTTTTTCTATTACACGTTCAGTTACAAATTTGCTCATAACGCAATTAAATAGAAAACATTACGGTAACTAAGGAAATTCAAAGCCAGTTTCTTCTTTGATTGCCTTCATTTTTGGATCATTTCATAATATACCCTGTCATCAAGGCTTTATTTTGCTAGGAGTTTAAATAATTTAAAACTTTACCATCAATAAATTTGCTCTTTCGAAATGCAAGCATCTCTACGCTTAGGAATCTGCAGCAATCAACGATAACAGATAAAAATTCTTTTTTATGTTGTACTTCTTTATTATGTGATCAGAAAGCTGGTTGTTTATACGTTTCTGTAACGTTGAATTTTTGCAATTTGAGGACTTAGATGAGTTTTATAAGATTCGTCAGTCTCTATATCTCTCACTACATTTCCGAATTGACAACCTTTGTAACCAGTGGTTGACCAAATGCTTTGCTGGTTTGGAAGCGCAAAAATTAGGCAATTATCTAGAGTTTAAAGAATGAAACAAGCTGGAAATTGTACGTCAAACGTGACAAATGAGATGCGTTCGTACTGTAGCTAGCTATATAAATATTTAGATCTTGATGATTTTTAATTCTGTGAAATGAATGATATCGTCTGCAGATTAATTTCTGTAATAGAATAAGTATCTTGGTCGCTTGACGATTCAACTTCAGAAGCTCCTATAAAAAAAAAAGCACAGATTTTTAAAAAAAATTCAAATTTCTTAATAAATATTTTTATTAATATCTCCTAAAGTTTTGATTCGATTTTAATAAAATTTGAAATGTCTTGACAAAATTCTGCAAAGATAATATATCTTAAATTTCAAACCATTCGGTTGGGTAGTTTTTGCGTTGTTATATGCGGACGGACGGACCAAGCGACGACAATAGGTGCTACGTATTTATATAATTACGAACGCACCTAAAAAAACAGGAACATTTCTGGAAATTGAATGTTGAAAAAAAATTTAAAGTCATATTAAAAAAATGAAGAATTTTTTTAATAATGAAAAGAAAAGAATAAAAAAGGAAATATTAAGAATTTAAAAATCCCCCCCCCCCCCCCAAAAAAAAATAAATTGTATGACGCACTTTGCGTCACCAAACCCCTCTCTGGGCACCCCTGACAGTGTTACACATGCTGTTAGGTAGATTTCGTAAGAAATACTACCTATTACATTCTCACCTAAGTTGGAAATTTTGAAAAATTTTTGCAGATCTACACCGATCATGACTCCCAGAACCCAAAAACACCCCCAGTTCAAAAGTTTATATCTATCTATCTATCTATCTATCTATGTCACTTTTTTCTGACCACGATAACTGGAAAAATTCTGCATAAATCTCTTCCAAACTGATACATAAAATCAAGGGGCATAAAATCTCGGTCAAGTTCGTTAATGGGCAAAATCGAACCAAGGGGGGGGATGGTGGGGGGGCTTTTTGTGAAAACAGAAAAAACCCCATAATTTCTTAATTATTATACGTATCGAATCCGTTTAAAGTTATTATTACTTCTAGGATAAGGGCCGAAAATTTATGTATGACAGATTTTTGATATAAATAAAAATGGCCCCAAGGGGGAGAAAAAGGGAGGTTTTTAGAAGAAAAAAAATCGTAGCTTCGTCAATTCACAAGATATCAAATCCGCGTAAATTTATCATTAATCCTCTTAATATTATCTAAAACTTTTATATTGACAAGTTTTTTATAGGACCAACCGTTGTAGCAAAAAAAAATTAAAAACAAAAAAATCCCTGCCGGCTGTGCCTGCAAACAAGTTATTTTTCGAAGTAGGCGGTTCCAACTCCCGCATCTTTTCGAAACAGATACATAAAATCAAGGGCATAAAATCTCGGTCAAGTTCGTTAATGGACAAAATCGAACCAAGGGGGGGGGATGGGGGGGCTTTTTTTGAAAACAGAAAAAAACCCATAATTTCTTAATTATGATACGCATCGAATCCGTTTGAAGTTATTACTTCTAGGAGAAGGGCCGAAAATTTATGTATGACAGATTTTTGATATAATTAAAAATTGCCTTAGGGGGGGAAGGGGGGTTTTAGAAGAAAAAAATTCATAACTTCGTCAATTCCCAAGATTTCAAATCCGCTTAAATTTATTATAAATTCTCTTAATATAATCTAAAACTTTTATATTGACAAGTTTTTTATAAGACCAACTCTTATAAATAATAATAATAAAAAAAAAAATCCCTGCTGGCTCTGCTTGCAAACAAGTTAGGTTTCGAAGTAGGCGGTTCCAACTGCCGCATCATCACAAAAAGGTCATTTCTTCCGCAATTCCCGACAAACAGGCGCCCCACGGTCTGCATCTTCGAAATCTACCTGTGCCTGTAGGCCGAGCCATCAGGGATTTTTTTTTCTTAAGTTATGGAACTTAATGAAAGACAGGAACACCATAAAAAGTAATGTTCAAGCATGTACACTAATGTTGCACTAGCAGTGTTAATCAACAAATATTCAGTTTGGCTGAATATAAATCAATTTAAATTGGCTGAAAATCAAAATATTCGGTTTGGCCAATATCAAAATATCTAGCCAAACCAAATACATAAAAGAAAACTTTTTAAAATCCTTACACAATCCTACTTATAACTGTGAATCAATAAAGATATTCAGAATAATAAAGAAATGGAATCATATTTAAATAAAAAAGAATACTTTTACATTATTTATTTTCTGTTTGAAAGTGCCACTTCAGAAAATTAACCATTAATGACGACTTTCATAAGAATTCATGATATACAAATGAAAGTTCCTGAACACTGTCTGGTAATAATATATCTCTTGCTTTTTCACAAATAGAATGCTTCTAAACAAAATAGAACAAACTTTCAGGGGTGATAATAAGCATCAAAACAGACAATTTTTGTCCAGGAAACCAGGATTGCAATCCACTTCAATTAAAAATGCAGTGTATCTCACAAAAGGCCAAACTTCGATTTTTGTTTGTTACTTTTATAATAATGAAGATACTGCAATGATTTTTTCAACGGGCTTACTTTGATTTCTGTGAAATATGATGATGTGACAAGAGGTGCTGGAAATTTCCACCATTCATCTAAACAACATTGAGCTAGACATTCCATTATTCAGAATGCAGCTGACCAAAATTCAGTCACTTCTAATGAGAACCTTCACAATTCATACAAACAATGTTAATAGGATGAAAATCTTGCTAAAATATTAAGTTTTAAATGAAAATTTGGTTTCAGTTTGTAGTGACACATTCTGTATTTTTATCGCACTTTTGATGGGATAAGTGGATTGATATGCTGATTTCCTGTACAAAAAATGTTTGTTTTGACCATATTATCTTCCCTGAAAGTTTGTTCCAAGATTTTAGCAACACCCTGTATGTAACCTCTGAAATGATCACCCACTCTAGACACTGCTCACTGGTGTCTTTAAAAACTTCTTTGCTAGATCAAAGAGATTCTTGCTGAGTTGTCTTCATCTAAATAGATTATATTTATTTATTCATTTTACTTTATAATCCCTTTCTAACAAATAAGCAATATATGACTGCACAATTTTTCCTCTTAATTCCTTCAAAATTTATGTTAGATTTAAAAATATTTGTTTTAATATTTTTAATAAATAACACTGCATTTAAAATTTTTTACTTATTTTGAAACTTTTTCTGATAGGTAAACAAAGAAACTTCCATACCTGTGACCAAGAAAACAAAACTGACCGGTGGAAGTATTGGAATTTTGTCAAAGAAATCACCTTTAAGTTCACTAGTAAAAGTAAAGAAAAAAGACTCTTAGGCAGTTAATCAATTTCATATATCAACTTTAAAATATATATTTTGAGGGTCTCATATCCGATATATAAAATATGACTAAATGTTATTAGTAAATTGCACGGTATGTATTTAATAAACATATTTTAAAAAGAGGTTTTGACTCATGTTAATAGAATTTTGGGTACTTTTTTGTTCGGGCCTCCACGCTTACAATTATGCTAAAGTTGCAGTTGAAATTTTGCCAAGCTTATATATGCATCATATATACGCATACACATAATCCAAACATTTATATATGTGCCATATACATATTTGTGTCATATATAACATCATATGATTATGATGTCAAATATGGCTTATAATTTGTCGATTTATTCTTGAGGGCTGCTATAACAAAGAAGTTACAGTAAGTTGTAAATTTAGTTTTAATGAAAAATCAAGGTTATTTTAAGTCAGTTTTCCACAAAAAATCATTTTTCCTTGCTCAACAACATGAAAGTTCCTAACACATTCACAGAATTATTATACTAGATGTGTCTAAATTTTTTTTAAACTTAAGTCATTCATTGACAGAGAGGACACCGAGATGGAATGTATAAAGTACATTTATGCAAATCAGGCGATCAATTAAACATCTGGATGCACATGAAATCCAATTCATTGCTAACAGATGCTATTATTACCACATGAAGAATTGTTGATTTAGCTTTTTATATGAATGGGGAATTAGCAAACAAAACATAGGTTAAGGACTCAAAACCAGAAAAAGGCACATTTCAGCATAGGCTGAAGCTTGTCAGTGCTGTTACTTTTCCCCAGTTCATTGTTTCATCTGCATATATCTACTTCATATTTCTAATAAGTGCTTTTGAATTTTGGATCTACAACTTTTTTATTAATATTTTAAAAAAAAATCTCTCTCCTTGACTTTATTCATGCAAATTGCAGCTTTTTATTATCATTTGTTCTTTTTTAACTAATTTTTTAAGTAGTAATGAACTTTGAACATATCTGGCAAGAGTAAAAGTATGAAATTTATTGGAATGACTAGTGAAGTTGACCATAGCCAGAAAAGTACTCCCAATTCTTTTGAGCAGCTCTGTATATAATCTATAGATTTGTATGTACACTATATAGTATGCTATAAAATTTAGTTTAGTAAGAAAACACAGTTGGAAATTCACCTTCAGCAGTTTCTATCAATAGACAGAAACATACTTAGAATTCTTTTGTACAGCTCTGTACCTTACCTTAAGGTTTTAATACATGCCACATATTACACTAAATTTTAATTTAGGCCGAAATATGCTGTAAACTACTGAAATCACACTTCTAGAAATTATCATCCATAAGCAGTTGCTTGCATCATTCAATAAGCCAAATATTACTTGGAAATAATAGTAGATATCAGAATTAAAAAAAAAAAAACACAGTAAATTTACAACACCAGGGAAGAGAGAAGAAATTGACATCTTGATCTATGAATTCAAGTATTTAGCAAGCTTTTCTGCTTCAAGAAACCAAAACTTTAACACATATTAAGCAAGATCACGTAAGTAAGATCACATTTGCATATTATATTAAACATGATATTTTTGCATTAGTCTTATGAGTGATGTTCAAGGAACCAAAAAAATCTGCATATTAAGTGGGATCGTGTATTAAAAGTGATTGTCTTAACCAGGTTAGACTATCTTAAATAGTGTAATGTAATTAAAATACACAAGTTTTTCTCCATAGACCATTATGTAAGTGAGTACTTTTATGTGGCCCTGTAAATGAATGCTTTACACTCCATATTCTATGGAAAGCATGTTTTAGTGCACCTCACAAATTGATATCAATTTCATTTATGTTTGTAATAGTCTAATATGATTCAAATGCACTACAAACAATTTTTCCCCATAGACCATAATATAACAGAATTCTTTTGAGTCTCCCTGTAAACTAATAAGTGCTACAGATACCATATATTCGATAGTAAGCATCTTGTAGTGCACTTCAGTGATGTATATCAATTTCAATATATTTGAAATAGTGTAACATCATTAAAATACACTGCAAAGTACTTCTCCCATAGACCATAATGGAATGGCATTCTTTTGAGTGCCCCTGTAAACGAAGTATAAGTGTTACATACTTTATTTTCAATACCGAACATGCCATTACATATATCAATTGCATTGCAATCCGAGTATATTTACGCAAGTTAGAGTATGGCCAGACAAACTGAATTCACAAGCACTTTTCAACTATGTTGGAAAGTGTTTTTTTTTTTTTTTTTTTTTTTTTAAAGACAGGCTGTAGCACTTTACCAATCTCGGGTTCTTTTTAGCCTAGCTTGGACAGTTGTCAGTTGACAAATGGTTCAATTATCTTGATCACCTAAGAGGCATGGAAGTGTTGCAGACTGTCTCTTTCATTGGCTGTGCCTTAGAAAATTGTAAAGCGAAACTTTGCGTTATAGGATGAAGTTAGGAGAAATTGTCCCCTTCAAGGAATTTATTTTAGAGTGTATTAGTCATCACAGATCAGACTCAAAGAATTTTTCAGAAATCATACTTGTCAGATTTGATTACAATAGAAACATAAGCATTAAATAAACACTTATTCAAATAAAACTGTATTGATCACTTCTTAGCAATACACAAGATCAAAAGAAATTTTTGCTTCCCTCAAAGAAAACTGCCCCCCCCCCCCCTCTGTCCTTTTTTTTTGAAGGGCACTTTTTGCAGTTAAACAAATAGATTTTTTGTTGTTATAGATACATTAAAGACAGCATGTAGTGTACTTTGGTACCTAATACTAATGTTTTATAGGCAAGAATAAGTTTAAAATTGCAAACATTAATCATGGATATGCTGGAGCAAATGTAGAAGGAATTTTATTATCGTTTAGACATTAAAATAAATTTAAAAAAATTCTTACAAAGGAAACTTATAAATTGCTAAGTACACTAAAGTAGAAAAATACATTGGTATTTTTATCCTAAAAGGTCATGAACACAAAAAAATATGAGAATGCATGACAGATTTTTCGTGATGAACATCACACAAACCTAAAGTGCGTACAGTCCTTAAATTTTCCTACCACTATTTTCGAACAGTAATTTTTCCTTTGTTTAATCACTGAAGATTATTAGATTAAATAATGCAAAAATTTAGAAATACTGGTATACAACATTTAAAAAATGTATATGGCTCCCATCGCAAAAAAGTTGAAGGAACAGATTGCAATAGATCATGTGACTTAGATTTGAGCTTACTTAACAACAATAATAAATGACACAGACAAACGAAATTTTTTCAGTTTATTTAAAAAAGAAAACAAAAACGACAATTTATTAACCTATACAATATTTTCAAATAAATGAAATTTCAAAAGGATAAACCATCACAGATACTTATGCTACACATTAAAACTGTACATTCAATAATTGTCATTTTTACTTCTAAGTGATGGTAATAGAAACAAGAACCCCACAGAATGACTAGTTTGGAGCTTCACCAACAGAATCACTTAAGACATCTTGGCTGCTGATTCTGTTTTAGTGATCAGTGTACCCAGACGAAATTGGTAAAAAAATCTTTTTCAAATGGCGCAAGATTTCCATCACAATATCATTTTGAAATAGCAATAGTTTTGTTGGTCCTCTGCAAACATGATTTTTGTAACAAAGACAACTATTTATTAAAGTACATCACACAAATTTAAACTAGACAGCAACCTTTAGATTAATTTTACCACAATTATTCTAATTGGTAAAGAAATCGTATGAGATGTAATCTTCCCAACTGAGCAAAAAAGCCCGGGCCAAGATTCGAACCCGGGATATCTTGGCTGAAGCTCCCAATGCTCTACTAACTGATCCATCCCAGACGAATACGGCTGAACTAAAGCACACAGTTAACCTTAATGATCATAGCATCTGGTCTGATATCTGAATCAGCACAACAGAATAAATCACAGGTAATGGGACCTCCAGTAAACGCTGGGATCAGTTGGTAGAGCATTGGCAGCTTCAGCCAAGGGATTCCAGGTTCGAATCCTGGCCCGGACTTTTTTGCTCAGTTGGGAAGATTATATCTCATGGACAGCAACCATCAAGATTAAAAATAAGAACATCAATTAAGTATAAAGGGAAAGGGGGGAGGAAGGAATCAATCTCAAAATTTAAACAAGTTTACACAGATTTAGATTTCTAAATGTAGCAATGAGAGAATTTTCATTTGTTTGTTTTTGAAAAGATTTTTTTTCCCTCCTAGAAAAAGAGAATACTCTTTAAATTCATTAAAAATTTCAAGCTACAAATTAAATGAAAGTTTAATCATCTGTGAAATAGATCAATGTCCCATTTTTGTGTTTTGAAAAAAAATATATAAACTCTTATGAAAGGTTACTGAAAAAATAATTTTGTTGTGGAATATGTTAAAGTAAGAATATTTATACTTTTTTTTTTGCTATGCTAATGACTATCAGGAATTTTTGCCCAATATATTTCCAGATTTCAGGAAGTTTTTTTAAATATCTCCAGTAGTATAGTATTTTTAACATGTTTCATAATTACAATCACAATTAATCTTAAAATTGTTTATAAGTAATTCCCTGAACCTTTTTTCCTTACATAATTTCAGGATTTCTTGAGTAGGGCTGCAAACATCCCTATGCTATATTTACGTATGACAAAAATGGTGATTTCGGATTCTGACCTTTGTTCTACCAAATTACAGATGGGGTAAATGCTCCAGTAGTCGGCCATAATGAGATAAAATTATTTTAGTTTATTTTTTACTCTAAATATTAGAATTTTCCTATGTGCAGCAACCTTTCATAAGTCATCAGCAAATTGTAGATATATAAAAAGGATAAATTAAAACATTTTAAAATTTTAAGTTAAAATTCCTAGTTTCTTTTAGGTGGCAATTCTTATTTTTAAATACTTCGAGAAAAGTTAACTCAAGGCTCAAAAAAGTTAATTTAATTTAAATACAACATATTTATAAAACCACATACTAAAAGTACAGAAGCTCAAACATATACTAAATTTACAAACACAACAATTGTTTTTGTTTTATCTTTAAAACAATAAAAACTCTTTATACAAATATAATTTACAACTTGATTTCCATACCATTCCAAGAAATTCAATAAACCATGTTTGCAGAGTTTTAGAATTTTAATGATGTTAAGCTTAACATCCAAAGTCATTTGTTTAATTTCGATAATAATTTAAAATGATTTAAAAATTAATATTCTTTAAATAAACAAGCAAATCAAAAAAATTATCTCAAATAAAAAGATTGATAGTTAAATTTTAATTAAAAACTTAAATCAACAGACATTCAGATTTTGATTATGCTAATTTAAGAATTCAATGTAAAGCAAATTCAATATAGGAGCATCAATTATCCAAAAATCAAATCCACACAATTTCTGGTCACAAGTCATGTGGAAAGAAAGTCATGTGGAAAGAGTCCTCCTCTTATTTAGAATCAGTGGTCGTTGGTTGTATTTTGTGACCAAAGTTTTCATTTTGACGCATAATTTCTAGGCATCAGATTTGAAGTCTAGCAATTCTTGATAATATGAAGTTTTTATTCCTTTATACACTAACGATCAAAATAAGTATTGAAGATTAAATTCATAATTTTAACATTAATAGAATTTAATTCAGAAGGGGAGATTAAGGAATGGTGGTCTGATGCTACTACTTACTAAGCAAACAGGAAAAGTTCATAAAAATTAATAAAATTTGTTTACTTTTATTATTATTATTTATCTATCATTACTGAATATCTTTAAAACCTCCCCATTTCAGCTTTTTTTCATTTTTGTGAGGCTGACTACATTTTTGTGAAAGTAAATATTTTCATGATATCAAATTAATGATAATTATTAATGGAGGTTTTTTTTTTTTTTTTTTTTCAATCTAATGTTTTTTTTTTTCAATCTAAATTTGTCATATATATGCATAAAAGTTTTACTCTTAACCATCATAAATATGGATTCTAACCAGGTTGCAGTGTGTGTGTGTGTGTGTGGGGGCGGGGGGGTAGAGACTGTACAAATGACTGCAGTCGCCTGGCTCTCATTTTGTCTTTTTTGTTTGTTTTTTTCTTGATCGAGAAAATTAAGACTCATTTTTTTTTCTTTTAGAAAATTTTTTTAATTAAATAACAAACAAATAAAAAACTAAAAAGTCATAATTTAGCCGTATAAGTTATGCATGTTAATGTCATTATACAATACTGTTGGAAAATAATTAATAAATTTTTCATCTGTTAATAACAGCAATGATGCAATTATAAAGTGGCTTTAATGGCAAAATGCCAAGGCTTCGAAGCATTCCATAGCAGCTAAAAATACATATACAACCATGGAAATTTTGACCACAGATACTAATTTCTTCTTATAATTCGTTAATATGATGTTATTTTACGATAAAATGTTTTTTTTTTTAAAGAAATTATTTATTTATTTTCTGATATGATACTTAAGGACCCATTACCAAGGAATTTTGAATATTTAGCAGGGCCTGCTGATTCACTCTGCAGCTCAAGATTTCAATGACCAACACTGTTTAGAATATAAGTTCAAGACACTCTTGATCCCTAGATATCATGGATAATGGATGCTCTATCTGTAATTATGCTTGATGTGTCTTAAATGAACATAATGTTAAATGCAATAAAGTAATGAGATGTTAAATATCACAAAGCATGAATGTCATGCTTTATATCATAGTATATAATTAAATACACTTTACAGTACTTCTTGGCAGCAAAGGTTGCACAATGCAGGTGAGATGACCACAGTCTTCTCATAAAATGAAGATAAGGAAAATATAAACAACCTAAATGAATTTGTCATACATTATATAAGGAATATTTTTAACACATCACCAGCCCATCATAAGCGTATCATAAAATCTTTTCTTCAGTTAAAACTGAATCAAACACTTAACTAAATAAGTGTCGTGAAGGAGGAAAGAAAAAAAGAGTAGTTTTGTAATTTGGCAGAAAAAGGTCCATTTTTGCTATTGAAAAAGCTAATTTAATGTGTATTTTTAAAAATTTCTTTCAATTATTATTGAAAAAATATTTACTTGAAATAAATTAGGAGAATATTAGTATTCTTTTATGCTTATTAAGGATAAAAAGTAATTGGGATTATTACAGAATGTATTAAAGGAGAACTTTTCCACCTCCTATTATACACATGACTACTGTGAAATAGTAGAGTACATATATATATATATATATATATATTTTATATATATATATTTTTTTTTTTTGGGGGGGGGGGGGGGGGGAGAGTAACCTTCTCAGCCCCTAAATGATTTGTAGACATATAATAAAAATGATGATTTTAGGCATTGATCTTTCTCTACCAAGGTGGAGATGTATTTTTATGTTTTAATGTCAGATGAGAATGTATGACAGGTCCAAAGCAGAAGAATTGCATGAAGAATTTGGACCAATGCATGAAGAATTTGGAGAAATGCATAAAAGAGAGAAATATGAAACAAAGGTGGGAAAAAACCCATGAAAATTTGAAGACTCAAGAAAAGGGAGAGAGGAGAGGATAACATTGTAAAAATTCCCTCCCTGACAAAGATCCTCATTATCCACATTCAATTTAATCATTCTTCAGCCAACGTTAAACAGTACTTTTTTGGTTTATCTTTCTAAATTTGGATGAAATAAAATAACATATTTGGCATCATTATTTTGATAAAATATAAATTATCTTTAGTGCATCACAAGAATATAATAAAAAGTTTTACTTCAATTAAAATCGCTTTAAACACTTAACTAAATAAGTATTTTGAATAAGAAAACATTTATTTAAAATACAAGGAGGGGGGGTGTATTTTAATGTCAGGTAATGTTAATTTGACAGGCTTTAATTGTTTCTATGCATGAAGAATTTGGAGAAATACATAAAAAAAAGAGGAACAAAATAAAGGGAGAAAAAATACATAAGGACTTTAGAAAAATAGGCAAGAAGAGGAGAGATCACAAATTTGAAAATCTCCATTCCTGCCAAAAATCATGATTAATATCAAAGAAATTATCAATCTTCTAACATTTAATAGAAAATGTTTTTGGTTTATCCCTTTATCTTTGGACTAAATGAAAAGATTTTTTGAAATGGTAACTTATTTGATACCATTATTTTTATTTCACATGTTTGGAGTTTTTAAAAGTTTTGACGCTTATAGCTAAAAAATATGTCTTTAATAATATAAATACAGTTTTATTTGCTATTTTTAAGCACTTAAAAAATTAAATACTAATCAGGGAATTGATTTGTGTTTCTTTCTAAACATCCATGTTGCTTATAATCTTGTTTTTTAAAAATTGTTCGGTGATCTACCTTGACATTATCAATAAGGTACAATAAAAAATAAAAAGACATCCTTTATTTGAAATAAAATCAGATAAAAATGCCTAAATCTGTAGTAGAAAATGTACTACAAAGGCCAAAAAAGGGTTAAAATGTTATTTTAACAATTTTATTCCATTAATTTCCATAAAGTTTGAAGAACTTTTTTAAACATTAAACAGTAGTTGTATTTAAAAAAAAAAAAACATGAGAATTTGATCAAACAATTCTAAATGTTAAAGATTAATAGTTTGTTAATAAATAAATTCTTTTTAAGCTATACAGTATTTCTCATATTTTCATTTTATTTTTTCAATCTCTAAAGCTACGAGAATCCAAGTATTTATTTCCATGGGTGTTGGCAAGGAGGGGCATGGGAGGACCACTGCCCCTCCCTCAATTTAAAAATTTAACTAAATTTTCTTTCTCTCTGATGATTTTGATATATATATATATATTTCATCCCAATTTATTTAAAATAATTAAACCCTAACAGGAAAAGAAACTAAGAAGTTTTCGATTCTACTCTTCCTTTCTAAAATAAAGATTAACAATCTTTTAGGTGATAAAGTGTTTACTATCTCAACTATATACACATTGAATGAAATTAAAGTATGATGGGCTTGCACAATGAAATGCTTTAAATTTTGTTGTAAAATGCACATACTTTTGAAACCACTCTGAGCAATTTTAATATAAGTATCATCATGGGCATATGCAGGATTTTAGTTTGGAGTGACAGAGAGGGGGGGGGGGGGTACCAGTGGTGTCTAGTTAGCACATTCACTTAGCATAGGTGCTGATTGAAATTTAATTAACTTACTTTTTTCTGATTGTTTGAAAAAAAAATTCTCAAGCGATTTTAGAATAATTATACACTAAGAGAAAGATAAACTAAATATTTTTTATCAGAGGGACTATGTCCCTTTGAATTCCCCGTGGGAGACAATTTCTTATTCTGAGATAAGATAGTCTAGATAATTTCACATGTGTTTCAAATTTATCTTAAGCAATGATAGGGGCAACAGGGAGAGGGGACTTTTAATGTATATAAAACTAATTAGTAATTAATATCATTTATTAAATATGATTAAATGAGATAAAAAATATATATATTAAATGTTTTTATGAACTATGACATTTTTAAAAATAATGTTTTTGCACCATTTACTGACTTTTTAAACACTTTTTCACCATGTTCATCCCCAATGCTAATGGGTTAAATGAGGAGTTCAGGGAAAAAGTCTCCTGACAAGGGCGGGGGGGGGGGGGGGGGGAATGAACTGTTTTCATTTTATAAATGTTGGTAGAAATTTATTTTCAAATATTTAATATTTCTTAATTGTTAAAATTTTATATTACTTTTCATATTTAAAAATTGTCTTACACATGGGTGTTCTGGGTACATTTCACATTAGAAAAATTTTTAGTTTAACTTTTTTCATGTTTAAATTCTGCATTTTCAAAAAGAAGACTAGGCCTTGGGCCACCTGTACATCTGTGCCAAAATCTTTACCCTACCTAGTTATTTCATACTACTTTCAAAGATTTAGGGTGGTTGTTGGCCCTCCCCTGTACTCCCCTACATATGTCCATGAGTATCATTAAAAGTAAAAAATAAATAAAAATCATTTAATAGATACAGATCAACCATTAATAACAGATCAACCATTTAAAAAAGTTCACCAGGATTTAAAACACAAACTTACAACCAAAGTAACATATTTGTACAAAGTTAGCATAAATAATTTCACATAGAATATTTACAAAAGTTAAACATCTAAAACTTCAGCAAACATATGCCATAGACTAAAACTTTTAAAATTATATCAAATTTTTAATACAATTTATACATTTTTCAGCTTATTTCAATCTGAATGCATCAACTGAAGCATCCAGTAATGCACAATTATGCATGCACATTAGAAAAATAATAAAATACTTCTAGAAGCAATTAGTGTCAACATTTTACATAGCTTCAATTTTCTAAATTTTAATAATAATGTTTTTTTCATTGCATTTTTTAAAGTTTTCTTTTTAAATTTTCTTCAAAAACTTTTAATAATCTACATCTAAAATTTCATTATTTCAACATTTCTACATTTTTGTTCTAAGTATCTTCAAAATTATCTACACATATACATATTTTTGAAAAAATAATAATAATAATAATAATAAAACAAGCAAATGAGCAAATATTACAATTAAGTACGAATTTTCAACATAACAATTAAAAAAATTACTTTTATTTCATGAAAGATGGTTTCGTTTAAAATAATTTAAATCAACAAGCTAATCAAATTGCATGTAAAATATAAGTACATCTAATAATCTTATATTAGTTAACCCCAGCAGAAATGCAATTAGTTAAGGGAACACTCTAGCAAAACTTGTTTGCCCATTATAGATCACAAAATCCTATATTAATCTATGGTGAAATTTAAACAAGGGATTATGCATTATCGAATAAAATTACGAAAATTTAGTTTTCACAATAAAATTGATATCCGATATTTGAAGTTTTTTTTTTTAAATGCACTAATTTTGAAATTTTTATGTAAACAATTTTTAAAATTTATCCTTTTTTAAAAAAAAATAATAAAAAATTAGGAAAACCATTTTTAAAAACATAATATGTCGGCATCTATTGCTTACTTCTTGATGGTAAAAACAGGAGTATAATGCATTATACTCTGTGTAATTTCAATTGACTGCTCAAGGACACCTGTCCTTCACACTTCATCACTTCATTGTCACGACACTAGAAGATGTGACCCTCTGGTCCTGTTTTTCCCTTTGCTATAATCAAACAAAAGATGAAGCTTTCTACTGATCTCAAAAAAGGATAGGGAAAAAAAGAGTGGTCAATCAGCCAAATGCGGTGTTAGTTGCTGACCGGGAAACTGATCTTGAGAAGTCAATTGAAATTGCATATAGTAGAGGCAATGAGTAATTTGCTGTTTAAGTTTCTCCCTTATATTAATATGGGATTTCCCAATAAACAGAAATTGCTGAAGCATTCCCTTACATTTATACTTTGCAAAACATGCATATTTTAATAAATTAAACATTGGAATGTGTCTTTTTATACATACTGTACTAGAACTGCACCAAGAAAAATGAGAAAACGGCCAGAACTGGTAAGTACAATTGAAAAGAAATACTGACTTCATTAGCAATACTGTTTTTTTGCACATTAAGCTTTTAAGTAAACTCAGACACAAAACTCATCACCTGAGATTATTCATAGCTTTGAAAATTGGCAGCAGTAAAAAAGGAATTCATACAGGAACAACTTTGTTTTTAAACAAAAATTTACTGCTTCAAAAGAAGACAGCTTGAGTATTCACCATGGGTGCCAACAAAGAATGAGGGGAGCAAAGAGGTCATTGCTCCTCCTTTTGAAATTTATTTTTATTATCTTTGCATATTTTGAAAAAAAAAAAAAAAAAAAAAAAAAAAAAAAAGGGGGGGGGAGAGGCAAAATCTTTTCTTCCCAATGACTTAAAATAATTAAACAAAAACTATGTATTTTTTGTCAGGGAGGAAAAGCCGATCTCCAATTTATTTTTATTTTTTAATTAAATGTGTTTTAAAATTATCTTAAATGGGAAGATTCAGGGAAGTAGAAAATCATTAGAAGCTAATTTTGGATTTTTATTATTTCTTCTTTGTCATATTTCAGTGTTGCTTTTTGGCTTTGGCTTAAAAAAAAAAAAATTCTTAAACAGGAGGGGTGAAGGGAGAGGGGATTAAAATAATAATAATAAAAGATAGCATTTTCAGTTGTTCATAATTTCAATTTTGAAAACCTTCAATAAAAAAATTGATTTTTTTTTTGGTGAAAATTGCCAAGACTAGGCTGCAGATCACAGGCACATATGTTCCAAAATCTCCACCAATCTCCTTGGATTTTATCCTATTGGCACCCATGGTATCCACACATTCTCGTTCACCGGCAAGGACAGAAAAAAAAAAAAAAAAAGTATGCTGTAACCTAATTTTTCTCAGAACTGAAAATGAACAAGCTGCCATATGAGCACTAATTTTCCAAATTTTTATCGTGCTGAATGAGCAAGGCAGAATGCAAGTAAAAAAGTTCTGAACACAGTCTTGCACTTCAGCTGAAGTTCATGTAAGTCCAGAATAAAAAAAATGATGATCATCTACACAAATTCATTTGTCCCAGGCGATGTCAAAGGCTCTAAACTCTAAAAAGAAAAAAAATAGATAGATGATTAATTATTCTTATTTATTATTATACAAATAAATTAATCAGGTATTAAAATAGCAAGCATTAAAAACGAGAAAATACGTAAAGGTTACAAATGGAAGGGGAAAGGGGATACATAAAAAAAAAATCCCTGACGGCTCGGCCTACAGGCACAGGTAGATTTCGAAGACACAGACCGTGGGGCGCCTGTTTGTCGGGAATAGCGGAAGAAATGACCTTTTTACGATGATGCGGCAGTTGGAACCGCCTACTTCGAAACCTAACTTGTTTGCAGGCAGAATCGGCAGGGATTTTTTTTTTTTAATTTTTTTTTTTTTTTTGCTATAACGGTTGGTTCTATAAAAAACTTGTCAATATAAAAGTTTTAAATAATATTAAGAGGATTAATAATAAATTTAAAATCTTGATTTGAAATCTTGAGAATTGGCGAAGTTATGAATTTTTTTCTTCTAAACCCCCCTCCCCCCCCCTTAAGGCAATTTTTAATTATATCAAAAATCAGTCATACATAAATTTTCGGCCCTTTTCCTAGAAGTAATAATAACTTCAAACGGATTCGATACGTATCATAAGTAAGAAATTATGAGTTTTTTTCTGTTTTCACAAAAAGCCCCCCCCCCCTTGGTTCGATTTTGTCCATTAACGAACTTGACCGAGACTGTATGCCCCTTGATTTTATGTATCACTTTCAAAAATATGCGGGAGTTGGAACCGCCTACTTCGAAAAATAACTTGTTTGCAGGCGGAGCCGGCAGGGATTTTTTTTGTTTTTAATTTTTTTTTTCTATAACGGTTGGTCCTATAAAAAACTTGTCAATATAAAAGTTTTAGATAATATTAAGAGGATTAATAATAAATTTACGCGAATTTGATATCTTGTGAATTGACGAAGCTATGATTTTTTTTCTTCTAAAACCCCCCTTTTTTCCCCCCCTTGGGGCCATTTTTAATTATATCAAAAATCTGTCATACATACATTTTCGGCCCTTCTCCTAGAAGTAATAATAACTTTAAACGGATTCGATACGTATAATAATAAAGAAATTATGAGGATTTTTCTGTTTTCACAAAAAGCCCCCCCACCCTCCCCCCCTTGGTTCGATTTTGCCCATTAACGAACTTGACCGAGATTTTATGCCCCTTGATTTTATGTATGAGTTTGTAAAAGATTAATGCAGAATTTTTCCAGTTATCGTGGTCAGAAAAAAGTGACATAGATAGATAGATAGATAGATAGATAGATAGATAGATATATATATAAAGTTTTGAACTGGGGGTGGTTTTGGGTTCTGGGAGTCATGATCGGCGTAGATCTGCAAAAATTTTTCAAAATTTCCAACTTAGGTGAGAATGTAATAGGTAGTATTTCTTACGAAATCTACCTAAAAACAAGTAAAGTAGAACTTTGGTTCTCAATTGTCCCAGTTTCAAATAATCTGTTTTTCAAATTTCTATTCTATTAAAATCTGTAAGTATCTGTGTGTGTCTGAAACTATCTCTTCTGAAACCGCAGAGAGTAAAGGGTCCAGATTGGAACCATTGGATGCATAAAAATCTGTTGTCATTTCTCCCCTATTCGCTAAGAAATCTTACCGCAAGGAGTTGAAAAATTAACTGAAAACCCTCACTGAATGATAATTATGATCACTTCTGCGTATGGGGAAGAGGCAGTGTTTTTTGTTTCTGTACATGTCCGAGGAAACCTCTAAATTTTCAAGACAGTTTGTAATACTGGAAGATATCATTTCGTGTTTTAAAAGGGTGAATGGCAGGGGCACAATTTTTATTATTTAGGTTTCATTAGAATTGAAAGTTTAATATATCTTAAGTGTCACAAATTAAATTGGCAATCACTATAACGAAGGCCCTTCACTTCATTTGGAAAGATTTTTTTTGGGGAAACCGCTAAGGTACAGACTTTTTTCCCCTCAGTGCCTTCCAAGATAGCATTTCACGTTTTAAGAGAATTGTGCTTTCAATCATTTTCGGATGGGAAGGTTGATATTTTTTTTCCAGTACGTGAATAGTGCAAGAGGCAGTGTTTTTCTTTCTTTTTGGTTTTTCTACTTTCAATACTGAGTTTATGTTTTAATTCAGGAACTACTGATCAAAAATGAAAGTGTAATGTATCTAAATGTCAGAAATGAAATTGGCTATCGCTATAACAGAGGCCCCTTACAGGCCAACACACCCACATGGTGTTTAATGGGCACATACTGCCAAAGGCAGTGGGGTCTCCAACCCTAGCATTGTTTGAAAATATTTTCCTTTAAAATTATAAAATCAAAGAAATTCTATGAATTGTTTGTAAAAAAAGACTGGAGCATGCGTACCAAGCCTGGGTATATGCTGCCAAAGGCAGTGGAGCTTCTACTCTAGGTTTGTTTAAATAATTTTCATTTAAAAATATAATTTCAAACAAATTTTGGGTTAGCTTGCAAAAGTAAACCGGAGAATATGTAGCATGCTGCTGAAGACAGTGGAGCACAAACACTAGATTTGTTTGGAAAGATTTTTGTTTAAAAATATAATGTACAAATTTGAGTTTCACTGGCAAAAACAAACCAGAAAATGTGTAATACACCCAGATGTGTGCAACCAAAGGCAGTGGACTCCCCAAAACAATAGGTTCATTCGGAAAGGTTTGTTTGGCAAGAGGTTAGTTTAAAAAATATATATAAATATAGATATTTGTTTGATTAAGATTTTTTTATATTCGAGGTTCGTTTGGAAAAACTGACCAGTGAAGTGGGTGAAGCCTGGTAGTAAAGATTCTAATATTTGTGTGCTGTGTGTGTAGGGGAAGGCAACGACTGAAAACAAGATTTTTGGAAAGGGACTATAAGTTTTTTTTTTTTTAAAAGAAGAAATCTGTTGAAACGCAGAAGAACAGAGGTAATTACAGACAAACTGAGAAGAAAAAAAGAAGAAAATTTGTTTAGTTCTAGAAATTTTCCTCTTTTGCTGTGGGCAAAATGGATAAGGTAATATGGAGGAAAGGAGATTTTGATGATTATTTATTCTTAAATAAAACAAACCAATATGAACAAAGAAGGTTTTTTTTTTTAAATGTTTCTCAAATGACCTGTTCAACAATGCGAAAATTTGTGACACATTTTCTGACTCATTTTTAAATGCAAAGGCATAAAATTGGCAGGACTGACTATTGAAGCGATTTGGAATTGAGTTTTCTATTTTTTGATAAATATATTACTTATCACTTTATAAGTGATTTGTGTCATGTGACGACACATTTTTCTCCCCTCTTGCACTTTTGCATCGGAAATTCTGTTCAAAACGTCCAATTTTGCAGTATTTTCTGAAAAATCTTCTGCTTTTACCAAAAAAAAGGAAAACTCATTTCGATTCCATTATTTCTGAATAAGAAAACCTGCCAATTTCATGAGTTTCCGAACAAAAATGAATCCAGAAATGTGTCAGAAAATAACTTTTGGGGATTTGAGAACAGCCTTAAGAAGATTATTGAAATACACAATTTCTAGAGTTTACACAGTTAGAAATTCTCACTATTTAAAAGACAGAAAAAAAAAATATATATATATTATATATATAACACAAAATTTTCAAAATTCATTCTTTTACAAGCACAAATTTTAATAGTAAAATTTGGCAGATTTTGGCAATACAACATGCTTTCTGACCTTATTTCAAGCGGATTTCACAGCAACTTTAACAATATCAAATAGACAGATCATGCATTTATAAATACACGAACAGAACTAACAACAGGAAGAAAAAGCTAAGAAAATTTACAGACACCAAACAAATGGATGCAAGGAGAAACACATAATATTTTAAAGGATTTTATTAGAATTGAGGGGAAAGGAAGCCAAGATGGCAGCTTCGATATTGAACAAAAACTTACTTGACTGGATGCCTATATAGAAGGCAAGGAAAAACATAAAATGGAAATAATTAGCTTGGCATAGAATATAACAACACTACATTTAAGGTGAGCACTCTAGCATAACTGGTTTTCTTCTCCCTGATTATGAAATCCCATCTGCCCATGGTGAAATTTAAACACAAAATTACTCATCTTCTAATGTAATTATTATAATTTGGTTTTCACCTTCAGAAAGTTGATGTCTGATCAGTGGTGCCGGCAGTGGTGGTTTTTGAAAGAGTGGACACACTTTTGAAGTCCTGTAAACATTACCAGCGTCCAGGGTGTTTAGATTTATTTACTTAAATTATGTTTTCGGATTACACTTGAAGAAAGTGTCAGTTTCAAGAATGGCGATCAGGAACTTCAATGCAATAAATTTTACAAAATTTTGCAAATCTTAGCTATTTAGGGTCTAATTTTTCCTCTTTCCATTACATTGTATTTATTTGTGCTGATATAGAACACAGACATAATGTTTGGTTTAACCTTATACCTTATTTAAGGTTTAAGTATTTTAATAACAGAGTTAAGAAATACAAAAATTTAGTTCCAAAACAATATTTTTTATTCGTGATTTACCATAGTTTATTGGAGATATTTTTTCTATCAAGTTGACTGCATTTTTTATATTACGAGGATTTTTCTTTTTAATACAATGAGAAAAGACTTTTATAGATATACATCATTTTATGGAATCATTTATTGCATTAATTGCCTTAGTTATGATATTGAATAAAAATTAACAAAATATAGGAATCCACACTCATTTATTATTATTATTATTATGTTAAGAAACTTTAAAATTTTTACACGGACAAAATCTTTAAAATTTTTGTCTTCTTAAATAAATTTAAAGTTTAAATAGAAAATTTTTAAAAATTCAGTATGTTGACATCAGGCATCTTTTATCTGATAATAAAAACAAATTTTGATAATTATATTAGGAAATGTGTCATTCTGTGTTTAAATTTTCCCATAGGTTAATACATGATCTTGCAGTTAGGCAAGAATTACTAAAGTGTCACCTTAAAAGTATTCATAATATATAAAACAACATACAGCTTCCCTCACTTGGCGCAGTTTCAGTTAGTAAAGTAAATTGTATTAAGGTAAATTTTATTTAGATGTTCTATTGACTAGTGAGAGCAAAATTTTGATTAGTGTGCAAAATGGGTGACCCCCCCCCCCCTTTTTTTTTTTCAGTAAGATGACGTCAAAATTTTTAAAAAAGAAAGAAAGAAGATAAAAAGAAATAAAATAAAAATAATTCTAAGAACCTTAAAAAAAAAAAAAAAAATCCTCAGACAGCATTTAATGGATACAGATCTAGACATCAGTAGATGTATTCCAAAATAAAGAAAAAAACTATGCAATTGATAAGTTTTTGCTTAAATAAATTAAAATGTATGCAAGTTTAGAGTATCAAATTGTATTGCAATAAGTTATGCAGCAATATGCATTTTCTAACAATAATACATCAAAAACAATATCGTAGTACATTATTACATTGTCTATTTATGTATATTGGATTTTTGACAATGTTAGCTAGCTATTGCAGCTTTTTGCATTCAGTGTATGTTTAGATTAGTGTGTTAATATAGTGGGATTAATTAACCGTACTAATTGAGGGAAACCTGTATTTTAAAAGTGATCAATAAGAAACAAAAAAGAAATACATACTAAAAGGAAAAAAAATTCTTCAAGAACTATTTAGAAAAAACACTATGAAAAAAAAAATACATCTGTACTGGAATTTTCTGATAGATTTACCTCATGTCAAAAAAATTAGTATGTTTGAACCGTTTATGAAGAGCATTCAGTGTTGAATTTAAGAGATGGCTGGGGAAGGGACTCCCCGGCCCTGGAGCATTGAATTCCCCCCCCCCCCCCAAACTTTCAGAGCCACAGAAAAGTGTCTGAACTCAACACTGACAACATTCATTTAAACAACTGCCACTTTTTTGTTGGACAGAATGTTTTATATTTTCAAAGACTAGTGCTAGCAAACTGACATGCACAAAATGACATGCTACATATATATTTTTAATGCTTTTGAGATTTTTTGTCTGACTTTCAGAAGCATGGTCTTCAAAAGAAAAGAAAAAATTACAAAAAAAACTTTTGCAAGAGCTTAATGATCAAACAGGTGAATGGATTAAAATAAGACAGATTAATCTGATTATTTATCTATCAAAGAAACATTGGATAAACAGATGAATTTTTTTTTTTTTTTTTTTTTTTTTTTTTTTTTTTTGATACAGTCTTCAACTTTCTACATTAATTGAAAGAAAAGTTTTTAAAGTGTACTGACTAAAACTAAAACATTTCAGTTTATATTAAAATCTGATTACTTACCGGTGGATAAGACCTTGCAGGCTGATACTGATTTTTCTCCAAGCTAAACTGATCTTCGGTTGTCTTTCTATATACAGGATTGTCGAAATTCATGCTGGTCACATTTTTTCGAAGATAGTGCTTATATATTAGAAAACCAACCTGTAGACAAATATGAGAAACATTAATCACTGAAACTTTCAAAACAAATAAGACAGATACATTTATTTTTTAAACGCTACATGAGGTTAACAAACAAAGCTAAGAAATGTAATGAAATACAGAGATACAAATATTTAGACAGGACAGTTAAAAAGAAAAAAAAATCTTAACCTTTACACAAGCTAAATGACAAATTCGGGGGGAAATCCCATACAATCCGATTGGGAATAATGTTTTCCTGTTTTCTCATGATTTTCTTTCTTTTTTTTAAGGAAGCCTTAGTAAGTTTTGTTTTTTAAAAAATGAGTTTGAATTTGAGTACAAACTTAACTCATTTTCTGAATGTGAATTTAAATTAGTTTTTTTTTTTTTTTTTTTTTTTTGAGGGGGGGGGGGTGTCAGTTTGCACGACACTGCTCATAACATAAGCTAAAGTTTGATCTGACTGTTCTCCAGTGCATGAAGAGAAGTAAAAGAATTTGAGAAAATCAGATAAATTAATTTATCAAAAATGCCCCCCCCCCCCTTTATATACTCCCAATATTTTCTTTGCATTTTTTACTCATTCCAATGTATATCTAAAACTGCATCTTTCATAAAGGAGGATTCTCTTTTTTTGGGAACTTCTGCATGCCTGCTATGATCTATACTGACAGTTTGTCAAAATATTTCAGAATGATTTGTCTTCATATCTGAAGAAATATCATCCAAAATATTTAACATTAAATTAAAAAAAAAAATGATAATAGAATAGAAGGTTGGGGATTAAAAAACAGATTACTTAAACATTTACACAGGCATTTAAGAGTTGGGTAAAAACATTCTAAAAAGTATTTATAAAATATTACAAAATGCATATTAAACACAAAAACTAATAGCATATTAAAATTACATTATTCTGAATTATAAGTACCAATAGTCCATCTTACCAAAGCTAACAGAAGCATGAGAATACAAAGTGCCCCAATAACAATTCCAGCTAATTTTCCAGAATCAGGGAACATCATATCACCAGACTGGATTTCACCAAGTGAACCATTGGCATTCATAGAAGTATTGCCTGAAATAGATTACAAGAATACTTATAATAAGGAACAATAATAAAAACAATTATATTAATTTTTAAGCTACATTCAAGATATCAAAACATTCATAAAAATTATTCAAATCATTTACTCAAAACAAGTTCAGTATTAACTGCTTTGTTTTCTGTAATATCAAAAGTTTCGAAAAGCTAGTACTGATCTTTTTTTTTTTTTTTTTTAATGTAGTAAACACCAGACTAATAATGTTCGAGCCACATTTTTATCATGTAGTTGTTTACTATTTTTGATAAAATATAAATAAAATAATAAAACCGTAAATAATTTCAATATTCAGAAATAAGTAAACTAACAGAAAAAATTAATAAAGTTGAATTTAGTAAAAAAAACTATTAAAAAAATGATATTTATTATTTTTATGCTAATTTTAAGATGTTACCAAATTTTTGGCAAATATTTTAGTTTTAGGATGTAGCCAGTTAAAAAATGTTATTGAAAAATAATATTGTTACAATTTCATAAATGCGCCTTAAGCAATCTTACAGTAATAGTGTGCACAAAGTCAGAATTCATCATAAAAAAAAAAAAAAAAAAAAAAAAAACACTAACTGTGAATCAATGGTAAAAGTATTGTTTATATCGAGTATTACTTAGGTAATGATGCAAATTTCAAAAGCAGTTTTTTGCTTAAAAAGGATTAAAAAATAATTTAGAATATTTTTGGCCTGTGTAAAAGATTACAATTTCATGAATTTAGATGCAATCTTTTAGATCCCCCCCTCCCCATAAAAATATATAAGTATATCCCTTTGTGTCATCCATTACCAATTCATGGTTAAATAGAAATTCCCTTTGTTACGCGACGGCGGTGTATTAATTCTATTTTAAAATTTAAATATCTTTAATTTAAATCTTTTGCAATTTAAATATTTTAAACTCAATATTTTATTAAGTCCTAATTTAAATCATTTTAAATTATTTATTTCTAATATTATTATTCAATTTTCACTTTAAAAGATAGTCCTTTATAAAATACTATTACATTCATAATATTTCTGCATCTTCCTTTTTCAATATCTTATCTAACGTTTCTGTTTAGTCTACAAAGGAAGAATCCCCCTTTTTGGCCTCTCAGTTAAAATTCCTTTCATCCTAGCGTGTCTGGGCGGCTGCTGAGGTCATTGACTTACGGTTCACTGCTTCAGCGACATCCACCCGTTCGGGGATTTTGAACACAGCATCGGTTAATTGCGATTAACCCGATCGCGTATACTTTTTTTTGATTGGTGGAAGTCTTCAGTTCCAGCGGTTGAGATAATTTAACTGGCTTTTAACGGCTAGTGTTTCCCGCGACTTCTTTAAATTTTTCGTAGCGTTCTCTCTCTTAAAAAATGATCATCATGCAGTAAAGACGTGATATTTGAGCGTCTTATAAAATAAATTTTGGGCCGATCGTTCGAACTAAACGGGTTCGGCGATCGGTACCATTTAATATGTCTAAGCAATAGTTAATATAAAATTAAAACCTAATATTTAAAATAATTATATAAATATAACGTTATTGAACAATATGGAACAATAAAGATGACAAAGTTAATGAGCGTACAAGATGGATGATATAGATGCCTAAAGTATGTCTTGATTTCCTCGCTGAGTTTGGGGAAATGTTTAAGTGTGGAACCTACCCTGATGTAGTCCTACCTTTTCTCTTCAACCACCCACTCGAGTAGAATATAACTTCACCCAGAGGCGGTAAGGTGTTTTTTTTTAATAACTTTAACGTTGATGTTCTCAAGATCTTAAAAGGATGCTGTAATCCTGTAATCCAAGTAGTGAAGGTTTCAGCTTTTAAGTGAGCATATGTTTCAGCATTTAAGTGAGCACCTACTTTTGAAGTTATCTTAAATGAAATTGTATCATGTACAACAACGTTGGTTTAATCTTCTGTAATCTTCCGAGATTGAGAACTTTAAAGACGAAATAGGACCTTCCTTAATTACATGATATATACAACTCAAGAGATATCAATTGATGAACATTAAAATTAGGGATCTTATATGTCATCCTATCTTTGCAGTTAGTCTGTAGAATTATGAATGAAAATTATCTTATCACACGAATGAGCATTACCATAGTTCTAATTATTTTTACTTATGTTTATTTTTCAAAGATATTGTTTCCCTATGTTTAATCCTAGTATACTTTTCTGAGTGATGTTCAGAACAATGTATGTAAGGGGGTCTGCGCAGTACTTTCCAATCATTTTATAATTTCTTATAATAAAGAAATTTCAGTTTATATTTAATTTGTTTGATTGTTTATTTCTCTAACAAGTGCATGATAAGAATTTAGAATTATCATAGATTCATTGATAATTTCGATTCTAGTTCTAGTTATATTATGTATGGATTAGGTTTATGGATTTTTATTCAGGTAAGATATCTTTCTGTTATTCACCATGAACGTTCTTCATTATATATTTTCCATGTATTACCACTATACTTATAATAATTATTTTGATCACTGGCTCTTCTTCAAAATCTCAAATTCTTCTCCTTTTTGATATTCCAAATTTTAAACATTCCCCCCTCTCTTTTACTTTCCCCCCACTTTCAAGTAATTCTCTAAATTTTAATGTAATTTTAATTCACCCCCGGTACCATATTTTTTTGTCGTTACACCCTTATAAAACATTTTAAAACTGTACACATCCGTTAAAATCAAACAAAAGATTTTAAATTTACAAGCTCTTAACTCAGATCAAGGTATTTTCAACATAAAAGATGCCAATAAAACTGATGTGAAGTGAAAACTCAATTTTCATCATTTGAAACATTGCTTTTTTTTCCCCCTCTCTGAATCCTATAGTTTTGTCTAAAATTCACTAATACTTTTTAAATATTCTTAGCCCAACAAAATGCAATCGAAAAGAAAAATAAATCCAACTACACTCCATATTAAAGGAAAAAAAATAAATCAAGGCATTTCATAAACATTAATATTTTTAGTATTTTTGTTTTCTAGATTTCAAAGTATGAATCTTTAAAAGTTCAATTTTATCTCATACAAACAAGCAGTAAGAAAGTGAAAAGAATAGAGGAGCATGCAAGAAAAGTTGAGTTACAAAAAAAAAAAAAAAATGCCAACAAACAATACATTCACATTGGTTAAGCTAAATGATATCAATCCATGCTTACAGAAATAAACTAATATTTTCATTCCTTATGCATCAAAAAATTACTGGAAAATTTCAAGCAATAAAAAAATAAGTCAAATATTTATAACAATGACTATCCAAGCAACATTCACAGGAAGAACATGAGAAAACATGCTACCTACAATATCAAAATAAGATAGAAGAAATCCGTGACTAAACAAATCTATTCTATTTCTAACTAATGAACATTCCCGATACCAATATAGAGAAATATAATGAACAGAAGATGGACAAGAAAATGCTAAAATTAATACCTATGGTGTAAACTTCAGATGGCTGTATATTGCCAAAATCAGTTCCAGAGGAATTTGTTAAATTAATGTTAGAATTTTCTGTAGAAGAAGCAGTTACAACATTTACTAGGCTACCTTGGGAGGCAGGAGAGGAAGATACGGGGGCTGATGTAGTGTTTGAAACAGCTAAATACAAGAAAAACCATGATATTAAAATTATTTCAATAACATAAAAACATAAACAATTTGCTTCTAAAAGCAGAAAAATAAGAGATGAGGCTGCTGTAGTGTTTGAAACAACTGAATACAAGAAAAACCATGATATTATTTTAATATAATTTGCTTATAGAAGCAGAAACTGCCAGAAATAACAGACAAGAAAAATCTTGATATTTCAGCACACGTTTATATCCTTCAATAAACGTAGAAGACAAGATTAAATCATTTCTTACATAAAATGAAAAGGCATAGATAACAGAAGTCCTTAGAGATGAACCGCTACAAAATATATACACACACATACATACATATGGGAACAATTGTTAGCCAAGGTAACATTAAATTACAAAAATCAGTTGATACACATAAAAAGGAAAAAAGAGTGTTTGGAAAATGACACATTGTAAGAAATTTAACTGCACATAGGTTTTGAAACAAATGTAGCAACTATTAATAGAGCATAATTAATTTTTTTAAAAAAGAAAATGCTTTTGATATGTTTCAAACAAAAGAACTAATGACAGTATATTAGGTATTTTTAACTCTTAAAACCAAGGAAATTCTGTTAGTATTAGGCAATAATAAATCAAAGTTCATATTAATTTTTCGATAGATTTTTCTTTAAGAGAGTGATATAAACACACAGATGACAAAAAGCAGCAATGATATTAGGAATGAGCATCACAAAACCAATGGAACTTGACTTTACAATTTCTCATATTTTGATAGTGCTAAACATACAAATATTTTGAAGACAGTGGGTACTTATCTTCAAAAACTTCACTTAAATAAATTGTCAAAGTGAACAAATTAACCCTTTGTATCACAGTGTTGTATATCTGCAACACACTCAAAAATCACTGTTACTTATAACAGTGGGCTTTAAAAGACAATTTTATTTATTGCTCTTATTTCCTGACACATAAGTTAATATAAATTGTTCATAGAATTCTCAAAAGACTGAGATACTGAGTTATTTTTATTTTATTTTTTTTTTTTTTTACCAAAGTTTTATTTATCATTTGAGTGGTTTCACATCATTATTGTTAAAATGAACTTCGTAAATTTTGTCAAATTAAAAAGGCTGGAGGCGTCCAAAAATAGATTTTTAACAAAAGGTAAGTTCGTATACTTTACAATTTAGTATTAGAAAATTGACACTATATATGAGAAGTATGTAATTTCCTGTTTATTACAGATGTGAAAAAAGTACCTTTTAGTCAATAATTTTGAATTTTTTATGTTCTTTTTTTTTTTTACATGTATAAAATAATGTATTCTAACATATGGGTAACTAATTTTCAAATCAGAGTTGTTGAGTCACAAAGGGTTAAGTTATTCAATAACACTACAATGCCACCCTTTGAAGTACTTCAATGTTAAAATAATGGGTCATACAGCAAGTGAATGGGTAGCATTCAAAGTTTTAATGAAACAAGTTTTAATATTCACATTTGTAGATAAGTAAAATGAAAAGCAGAAATAGTTGAGGGAAGATAGAAAAGAATTCCATTATCATCCAAAATAAAATGTACTATCATACATTAAAGAAGAGTTGTTACATTCTATTTTGAAATAATTTAGATGCACAGACATAATTTTTCTATTTTATAGCAAACATGTGTCAAATTACCAGATGTCTCAATTTTCTTGAGACAAGTCTGGTTTTAGTGTTAATGTCCCGGTGTCATAAATTCTTCTTAAGTGTCCAGGGTTTTAACAAGCCACCTAAATTATCTGTTTTCCACAAATTCAGCTTTGAAAAAATAATAATTCAATTCTCTGAAAGGAGTTGTGAAAAGACACCAAATTCTACTTCTCTATTAACAACTGTTAGAGAAAATACTTACAAATAAATAAGAGTAAAATAATAAAAAAAAGTATTTGTCTTTACTCATTTATTTTAAAAATAAATTAAAAAAGTTTTTTGAAATCATTAATATCAATTTGTAATTAGTTCTAGTATTTAAAAACAATGAAACAGAATGTATGCTCTTTTAAATTATTATCCTGGAAAAGGCAAGCAAAAGATTTTGCCTCTATGACCATGGTTGGGAGGGAGAGGGGGGGGCATTTTCAGTTTGTGTCCCAGATTTTGTTCTCTGAAATTTGGTCACCCAATGATGAATTCAGGAAGTGGTCTAGGGAGAGAGCATTCTCTTTACCAAAGCATCAAAATGCACCCCCCTCACACACACACACACACACCACCACCACCACCACCAAGAGAAAATATCTTAATTCAACACTGGCACACCTTAAACGTGTTAAATTCGACAGTCAAATAATCTACTTTCATCTAATAAAAAATGTGTACAAAAAGAACTTTTCAAAACAGTTAACACAAAAGCATGAAAAGGGATTTTCAATATGAAAGTGAAAATGAATCTGATAACTGCCTGTAAAGACATGGGGTGAAAATTCTAATTTTCTGTATTTGAAACTTTATTCTGTATTTTTTGGTAATAGCACTGCTGAATTTATAAACATAAAGAAAACAAGTCACCAATAAAGTATGTAATAAATTGTTATTAAGTTTTCTATGGTTGAAAGGGCTGATATAAGAAAAGAGTTATTCAATAAAGTAGGAACAGATGTACTACATTTCATAAAATTAAAATGAAACAAACAATGATTCAAATTATTTCAAGTTGCACAATGAAATGCAGCTTATGCTTATAATTAACTTTGATGATCACAGGAATAAAAAATAATGATTAAGCTAAATATTAAAACTGAACTGACGGAAAAAATTATTAAAAAAATAATAAGTAATAATAATGATCATAACATAAAATAGAAATAATCTTAATAATTAAAATTTATTTCACAATGATGTGAATTTTTTTACAAAATCATTTTATATTAAGAGGCAACAATACTTGAAAAATACTATAGAAAACAGCTTATATTAAAGTATTTTTTCTGTAGAATTCCTGTAGAAATTTCAATAATATATCTTAATAGTTTTGGCAGTAGCTAAACTAGAAACTGATCGTTTGGTAAGAAATAAAAATAAAAAATGCAACAGTTGAATTTTTTGTTTGCAAAATCATTTTATTTTTTTCTTTAATTGACATATTAAAAAGGAATATTTTCCAGAAAACGAAACAATCGAAATGTAGCTAATTTAAATACAAATTTTTTTAAAAAACGAAACCACTTCAGTAGTTTTTGGTGAAATGGTACATCAATATAAGCCATTTTCTATAGAATTTTGCAACTTTTGTTGCCTTCCTAAATGACATAACACCATTAATTGAGAACAATTAATTCAAGGAAATATATTTGAAATTGAGAAAAAAATATATTCACACTTACTGTCAACAACGCAAGTTACTCCATTGGTGGTTAATTTCATTCCATCAGGACATGCACACGTATATCTAGGTGATCGTTCAGTTATAAATGGAGTAGGTAAACATAAATGAGAACAATGACCATTCATGTTGCTGCAGTAATTGGTTCCTGTGAATACATTTAAGTATAAAAATAAGTAACATAAAATAAAACTAAGCCAACATACAACATATTGAACATTGCACTCGTTACAAGAAATGACCACTTTAAATTTCAAAAATTATTTTAACTGCTTGTTCATAAATCACCAGCCTGTCTTATCACATTATAAGCTTTTTAAAGACCAATTAACTATGCAACTTATTAAATTCTTGAATTATAATTTATCATGACAAATCTGTTTGGCCTGTCAATCATATTCCCATTAACATTTTAAGATAATTCCAGATTATTATAAAATAAATCAATTCTGTTTTAAAACCCTTTCAGTGTTTGCGGGTTTTCCTATATTTTCATAAATATGCTTCTAAATCCCAGAAAAAATATATATTTTGTAATCGCAGTTTGATGCTATAATATTTTTCATATCCCCTCATTCTGTATGTGGTTAAAAAAATTATTTTGTTAAAAATATTTTTGTCTACAGCCATTTTAACATGACTTCTGGTTCTGGTAATGGAAAAATATGTGGCCTAATGCTCAAAGGGTTAAAATAATTACACTAAGTTATCTACTACTAAAAAATATTCTGGGGATTTTGAGCAGTTTTTATTTTTAAAATTTTAAGTAATAATTGACTAAACACACTGAAGATAATCTATATTGATAGAAGAAAGTATTTGTCTGTATGTGTGAGTGTTGGTTGACGATGGCTAGGGAAATCTATAGCACATAGAAGTCTGCAAATTTGGTTCAGGATAGACAAAATTTGTTTTTTATTATTACCAATATCTATTTGATACTTTATCCATCCAATCTTATATTTTATACCACTATATAGAGCAAACTTTCATTAACTTTTTTTTTTAAATTAATTATTAAGAAAGTAACGCCATGAACTTTTTTTTTTTTTTTTCGGAAATGCCAAAATTCCAATGAAAAAAAGTTCCAGCATTGTTTTCCTAAGTAAATCCTTATTCGCCAAAAACTGTTGCTATGACAACATGATGTCACAGATGGGAGCTTTTAATTTTTTTATTCGACACTTGGAAAGAGGTTTTTTTTTAGAAAAACTGATCAGCATAGCAAGATGATATATTTAAAATGATCCCGGGAAACAGTAAGGTAATTTAAGATATATTTAAGGTTATTCTTCCAGGCCTGGGCAAAGCCAGGCAGGTCTGCTAGTATAGAAATAATTTTAAGTAGTATTGTTCAAGTCTAGTAATAATACTTTACTTTTAAAAGCATTCAATAAAATTTCACAAGATATTTAGGGAAATTATAGAAAACAAAACAGTAGGATTGTTAGACAAATATCATTAGGTATAAATAATTTGAATTTCAAAAATCTAAAATGACATACAGTTAACTTAAAAAGAATTAAATCCCTCCCTGCTTTCACCAACTTTGATGGCATTTTCTAAAAGATCATTTGCTTTTATTGGGAAATGTTAATCAATTTCAAAGTTTCTAAATAAGAACACCTACTATTATAATGCATGTAATATTTTTTTTTAAATCTCTGACGGCTCGGCCTACAGGCACAGGTAGATTTCAAAGATGCAGCCCATGGGGCGCCCGTTTATTGGGAATTGCAGAAGTAAGACCTATTTGACATGATGCGGCAGTTGGGACTGCCCACTTTGAAATATACCTCTGCCTGTAGGCGAAGCCAGCAGAGATTATTTTTTTCTTGTTGCTGTAAGAGTTGGTCCTATAAAAAACTTGTCAGTATAAAAGTTTTAGATAATATTAAGAAGAGTTATTATAAATTTAAGCGGATTTGATATCTTGGGAATTGACGAAGTTATGAATTTTTTTCTTCTGAAACTCCTGTTTTCCCCCACCCCTTAGGGGCATTTTTAATGAAATCAAAAATCTGTCATATACTAACTTTTGGTCCTTTTCCTAGAAGTAATAATAACTTTGAACGGATTTGATGTGTATCAAAATTAAGAAGTTATGTTTTTTTTTTCTGTTTCACAAAAAACTCCCTCATCTCCCCTCCCCCCCCCCCCCCTCCCCTGGTTCGATTTTGCCCATTAACGAACTTGACTGAGATTTTATGTACCAGTTTGGAAGAGATTTGTGCAGAATTATGGAAGTTATCATGTCCATAAAAAAGTGATATATAGATAGATAGATATGGATATAGATAGATAGAGTTTTGAACTGGGGGTGGTTTTGGGGTTCTAGGAGTCATGATCAGTGTAGATCTGCTAAAATTTTTCAGGAATTCCAACTTAGGGGAGAATGTAATAGGTAGTATTTCTTACGAAATCTACCTAAAATGGGTTGTGTCTGCATTTGAGTACAGCCTTAAGATAAATAATCGAAACTGTTATTCCAACTAGAATAAAAATCTTACAGCTAAGGCAGAAATGTTTTAATTCTTAAAATTAAATAAAAAAAGACATTTCTTACCATTTGGTTGTTTATAAGGATGGTAGATGTGGATGTCCATAGGGGAGTAAATTTCTGTCAGAATGTCAGATTTCTCTTCACCATTGAATTTATTCATTCTATGAATAGCTTCTGACTCCCAGTCTGACCAATAAATCCAATCCTGAAATTATTAGATATTTTCGGTGATTACAACATTTTTTTATTTTATTTTACAAAACACACTGAAATATAAATATATTCATAAGAGTTCAATATAAAAATTTAACCAAAATATGTAGATTACAAATTTTAGTTGAATAATTAATAAATCAAAGTTCCATTGATTTTAAGCCTTTGTATAATACTAAAAATTGCACTCAGTTCACTGAATGCAATTGTATCCAATACATTAAGTTTTTACACGTATATACAAAACTTTGAAAAGCTCTCAACTGAAATACTACTAGAGCTACAATTTTTTTTTTTCATTTATTTATTTTTTACAGGGAGATTCCAAAATAATGTTATTTATGTTTAAGTACGCATTGAAGTAGCTCTGACTACATAGAAGGAATAATGAAATGATCAAGAATATGGCTTCATTATATTAAAAAACCATTGCCATTTGCCATTAAAAATGAAAATCATGAGACTTCTGTGAATGTATACAACATGCTATGATGAAATATGAAATAATTTCATCAATGAATAATAGTTTAAACCAGATCAATTAACATGAAATTTGTATAGTTCTTACACAATAATTTTACTGATGAGCAACACTAATTTAGATGAATTTATCTTAATAATTATTACTAGCAACTAGTGAAATTTAGTTTTTAACCAGTGGACTTGTGCAAAGATTTCGCACTGGAATTTTTTAGCAATATCTACTATTTTTTAGATGCAGGTTCAAACTTCTAAAAAAAATTAAGGGTTGAAAATATCTGCAAACAACATGGAGCCAAGTCAGAATATCGTCTCATTTATTCCATCAAAGTTACAATAAAAACTGACCGAAGATAGAAAACACAAATATATATATATGAAAGGATAAAAATAAACCCTTTTTAAAATGCAAAATAAAAATTTTAAATCCTAAAACATTTGTTCTAACTTATAAATCTAATGCTTAAATCTAATCTGCCCCTGTGATCTTTGTTTCTCAGCCTCACAAATATTACTTTCATCTATCAATTTCGACATCTCTTTAAGTTTTAAAAGTGATGAGTTTGCATTTCTTGCAGCAGTCTGTTGGGTGCTGCTCCCAGGCCCGGCCAAGCCTTGGTGTCGGCATAAGACCCCAGACATCAGTCAAAAGTTAATTGACCAATTAAAATAAATGATCCTCCCAATTTGACTCTTTCTCCCTCTGCTGGAAAATATCCTAAATTCTGATTAAAACCACATGCAAGGACGAAGAAGACGGATTTTTGGCACATTTGAGCGGTCAGCCAAACCCTCGGCCATGTAGATCTCCAAACTTAACGTAAATGGCTCGCGGGACCTCCGATTGAACGCGCGAATATGACTGTAAGAAGGAAGGCTTCAATAAACGAGTTAGATCCGCAAGAGAGGTCCCGAGTCAAACTTATTTATGTGTCACCAACTTATTTCTCCCAAGTCGTCCCCGGATAATTCGTTACATATGTATATTATCAACCGTATTTTAACGACATTAAAGGGTGACATCATCTGTTTCAGAAAAAATTTCAATTTTGCTTTTTAATCATAAATAGAAAATAAACCCGTGCATCAACTATGTCCCACTTTATCTTTATTGAACATCATTTTTATAATCATTGTTGCGGTATTTTATTTTTGTGGCAACACTAATTTGAGGAAAACCTTTCTTTTCATTTATGAAAACAATCTCGATTTAATTTTTAACTAATTGCAATTTTTAATCAAAATACATGTTTTAGCGAAATGTGAGTGTACTATGTTAGAAGCTGCTTCAAAATCCTTTCATATGGTATCTCATTTATCGTTCTGAGTTTTATATTTGTTTAGAAAAAGGGATGTTGACAAAAGAAATAATATATATATTAAATAATTAATTTTACATGCATCATCTGTGTCTGATAGCAACTTTTTTTCCCCATAGCATCAAGAATTCTTTCAAGGCCATCAACCAAGTTATCATGGGGGGGTCTATGCCTATACAAATGTTGTGTTGAAAGTTTTCCTACAGAAATCACATTAATTATATAAGTATGTATATTTTTTGGTTTTGTTATGGTTGTTGGGATTAAAAGAGCTTTAAACAAAATTATACAAAACGTTTTCAGCCCCTTATATTTTTTGGGCTTTGGCAAGTGCCCATCTGGCCTGCTGACAATAGATTTAACAGACTTTTGCAAAAAATGTTTCAATAAATAATTGTATTAGCAAATAGTTTACAATTTCATACTTCTGATAGATACTCATTGTAAATGAAACAAATTTTACTTACCTCAAATATATCAATTGAAAATGGATGTTTGATAATAAGCGGAGAGGATAAAATTACACGGCGGTTATCACCATTATAGTCAGCACAACTTAAAGTGTGAAGTTTGGCATCTGCCCAGAATATTTTCTTTGTAACCAGATCTGAAAAACAGTTTAACACCTTCACTATCATGAAAAAATAACAAGTGAAAAAGACAAGACTATAACATAAAATATATTGACAGAAATAAAATATAAAAATTGTATTATTGAAACTTCCATCCTTAACAGAAAAAATTCAATAACTTTCCAAAAAAGTAAAAAATAAAATAATTTCATTTTTAATCTTTACAACAAATTATTCTGCCTTATTAAAAATTTTCAAGGGAAAAAGAATTAATTTTTTTTTTGTACTCATTTTTTTTTTTTTTTAATTAAACTACAATTTAGAAACAAATATTTATAAAGATAATATTACTAAAATTTTCTAAATGAAGTCTAATGATTATAAACAATACTCAATTCTTCGAAGAAGCTAAATCAATTCTTTTATAATGATCCTATCCAATAGGGCTATTATAATCCTAAAACTTACCTAAGGCAAGTCCATTAGGCCATTTAATGTCTGTAGAAATGACAACAGATCTGTGGCTACCATCCATACCAGCTCTTTCAATCTTAGCTGGTTCACCCCAGTCAGTCCAATACACCCATCTGCAAAAAATAAAATAATTGACATTCAGTGGCATAAAAATTTAAAAAATTATGTGAGAGGCTCAAGCAGAGCTTTCAAATAAATTTATTTAGGATGATCAATATCTAATAAAATATTTGTGAGAACTAATTAATCATTCAAAATGATTTTATATTATAGATGATTTAAGATGCTGATTTCTAGAGATTTACATTTATCAAATTAATGATTCAACAGGAGATTAAGGGTTGTAGAATCCTGTACTGGATGGGTCAACGCTAATTTTTTTTTTGTTGTTGTTGTTCATGGGTCGGGTTGACTTTAAATGTTTTAGGTTAGGTTTTGACTTTTTCAAGTCAGATGGACAGAATTTTTCAAAAGAAAGTCCTGAACAAAAAAGATAAATTTAATAGTACAGATATCATAGTAGACTATTTTTCAATAAATGTATTAAAAGATGAATTATTTTTCACATCGGGTTCAAGTTGAAGTATATCTGATTCAGTCAGGTTTCAGGTAGACAAAAAAATTGGTTCGCCATGTTCGAGTCAGGTTTTGGGGTTGACTTTAAGCAGAAGTTTCAGGTTCTGGTCAGGTACAACCCAACCAATGCAGGTTTCTACGGGAGAGGGAGAATACTATTGAAATAATAAAAAGTTTTCATGGGAAGTAATTAGTCCTAGTGTATCCATGCATGTAATATAATTTGCAAGAGATAAATCTCCTGAAATTATGTAGTATTACTATTAAAAAAGAAATGAAATTGGGGGTTGAAAGTTTCGAATATTAGACATTTTGGGTTCAAAATGAAATTGTGACTTACAAAGCTGATATACAAGCACCCAATCTTCAGATTTACACTTTAGAAATACTAGGGCATCCAACCCGGGCTTCTCAGAATAGAGAATATATATCAAACCATTTTTTTTTTTTTTTTTTTTTTTTTTTTGTTGTTATTGAAAACAAATAGATTTGTTTTACATTTAATATTTTTTGTTAGATTGCCGGCTAACAACATCAAAGAAATCGCTACAAATTTCGTTATCTACAGCCGTTTTTTTAATTATTATTCTGATAATTTCAGCAGTTTTAAGCGTTTATTTTAATTACACGTCTGTTAAATCTGTATTTTATTTATACTATTTTATTTATTCCTTAATGAAGTTTTAATTTCGTTATCTGGAAATAAATGTTGAACTTTTTATATTGTTTAAAGTGCAAAGTTATTAATATTTTGTAATCGTCTGCAAGCGATAGAGATAAATATAATAATAAAAAAAAAATCCTGCTTGAAATTTAATTTAAATACTATAATAATTGAGTCAATTAAGATACAGTTTTCAAACAATTGCATTAGAAAGTAGATTTTTTCCCCTATATAACGGTGTAAAAATTGAAAATGTGCGATGTTTAGAAATTTAAAAAAATGCAATAGCAAAAATCACAAAACCGAAATTCGAACATCAAGTGTTGCCATTTGCAAAATGACGTCAGCGTTACGCACGTTATGTTTGTCCTTTATAATATAGATAATCCACATTTACAGTGTTTCTTTATGTGTAGAGATGATTTTTCAAAGAGAAATTATTAGACACCTCATGTGACTTACAGTAAGGCATACATTATCCAAAAACCAGTCATTCAGACAGTGCTTATACTTTATATTATATATATATATATATATATATATATATATATATATATATATAACCATTAATGAAATATATATATATGCACAACCAAAACATACCCATCAAGAGGATTGACTACAATAGCTCGTGGTTCATCTAAATCTGTACTGATGATCGTTTTCCTCATTTTTCCTGTCTTGTCACTCATCTCAATTTTGTTTTTTCCAGTGTCAGTCCAATAAATGTGTCCATATATCCAGTCGATTGCTATGCCATCAACAGTTGATAAACCAGCTGATATGACAGTTGTTACAGGAGCCCCAGTATCAACAGGAACACTAGAAGAAAATGCAAAATAGATTATCACAACACTATAGCAGCCAATTTTTATTTGCAAGTCACAACTAGATGTACATAAATGAAAATTCTAATTATTTTGTAGTTGAAAATGAAATCACAGATGATATAGATAAGGGGTTGTCAATCACTCACTCATAAGCACAGTTGCACAGAGAAAGATTTTAAAATATTTATACATATAAATTTATGTATTCATAAGAAAAGTATAACAAATATTGATTTGATGGAAATAAATACAAGCTTCTCAATATGTAGAATTATTTCTTAAAATTAAATTTTCTGTGAACAAAATATTGAAAGACTTGTTTGCATTGATAGAAAAGAAAGGACTTTTGCACATTCTGAATTTTTTAACTTTCAGTAGTTAAAAAGAAGCTATGTTATCTTTTACAGTTAAAATTCTTTGTAAATACAGTCCGACCATAATTTAACGAATCTATCAGGGTTGACAAATTTATTCATTAAATCGATAAGGGGTGGTGGGTTAAATCAAGGTTGGCTACAAAATGTTAAAAATAAAGATTGTATGAACATACCTAACAAAAAAAGCTCTAATTATTTCAAATATACAAAATACAAAAATATCCATAAAATGAATTGTACTCAAACCACTAGTTAAAATTAAATGTTTCAAAGTTTGAAAAGTAAATTGGAAAATAGAAGTTTCATAATTTTTTTTAAATTTCTAACTCAAAAAAGTTTTTTTTCAACTTTCTGAAGAAAAGCAGTATCATTTACATTGTTCTGCATTAAATATGCCTTCAGAATTTCCAGGCCACTTAAAGCATACAAAGATTTAGTAGGTTTGGGAGTTTCTATATCTATTTTAGCACCATCAAAATCGCTATTTATGGATTTTAATCGATTCTCAAACTAATTTACTTCACTACAAGAAACAATTGTACCGATAGGCAATTTGTTATCACATGTAACAAAACAATTGAAATCTATCCCTGGGGCAATTTCAGTTCATATGGTTTCTTCTGTAGGGGCAATATCAACATAATTTTCAGCAGGACATAATTTTCAGCAATTTTCAGTGTCCCACTTGAGGCAAAGAAATTCTGCTCTTTAAATGCATTTCTCAATGATTTTTTTTTAGAAACATAGTCCCAAGAATGACTAACAATATAAACATACATTCATCAAAAGTTTTATATATGTTTGATTGATTATGTTTATGCACTCGACACACGCACACCAGGGTGGGATGATATTACATCTATCATCCATGTTTTATTCATTTTATCATTATCCTCTCATTATCTCATTATCTCCATTATCTTTAATTCTTGTAATACATTTTTATAATATGTAACGTGAAAACAGAAAAATTGTTTTCACTGTTTGAATATTTTTTGTAGAAAAAGGTTAAAATTTTTACAGTTGGATAAATTAATATTTTGAAAGCTTAAGAGGCTGAATAACTTCTTCCTGTATCCTTTTACATAGTAATTGGTATCTGTATTATTTTTAGAAAGCAGAGATGTTAAAATAACATCTTTTTAAATGCTTTATGTAACAGACTGGGCCAAAAAAAAAGGGAAAATACCTTTGATTTTCAAGAGAGCACAAATATTTTAACAAACTAGCATTTTACCTGTTTGTGTAGTATCTGACTTAGGTTTAACACATTCGCACAGCACCAAGTTTGATAATGGATTAGAATTATATCTGTGAGTCTGGATAGGATACTCTGCTGTATTCACCCATGCATTTGTTCTTAATATAGCATTTTATTTGTCTTATATTTTTTACATTTTCAATGCTTAAAGGGGAACGACTTTCTAATAAATGCTTACTAATGGATAATATGTGCTTATACTCTACACTACCACATGCTAATGACAATACATTTTAATAAGTTTGGAAAACTTATTTTATCAAAAAGGTTCTAGACAGGAAAATTTGTGAGTCAAATTGACTCGCTACCACCAAATTCGAAAGTAAAATTCTAAAAACTGCAAGTTGGGACTGCAAGGTGCCAGTTAAATTTTAAAGTTGTAAATTAATATTAATGTAGTGTTTTACTTCTATAAATTTAAGATAGCATTTTTATTTGTATATTTAAAAGCTCTTTACCCTAATTTAAGAATATTCCATTTCACAGTTGAGTAAAATAGTGCAAATATGTCAAATATGTGGCAAAAATTTTGAAAAATTAAAATTACTTTAACTGATACCCTATTTATGTAGTACTAATATTTAAAATATTGAAATTAATCTACAAAAATAAGAGTAATTTAAAACGCATTTATGTAGAAATTGCATAAACAAATCTAATTATGAAATATTTAAAATATGACATTCATCTTCAATAGAAACTATACTGTGAATATAGAAACCAACAGCATGGTATCAACATGGAATCGAAAGTCAGATGTGGACTGCATGTCTAGTTTCTTTCAGAAATCAATTGCCAGCAGGAAAGTAAACAGTAGAATACAGTCTGTCCCAAAACTTCCCGAACTGGTTAAATTACCGGCCAATAGATGGTGCTGCGTGTCTGCAGGTGATGTTGAAAGCACGATATACTTCATCTTGTAAAGCGGTACAATTTCAGGTTGCTATCTGTTGGGTGATGCTAAATGTATCCAGTTTGTTGTAACAGTGTAATATGATCATGTCGGAGCTTGTGAAGGTCGAGCAACGAATGAAGATAAAAGTGAAGTTACTACTATAACTGGACATTGCTATTTGGAAACGTTGAAGCAGTTCATAGCCTGAGTACACAGAGTTTGTCCTCCTACCGACAGCAAGACAGTTGGTCATTCTTGCACGACAACACACAAGCACACACTTGTGCGGGAGTTTCTGGTTTCTAAAGGAGTTGTCATGCTCAACCATTCTCTTTACCTCCCCCAATTTATCCCTATGTGACATTTCCTGTTCCCGAAGTTGAAACTGCACCTTAAAGGGACCACCTCAAGCAACTGTGACTGATTATTTGATGCACATTACAAAAGTGGGCTTCCAGAAGTGTTTTGATGACTATTACAGTTGTTGTAAAAAGTATGAGCCCAGCAGGGACTATCTGGAATAAACATAGAACTGGGTGACAAATTCTTGAAAAATCATTGAATGATACTTGAGCATCACATGCAAGCTCTGGTAGGTTTAACCTTCTTAAGCGGCAGCCCTATATTTTTACATTTCTCAAAAACAATTTTAATTGGCTATTGACAAAGATATTTTAAACACAATTGAGTTATTAAGATGTATCTAACAAGGAGAGTGCCAAGCTTAGTAATCACAGATTTTGATTATTTTTATATATGTTGTAGGTTTGTTGTTGTAGGCCAAGTTTGGTAATCACAGATTTTGGTTATTTTTATATATGTTGTAGGGTAGAAGCCCCTTAGTCTCAGGTTCAATGGATTTTATACAATGCTCCTTAGTTCTCGAGAAATGGGGGGTCTAATATTATAACACAACTTAAATACTTACTTTGTAACACAAAAACTGCGTTGGTTGTAGCTCAGTTGGTATGGCGTCTACGCGTTGTTCAGAGGTCCCGGGTTCGATGCCGGAACGCGCTACGTTTGTTTTTCTCATTTTTTTAAAATTTTATAAATATACTTGTAATTATAATTTAATAATCTCAAAAAAAAATTTTGTTAACATAATTAAATTTTAATTTAGCATTTTTGATTTTTAAACCATTATTAAACATTTCTCATCATTTAAAGAGCTTTTAAAAAATTGGATCTATTATTGACTAGTAAAAATTCAAAAATCATTACAAAATCAGTGTATTAACTATCGAATTATAGAATTCTTCTCCCATAGCAATAGAAAATGAGGATATTTCAGATGCTGGATTATTTGTTAAAAATTCATTGTTTTACAATAAAATTTTACAGTACTTCAACGCATTTGTGACATCACTTTTCTGATTTTCATTGAATCCCGACACTTCAGATTGATCTTGTGAACTACAGATTGCTTCTTCCATTTTTATACGATTATGAACTGTTATAGAATGATACGCACTTGTGCGATAAAGATTGAAAACAAAAACCACTTAACTGCATCAAACTAAAAAAAAAGAAATAACCAAAGTCTGTTGTGGCACCCTCTAGTTACAATAAAATAAAACATAAATATGTTGTAATTCTTATGCTAATTTTTAATATAACTATGCTTCTTACTTTAAAAACAGAGTAGTATTATCATCGCATTAACTTCCCTTGTTAAGGCAATTTATAAATGATGTTTCTTTACAATCACGAATTGACACAATTGTTCATTATTGTTGCATTGATAAAGCATATATGGAATACATTTTAAAAGCGATTTTTAAAAAAATCGAAAATGCTCAATTAAAATGTAATTATGTTAACAAAAATTTTATTGAGATTATTAAATTATAATTACAAGTACATTTATAAAAATAAAAAAAATTGAGAAAAACAAGCGCAGCGCGTTCCGGCATCGAACCCGGGCCCTCGGAACAACGAGCAGACGCTTTACCAACTGAGCTATGACCGACACAGTTATTTCGTTACAAAATAAGTATTTAAGTTGTAGTATATATTAGACCCCCCATTTCTCGAGAACTAAGGAGCATTGTATAAAATCCATTGAACCTGAGACTAAGGGGCTTCTACCCTACAACATATATAAAAATAACCAAAATCTGTGATTACCAAACTTGGCACTCTCCTTGTAAGATAAAACTATCTTAGAAAAACATCTCAGCAGACTTTTTTTTTTTTCTTAATTATCCTGAGTTAGCATTACAAAAAGCAGGAAAGCCCTCATAGCCTCGAATGCTCATAGGATTAATGTAAAAAAACTTTTTTCCAGTAATGATCCACAATCATACTTTTTTTCCTTTTTAATGGGGTTAAGAGCATGAAATTTCTATTTTTGGAGGAGCTTAGAGAGAACTTAGATATTTTCACATTTTTGTAGCAGGAAATTTTAATTGGAGCAGTTTGTAGCAATTGGAACAGATTTTCTGTGCCTACAATGTTTTTAATTAGTCAGTCAAATACACTTAGACAAAAATATTACGCAACACAAAAAAGCCTATTACACATTAAAATTGACAATAAATAGTTCAAATTAAAAGATTTATGACAAATATTATAACAAGTACCTTGAAAATTTATATAACATATTATAAATTTATATACATATAAAATAAATTAAACATTAACCTTTTTATACATTCTTCAACAACATCAGACCAATATATTGTGCCAGTTCGAAAATCATAATCTAAAGCAACACTACTGCGAAGATTATTAACAACTGATACATATTCGGAAGTTTCAATGTCAATTTTTCTTATGTCTCGTCTGTTAGTGAACAAAACAATAGTATGGCCGTCTGAAAATCAAAATAAAAGAAATATTAATGTACATGCATTAGGGTTTAAGTGTAAATCATTACAGTGAAATATAAACAGCATATTTGAGTTGTGATCAATAAAAACAATTTTATTGACTATACTACTTATCTTTGTAGTTGCATTTATGATATATCTTTTGCATGTTTTCTATTTAACCCAAGTTTTAATTTAGAAAGAGGGAATGGAAATATTTAATTTTTTTTTCCATCATAATCATTAGAATAAAATTTTAAAAAATCCCTGACGGCTCGGCCTCCAGGCACAGGTAGATTTCGAAGACGCAGACCGTTGGGTGCCTGTTTGTTGGGAATTGTGGAAGAAATGACCTTTTTGCCATGATGCGGCAGTTGGCACCGCCTACTTCGAAACCTAACTTGTTTGCAGGTGGAGCCGGCAGGGTTCTTTTTTTATTTATTTTTTTTTTTGCTATAAGGGTTAGTCCTATAAAAAAACTTGTCAATATAAAAGTTTTAGATGATATTAAGAGGATTTATAATAAATTTAAACGGATTTGATATCTTCTGAATTGACGAAGTTATGAATTTTTTTCTTCTAAAACCCCCCTCTCCCCCCCCCCTCCCTTAAGGCAATTTTTAATTATATCAAAAATCTGTCATACATAAAATTTCGGCCCTTCTCCTAGAAGTAATAATAACTTCAAACGGATTCGATACGTATCATAATTAAGAAATTATGGTTTTTTTTTCTGTTTTCACAAAAAGACCCCCCCCCCCACCTCCTAGTTCGATTTTGCCCATTAACGAACTTGACCAAGATTTTATGCCCCTTGATTTTATGTATCAGTTTCGAAAAGATGCGTGAGTTGGAACCGCCTACTTCGAAAAATAACTTATTTGCAGGCGGAGCAGGCAGGGATTTTTTTGTTTTTAATTTTTTTTTTGCTATAACGGTTGTTCCTATAAAAAACTTGTCAATATAAAAGTTTTAGATAATATTACGAGGATTAATAATAAATTTACACGGATTTGATATCTTGTGAATTGACGAAGCTATGATTTTTTTTCTTCTAAACCCCCCCTTTTCCCCCCCCCTTGGGGCCATTTTTAATATCATCAAAAATCTGTTATACATAAATTTTCGGCCCTTTTCCTAGAAGTAATAATAACTTTAAACGGATTCGATACGTACAATAATTAAGAAATTATGGGGCTTTTTCTGTTTTCACAAAAAGCCCCCCCCATTTCCCCCCTCCCTGGTTCGATTTTGCCCATTAACGAACTTGACCGAGATTTTATGCCCCTTGATTTTATGTATCAGTTTGGAAGAGATTTATGCAGAATTTTTCCAGTTATCGTGTCCATAAAAAAGTGACATAGACAGATAGATAGATAGATAGATAGATAGATAGATATATAAAGTTTTGAACTGGGGGTGGTTTTGGGTTCTGGGAGTCATGATCGGCGTAGATCTGCAAAAATTTTTCAAAATTTCCAACTTAAGGTGAGAATGTAATAGGTAGTATTTCTTACAAATCTACCTAAAATATATATATCAGGTTGAAAAAAATTTTTCAAATCCCTTTTCCCTCTCAAAATAACTGAATTTTAAATATAAAATGAAAATTTCAAATTTCTATAAGTAGTTAATAAGGATTGAATTACAAAGATTTCAAATATATTTCATTAATAGAATTTAAAAAAATAAACAGCAATTTAAAAAAAATGCAATTTTGTTTCAATGAAATCTATAATTATTTAAAGAATACAATGAACAGTTAAATTTTATGCTCAGAGTAGTCATTACAAGCAGAGATATAGCAATTGAAAACTTTTATTCATTGATGTAAAACAGAGCAAAGCAGTATATGAGTGCATAATGTGAAGCTTGTTTAGCTAGTTTGGATTAGATAATAGGTTTAGATATACATTAATTTAATCCTATATGATTCTATGACTAAAGGTTTTAAAAACATGGAGATAAACCCATTTGAATTGTTTATTCAAAATTATTTTTTTTTTTACAAAATCAGGCATAAAAACAACAAACTTGTAAAAAAGAAGGTATTTGACAGAATATAAAACAGGTGTATTGCTAGAAAAGAAGAAAATACCCCATCTATTTTAAAAATCTTCAACATAGAGTTGAATAAATATCAATAAACATGAATCAATTGACATTAATTTTTAAGTTACTGACATGCAAAATGCTTTTAAAATGAAGAAAATCAAGCACCCTTGCCCATCTGTTGTCTTCCTCAACACTATATGAAATATTTAAATACCTTATTTTTTTCCTGTATGCTGTACCCTTGTGTATCATGCACACCCTGATTTTTCATACCTCATTTGGGATGAAAACAACATTTCAAACAGACTTTGTTCTATTAAAATCTAAGAAATAGTGCTAAAATTACACTATATTACCAATGTATTGTTAATTGTTTTTGCAAATTTAAATACAAAATTGCCAGCAAAAGATTTTATGCAGTGGCTAATGGTCATATATACAGAGAGCCCCAATCAACTCCCAAATATTCATATCAAGAACACCCCAATTTCTAGAGTAAATCTTGACAGGGGTTAAAAACTGTGCAGCAAACACAAAAACAAATGGCAGTATAACTAATAGTAATATATTATAATACAAACAGAATAAATTCACATTATCTGACAAGAAGAAAAATAATTCACCTTTAGCTCTGCATCTTTTGTTGTTATTTGGTTCAAGCATATAACCATCCAGACACTCACATTTATATCCGCCTTTTGTATTGTAGCATGTTTGAGAACAAGAACCAGGGATTTCACATTCATTAATGTCTGAAATATAAATGAATTCCATAAACAAAATTTAAGAAATTTTCCTTAAACAAAACCTACAGAACTCCATAACAAGCTACCCATAACCCTTGCAATACGGGTTCAAGGACATACCTGTGCAAGTACGATTATCTTCCAAGACATAACCAGAACGACACTGGCATTCATAGCCGATTGGAAGATCATGACAAATTTGAGAACAGCCACCATTATTTTCTTTACATTCATCTTTGTCTAGAAATAAATACACAAATTAAACAACAGTAATATTCATCTTTGTCTAGAAATAAATATACAAATTAAACAACAGTAATTCACAAGGAATTTTGCTGCCTTGGAATGACAATGTTTCACAGGTGTCAGCAGTGGGTGGGGAAAGGGTGAGGGGGTTTGTTACTCCACCCTAGATTTTAAAATTTAACTAAATTTTCTTTATCTAACTATTTTGAAAAGTAAAAGTAAAATTTATTCTTCTCAAGCGCAGTGGCAGCTCGCAGTAGGTAAAGTAGGTGAAGAATCAGCAGTGTAAGATACCCAAATCTCCCAAAGAGAATAAAATATATTTATACAAAAGAGGATTTAAAAAAAAATGTTAGGTGAAGAGGCACTTTACCTATTTCACCTGACAGGCCACCATTACTCAAGTGATTTAAAATAATTAACTAATAAAACAGAAGGTAACTAACACTTTTTCATCAGGAGGCAAACACAACTTCCTATGCTACACAAGTTTTAATCTTACTTTGTTTTGTTATGTTCATGTACGTAAAAATTATATTAAAGAGATTGTTCAGGATTGAATCCTGCATCGATTTGCATCAGGTTGAGTTGACGTTAACTGTTTTGGTTTTTGACTCTCATAAATAAGGTTCAGGTTAACTCGATTTTTAAAAACAAAGGCTAGAGTATTTTTACATATGGTTGGGTTGGGTTGATTATTGACGGCCAATTATCTACACATGGGATATAGGCCCGGTGGGAGTGCCCTTCGTGGGGGTCTTTCTAAGAGAACCTAACCCGTATTTACGCATGGATAAATCCACGGCTCGAAGAAAACTCCGAACAATTAGGCCGACGGGCGCGATTGGGATCGAACCCAGCACCTCCCCGTCTACCAGCTTCGAGAGCACAACCTCTCAGCCACTGGTGGGGCATTTTTACATATGGAAAAATGTGAATGAGTATGTATATACTTATTTTTCAACATAAAAAATAAAATTGTCAATAATTTTTCTATAATTGTATTTAAAAAAAAAAAAAAAAAAAAAGATTAATTTTCTTTCTTTGCAAGTCAGTTTCGTGCTGATGTGTGTCAACACATCCTAGCAAGTATTTCAAATAATATCACAGTGTTAATTATTTAGTGTTATTATCAAAACCATGAGAAAATGAAATATTCACCTGATTTTTCTCAAAATAGTGATCGAAGCAGTTAGAATCTTGTCATTCCGAGGCAACAATTATAATTTAAGTGAAGGCAACAGTAAAATGTTATTCATCACGCACAAATTTTAAAATCACAATATAAAAAATTATCCATGCAGCACTTCAACTGTGGATATGGTTTATTGTTAACAATCTGAAAAGCTAGAAATAAAAACTGTAGATATAAATTTTTGATAATAAGAGTTTGTAATAAAACTACTTTTAACAGAAATAAATTTAAAGCCGTTATCACAGGTACACAAGTAAACACATTTGCCTTACACGACAAAGGCCTTAAAAAATCACTTCTGCTGAAACTAGTCACTTAAGTAAAGCACTTAATGAATACGGGAACTTTTTATTCAATAGTTTACTTTTCACTTATAAGGTGGTCCAAGAAAATAACATCTTTAAAATATCCCATTTTTATTTCTTTGGCTTAAAAAATACCTGAATTTTTAGGTTAAAATGACACGAACCACAATACCATAATTGGATCAAAAGATATAAGGTATCCTTTATATGTAATACTGTCAGTGGTTGTCTAATGAATACATAAAACTGAACATATATCTTAAAATATATTTTTTTAAGATTTGTCATTTTTTAAATTTTGCTATTATAATTTCACAGAACGAATAATCTATTCAAATGTCTTAACTTAGTCCAATTAATTTTCAATAGGACGCACTAATGTTTTACATTTGATGCAGTATTTACTATGGTCATAAAATCACCTGCACTCTTGGATAAGATGAAAATAAAAAGTTACAAGAAGCTAACACATATGCTCTCTTTTGGATACACAGAACTAAACTGAAAGTTGGCTTTAGATACGATTATGAATTCAAAATTTCTAGAATATAATATATATGGTTAAAGTAATATGAAATCCTATTTCATTATTTCAGGACTATCATAAAAATGCTTAGTCAGAAAATTAATGCACTTTTTATTATATTTTTTTAGAAATTTTCTTTTAAAAGTAGGGGGTGCATAAATTATGCAAATAAATACAGTACATATTGATTAAATTTCCTTCAGGATTTTAAATTTTGCTATAAAATTTTGAAAATATTATTCTTGTAGTAAATTTAGTCATAAAAAATACTTTTCCATTTAAAAAGTTATTAAATTTTTTTAATACATGCTTTTGTAAATCCTGAAGTAACAAACTTGATATTATGATTCATATGGTAAAAAGTTTCGTCTAAGAAAGCTTTTATTTATTTTTTGAAATGAATATATTTGCTAATCCCAAAGACAATTTAATATTATTCCTTTTGATAGTCAAAATTAAAAAAAAATATGCAAAAAAGTATTATTTTTTCGGAAGATATATCAATAATAAAATGAAACAATAAGATGATGTTGATTGTAAAACTTACAGCACAAGTCATGTGGTTCATCTTCAAAATCTCCACAATCATTTTTAGTATCACAAACAAGACTTATTGGAATGCAGTGTTTGTTACCACAATCAAATTGGGTTTCAGGATCACATTTTGCAGGATGTAGCACTTAAAAAAAAGAAGAAAAAAAAGAATAATTATTTCAGTAATAAGTAAAAAAAAGATAGAAAAAGTAAAACCAAATTCACTGGGAGAGATTGCACTGCACTTGCGATTTTTATAACATTGTGTTATTTAACTTAATGTCAGTGTTAAATTCAGGAGATGGCTTGGGTGGGGAGACATACCCCTTAGAGCAACGGTACCATGGAAAGTCAAATCGTGGACTGCCAAAAAATTTCAATTTGAATAAATAGTTTTTTAAAATTTACATATAATAGATACGTTTGAACGATAGCCTTATCAATGTTTCTTATATTTTACAAGAAATAGCACGATTAATTTGATTTTTTTTTTTTTAATAATGATACATAGACGCCCTTATATGAAACGCAAAATACTGCGTTGGGGCGCAGGCGGCGAAGGGAGGGAGTGAATAACAGACTTCTAATAAACTTGAGTCAGAAAATGAGAAATAGACTTCTTGACGCTAACATAACCAGCCCACCATCACGTGATGCCCAGTACGACAGTGCCAAGCCAAAAGGTTTTTCCCCGCCAAAATCTGCTTGCAATTTCTAAATCCCCGCTGAAATTTATTTCGTCTGCTTGCCTCTGGCGTTAACTATGGCGTTTTTATTTGCCTTTTAATTTAAAACAGAAACAAATATAAATATGAAAATTGTAAAAAACTGGCTATTTACCTGGTTACTATGTTTGGTTCTACATATCTATGTGAAACAACTTTCTCCAAAATGAATTTTTTAAACAACAAATATCGTTCGAGGTTAACGGACACACACCTTGAAGATACTCTTCGAATTAGCTGTTCACCACATGAACTAAACTATAAAAACACTAGCCCAAAACCACAAGTGTAATCTTTCAACAGTTATCTGCTTTTTCTATTTTAGAATGTGTAGAACGTATACTTGTGTATATAGTAATTTTTCATAATAAATACCTGATTTTTCTATTCTATAGTGTATGTATTTATGTGTAAAAATAACAATTTAAAATTAATAAGTACTAATATTACTTAAGTGTTTTTTCTCTGGACCTCGATAAAAATTTTCAAAAGTATTCGGACCCTACTTAAAATTACTTGCCGACCCCTGCCTTAGAGGATTGAAAGGTCCCCCCAAAAGATTTGAGATTTTAACTATCAAAAAGTGCAATTTCCACCCTGGAACTATATAATGTCCCCCCTAGAGCCACAGAAATACCTCCCGGAGAAAAATGTCTGAATTCAACACTGCTTATTGTTACCACAGTGCAATAAATGAGCAAGACAGTTTAATTTCATTACACTGATCAAAATCATCTCATTTAAATAAAAGTCACATTATAAAAACAATGTTTTCACATGCTTTTTCACCCCCTTTCCGTTTAGGGGTCATCCATTAAATACAATCGACTTCAAGGGGGTTTACAAAATATGACATAGTGTGACAGTGGGAGGGATCTTAATTAACACATTACGACAACACTCAAAAATATTAAAACAATTATATAAGCTTTGTTTGAAAACAGCACATAAAGCTCATAAAAGAATATGTATTTTTACTCAGGTAGTATCATTTACATATTTTTTTACTTTTGCATTGAATTGCAACAGTTGGAACTGTAAGCATGCAAAATCTTGAAATTATATTGTATTTATTTTAGTAGGTAATAGATAGTATACAGTACTTTTTTGCATAAAATTAAAATATTGACTTATTTTATGGAAAGAAGAAGTATTTTTAATTATTAATCAAATTCAGGCCTTGAATTTCAGGACGGGATTGCAGGATTCGCGCCGAAAATTTTGAAATCCCACCCAAAAAAAGATCGTGGGCGGGAGCCTCCCGCCTAAAAAATTTCAGCATTTTCGGAGAAATTTGCGTTATTTAATTTACCTGCAACCGAACGATAAATTTCGTGATTTTTTTCCCGCAACCGATCGACGAACTTTAAGTTTTTTCCGCGACTGATCGACGAACGTTGCGTTTTTTAAGCGACTGATCGACGAACTTTGCGTTTTTTTCCGCGACAGATCAACAAACTTTGCGTTTTTTCTGCGACAGATCCACGAACTTTGCATTTTTTCAACGACAGATCGACGAACTTTGTGTTTTTTTCCCGCAACAGATCGACGAACATAAGGTTTTTTCTGCGACAGATCGATGAACATAAGGTTTTTTCCGCGACAGATCGACGAACTTGAGGTTTTTTAAGCGACTGATCAACGAACTTAAGGTTTTTTAAGCAACTGGTCGACGACCTTTTCGTTCTTTAAGCGACTGGTCGACGAACTTTGCGTTTTTTAAACGACTGATCAACAAACTTTGCGTTTTTTTTCGCGACAGATCGACAAACATTGCATTTTTTAAGCGATTGATCTACGAACCTTGCATTTTTTGGGGACAGATCGACGAACTTTGCATTTTTTCAACGACAGATCGACGAACTTTGTGTTTTTTTCAGTGACAGATCGATGAACATAAGGTTTTTTCTGCGACAGATCGACGAACATAAGGTTTTTTCCGCGACAGATCGACGAACTTGAGGTTTTTTAAGCGACTGATCAACGAACTTAAGGTTTTTTAAGCGACTGGTCGACGACCTTTTCGTTCTTTAAGCGACTGGTCGACGAACTTTGCTTTTTTTCCGCTACTGATCGACAAACTTTGCATTTTTTTGGCGACAGATTGTAGAACTTTGCGTTTTTCTGCAATCAATCGACGAACTTTGCGTTTTTTCTGTGATCGGTCGATGAAATTTGCGTTTTTTCCGCGATCGATCGGCAAAATTTGTTTTTTCCGTGATCGATCGACGAAATTTGCGTTTTTTCTGTGGTCTATTGACAAAATTCGTGTTTTTCTGCGATCAATCGACGAAATGCACGTAAATTTCTCTTTTTTTTTCCCTTCGACAGATTGACAAAGTTGTAATTTTTTTTACCTGTGTCTGACTGACAAATTTAGATTTTCTTCTCTGCGTTCGACTGATGAATTTGACGATTTATCCCCGCGACCAACTGATGAATTTCACAATATTTTCCAGCGACTGATTGACGAATTTCGCAATATTTTCTGATGAGCAATCAACGAACTTCATGTTTTTTTCCTTGACTGAATGACGAACTTTGCGAATTTTTCCGTAACCGATTGGTGAATTATTCGGTTTCTTCTGGTGACAGATTGATGAAATTCACTATTTTTTTTTCTCGCACCTCACTGAAAAATTTCAAGTTTTTTCCCGCAAATGACTGACGAATTTCGTGTTATTTTCTTGCGACCGATTAACAAACTTCGCCATTTTTTTCCCACGACTGATCGACGAATTTTGAGATTTTTTTTTCTATGAACATAGACATAGATAAGGACTTCTAATAAAATAGCCTTTTGAATAAGAAAATAGTTTCTCGAAAAATGTTTCAAATACAATGTCTGTGTAGAACAGTTGTATTAGTTCATATCTACCTCTTCAAATCGTCTGCTTGACAGCCTTCGTCTGGTAGGTATAATAGATTTATTCTATGGTATTTATCCGCATTGTTGTTTGTAGGTGGCGTTACCTTAGCACAGTTGTACACTGGCTGCCATGAAGTCCCAAAGTCGCAAATCGATATTAACACTATTTCGTTAGAAATCCTTCTCTATTTCTGTTCATGCGTAAGACGAATTTCATTATCTTATTTCCTCAACCAATTGACTAAATTCACAATTTTTTTGAACGACAAATAGACGCATTTAAAGATTTTTTTTTTTTCCTGCGACCGAAAAGAGGGAAAAGAACAAAAAATGGCAGTAAGAGCCACCGGTCACTGCACCCTGTTAAATTGGCCTACGGTCAGCACTAAACAAAAATGAGATTAGAAGAGCTGCAAAGATCTTATTACTTTTACTCCTTGAGGTAAAGGAGTAAACCTTTTAACCCTTGTGAAAGAGTAAAAGTGTACCTTGTGAAAGAGGCTTCAGCACCCCTCAATTAAATAAAATCTAAATTCAGAAATTTATTTAACAGCCTAATTGTTAAGGGCCCTAACACATTTAATGGAACTTGAAAAATACACTGCATATATATAAAACTTAACTTTCTTCCCTTTTTATTAAATTCCTACTATTAGCTCACACTCTCTCTCTCTCAAGATATATATATATATATCTTGTTGGAATTTTCAATCGTTAATAAAATATTTTCTATTCATCTTTTCAAGTTCAAATAATTTTTTTAAAACTTGTACTGGATGACAATTGATGTTAATGCAGTTTTTTCAAATATTAATTCATTAATTAAATTTAATTAATTAATTTTAATTTTTAAATGGGAGAAAAAAAATTCCTCCCATTGTTTTCATAAATGAAATGAAAGATTTATCTAAAATTAGTGATGCCAACAAAAAATAAAATACCGCAACGATGATTATAAAATAATGTTCAATAAAGATAATGTGGGACATTAATGCTGCACGGGTTTATTTTATATATTTATAATTAAAAAGTAGGAATTGACTTTAAAAAAAAATTTATATTACTCGTTTATAATAAAAATAAACGTTTTACATAATCATTCTCAGTTGACTTAATTTTTTCAATGGTATTTTGTCATGTCTGCATTAAAGTAATTCTTTAAATAGCACGTAAAATAATAGTGGGGTTTAAAGATTTTTTTTCCTCCTCCCAAACATTACAACTCCCCTCCATTTAAAAATGTTGGTAGGGAGACTCCCCTCCTTGGAAAAATTGAATTTCAAGACCTGAAATTGTTGTTTTAATCAAAATTAGCTCCAAATTAACAGTTGCAAAAAATAGGATATCACAACAAGGGAAAGGCTATTATTGAGGTATGATAATTTGAGACATGGAGAAAGGGGGGAGGGGGTTTAAAAAAACTCACAAAATTTGAATGATGTAATTAATAATGAATGACCCCTTAGTGAGTTTTATGAAACATTGATATACCAAAAATTTAACTAAATGAGCAATCAACTATTAATCTTGTACTTTTCAATAGATTTTCCCCAATCTGAGCCTGAATTTTGGTTTAACAATAATAAAGATTTAACAAAATTTTTAACAGACTTACATTGGTTTGGTGAAATGTGATGACATTGCAAAAATTAGGTACTGAAAGAGCACAGTAATTCAGTCAATGATGCCATATATAATGTCAATTACATTCTCAAAATATGGAACATCTACAGGGTTCGACTTAGACTAACTAGGGCCCAAGGCAAGCATCATTCTGGGGGGCCCGTTTATATCTATCCACAGAAATTGTTCATGAATTAGGCGGAAGTGACAGGTACTAAACTTCATACCTATTGTATTACTACATAAATTTCATATCAGGTACTATCCACATCTGTATAAAGGGTATCACAAGAAAGGTGGTCACAGCTTTAAGAAAAAATACAAATATGAAAGTAGTAGAAACAAGAACGAAAAATCATGCGTCAAGCATAGATTATGTAACACTTTCCAACGCTTCCAAAATAATTTTACGAATCATACTCTTTTATAAGCTAAAAGATAACATCTAAGTAATCCGAATACTTTATTCAGCCCTGTATAGGATCTATAGATTTGTATATATATTACATAGGATGCTAAATTTTAGTTCAGTTAGGAAACACGTAGCACAGTTTAAAATTCTCCGTCTGGAGTTATTAAATAATACGGAAATGTGTTCCCGAACTTTTGTACTTCCCTGTATAGGATCTACAGAATTTATACACACCACGTAATATACAAAAAGCGATTTAAAATTAAAATCGCATTCAGTAACTTAAAACGCACTTCCAGGAATTATTGTTGACATACAGTAGAGAATTCTTTTGTGTGTCCCTGTAAATGAACGATGACTGCTATACACACAATATTCTGTAGTAAGTCTCTTGTAATGAACCTTATATAAATTTCAATGCGTTTAAAATAGTGAAACATTATTTAAATAAACCGCAGATGATTTTTCTCCATATACGTAATGTAACGGAATTCTTTTGACTGTCCCTGTAAAGTAAGTATAAGTGCTATGCACACCCTATTCCATATTAAGCTTCTTCTAATGCACCTTAGTGATATATATAAATTTCAATGCGTTTAAAGTATTGAAACATTATTTAAATAAACCGCAAATGATTTTTCCCCATAGACCGCAATGTAACGGAATTCTTTTGAGTGTCCCTGTAAAAAAACTATAAGTGCTACACACTTCCGTTGAAATAGGGAACATGCTATAGATAACGATTATAACATATAAAATTTGCAGGGCAATCCGAGCATATTTACGGGAGTTAGAGCACGGACAGACGGCAGACGGCAGACGGCCAGACGGCAGACGGCCAGACAAACCGAAGTCATAAACACTTTTCAACTAGGTTGGAAAGTGTTAAAAAGGACGGATTGGTTCACTGGAGTACTTGGTTTGCAAACTTTCCATTGGCTTATCTATGTATGCCATAAGATGTCTAAAAGATAAATACCCCCAGTTAGTCATCATTATGATTTTAACTTGCCTCATTAAAAGAAAAATGTCAATAATGAATATTTCTCTTGAAAACATTGGAATAATAAGCTATTATAAAATTTTATTCATTTGTTTTCCATTGATATACTTTCTTCTTTGTAAGGGAAGAGGAGGATTGGGGTACGAAAAGCAGAGGGGGGAGGGGAGAAAAAACACACACCCTTCCTAAATTTTTAAAAATGTAAGAATTTTGGCTGTTTTTGGCCAATTTTAACCATTTTGCACACTCTGAACGAAAATCTGAAGGGCCCAGGGCAGCTGCCCCGCATTAGTCAGACCCTGAGCACCTAGTTCAGCACTGTTTGGATGTGGATAGAGGTACCTCTTCCATTACTTGCAATATTGGTACATTTCACACAAAATAAGATAAGTCTTGCAAGTTTAATTTAAATAATTATCACAAATTGTTAAAGTTATGAAAAAAGAAATCCATATTGAGATTGGAGTGAGACACCCTGTGTTTTTGACTGGATAAATGTACTGTGATCCTGATTTTCTGTACAAAAAAAAAGGGTTCACTAAAGTGTGCTCCACCATCTCTTAAAAGTTTGTCTTGTCTGCTACTCATACAGGAGAAAGGTATTCCTTGACTTTCCAGGTGTATTTTAAGAAAATTCTAGTCTAGTGATGTAATGTGTACGCGATACGCTAGGAATAAAATAAATATAGTAACACTCAAAAGCACTAAAAATTTCTAAATACAGATAACATTGATTAAAACTTCTTTTCTGAATTCCCACAAAAGCTTACTCTCAGAACTACTACTCTTTAATATCTTTCGATCATTAACAATTTTCGAATAAATTTTCTCCAAATTATAAATACTTGTTACACAATACTTATATACTTAGCCACTTTTCACTTCAGCAATTGTATAATAAAATCACTAAAGTACAGATAAACTTTATTTTTAACAATAGGCAACAGGGGAGAGGAAATAGACATTTCAGATTCTCAAGGGGAGAGATGGAGATTTGAAATGATTAATTACAGTTACCTCAAAATAAAATGTACAGCAGAAAAAAATTCAAAATATGTATCAATGGTTTTTTTAATTTTTAGATTTAGTTACAATTGAAATAAAAAATGTGGAGGGTTTTCACCTTTCGTGGCCCAAAGATCATACTTTGAGATCACAATGAAATTCTATCAAATTCCCTGACTTTTCCAGATTTTGGATAAAATCTTGAAATTTCCCAATTTTTACCTGACAATTTCTAAATTCCCTGACTTCTCTAGGTAGTGTAGCAACCAAGGTTTGTAAATTTGGTGTTAGCTAACACCTTATATTGTAGCAATAAGATAAGGCATAGCCAACACCTTGTATTTTCAATACGTATGTACCGAGTACAAGATACCTAAATTCATAAGAGCTAAGAAAAAGTCATACAATAAACTTATGGGGAACGGGAAATTTTATTTACATTTACCTGCACAGCCTTCTTCATCAGATCCATCAAGACATTCTGCCATACCATTACATTGTAGCTGTCCAGGAATACAATGTAAATTTTTACATTGGAACTGATCAGGCCTGCATGTATTTGTACCTATGAAAAATATTGAAATAATAAATTGAATATGTTTCTAAAAATCAAATTACTAATGAAAAAACAAAAAAAAAAATTAAATATTCAATATGTTAACAAACATTTAAAAATCTTAACCCTTACGGGTCTGGCATCCTAATGATAGGATGTGTCATTTACAAATATTTTTATTATTATCTGTATGTTGTATTGATAGTATATGTCTATATATTTATTATTATCACTTTAAGTTTCAGCATTTTGTAATAAAACAACAACAAAAATTGTCTTAAGATTTTTATACTTCATTGCCAAGGGTGCACTGGGGCTGGAATCCACTGGAACACTGTTCCAATGCTACTTTTTAGAAAAAATAAAATTTAAATTGTCCTTCCATGTGAATTTTTTTTTAACTTAAAGTCTGTCCAATATTTTACATTAAATATTCTTTCAAATTGGACAATTTCAATAAATAAAAATTTTTTTTACTCTGATGCTTAAAGTGTTTATAAAGTTTAGAATGTTTTGTTGTAATTCTAATATTGATTCTAAGTTGAGACTAAATTTTGTAGATATTAAATTTGTCTGGTCTCATTCTAACGCACACTTTTATTTCATTGATGTGTTATTAATGTGAGTCCACAGAAAATGTAACCTAAGTTATAAAATACGAAAACGAATAGCTGTAGACAAATTGACAATAAAATAAGACGTTAAAATTTAATTTATGGAAAAAAATTTTAAACACTTGACATAGAAAGAATAAATTGTGTTTCTTTTTAATGTAAATATTGAAATGAAAGTTCTCATGTAGCCAGCCACTTGCGGCTATGGATTATACTTTTGCAGTCTGATACAACAGAAAATCAAACTTTCCGGTACAGGAAAATTAAGAGCACATCTGATCATTGTTGAGACTTATTCAAACGTGTAATTCATTCTTTAAATTTCAAAATAGAAACTACTTGTCTGAACTAATAAATTATAATTTTTTTCTTTTTATGCTGAAAAGTTGTCCTTTTTTTCTTGTTATAATAAGACATTTTCAAAATGTCTTAAAAAATTCTACCATAATCTATTGTCGTATTAATAGTACACAAAATAACTATATTTGTTACACTTCAGTGAATGACATATTCATTAATATCAGTAAACCTAATTTTAGTGATTTGGATAGTCACTTTTAATTTTTAAAATCTAAAATAATTTCTCCCAAAATTAAAAACAGACATAATAAAATAAAAATTGTTATTTCATGTGAAATTTTTTTTAACTTAAAGTCTGTTCAATATTTTACATTAAGTATTCTTTCAAATTGGACAATTTCAATGAATAAAAGCATTTTGCACTCTATGCTTAAAGTGTTTATAAATTTAAAAATGGTGAAAAGTTTCCTTTTTAATTTTTTTAATCTTAAAGTTGTCTTTTTTAGATACCAGCAGACAGTTAAAGAAAATTTAGATTAATAACACATACATAAAATTCACTTACAATTAGTTTCATCAGAGCCATCAGGGCAGTCTGGATCCCCATCACATTGCCACGTAATGTGAATGCAATCTTTCTTATTAGCACAAGTGAACTCGCGGTTGTTGCAAACAGAAGCTATGGGAGTTGGACAATTCAGTTCATCAGATTCATCGGAACAATCAATTGAGTTATCACAACGCCATTTTGCAGAGATACATTTTCCATTCGCACAAGTAAATTCAGATGCTGAACAGGTGACATTGGCTGAAAGGGAGAAAGGAGAAAATATCAATTTAAAAATATATATTAAAAAACTTCATACATATAAGTTAACAAAAAAAAAAATAAATAGCAGCTTCTTTAATTTATTTACTCTGAGTAAATTAGAGTTATTTTATACTGCCACTCAATATTATCAATACACAGGGATACCCAAAAGATTGAAAGTAACTTTATTTGTTTTTAAACTATTAGTAGACAATTGGCAGTGCAAATTACAAAAGCGTTCAAAAGAAGACAGGAAATAAGATTATGTTAACAAAATAGTCCATTAATTTTTAGAAAATTAAGGGGGAAAAAACACTGTTACCAAACTAATTATAACGCTGACAATGCTGCGATTGATTTCGCGGGATGTAATTATCTAATTATATTTATTGGTACTGAAACTAATAATTATAAAAATCACTGCTAAAAGAAATTTAAAAAAAGAAGATAAAGAGAAACAACTATCTAATCTAACATAATTTAACATACTGCAGCCAGTCTGGCCAATGGTCAAAGTGACATGTATTTCTATTAAAATTATGTCTGATAATGAATTAGCATCAATGACTGAGTAATAAAAAAATGTTTAACAGGAGGTGAAAAAACTGCAACCTTACCACAATTTAACTCATCACTATTATCTCCACAGTCATTGTCTCCATCACAGACCCACCGCTTAGTGATACACTTGTTGTTATTGCATGTAAATTCTTCATCTGAACATGTTAACTGATCTGAAATGTTCAAAAACACATATAATATACTATACGATGATGGGATTTGTTTTCACCATTAAAACATTCAATGTTTTATCAAAAATAAAAAAAAAGAAATGTATTAAAAAGAAAATATAAAGAATTAAAACACATCAGCTACTAAAAAGCTAAATATGAAAAAAAAGGTGAGAAATATCCCATAGAAAAAAAGAAAATTAGGAAGAAATTAAACATGTAAACATTCTAATAAAACTTTTTTTTACTGTTTTGAAATTTTATATTACACCTTTTAGAAATTACAAGCAGTATATTATTACAGGGTGTTATAATTTGTTATATTTAAATATAAGTTCATTTTAAATTCATTCAAAACTAAAAGATTGCACTTTTGCTAGATAAAATTCCCCATTTAAAAAAAAATTATGAAATGTTTTTTTTTTAAATTCAATAAGTAAAAAATCCTTATTTAAGGATTATTAAACAATAGATTTATACATACATTTAATTACAAGTTAGATAAATTAATCTTAAGTTAAAAGTAAAATTTGAAAGTTTAAATCAATAATTGCACGTGGGGTGGAGTAAGTAAATTTTAATACATTTTTTTTCTTTTCTTGAGGTGCATTATCAGTCATCTCAATTCCCTCACCAGTGTTAAACTTATGGACATAGAATGCATTGGTATTTTTCATCAGAAAATTAAAATTTTAATCGTCTTGTTTATTCTGCTTATAATTTTTATTATTTTATATATTTATATGGATCAAATATACAAAATCATTATACAAAACATAAATTATGGGATAACTTAACCTTATAGAAATAATTTATTATAAACGCCAGAAAAACAAATGATACAGCTACATATTCATGTAAAACTCACCTCAACTCTGATGTTGTCTTAAATTGCCTCAAATGAAAATTTAACAACTGTCAAAATATTGAATTAAAAAAAAATAGCTTTTTAAAGTTTCATAAAAAAAGTTACAGGTAGCTTAATAAAAATGTCAAGTTGTAATAAAAACCAAATCAGAAACATTATTATTATTATTTTCTTAAATCTCAAAATTTAATTTTTAGCATAAATAATTTTTTATACATAAATGTCTCGTTCATCCTAAAAACTTTTGTTATTTAATGGCCCTGTCACCGGCATTAATTTTGCACTTTAGTAGAAGGGCACTATGCCCAGCCTGCAATGTGCCAGTAATTGCCACTCTATGAATTTGATTTTATATTCAGGAGCAACCTGTCCTTTTTCAAACCTAGATTGAATGCTAGAAATATTACATTTTTCAGGGCAATTTTTAAAAGGAGGACAATATTTAGATGCAATATCTTTACTGGTTATATACTTTTGACAATATAGAAACAAAATTTTCACCATTCATTTCTTTAAAAAGGTTTTTTTTCCCCTTTAGAAGAAGGGAAAAAAACTTACCACAGTCACCCTTTTCATCAGATCCATCTTTACAATCCTCTTGTCCATCACAATGCCATGAAATGGGAATGCAGACACCAGGGTGAGTATGGCATGCAAATTGGTCTGACTGACAGGTCTTGTTGTCTAAATTTTAAAAAAAAATCAATAAGTTATACATTGATCTTTTTAATACACAGAATTTAAAGCCATGACAGTAAGGTAAAATTAATTTGAAACCATTAGTTCTGAAACTGCAGAGTTGCTATTTTCCATAACATACAATATTTTGTAATATATTAGATTGGAGGTGTTACTGTTGACTATCTTTATATTTTATTGGTACCACTATTTTTAAACAATTTTAACGGTAGATTTCTTTACTTTTATTCTTGCACATGCTGGAGAAATATACCACAAAGATTTTTGTTTGAAATTAGTGTACAAATAAAATATAAAAATAGTCGCCAGAGGCACACCTGATATACTAAAAATTATTGGGGAATATGAAGAACAGCAACTCTGAAATTGCATAATTTTATTTTAAGATTATTTTGTAAATCAAATTATACTGCCAAAATAACGTGGAGATTGATAAACTGGCAAGAAATAATTTTAAATTTACTGACACTTGTTGAGTGGTTCCATTATGCAATGACTCAACTCAGACTGAGACTCATATTTGCTGGCAAAGGATGGGGGGGGGGGGGGGCATAGCCCCTCCCTGTAATCTAAAATTTAATCAACTAAATTATCTCTATATATGATGATTTTAGGAAAAAGAAGTGAAATTTATTCTTCCAAAGGGACTTACAATAGTTAAACACTAAGAAAACAGAACACAGAATTATTTTGTCAGGAGTTCTCTGCTTTCCTGAATACCCCCTGCAACATAAAGTTTTATTTTTTTATGTTCACATGTTTAAAACTTAACTTAAATGGGATAATCAGGGAGGCAGAGCCCTAATTGACCTCCCCCCCCCCCCCCACCAAAAGAAAAGATACAAAAGAGGAATAAATCTTTGAATTATGCAATTTTTGAAGTACTTTTCGTGTTATGTTTAAAAATTGTCTTCAACAGGAGCGGTTGGGGTGCCTGGCAATTATTCTTTGTTTAGCCTATTTCCTGCCTTTATTGGCTCTTTTAAAAAATGCAGGATTGCATTTCATCTATTGAAGAAACCAGAAATTAGGTACCTTAAAATAGTTTTAATTACTATACTTACTACACACATCAGGATTCTCATCAGAGTTGTCCGAACAGTCATCTTCTTCATCACACTGCCACCGGTTTGGAATACATTTGCCGTTACTGCACTGGAATTCTGTGTTGGAACACGTTCTCGCTTCTGAAAATAGAAGGAAAAAAAATCTATAAATAAAAATAAAAATAATTATTATTTTAAGAAAATGATTAGTTTATTTATTATAACTAACATAGGATCAATTCAGGATCGGCTAATCCATGACACGAGACTGAATATTTTTGACACAATGTTGATTGAGGTTCAAACTTAAGATATTGGGAAAATTTCATTACAATACTTTGACAAAATACACGGATTTGAATAAGCCGAGCTTGTCTAAATACGATTGTCTTTAAGTAGCAGAATTTCAATTGCAACATATTGAACTCCGGTGTAGTTATCGAGTCTTAATCAAATTTAGAAACGTTCATCTTATTTAAACCAGAGGATTCAACCCAAACTTTCCAGAAACATATTGCCAGTGTCAAAGCATGGATTTTTTTTTTTTTTTTGGGGGGGGGGGGGGGAGACCTAATAGATTTTTTACATTTAATATAATATATATATTTTTAGATTGTCCACTACCATAAAAAGCATTTTTATATGAAAAATATCCATTATGTATTCGAATACAGTTTAAAAATTTATTATTTTCATATTAGCTGCATGGCAGAAGTTAACATCAGCTCCGAAGAAACAGTGAAAGATTTCGCTACATCAGCAGCTTTTATTATTCTGGTGATTTCAGTGTGCATGTAGTTCGTGCACATATCTTTTTAATTTGTATTTTATTTATGATATTTTATGTATTTATTTATTTATTGATGAATTTCTATTTTTTTTTTAATGGAATTAGCCGGAAACTTGAGTTGAACTCTGTATTATTGTTTTAAGTGGAAAAGGGTTAATCTTTGGTAATCGGGCTACACGGATAAAGAAATACGTTTAAAAAAATCCATGGCTTGAAAATTATTTTAAAAAACATAAAAAATCAGTAAACTGAGACACAGTTTTCAGACAAATTTCATTTGAAAGTACACTTGTTATTGTCTTTTCAACAGTGTAAAAATGTGCGATGTTTAGAAGTAAAAAAAAAAAAAAAAAAAAAAAGAAAAGGCAGTAAAAACGAAATTTATTAGTCAGATCGTTGTCACCGTTACTCACGGACATGTTTTTCCTTTTATAGATAGATAGATTCGCTTATTTTGTCACTATACATTGATTTTGAACTTCAATCAACACCGTGCCAAAAAGATTATGTCGCGTGTACAAGATTTGGAAACTATCGAAAAGTTAAAAGGTACTATTATAAATAAAAATCCCAATGATAAAATTACGACAACTTCGAATTTAATTTCAAAACTAAAGAAGCTGGCGTTTGCCGTTTTAACAATACTCCCGCTTATTCTAAGTCTGCGAGTCATTACTTTCACAAATGAATAATATTAAAAAAACTCCAATAGTAACAACCACTTGTTAGTTGACTCCAATTTCATCTTGCATTCTGTTAAAAGTAACTAAGTTTGAAATTGGTATTAATTATTTTTCATCCAAACTGCAACAACGTAAATCTGATTATTTTTTATTACTTTCTCAAACAGAATTGTTACTACATAATTATTACACTTTAATACCTTAATATATGTTACCCATATTTTTAAAATCCTAATGAAAAAAATAAAATAAGTAATTTTTATTCATAATTTTTTTGATCCACTAAACCTGTTTCTTATTTGATATGTTAGGATCATGTAATTTTTTTTTTTTTAATTTTAATTGGTATGCGGATGTGACAAGGTTCGCCACCATTGGTCTAAGTTATTGGCAGACTTGTGAGCTACTTAATGTAGTCCGGTACTTTTAAACATTTTTTATTCATAAATATTTTATTACTCTTATTTTCCCCTTAAAATGTGTGTTTCATATATATTCACTTTCACGTGCAAAAATCTTTAAGAAAATTAAAATTTAATTAATTAACAAATAATATTTTTAGTCATTTTTAAAATTTGATATATTTTAAAGAATAATTCTTTTTGCGTACTTTTTATGCTCTTATTTAACTTCTTGGAGAGCGTGAAAAAATCGCCGTCTTTTTCTTCAAAATAAGGAAAAGGATATATATTTTTCAAAATAAGGGTGTGCACCGTAATCCTACGGATATATTCCATTCCCCAAAAAAGTGTGCAACTAACAACTAACTTAGGTAGGTGTCCAACTTATCGGAGTATTCACCCAAATATTTTCTGGGGGGAAAAAAATTAAATTAAATCATATACTCCCCCACCGCACAAACACACACATTTCAAAACATGAATTCATTTATTTTACAAATTTAGAGAAAATTTTCATAATCCCGGCGGGGAATTAAAAAAAACCTGCTAAGACGAAAACTTGTCTAAAACGGAAATTTTTCCAGTTCTTTGCGATTTCGTCTTAGCAGATTTTATTGTACTTTGAGGTAAAATAGGAGGATGAAGATAAAAAGAAATCCAAGTGGGTAAGTCAACATCCTGAAAACGCGGAAAAGAAGCTGGCGCTCTGCCAAGGAAAAATGTGATACCAGAACTTACCCGCCGCTATGCTAATCTCACCAAGGCCACGTGTTAAGGAATTCCCTTTGGAATGGAAAAAAAATCAATAGCTTCAAAAATTATTAAAATATTCGCAATTGAGAATATTTTAATAAATTTTGATTGCAGGATCAATTGAGAATCGATTCTACAATGAGATCATACAGGGTAAAAACCGCTTACAACTAAGCTGAAGAGAAAGTGAAAGTTATTCATTATACGCGAATTTTGTTACGGGTTGCCTTAGAAGTGTTAATAACTTCATTTTAAAAAAATTAGACGCATTTTTGTTACGGACAGTCATTTGTACATACAATGTTTAGAAGTGCGTTTAACAAAAAAAATTTATTTATTTAATATTTAAAAATAATAATAATTAGATGCCATTAACTATAATCTATATTAGTTAACACTAATTACATTAATTAATCGTAACCACCGCATGTTTGATAGGTTTTCACCTAACAGAGAAGCACCGAATCTTACTTTAATACAAATCAGCATTTTGCGTACATCAAATTTTGTAAAGATTGTTTAATTAATAATTAAGATTAAAAATCACATATTTTTATTTTTCCAATCACTCTACTTTTAAAATTAAAGTTGAAAAACTAAATTTTATCGCTACAACATACATAAATCTTAAGCAGTTTTAAAAATAAGTGCGCAGCTGCGAAATCTTCCGATTTTTGATTGCCGCTATTTACGAATAGATATATTAGCTTTAATATTTTATGACAGAAATTTGGAAATAAATGCGAAAAAGGTTCGGAAAAAGTGGTACTCAAAATTCGGAAGGTTTGGCAGCTATGCAAGCACCCATTAAATTTGTTTTCTAGAATTTATTATATGGCAGTTTTAATTATTTTTTTCAACATCAATTAAAGCTGCTATTAGAAGATTTGTCGATATAAGATACATTTTAAATTATCCAAACTTCAATTGTAATATCGTTCAAACTATTTTCTACAAAATATCTTCAATTCAGTTACATTTTGATTTTTTCCACCAGTGTCGTTGCCACTAGCATCAAGATATTTTACATTTAATTATTTTACATTAATTTTACTTGGGGGAAAAAATACACATCCCACACAATTTGATAGATGTAGTAAAGTGCTAGGACAAAAATTACAATAATATGCAATTGTGTATAGGTAGTACAATTTTTTTTTAATCTCACTTTCGAATGTTTTTTATCCTCACTCATTTGCGCGTGAAAAGAAAATTTCGCAACTATGGAAATAATTTCAGCTGTTAATATAATAAAAATCTGCATCTGTTGGATCAAAGACATAAGCTATGAAAGATGAAACAGGAAAATCCCTTTAACAGAAAGATATTTCGTTTGATTAAAGTCGCGTGGCACATAAACGTCATCGGGCAACAATACAACGTCACAATCAGGCGAGATTCCATGACCAATCAGAGGCATTTGGAGGTGTGTCGTGAATTACGTTTCCGTATACGCGCGGTAGGTTAAAAATAAAAGGAAAAAAAAATTAGTTTTTTTTTTTTTGGCTGTCAAAAAGTTTCTTTAAAATGTGCAACGGTGTTTCTAGGTTAAGTTTCTTATCTGCATTAGAACATTTTCCCCTTCCAAAACATTCGAACAATGCATATTTATATTAAAGTAATAATAAATACAATTTCACTCAAATTAAAATAATACGGTGGAAGCCGGATAATACGAGCTCGGCTATATCGAAAAATTGGATAAATCGAACTTAAATCCCTGCAAATCGCAACATCATTCTTTCTCTCTCTCTCTCTCTCTTTTCTTTTTTTTTTTTTTTTTTTTTTTTTTTTTTTTTTTTAACCGCATATAAATTTTAATATCATGCATAAAGAAGCTTTGTATTAAAAATATGTCGAAAAAAAAAAGTTTTCCTGGAAAATAGATGGAGTAAAAAATCAAAACGCGTGGTCCCGCGTGCATTGCCGATAGATAGTCAAGTGTTGCCAAATTTAGCTTGAAAGAGCTAAATTAAACCCTTTTCAACAAATTTAGTGCTTAAGTCCTTCTAAGAGTGTTTTGAAGGACAGACATATCCACCCAACTTTTTCATTTTTTAAAACCCTTGTGAAAAATCTAATTATAATTTTGTGAATATGAAATCAGCGTTGCATTCAGGTTCCTGTTCAAGCATTTTAAAAAAAAGTTCTGTTTTAATGACCAAGTATATACATAAAAGCTTTATATTTAGGTACATAAGTTTACAGATACACTACGGTATACATTACATGTATGCCCTCTTCAGTCATGAGGTGTCCAAATGAGAATATCTATTATTAGGTAGCTTTCAATACAAAAAAGTATAAAGCTACCTATTGCAGCCGTTCGGAGGAAAGCAGTTCCGGAAAATTTCGATATATTTTCACCGATCATGACCCCCAGACCCCAAAACCACCCTCCGTTCAAATGTTGATTTATATATATAGATATATCCATATATATATATATATATATATATATATATATATATATATATATATATATATATGTATATATCCATATATATATATATATCTGACCTATGTCATACGATAACGCTCGTATTTATAAATCAATTTTGATGAAACTTATTGTGTGTATTAAGCTCACCAATGTCTCGACCGAGTTCGTTGGCCAGCTTGGTCCGCCATTTTGTTTCAAGATGGCGACCACTTAAAAATTTAAAACTAAAATAAATATACAAAAAAGTTAAAAATTCAAATTTATTTTTTAATTACGTGTTAGGCCTTGATACAAGGATTCCAGAGCATTTTTTGGTTTACATCTATCTTAAAAAATGGCTGAGATAGAGCAGTTTGAAATTCTAGGGTGGCTGACATTTTGAAACAAAACAGCACATTAACGCGATTGCTCGCAAATTATTTTCTTTCATTGTTGTAATAATTTTCCCAAATCGCCAAATTTGGCGACCAAAATAAGTCTTCATAAATGAAGCCAATTTGGCTATTGCTCAATAATTTGGCAAATTTCTTATTCAAATTCAGTATTAACGAATCTTTTGTTAACGTTTTCTTTGCATTTTAACTTGCTGTTTTCGCGTAACAGCTAAAATTTTAAAACGAAGATATAGGAAAGCTACCTTTTCCTCCCGGTACAGGCCGGATTTTTTATTTTTATTTTTATTTTATTTTTTACATTTTGACTTCAGTTTTAGGCAGATTTCGTAAGAAATACTACATATTACATTCTCCCCTAAGTTGGAATTTTTGAAAATTTTTTGCAGATCTACGGAATCCAGAACCACCCTCAGTTCAAAACTTTATCTATCTATCTATGTCACTTTTTTATGGACACGATAACTCTAATAATTCTTCACAAATCTCTTCCAAACTGATACATAAAATCAAGGGGCATAAAATCTTAGTCAAGGGTTAGTCTTCGTTAATGGGCAAAATCGAACCAAGAGGGGGGGGGGGGGGGATGAGGGGGCTTTTTGTGAAAACAGAAAAAAAAAACATAACGTCTTAGTTACGATACGTATCAAATCCGTTTAAGTTATTATTACTTCTAGGAAAAAGGCCGAAAATTTATGTATAACAGATTTTTGATATCATTAAAAATGGCCCCAAGGGGGGGGGGGGTAGAAGAAAAAAATCATAACTTCGTCAATTTACAAGATATCAAATCCGCTTGAATTTATTATAAATCCTCTTACTATTATCTAAAACTTTTACATTGAAAAGTTTTTTATAGGACCAACCCTTATAGCAAAAAAAAAAATTAAAAACAAAAAAATCCCTGTCGGCTCCGCCTGCGAACAAGTTAGATTTCGAAGTGGGCGGTCCCTTATGGAACCCAACTGCGGCATCATGGCAAAAAGGTCATTTCTTCCGCAATTCCCAACAAACAGGCGCCCCACGGTCTGCGTCTTCGAAATCTACCTGTGCCTGTAGGCCGAGACGTCAGGAATTTATGTATCTGAATGTGTTTGCTTAAAACTTAAACCAGTAAATGGAAGCACCTATGTTCATTTCCTCATAAACTGAAAGTTTTCATCCGAGTTTGCAAAATGTCTCCAAGACAACATAGCATAGCCAAGAAAGTAGGTTTCATAATTATTTAACATAAACACTTTACAATTTAAACAAAAAAAAAAAAAAAAAACTTTGAGGGTTTGTAGAATATTCACTTATTTGAGGGAACAATGGACATTAAGAGTTCAATTTTCAATGGATTCATTTGAAAATTGGCACATTTCTTAATGACAAGTTTAAATAGTTATATTCAAAATTTGGTGTAAAATAATCAAGAGTTTTTAAATTATTCAATTTTTAAATTTTTAAAATATCGAATAATTGTCATATTTTAAAATGTCGGGGCCCCCAAACGCTACTGAAGATTTTTCAATTATTGGCCAAAATATAATGAAGTTTTAACCATGAAAAAACAAAATTAATATGGAAAAATCTGATTATCTTTTCCATTTAAAAATAATTGTTTAAGGGCTACATTACTCATACGAAAACACATGTTTGCTAATGTTAATCGTATGGGAGAATTTTTTTTAAATATCTCGTTTGCATATATTTTAAAAATATTTTTCTTCCGTTGGATAGTTCAGGTCGATCTCTACAAAGGCCGATTTTTACTTTTTCGATTTTGTTTACAGTTTTTTTTTTTTTTTTTTTTTTTTTTTTTTTTTTTTTTAAGGATACTTTCACTTTCGGAACCGTTTTCGAAAGATCGAAAAATCGTCAGCGATATAGAACACTTAAGACTATGAGGATGTTATAAAAACTCTTACTGCTAAAAAATTGAGAAGAAAATTTATAAAAACATTAAATATCACAAAATTATTAAAGTCAGTTGTGGCTATCTTTCTAAGTACCGCTTTCAATAATATATTTTTTTAAACTCAAGTCCGCTGTAAGCATAGGTGCAACGGGGGTCCCCCATAAGCATCTGTGACAGGGCCCCGAAATTTGTGAATCGATCCCTGTGTATAGGCAAGAAAAAAAATATTTGTATAATTATGCTTTGGTTTTCCAAAAAAAAAAAAAAAAGTAACAATATATTTCCATATGCAGATAAATGCCAACACTAAAATACCCTTGAAATGCAACTTTTTATGCTAACATTTATTTATTATTGTATAGAGGATATAAAAATAATTTGACAATTAGGAACGCGCCTGGAACGTTTCAAAACTTAGAAATGTGCGTAATTTTCAATTTTGAGAAAAGTGCATTTTAAGTTTTTTTAAAAAAGAAGAAAAACCTGTATAAATATATAAAGTTTTTACAAATATAAAAGGTTATTTCTCTGCGAAGAATCGTGATAATTGAAAAATTCTTTTTGCATCAGATAAATGTGCATCTACATAGCAAAAAATAAAAAATAAATAAATTGTTGGTTTTACAGTATAATACTGGCACCCCATCTGCCAGTACCGTAAAAATAACAGTAATAAACAGTAAAATAAGCAGCAATACTGGCAGCTGGGATGCCAGTATTATACTGTAAAATCAACATTTTTTTTTTTTTTTTTCCGCAGTGCAGTGCAGTTTCATAATTCTCCAAATTAAAACTAGTCGGATGTGTCAATCCCAAAACTTTCTTCTATCTCACACAGGTTTCGCATACACTAAAAATGAATCAGCACCAATTTATATGAATATCTAACTGAAGCTCAAGTTTTATTAAATTTCGTGCATTATTTCTTGAGATATGAATATCGCTATAATCGTGTAAATCCTTCAAAATGCTGCATAGCAGTGCCACCTGCTGGGTGATTTTTACCAAAAACTAATCAGCACCAATTTATATCAGGGACTAACTGAATCTAAAGTTTTATTTAATTCCGAGCATTAGTTCTTGAGATAGAGCTATTGCGGAAATCGCGAAAAATGCTGCATAGCAGCGACACCTGCCGGTCGATTTTTACAAAAAACTAATCAGCATCAATTTATATTAGGGACTAACTGAATCTAAAGTTTTATTAAATTCCGAGCATTAGTTCTTGAGATAGAGCGCCCACAAAATTTTTGTCACATACAGACAGACAGACAGAGTCACAGACAGACATTTTCTAAAAATAGTCAAATCGTGTTCAGGACCTTCTAAAACGTATAAATCCGTCGAAAACCGGAAGTCGAAAATTTTCATGAATCCAATACTTTCTTCTTGTAAAGATAGAAGAAAGTAAAAAAAAAAACGATTTTTACTTTCTTCTATCTTTACAAGAAGAAAGTATTGGATTCATGAAAATTTTCGACTTCCGGTTTTCGACGGATTTATACGTTTTAGAAGGTCCTGAACACGATTTGACTATTTTTAAGTAAAAATCGTTTTTTTTTACTTTCTTCTATCTTTACAAGAAGAAAGTATTGGATTCATGAAAATTTTCGACTTCCGGTTTTCGACGGATTTATACGTTTTAGAAGGTCCTGAACACGATTTGACTATTTTTAGAAAATGTCTGTCTGTGACTCTGTCTGTCTGTCTGTCTGTATGTGACAAAAATTTTGTGGGCGCTCTATCTCAAGAACTAATGCTCGGAATTTAATAAAACTTTAGATTCAGTTAGTCCCTGATATAAATTGGTGCTGATTAGGTTTTGGTAAAAATCGCCCGGCAGGTGGCGCTGCTAAGCAGCATTTTTCGCGATTTCCGCAATAGCTCTATCTCAAGAACTAATGTTAGGAATTTAATAAAACTTTAGATTCAGTTAGTCCCTGATATAAATTGGTGCTGATTAGTTTTTGGTAAAAATCGCCCGGCAGGTGGCGCTGCTATGCAGCATTTTTCGCAATTTCCGCAATAGCTCTATCTCAAGAACTAATGCTCGGAATTAAATAAAACTTTAGATTCAGTTAGTCTCTGATATAAATTGGTGCTGATTAGTTTTTGGTAAAAATCACCCAGCAGGTGGCGCTGCTATGCAGCATTTTGAAGGATTTACACGATTTTAGCGATATTCATATCTCAAGAAATAATGCACGGAATTTAATAAAACTTGAGCTTCAGTTAGATATTGATATAAATTTGTGCTGATTCATTTTTAGTATATGCGAAACCTGTGTGAGATAGAAGAAAGTTTTGGGATTGACACATCCGACTAGTTTAGTTTAATTTCATTATTCAAAGTCCACTGTCCCCTTAAAGTTCTTACTATTTTTTTTAAATTATTTATTGTGTGAATTTAGCTTACTGATAGTAATTAAACTGATATTTTAGAGTGTTAGTAATTTCAGATCCATATCTGTAAACCTAATTTACCATCCCCCTTAAAGTATCAATTTCCGAAATATATTTTTTCTGCCATTTATGGGTATCAGTTTGTGAGTACAAAAGCAATGAGTATCTGTAGTGCTATTTAAGCCTGGGGGTCTCAAGATGATATAGCTAAATAATAAGTTTTTATTTTAAGATAAAATTTGTGAAGGATTCGTTTTGGAGATTTATGTATCAAATGTCCAGAACTTTTTTGCGAAGGATGAAAATATTGTGCACTGGTTCTTTTTAGTATACCTAATTTCTTCCTAAAAAGATCCCTGGTTTATTTGTATTTTTCCAGCTAAATTTAATAACTCGGGCCTTTTATTATTATTATTATTATTATTTATTTATACCTAATGTATAGATTTTTTTTTTTTTTTAAACATAATCAAGATGTTGAAGTGTAAATAGGAAACACATAATAGCAGAGTGTTTCAACAATATTTCATTCATGTTTTAGCAGCATCTCTTAAATTAAATTATTCGAATAAGCATTCAATTTATTAAAGTATTTAATTTATACCATAAAAATTATTCATACCATTTACTTTAATCATCTTAATTTGGTATGATAAAATGGTTGTATTGGCGCTATTATTACTTTTGCCATTAGCTTGATTACCATACTTAATTATTACATATTTCTTTAGCGGAAAAATATGATATAATGCATGATTTTTTAAAATTTAAGTATATCATTGGATATACTTACGCAAATCTTAATGTTTATAAAATATTTATAAATTGAATAATTTTTATAACAATTGCTATGATATGCATCCAATATTCATTCATATTAAATAATTTGGGATTTTTTTTTTCCAAGCACTTTTCTCCAATAGAAAATTAACCCTTTTCTTCTTTTCCTTTGTGACTGTGAGTTCGCAACACAGCCGATAATATAGGGCATTGTCACATGCTGAGAAAGTTTAGCTAACACAACCATCAATTCAATTTAACCCTCAAGTCAGAAAGATCAAGACGAGATTTAAATAAATAACAGAGTTTTGTCAAAATCAATCTGCATTTGAAAACATGGACAAACAGTCCAAGAGCGGCTTCTACTGCGCAATTCTTCTGTGACACGTTTACCAAAGGAAACTCAATAATAGTTTGAAAAAAAAAAATACACCGCATTAACAGTTTGAAAAAAAAAAAAAAAAAAAAAAAAAAATTAATATTCTTAAAGCGTAGATATCACCCTAAGGAAATTGGGATATTTTGAAGGTCACATGGTAATTTCACGTAACAATTTCACTACACTCTTTCTGCGACCTGGGTGTCAGGGGAAAATAGAATTCGTAAATGTTTTTGGTTTTCTGCCGTGGATTTTACGCAAGTGTAAGCAAATGAATTAAGCATCAAATATTGGTAATTTTTTATAAGTTTATTAATTTTTCATAAGATTTTTTTTTTTTTTTTTTTTTTTTTTTTTTAATAACAGAGCTGTTTTAGCAGTCTACATAAGCACAAACATTGTCTTTTTTTTTAATGAGCATAATGATTTTTTTTTTATATCTTTAAAAGGGATTTAAGTACATTTTAATAAGTACCACATTAAAAAAATATTTTTCGATTCCTAATTGTGCCCGATCTAACCTAACCATTCGAAATTTCGTGTGGATCTCTACGGAGCTTGCGTAAATACAGGTTAGGGTTTGTTAGATACCCCCACCCATTCATCAGCATATGCCCTTTGCGCAGGGTGTCTGCAAAAAAATCAATCAGTTGAAAATGAAATACATTCTCTATATTAACACACTTTTATCAGGAAACGGCAAAATCAAAATGATTTTCACACCAGCTTGGTACCTTCATTCATTAGGCGAAAAATGTCAAAAATATTAATTTCCAATTTATTTGCTTAAAGTAATAATAATTCTCTGCACTACCCATTTTCGCAGACATTTTTTTTAATTAATAAAATAAAATAATGTCTGTGAAAATGGGTAGTACAAAGAATTATTATGTTAAAAAATGACATTATGAACGCGTCATAGATTATTAAAAAAACTTGCTTAGAATATTTGGACATCCCTAGTACATTCTGGGGAAGTTACGTAACTTACGTGAAAACCATATTTGATAATATATTAGGTAATAAGTAATCACATATTTATATTTTCATGTTAGAATAGAATTTCGGGAGCAGAGAGTTTCCGAGAAGCGGCCCTTTAAGAGGAGTGGCATACTATGGGTTTTGAGCTGCCTGGGCAATTCAAAATATTCCCACTCCTCCTTAGTGGCTAGTATAGTTTTACATGCAAAAAATGCTCAGCGCATTAAAAATTTATAAAAGAGGCCCGAACACCCTCGAGATGTAAATATGACAGAGTTCAAGGCCACGTTAAAAATAAGATTCAATGCAAATAAAATAATTGAATTTAGGAATTTTTCAATTCGAAACTTATGTTGTGGATTCATTTTATGGTGTAATAGTTGTTAAACAAAACCCCTTTCCATATTTACTTACAGTCACTGTATAAAAGATTTTGAAAATGACAATATCAAACAAGTTGAAAATTGTACGTTAAACGTGATAAATAAGTACTAGAACTAGTTTTATAAATATTCAGATCTTGGTGCAATAGTTGTTGCACTCTTATGCAAAAATGCATGAATGCAAAATTTATTTTATGTGCAGATTTTCATATTATAGATATCAATTTTATTTTATGAAAATAAGTTCCAATCACTTTTACAAACAATTAATTACAATTATGTTACATTAAAATTATACTATGCGCAAATATCCAATACAAGACAAGTAAAAAAAAAATCATCGTTATTATTTCACTGAAAAAAATGAATTATATCGTCTGTTATTATATATGATATGATTAATTTCCGTAATAAAATAAGTACATTTTAAGTTGGCAACATATTATCTTTTGTTGACATTTGCTGAAAATTCCAATGGGAAACTTAAGCCCAGCTTTGAAAATTTTAGAACTTGAAATTCATATTTCGACTCTTTTTCCATTTAATATCTATTTCTCCGGAAACATCTATGCAAAAAACTGTCGGTAGATTATATGATTGCTATAATTAAACAATTTTAGTGTACAAATTCGGTTTTTAAATTAAGTATTACGGAAATAATATACTCCATCTTAAATAGCACGTAATCACCATGACAACCTATAATCATTACCTATCATGGTATATCATTGAATTAATTAAGGATTTAATAGAATGAAGAAAACTTTTATTAATTTCTTTTTAAGTTTTGAATCGATTTTCATAAACTTTGAAATGACTTGACAAAATTCAGCAACGATTAAATTTTAAACTATTCGGTCGGATAGTTTATGCGCTGTTATATGCGAACAGACGGACGGACCAGACGACGACTATAGGTGCTGAGTATTTACATAATTACGAACGCACTTAAAAATAAGTATGGAATTTGGTACTTTTTTTTAACAGTGTAGGAAGCTTTTGAATAATAACAGGGGTGGGGAAATACATGTTTTTACTCGCTACTGGCGAGTGGATTTTCTGACAGGGCGAGTGAATTTTTAGGAAGTCTTTGAAAAATTGCAGACTGTAAAAGATATGCCAAAAACTTTATTTTTTTTTACCAGTTCACTATATTTTATAACTTTCCAATTTACTGTGATGTAAGCATTGTATTTACTATGTTCAATTCTATACTAAACTTTCCTTTGTTGTAGATATTTCTTAATTTTATAGGGGAAAAAATATATGAAAATGCACTGTAGCAGTAGTAATTGACTATTTTTGAAGTCATGTACATTGTGTCATAAAAATTTTCAATTCTATGCTGGTTGGCAAAATAAGTCTTTGGCTGGTAAGATTTTCTGAAAATAAAAAATAAATAAAATAAAATAAAAAAAGTTATGATGCCTTATTTTTACTCTTAAATTCATTTTTTTTTTTTTTTTAATTATCTTTATAAACTTAATACCCACCCACGCAGTGTCCAAAACGAATCTTGCAACAGCTGGTTTTGTTTTGACTATCCAAATAGAAACTAATTTTTGTAGTTTTGCTCCTTGTCAAGCGGTTATCAATTACAAGGTGCGAGAAAGATACCGAAATAGAGTTATCAGAATACAAGAGGGAGAAGTGTAGGAGAAAGCCATCGATAAGATAAGTAGTTCACATATTTTTAGAATCGCATTATCTGCAACAGATTTAGTTTCCCCTCTTTGGAGAGTATTATCTATCGAAACAGAGGTTTATTTTGTTTAAACAACACTTGATAGCTCAGATATCCTCAAAAAAATACTTATACTTTTATAAAAGAAACGAAATAATTAAAAGGAACATAGCACCAAAAGAAAAAAAAATAGTAAGAATTAATAAATTAAAAAACTAACAAGAATTAAATTAAAAAACTAGCAAAAATAAATAAATAAACTAAAGATAAATAAAACATTCAATGTGCCATTAGGATCGTAAATTTTACTGGTCTTTCTTTTGTGGAGAGTAAAAACACATATGGGGCGAAAAATATGGACAATATCGCACTCCTAATTGAAATACCCGTAGCCGTGACGCATTCCCCATATCGTAAGAGGGGAGGGGGGGTCCAAAATTACCAAAAAGTTGACATCGTTATACATGTACAGCCCCTTAGTGAAAAATCACAATTAAAAGAAAAGAGGCCAATCAAATAAAGCTCGTGAATCGCACGCTGGTCCCGAAGGAGTTAAAAGCATCATTTTTAAATACTTTTTTCGAGCAAATTAAAAGCTAAATGTTAAGCATTTTGAAATCCTGTGTAAATTTTTTTTCCTCCATGAATAACTTCACAGTTAATAATGATTAAATGTTTGTAATTATTGACTTTAAAAAATAATAACTATTGAATGCTTTTGCTTTTAAAAAAGAAAAAAACATACAGATATATACATAAGTGCCTTTGTATATAGGTATGTGCGTTTGTGAATAATTAACAATTATCTCTGCATGTATGCATGCATTAATAGTTTAAAATTTCCATCTGAGAAAGTTTTGTTTTCGGCCGAAACTCTGTTTCGGCCGGAAAAACGTTTTTCGGTCTATCTCTAATAAGAAATACGCGAAGAGGAACGTTAGCTGTCCACGTCCCTGGTGATATCTTTCTTGTAAATGGTCGATTAACGCACCGTAAATCCTGTTGCACAAGTTCATTACCTAGAGAGTACAAGTTTTATAACATATTCTAAAATACATTTAAACACGCATCACAATTTTATCCATGTTTTAACTTTTTTATATACTATAAAATTAAGTAGCCCTATTTGGGTGAAGCTAGGATGGGATCTATTTTGTTGTTCTTGTTAGCACCAACATAATTTGTTGTCATGACACTTACAATAAATCAAGTAAATCTAATGATATAACCATTTTTTTTTTTTTTAATGGTTTAGGAAAGTTTATCGCATTAAAGCAGCAATTCTCCACCTTTTCCATTCGCGCCTGAAGTTGGGATGATTGGAGATTTACTGTAATTAAACTCAAATAAATTATTTTTAAAAGGAATGTAATGTTACATCATTTCATCAATGAACTAATTCTTTCTTTCTTTCTTTCAAACGTAAGCAATGATACATCAAAGTTGTCATATTTGCATACTTTAGATAACATAAATTCGCAGAATTTTAATACTGAACATGTATTTTATAATCATTAACATGTATAACTGCTCGCCATCAGCAATTAAACGAGAGAAAAAATGCAGAAAACCTTATATAATAAATGCATTCAGAAGCGAAGCTATGAGCTTCAAATTTATGGTCAACTAAAACACGCCAGTTTAATAAGTCTAACGGGTTAGGTCGATGTTCTCTTTTGCGGTTTGAAGTTAACGCGAAGCATCAGAAACGATAATGTATCATAAACACTTCATATACGGCAGCATCAGGAAACAAAATGAGTCTACAGCGAAAATAAAATAAAAATGAATAAATTTTTTGCTCAAGGTTACGCTAAACAGTCTGCATATCGTCTGCCAGTTTCTGTTGACCTACAAGCGAAGCTGCCCTAGAAAAATGTAGAGATAATGGAAGAGGAAAATTAAGACGAGAAATAGAAACATCAGCGTTATACAATTACGTTTTTTTCAAGCTGAGGTAGTTTTTTTTAATATAACTATTTAAAACTTAAATTATTCAGGCAGAGTATGTTCGTATAATAGAACCCCGCAGTCGTAGTTCTACATCTGAGTGAAGCGAACACGCAAAAGAACATGAAGATTAAAATCTAGCAATTTACTAAAAAATAATCAGATGCTAAATATCAGGTAATGATAACTGAACTTACTTTTAAGAAAATTGCACTAGTTTTAAATCTTAACTGAAATCAGAAAAATCTTTTGAAGACGAGAAATGATGACATTTATTTTTTTTATTTTAGATTTTTTTTTTTTTTGGGTGGGGGGGGGGGGGTGTACGAGAAGAAAAGATAAATATGTTCGATATGACATTGCAAAAAACTATTATTTTATATTCATATACTAATTTTCTGACAAATCTGTACAAAGTGATTTTAGAAATTATATGAAAACCAGAGGCTGCAATTTTTCTTTATAAAAGGGAGGAAATAAAAAAAAAATATTTTTTCAATAAAATTCCTTAAGAATTGTTAAAAGTGTTTATATTTGCTAGGAACCGGGAAAAATTTCCCTCTTTAGGGGGTACATAGGTCCATCGTCTTTTATTAATGTATTGTGTTCTTTTATTGTAAAATCTTTCTTTTAACACAGGATTGCGTCTTCATAGGTTTTACTGTATAATTATTTAAACCTTAAATTATTCAGATAGAGTGAGTTCCTATAATGAAACCCAGCTATGGAATTTCTATAACCACAAACAAAAACGGATATAAAAATCTAGCATTTAAAAACTAACCACGTGCTAAACATCAGGCAATGATAACAGAACCTGCTTTAAAGCTTAAGCAAACTGCACTAGTTTTAAATCTTAACTGAAATCAGAAAAAAAATTATGCAGATGCGGAATGATGTCACAAATATGCTGATGCTGATTTAGATTTGATACAGGCTTAGCAACAGATTGAAAGTTTTAATGATTTTCTAGACAGATCTGTTGTCCTAACGAGTTTCAACAATGGAGTAGTTATTAAAAACAATGAAATAAATATATATATTATATCTATATATATATATATATATCCAAAGTTATTTAAATGGCAACGAAAAATTGACTTTTAAAAATATTAATATTAAAATATGCATTATTATTATTATTAATATTTTGAATCGACTGCAGATTCTTTTTATTTGATATTTCATGTATTTTCACTTATACCAATATATCTTTTCTGAACCAAAATTTTAAAGTATATTAAAAATCTCCAACATAATCAACGGCTTTAAAAATCATATTCAATATATTTATCAAAAAAAAAAATTGAGTTCATTTTTTAATGCACAATTTTCGATGACAAATAAAATATTTAAAAAAATAAATAAATGAAAAATTTAATTAAAAAAAAATTTAATTTAGATTCAGCGTAAAGGTATGCATGAAAATTGGTAATCTGCAAAATTTTAAGGTAATGATTATTTAGCTGTTTAAACAGGCTGCAAACTTCAATGGAAATAATAATAATACATTTTTGAGAAAAATGACTTTAAAATTTAACTTTATACTGTAAAATGGGTAGCATTGCATTGAAGCACTGATTTTTTGGTCTCCCGATAACGTGAAAAGCATTTTTATGGATGATTTTTCTACGTTTTAATGAATATCAGATCTGTATTTGCCACCTTTCTGATTGATTCTAAAAAAGAAAAAAATGCCTAAATGTGTTATGCAAGCTCAGAAACTGAGCTAATTTTAATGAATTTCAATTACATAAATTTAATTATTTTTTTCACCCCCGCTGAGATTTTTCCATTTTTCTGTAATTTACATTTCAAGACTAAAAGGCAAAATTAGCACTAGCCACCGGCTACAGGGCCACTAAATGAAGAAAAGTGGCTACTTAAAAATTGTCTGTCAGCGGTCAACTTTCCTACATGGAAAGAGTATTTTTTTTTTTTTTTTTTTTTTTTGTATTTCATCAAGGATTCTACTTTTGCTGGTTGAAATATGTTTATATTAACAAACCTATTTGGAACTATTTAATTTTAGATGAATACTAAATGAAATTTTAACAAAAGTTTACAGTTTAGAACTTTTAAATAAAAAAGTGGCCACTTATAAAACTGCTATTTCCCAGTTTTGTGCTTTATTCAAGACGACCATGATAAAAATTTTAAAATTAAACACCTACAAAATGATCTCCCCCCCCCCCCCTGCTTTTTCCCTTAAAAACAAAAATAAATGTTTAAAACTTGAAATAAGTACATTCAGGTGGCCGGCTACCTTCACCTGAAAAATGAATAATGAGGATTTTCTTTACGTTTTACTGTTTTTTCCCCTAACAGCATATTAATATGCTGTTGCTAAAGATATGGATGACGTAAAAGAATACGATATTCATAACTAAGCAAATCCTTAATTCCGAAGTTACGCGAGACACACATCTGTGAAAATCTATATGAGTAGTACTAACAAACTCAGCTTGAACGTTTGTCAGGCTTCTGAGGGAAAAGAGGAGGTATTTTGACGGCCTAGATTTTTTTTTTTTTTTTTTTTTTTTTGGGTCTTACAAAAAAAGCAAATAAAAAGTTGCAAATTGAATACAGCGCACGTTCATCAGAACACTGTCACGACTCAATAAAGTTTGTTTTGAGTTAAATGAATGGTAAAAATTATTATTATTGTTATTGAACAAGAAAATCTTCACCATAATTTCAATAACTATTTGAACTATTTGCTGAAAATGCTAAAAAAGTCTATTAGTGTTTTTAATTGTACGTGCGTGGGTGGGGGGGGAGAGATGTTCCGTGTGTTTCAATTTTCAGGATATTTGCTCCATTTTTCATCCAGACAGTAAAAACTGGTACAAAACTAGATTTTCCTAAAAGTTCACAAACTAATAGATTTTATTACTAATTTGTGGACGTTAGTAAACAAACATTTTCGAACAAATGCACAGATTTGTTTTAGTATGCATCGAAAGTGTTCGTCAGATACATTGAGAATTTTGAACATAATTCAAAGTTTGATTTTTTCGACATTTTTTAGCAGGTTTTTTACTGCATTAAAAAATATACCAGCGTTGCGAAATCCTTACTTACCGTTCACTGTATGTCAAGAAATTCTTATACAGATGTTCATAAATTAGCTGAATTATTTACAAATGACAGAGGTTGATCCCGGCAAAATTTGGGGCCTATTTAGGACCCCTTCACAAAATTCCTCTTGATAAAACGGGTTCCTTCACAAAATTCCTCTTGATAAAACGGGTTCCTTCACACAATTCCTCTTGATGAAACAGGTCCCTTCACAAAATTCCTCCTAATAACACAGGGCCCTTCACAAAATTCTTCATAATGTAATAATCCCCTTCACAAAAATTCTATTCCATATTAATATTATTCACAAAAATAACTTTTGCTTTTCAGAAAATGGGCTCTAATAAAAAATACCTGCACCGACCCCTGAAAGACCAAACGAATACTTCCTTTTATCTTGCGGACCAAGCATGACAAAAACAATAGCAATTAAAGATGATGAGCATATTTTTTTTTCTTCACAAAATGCGTATTGTGGTTTCCCCCCCCCCCCTTCTCCAACAATGAAAGGAAAAGGGATAAAAACGAACAAACTCGGCCGAAGAAATCGAACCAGGTAAGCCGGTCGAATGTTAGTCATCGCATGAAACACGTGCTTCGTGCTCAAAAAGCTAGTTGTGTAACCCCTTGACACTTCAGCTTGACCACCTATTTCTGAAAAGGTTGCATGGCGATTGCACATTTACATTTTGACTTTCATAGCACAGATTAGGGAGATCAATTCGGGTTGGGTGAAGAAAAGTTATTAAAAGCATGTTTAAAAAAAACAAGTTGGAAACTGTACGTCAAACGTTACAAATGAGGTGCGTTCGTACTATAGCTAGTTGTATAAACATTCAGATCTTGATGATTTTTAATTCTGTGAAATGAATTATATAGTCTGCAAATTCATTTCTGTCATAAAATAGGTATCTCTGTCGCTTGACGGTTAAACCTCGGAAGCTCCTATAACAAGAAAACACCGATGATAAAAAAAAAATCAAATTTCTTAATAAATGTTTTTATTAATATCTTCTAAAGTTTTGATTCGATTTTCATAAAATTTGAAATGTCTCGACAAAATTGTGCAAAGATAATATAGCTTAAATTTCAAACCACTCGGTTGGGTAGTTTTTGCGTTGTTATGTGCCGACGGACGGACGGACAGACAGACGGAAGGACCAGGCGACAATAGGTGCTACGTATTTATATAATTACGAACGCACCTTTAAAAAAAACCCTGCTCGATAAGAATATTTAAATATGAACCCGATTATAACGATAATTTTAGATCCACAAAATTATAATTCGATTTATCACTAGGAAAATAAAAATATAAAAAAAAAACTTGATAATTAAAAAAAAGGTCTGGACAAAACCTCATACCCTCGACTGGGTCCTGTACATACGAATGAAAATGATTTTGTATTTATGTCAGAAAGGCAGTCATCCGGCTCCTAACAACTAAGACTTTTTTACAGCGCTTAATACTGATGACCAACTCTGTGTCAAAATAATCCATGTTGTAGAGTTAAAATAAAAATTGAGAAAGAAAGATTTAATAACATCCTTAAAGAAAATGACCAGTTATTAAAATTATATTTCACAACACAGGATAGCTTCGATCCAGGTAAAATTATTCCAGGCAATCCCTATTTAGTACTCCTTCAGAGATATCCATTTAATAAAACAGGCCCCTTGACAAAATCCCTCTTAATAAAACAGGCCCCTTCCCTTCACAAAATTCCTTTCTATAAAAACACTCTTTACTAATTAATTATTTTTATTTTGTTAGATTTTAAAATGTGTAATTTGCAAACACAAGTTCACCAGAAAGGAAAACTTCAGCAGAAGGATTTAAAGAAGTTAATAAATTCCTGGTTCGAATTTGAGTAACGAATTTCATCTTTCGTTACAAAATGTTATTTTTCACGAAAATATAATCAATTTCACAGAAATAACTTTTACTTTTCACAAAATGGGCCCCAAAAGAAAAAAAGAAAGAAATCCCTGACGGCTCGGCTGACAGGCACAGGTAGATTTCGAAGACGTAGACCGTGGGGAGCTTGCTTATTGGGAAATGAAGAAGAAATTCCTTTTTACCATGATGACGCAGATGGGACCTCCCACTCCGAAATCTACCTGTGTCTGTAGGCGGAGCCGGCAGGGATTTTTTTTTTTTTTTTTTTTTTTTTTTTTTTTCACTTTTTGCTGTAAGGGTTGGTCCTATAAAAAAACTTGTCAATATAAAAGTTGTAGATAATATTAAGAGGATTTATAATAAATTTAAGCGGATTTGATAGTTTGTGAATTGACAAAGTTATGGATTTTTTTTCCTTCTTAAACCTCTATCTCTCCCCCCCCCCCCCTTCTTTGAGGCCATTTTTAATGATATCAAAAATCTCTCATACATACATTTTCGGCACTTTTCCTAGAAGTAATAACTTTAAACGGATTCGATACGTACCATAATTAAGAAGTTATGGGTTTTTTTTTTTCTGTTTTCACAAAAAGCCCTCCCCCTGGTTCGATGTTGCCCATTAACGAACTTGACCGAGATTTTATGTATCAGTTTGGAAGAGATTTGTGCAAAAAAATCGAATTTATCGTGGCCATAAAAAAAGTAATATAGATAGATAAAGACAGATAAAGTTTTGAACTGGGGATGGTTTTGGGTTCTGGAAGTCATAATCGGCGTAGATCTGCAAAAATTTTCCAGAAATTCCAACATAGGGGAGAATGTAATAAGTAGTATTTCTTGCGAAATCTACCTAAAAACCTGATTAGACTTCTGCTCTACTTTTAAAATCGCATGTTAGGTAATCTAGTCTAGATCGATATTCTGAGCGTGACATTCTAAGAAAAGCTAGTACAAAATTATGTTATAATAGTTTCTTCCACATTGTCTCAAAACTTAATAAAAACATACTCTTCATTAATTATTTTTATTTTGTTAGGTTTTAAAATGTGTAATTTGCAAACACAACAACAAGTTCATCAGAAAGGAAAACTTCAGCAGAAGGATTTAAAGAAAAAGTTATTAATAAATTCTTGGTTCGAATTTGAGTAACGGAATTTCATCTTTCGTTACAAAATGTTATTTTTCAGAAAGTTAAATAGATTTCACAAAAATATAATTAATTTCGCAAAAATTACTTTTGCTTTTCACAAAATAGGCCTAAAGAAAAAAAAAAAAAAAAACCCTGTATAGAATCTTGCTTTACTTTTAAAATCGCATGTTATAGGCAATCTAGTCTAGACCGATATTCTGAGCATGACATAGTCTAAGTAAAGCTTATAAAATTATACTATAATAGTTTCTCTAACGTTGCCTCAAAACTTAATAAAATAGATCCCTTCACAAAATTCCTTTCCATAAAAACATACTCTTCATTAAATGTATTTTTATTTTGTTAGTTTTTAAAATGTGTAATTTGCAAACATAACAATAAGTTCACCAGAAAGGAAAACTTCAGCAGAAGGATTTAAAGAAAAAGTTATTAATAAATTCCTGGTTCGAATTTGAGTAACGAATTTCATCTTTCGTTACAAAATGTTATTTTTCACGAAAATATAATCAATTTCACAGAAATAACTTTTACTTTTCACAAAATGGGCCCCAAAAGAAAAAAAGAAAGAAATCCCTGACGGCTCGGCTGACAGGCACAGGTAGATTTCGAAGACGTAGACCGTGGGGCGCTTGCTTATTGGGAAATGAAGAAGAAATTCCTTTTTACCATGATGACGCAGATGGGACCTCCCACTCCGAAATCTACCTGTGTCTGTAGGCGGAGCCGGCAGGGATTTTTTTTTTTTTTTTCACTTTTTGCTGTAAGGGTTGGTCCTATAAAAAAAACTTGTCAATATAAAAGTTGTAGATAATATTAAGAGGATTTATAATAAATTTAAGCGGATTTGATAGTTTGTGAATTGACAAAGTTATGGATTTTTTTTCCTTCTTAAACCTCTATCTCTACCCCCCCCCTTCTTTGAGGCCATTTTTAATGATATCAAAAATCTCTCATACATACATTTTCGGCACTTTTCCTAGAAGTAATAACTTTAAACGGATTCGATACGTACCATAATTAAGAAGTTATGGGTTTTTTTTTTTCTGTTTTCACAAAAAGCCCTCCCCCTGGTTCGATGTTGCCCATTAACGAACTTGACCGAGATTTTATGTATCAGTTTGGAAGAGATTTGTGCAAAAAAATCGAATTTATCGTGGCCATAAAAAAAGTAATATAGATAGATAAAGACAGATAAAGTTTTGAACTGGGGATGGTTTTGGGTTCTGGAAGTCATAATCGGCGTAGATCTGCAAAAATTTTCCAGAAATTCCAACATAGGGGAGAATGTAATAAGTAGTATTTCTTGCGAAATCTACCTAAAAACCTGATTAGACTTCTGCCCTACTTTTAAAATCGCATGTTAGGTAATCTAGTCTAGATCGATATTCTGAGCGTGACATTCTAAGAAAAGCTAGTACAAAATTATGTTATAATAGTTTCTTCCACATTGTCTCAAAACTTAATAAAAACATACTCTTCATTAATTATTTTTATTTTGTTAGGTTTTAAAATGTGTAATTTGCAAACACAACAACAAGTTCATCAGAAAGGAAAACTTCAGCAGAAGGATTTAAAGAAAAAGTTATTAATAAATTCTTGGTTCGAATTTGAGTAACGGAATTTCATCTTTCGTTACAAAATGTTATTTTTCAGAAAGTTAAATAGATTTCACAAAAATATAATTAATTTCGCAAAAATTACTTTTGCTTTTCACAAAATAGGCCTAAAGAAAAAAAAAAAAAAAAACCCTGTATAGAATCTTGCTTTACTTTTAAAATCGCATGTTATAGGCAATCTAGTCTAGACCGATATTCTGAGCATGACATAGTCTAAGTAAAGCTTATAAAATTATACTATAATAGTTTCTCTAACGTTGCCTCAAAACTTAATAAAATAGATCCCTTCACAAAATTCCTTTCCATAAAAACATACTCTTCATTAAATGTATTTTTATTTTGTTAGTTTTTAAAATGTGTAATTTGCAAACACAACAACAAGTTCACCAGAAAGGAAAACTTCAGCAGAAGGATTTAAAGAAAAAGTTATTAATAAATTCTTGGTTCGAATTTGGGTAACGGATTTCATCTTTCGTTACAAAATGTTATTTTTCAGAAAATTAGATTTCACAAATATATAGTCAATTTCGCAAAAATTACTTTTGCTTTTTACAAAATAGGCCTAAAGAAATAAAAACCTGCATAGAAGTGCCTTATTTTTAAAATTGCATGTTAGGCAATCTAGTCTAGGCCGATATTCTGAGCATGACAGTCTAAGTAAAGCTTAATAAAATTATGTTCTAATAGTTTCTCTAACGTTGCCTCAAAACTTAATAAAATAGACCACTTCACAAAATTCTTTTCCATAAAAACATACTCTTCATTAAATATTTTTATTTTGTTAGTTTTTAAAATGTGTAATTTGCAAACACAACAACAAGTTCACCAGAAAGGAAAACTTCAGCAGAAGGATTTAAAGAAAAAGTTATTAATAAATTCTTGGTTCGAATTTGAGTAACGGTATTTCATCTTTTGTTACAAAATGTTATTTTTCAGAAAGTTAAACAGAGTTAAATAGATTTCACAAAAATATAATCATCACAAAAATATAATCAATTTCGCAAAAATTACTTTTGCTTTTCACAAAATAGGCCTCAAGAAGAAGGAAAAAAATAAAAAAAACCTGCATAGAATCTTGCCTTACTTTTAAAATCTCATGTTAGGCAATCTTGTCTAGACCGATATTCCGAGCATGACAGTCTAAGTAAAGCTTATAAAATTATGTTATAATAGTTTCTCTAACGTTGCCTCAACACTTAATAAAATAGACCCCCTTCACAAAATTCCTTTCCATAAAAACATACTCTTCATTAATTATTTTTATTTTGTTAGGTTTTAAAATGTGTAATTTGCAAACACAACAAGTTCACCAGAAAGGAAAACTTCAGCAGAAGGATTTAAAGAAAAAGTTATTAATAAATTCTTGGTTCAAATTTGAGCAACGGTATTTCACCATTCGTTACAAAATGCTATTTTTCAGAAAATTAAAATAGATTTCACAAAAATAAAATCAATTTCACAAAAATTACTTTTACTTTTCGCAAAATGGGCCCCAAAAAGAATAAAACCTGCATAGACTCTTGTCCTACTTTAAATCGCATGTTAGGTAATCTAGTCTAGACCGATATTCTGAGCGTGACATACTAAGAAAAGCTAGTACAAAATTAAGTTATAATGGTTTCTTCTATGTTGTCTCAAAACTGAAACGAATTAACGGAAAACGAAGTGTATCAACAATAAAACAATTTGAAGAAAGGTTCTAAGCGATCTGTCTTTATCCTTAATCAAGTACAAGAAAAACTGGACTTTGTCAAAGAGAAAGAAAGTTTTCTCCTCCCAAAATGCAAATTAGAATTAAAAAGGTCAGCATTAAAAGAGCTTATTAAAGATGGCATAAAAAGTAAGCGATGTAACGAATAGTGATTTGGCCAAATACCATTTTTTTCCCCCAAGTACAAGTTGATTGTAATTTCTCTTGCAAATTTTAAAAATTAAATTAAATTAAACAGAAAATATGTAATTTTATTATTTGGCTTAATAATTTTAACAGATTTATGTATTTTTACACTTTTTTATTTATAATCCAACTTGGTTTTTGCGTGTAAAGATGGAGTTTTGTAATCTATTTTTCTCACTCTCTTCTTTGATATGCTAGAATTATAAAAAAAAAAATTATGTTTACATGTGTGTTTTCGATGACAATACAACATTTTAATACTTTTAGAACATAATTATAAGCTAATAAATTAATTTTAAGGCATTTTTTCCGTTAGCCGGCTACACGTGATAAATTGTTAAATATTCTTTATGAGTACAGCTGTATAAGAGTTGCAACAACAACGGATTTAACCCATTTTAGGCCAAGCATAGAAATTTTATAAAATGTGGTATTATTTGCATTGAAATTTGCTTAAATTACATTCATTAAGACACCAAAAAAAGTTTCGTGCTTGAAAAATAATATTTTATTCAATTTGACGTTACCATTATTAATTTACCATTAATAATTTACCATTAAATTTAAATAAAATATTTTAAATTTTCTTATGGCATTTGTTTTATTTTTATTTTATTTACAGAACTTGCAACTTTACTCCATTACAAAAACGTATGATTAATCTCAAGTGGAATAATTATACATTTTCAAAAAGTCGAATTTGTCAATAACCGTTTCAAGTAAAAAAAACAGCGTATTTTGAAAATTTCTCAACAGAAAGTGATTACTTCAATTCAATTACTAATATTTTATAGATGTCTCCAGCACCCTTAAAAATAGTAGAAAAATAAAATTAGTGAAAAATATACGTCACAGTGTTAATAAAAATACATTTATTGAAATAGTGCGTTTACGCACCTTTGGCCGAAAATGGGTTAATGATACGACAAACTACGTTCGCCAAAAAAAGGCCAACAAAAAGGCTGACAAAAATTACAGCTTTAAAAAAAAAAAATAATAATAATAATAATAATAATAATAAATTCATTAGCTCGTGCTTTCTACCAAGCATTAAAAAAAAAAAGAGGTTAGTGAATTTTTCATAATTGTGTTCGGTGACCACACCAAACTAATGTATTTTATTGGGGGAGGGGGGGGGGGAATTGCAGTCATGAAATTAGGCGCGATTTTCAAGATAAAGATTCAATGCTTTTAAAAGAGTGTACAATTTTTTTTTTTTTTTTTTTTTTTTTTTTTTTTGGGCAGCATACATGTAATTCATACACATTTCAGTTAAAATAGTAACTGATTTTTCGGCTGTTAAATATACTTTTTTAATTATTTTTTATTCGATAAAAAAAAAAGTATTTCTTTTCCTTTTATACTTAGACAAATCTAATTGATTCTCTGTAAGTGAGGTTGGTAAGTTATTTCCATTAAAATAAAAAGAATATTTCTCCATTTCTACTATTTAAATGATATTTTTATATATCTTTCTTACATCCAAAGTTAATGAGCGCCTGATGTACTTCATGAACTAACCCTTGGTGAAGTAAATTTGATTGCGAGAAATATGGCACAATAAAATTCATTAATATTTTAAAACATGAAACATGGTATACATGTTACAAAATAAATGAGATGCTCCATTAAATAAAGTCCAAATTACTAATTCGATATTAAATGCGGGGTCTATCTTTCTTAAAACCCTAATTAAAATACTTTTCATGGCAAAGATGCGGAAAAGGCTTCTTTTCGCTGTAAAGTGCCATAAATTCCCTTCAACTTTAAATCCCAATTAATATCGCAAGTAGTCTGAATATTAAGGCCAATTATTCCATATTTATGACTGTTCAAATCTGTAAATTCATATCCATTCGTATCATATATTCAAGCAGAACCCGGTTATCAAAGAATTATTCTTGAACATCTGTTTAACATGAACCCCATAAGGATGTAATGCAATAAAGTATCTGCTCGAGTGGCCGAGTCTCTTGTATAGTCTCTCTTAAAAAAGTTAGTCAATCTGATATTAGCTGCCTGTGTGTACAGACCTCGGGTTGTCGGGAACGCATCCCGGAGTACAGAACAGAATACTGCGGTCTCTTATCCTATAGGATGTATTCCGAATTAAATAAATTCATATACACACGACAAATGTTTCATTTTAAATAGTATTTATACCAGGACTGAAAAAAAAACTCAACCCATGTTTGTTTGTTTTTTGAGGGGGGGGGAAGGGGGGATGGTGCGGTTTTTCTAGAGCTTTTTGTTGCACATTTTTTTTTTTTTTTTTTTTTTTTTTTTTTTCCACAGTTCCATCTATGTTCAATTACATATTTGTTATGATTCTATTATAAATGCAAGATAAAAATTTAATTGAATTTAGGTTTTCAAACATTTTTGCATAAAAATTAAAAATGATTTGAAAGAACTGCAAAACACAAGCCTCACAAAATTAAAATAATCCAAAGAACTTGTCATTTAAATATTTTATTACTACATAGGAAACATGACTATAGTTTATGCAGAGTGTCTAAATTAAAGAAAAAAGTTTCCTTATACAGACAGGTATAAATGACAAACGCCTCCTTTATCATCTTCTGATTTTCATTGTTATCTGTTATCTTAAAAGTTGTACCACCCTCTAATAATAAAAGTATGGATTTTTGGGTGTTTAAAAAATATATATATATATATAGTATAGGATATTTTTGCTGCAAGAAAGTATAATTTTAAAAAAGGGTAACGTAATTTCCAACTCCTTAATTAAGTCAGGGTGGCTCAAATTATTGAAAAATGTACTGAACTTAGCAGAACCTGCTGGTAGAAAACATAAACAATCCTAATCAGTAAGAGAGGGTATCTATATTCCACCATTTATTCTCTATTTTTTATGGTCTTCATAGTAAACTTTCTTTAAAATAACAAAAGTAATAAACAAAAATGCATCGCATCATATTCGCATAGTTATATTAATTTCATAAAATTAATACTACTGGAAGTAAACCACGTTTAAGATTTAAGCAGCATACGTATTATAAGATTATATTTCGAATGTTAGCAAAAAGCTTGACTAAATTATTTTAAGAGCAAATCTTAATTACATTGTTTTACAGAGATTTTAAAACCACCAGAGATGTACAGATAAAAACATGTCATTTTCTGAAGAAAAAAAAGTGTTTTAAAATTATAATTTTATTATCTGACTTTTTAAAATTTTATTTTAACTTTTTCACCGTGAAGCAATATTGGATTATTTAAAGTTTCATAAAATAATATCTTTGCAAATTATCGATATGTAAATATGTATTAAATTAAACAGATTTGGCTTATAAATTTATGAATTAAACTAAAATTTATTATTTTTATAAATTATAATTTTACAAAGTTTATAATTTTTTTCTTTAAATTTATAAAAAATAGTTTATATTTTTTTCCTTACTTTTATAAAAATGAAGTTTACAAATTTTATAAAGTTTATAATTTATTTCTTTAGTTTGTAATTTTATAAATTAAACTAAATCAAGCCCAAATTTAAACTTACACATCACAAGGTCATTAATTTTAAAATTTTCTTTATAAATACATTTTTCTTGTTTTAATATTTTCAAAACTATTCAGTTTACCAAAAGCGTACTCAAAAACTCACAGAATAACTCAAATATAATAATTTAATTTATTATAAAATTGTTGTTTATTTACACAAGTGTTTTTTTTTTTTTAATAAGCGATAGATAAAGAAAATTTATTTAAATAGCATGCAATCAATACTTCTGCTTAAGGTAATTATTATTCTTATTGGAATTGATAAATAGAGCATCAGACAAATAATTTGAAAAAGTATATGTTCGAAAAAAGAAAATGTTGGTACTATTGGCGAAAAGAAGCAATCATCACTCTAAATACAATGCTTTACGCATATAATAAAAAAGTTAAAATTTATCTTTTATAAAGCATCAAATAATAAAGCAAAGTATTTAAAATTATGGAAAAATATCAAAAACATTGAATCTTGGAAAAAATCCATCTACCGATGAAACCTTCAAGTTTTTGCATCATAAAAATTTGTTGCAAAATTTGAGAATCCATTGAGTCAAATATAGTAGCGCAGTGGTAGATTTTTAGTTCGATTACTCTTGTGGTAAGTATTGGTTATGTGCTAAAAACTCACTTAAAAAAAAAAAAAGAAAGAAAAAGGAAAGGAATATGTACCTTATGAAGTTGTACTTGCGAACTAACTTTTTTTTTTCTTTTTGGTCCTATAAAGTATAAACTTTAACGACATAAAAATTTCTAAAAAATACAGAAAATATCTGTTATAAAACGGAAATTTAAAAACGGATATTTCGGAAATCACGGAAAATTTCCTGGAATTTACGTTTTTTTTTTTTTTTTTTTTTTTTTTTTTTTGTTGTTGTTCGTTAAAATACGGAAATAGTACTGGCGGCTCGATTGCCAGTACAATTTCGTTTTTTGTTTGTTTGTTTGTTTGTTTTTTCTCCCAGGATTTTTTTTTTTTTTTTTTTTTTTTTTTTTTTTTACAGTATAGGAACTTGAAGGATGTGAATACATTCCATGGCCATAGGTTTAACATTGGAATGACATCGTTTTTTGGCCATTTAAAAATAATTCATGCGTCAGAGGGTTAGTCAGTTGCAAAGTTAATTTGTAAAATTGTCGTTTTATTCATGTAAGATTTATTGTTTTAAAAATAATATCTAGCTCGAAATATTTAATATTTTAATTTCTGATAAGAGTGTCACACTATGAGAATCCGGATAATCGAATATCCCACCAGTTTGAATAATATGTCTTGACAAATCAGAGATTCCATCCAATAAGCGGGTTCCAGTTTATTTTCGGCATGCTATTTAAATGCTGCTGCTTAGAAACGTATGTAAGATATCCACATAATTGCATCTCATGACCTGAGGCACTAAGAGACACATACGCACGCACAAGCATACACACGTAATATATTCATTTACTTCCTAGAGTTTCAAATCAAAGAACGGACGAATCACTGCTGAAATCGACACATCGCTAACTTAATGGTACAGCGCATTGTCGATACTTACCATCAAAGCCATTACGAACAATGATTCATGCGTAGCACAGGGTGATACTTTTTGCTTCAGATATGTACTGCCGCACGCGTATTTAATTACAACATCGACCGGCCACAACCTGATCAAAAAGAATTCCACATTTTTTCTCATGCTAAGTGATGGTACCCGAGGCATTATTTCGCGTCGTAATAGTCAGTGAGTTGAATTCTAATGCATTGAAATAGCCGGTTTCGAATAAAACTAGAATAAACGCAATAATCGGCTGATTAAGGAAAAAAAATCACGGGGTATTTGCTAAGGAACGGGGGAAAATAAAGAGGGACAAAAGGTGATCATGAAAATTCTAGAATTAAGGGGTATTTAAGTAAGTAAGGGTCAATCCAGGCAAAATTTGGGGCCTATTTAGACTCCCTTCACAAAAATCTATTTAATAAAACAGACCCCTTTACAAAAATCAATTTAATAAACTGAGCCCCTTCCTAAAAATCAATTTGATAAAATAGACCCTTTCACAGAATTCTTTGTAATAAAACAATCCCTTTAACAAAATTCCTTTTAATAAAACAGACCCCTTTACAAAAATTAATTTAATACAATGAGTTTTTCACAAAAATCAATTAGTAAAATGGACCCTTTCACAAAATTCTTTGTAATAAAACACTCCCCTTTACAAAAATCAATTTAATAAAATGAGCCCCTTCCTAAAAATCAATTTGTAAAATGGACCCTTTCACAGAATTCTTTGTAATAAAACAATCCCCTTAACAAAATTCCTTTTAATAAAACAGATCCCTTTACAAAAATTAATTTAATAAAATGAGTTTTTCACAAAAATCAATGGACCCTTTGTAAAATGGACCCTTTCACAAAATTCTTTGTAATAAAACAGTCCCCTTTACAAAAACCAATTTAATAAAATAGGCCCTTTCACAAAATTCTACTCTATAAAAACTTACTATTTTTTTAATTATTTATTATTTTGTGTCTTTTAAAATGTGTAATTTGTAAACAAACAAGTTCACCAGAGAGAAAAACTTTAGCAAAAGGATTTTAAAAAAATGTTATTAGTAAATGCTTGGTTCGAATTTGAGTAACTGGATTTCAACTTTCGTTACAAAATGTTATTTTTCACAAAAATATAATAAATTTTACAAAAATAGCCTTTACTTTTCACAAAATGGGCATCAAGAAAGAAAAAAGAAAAAAAAAAAAAAACCTGCGTCGACCCCTGCTAAGAAAATAATATCACAGGCGCCGGCAGGGAGGAGATGGGGGGGCAACATGTGATCGTTCCCCTACTTGAATTTTGAAATTTAATTAACTGCATTTTCTTTAACTCTGATTATTAGGGAAAATAATAGCAAGTGACATAAAATAATTAATACTACGAGGAAGAAGAACTGATAATTTTTTTAGGGGTGCTCTAAACCCACGTTAAAGTGAAAAACATTTTTTAATACGGTGTTTCTTTTTTATGCTCATGTGTTTTAATTTTATCTTAAACAATTGGGTTCAGGGGGGTTGGATTCTGACAAAAAAAAGAATAAAAGTTTAAATTCTCCATTTTGAAGAATGCTGGTATAAATTAATTTTTGAATATCTAATGCTTCTTAATTGTGACATAAAAGAATTAATACTACGAGGAAGAAGAACTGAGAATTTTTTGTTAGAGGGTGCTCTCTAAACTCATGTGAAAGTGAAAAACATTTTTTAATACGGTGTTTCTTTTTTTATGCTCATGTGTTTTAAATTTATCTTAAACAATGGGGTTCAGGGGGATTGGATTCTGACGAAAAAAATAATAAAAGTTTAAATTCTTCATTTTGAAGAATGCTGGTATAAATTAATTTTTGAATATTTAATGCTTCTTAATTATCCCGTTTTGATTTTTATAATAATATTTAAAAATTGAATTGAATAATGAGTTCTGACAAAAAAAATCTTTTATTTTTTCTTAAATTTATATTTTTTTATTTAAAAAAAAAAAGAAAGAAAAACCCGTGGCCTGGAATGCGGACTACGAGCATTTTCTTTCCAATATCTTGCCCCTCCCTAGATTTATTTCTGCCGGCGTCCACGATTAATAATGTTAAAATACCACGATGAAAAAAAAAGTACAAATAAAACGTAACGTAGATGGGCAGATAAAACTGATACATGAAATTGATGAGATACTATACATGAAAGAGCAAATGTATCTCTCTTTAATCAAAAAACGCATAAAAAAAGATAATTCTTTATTGATAAAAAAGATTGTTGATCTGAGGCTCAACAGCAAATATTGAATTTCAAGATGATGTAAGATTGGCATAAAAAAAGAAACTGTAAGCTTTCTAAATGCAAATTACATTGAAGACAACACACAGGAAAATATTCAAGGCTTCTTTAATTTTATCTATTCTATCTAATCAAAGATTGAAGAACACCACCAATATGAATTTTTCAAAAGAGCCTGCTGAATTGTAAAATTACATTACGCAGTTAAAAAAGTCATTTGATCGTTGTCTAATGTCATGATCATTTTATGTCATTGGATACTTAAATTTATTTTGAATTATATAACATTTGTCTTTTCAAGATATGCCTTTATTTTATTTTATTTTATTTTAATCGGTATGTATATGGGGATAAGGGGGAAAAAATCCTGTATCAGCGATAGATTGTGAAACACTTTACATCATTAACAAAATATTGTTAAATTTTCATATAAAATATCTATTTTTTTTTTTTTTAAACACATAACGTAGAAAAAATCCATTTTTATCTATTGCTGTCCATATCCGGTAATGTGTGGGAATTCTTTTCGTGTATGGCAATTCTCCGTATATACACACTCTCAGAAATAAAACACTCAATTTTGACGATTCCACAATCCTCAGGCCTCATTTCGTTATTTTTGACAATCATTTCCTCACAGAGTCACATGGTTTTTGACGAAACGCGAATCCTCAAATATCTTAACGAAACTTTTCCTCGCTGTCAAAAATAAAACTCTTACTTTTGACGATTCCGCAATTCTTGAGCTATATTTCGTCATTTTTGACAATTATTTTGTCTCAAAATTAAGTGATTTTTAATGAAATGGAAAATCTCAAATATTTGACAAAAATGTTTCCCCATTCCCGGCCAGATTATTTTTGTTACAAAATCGTTCAAAAAAAAAAAAAAAAAAAAAAATTACACGGAAGTATTAAATTTACAATATATTAATGAAAACAGAAACAAAAATATTTCATCCTTGGGGGCCGCTATAACAGGAATGTACCAAATTTCTACTTTATTTTTTATATCTGATAATTTGCGTCTATCCTTTTTGTAACGATTTTATGCATTTCTATTGCCTATTCAAAGATAAATTTTTCTAAAGTTACAGAATTTCGTTAAAAACGGTTAAAATAGTAAAATGCGAACATCATTTGGTCCATTTTCGACCGAAAGCATTAACATTTTCCCAATGGTTAAAAAAAAAAAAAAAAAAAAAAAAAAAAAAAAAATCACAATTTTAGGAGCTTTTTTTTATTTAAGAAATATATTCATATAACAATCAAATTTAAAATATGTATAACTGACCCCGCTCTATAAACAGTAATCTTATCCGCTAAAATTGATGAACTCGCCTCCAAAATATGCACTTCAAAATTAATTATTTCTGATCAACAAATTAATTAGACCATATTTTAATAATTCATTGAACAAAGGAAATTTCTCTAATAAATTATATTAATCAAGCCATTTTCTAATTATTTATTAACCACAGAAAAACCATAATAATAATCTAGCCTTATTAATTAAAACATGCAGAAAGTATAACAGCACCGATAAAAATACAATCTTTCTAAAAATATAAACACACATCAACATCCCATAAATACATTTAAAATCAAATAATTCCGAAGTCCCGCTAGCGAAGTGGTTAGAGCACTTAGCTGCCAAGCTAAACATCGCGTGTTCGAATCCTATCGAATCCCAAGTGATCTTATTTTTGCCCTAGTCAATTAAAGATGCTTCTAAAAACTCCGACAGATGGCAGCACCAACCTTTTTTTTGGAACTTTCGTCAAAGAAACAATTTGAGGAAACTGATTTATTCGTAATTTTGAGGATGCAAATTTACTCGATTTGACGAAATGTTTGCTCGGAGCATTTTCCAGGAAACCGTTTCGTCAAAAACAAAGAAAATGTCTTGAAATTTGAGTATTCATTTTTGAGAGTGCATTTGTAGTGTTGAGCAGTGTTTTCTTCATTCATATTCTACGTAAAAAAGGATTTAAACGTGGCCCTGTATACGATCGATAGACCACCACGTAATACAGTAAAAATGAGTTAAGCCTAAAAATGCATAACACAACTGAAAACGCACTTCTCGCCAGAATTGATCAACAGAAATGGTATAGTGTTCCATCAAGATAATGCGAGACCTCGTACAAGTTTGGTAATCTCCCAAAAGGTTTTAAAGCTTGGATGGTATGCACTACAACACCCACCATATTTTCCAGATCTGGCACCTTCGGACTATTACTTGTTCCGGTCGCTACAAAATTTTTTAGATGGTAAAACCTTTACTTCAAATGAGGACGACAAAAATTACTTGGATCCGTTTTTAGCCAGCAAGGATCAGAAGTTTTATGAGCGTGGAATCATGCAACTGCCAGAAAGATGGCAAAAGTTATTGGACCAAAATGGATTCAATAAAATATTTATACACTATAAGAAAATCGCCTTTCATTTTCACACACACATACACACACACAAAAAAAAAAAACGAAATTACTTTCCGAACAACTCAATAGTTTGTGGTACACCTCGGTGTTCCATATCAATTTCATTATGTTTGAAGTATCACAGCATCTTTAAAATGCACCGCATCTTTAAAATTTTCCCCGTGGACAATTCCATTTTCCATTATCATACAATTTATTTTAAATTAAATAATTTCAATTACTATTTTAGATTAATTTCATTTTTAAATAAAATTAACGTATAACTAATAATCATGTGCTATTTGTGATTCCTACGCAAAATATTATTTAGATGATAACCATGCACATGTAACTGTATATTTGTTTTACGAACTTAATAGGAAGCTAATTAAATACCAATTTCCCAGGCTAACTTGGAGATATCGCATATGGCGCATTACTTTTTTTTTTTTTTTTTAATGGAATGTTTCTTTGAAAAGCTTATATCAAACATGATTTTTGAAATTGGCTGTTTAAAATCAGAATAAACTTATACATTTGTAGTGTTGAGCAGTGTTTTTTGCATTCCTATTTCACATAAAAATAGAATTTAAACATTGAAGGTTCAGGAAAAATAATACTCTTTCCCGCAAGATCGCATAAAAAATGTGTAGTAGCGGATTCTCTCTTTTCCTTGAGGGCCCTAATGATCCCCCCCCCCTCTCTACGCCACTGATTGGGTAGTAATCGAAAATAGCTAATATGTGTCGTATTTAACGGAACAGTGAACTTTCAAAATCATGAAGTTAGACTATAAAAATCGATTTATTTAGCGAATTGCGAAACTAAATGCTCAAATTCATCTGACGCAAAAATAATTTTTCAATTCTGCGGCTTCTTCGCAGAGACATAAGCTTTTATATATGTAAATAAACCGTATATTTAAACAGTTGTTTATACTTAAAATGCAATTTTCTTAAAATTGAAAATTTCACACATTACTAAATTTTTAAACAGCTCATGCGCAGACCGAATAAGATTAGATTATTTTGAAATTTATACTGTATACACAGAAAAAAAATAAAACCCAATTTCGGTCGAAAAGATTCTTAGGTATGTGCCCAAAATGGGAGAGTGCTTGTTTTGGTTACCACTGTGTACCTAATTTGAGCACATACCTAAGAATCTTTCGACCCAAATTGGGTTTTATTTTTTTTTAGCATGAAAAGTTGCATTACAGGGTATTTCAGTGTTGAAATTTATGTGCATACTGAAATATATAGCTACTTTTTTTTAGAAGAAAAAAGAAAAAGAAAAAAACATAATTATACAAATATTTTTTTTTTTCTTCTTATAAATTCAATGAAGTTTTACAACTCATGCCAACTTCCTTTGTAATATATGAAAAGTTCCTCATACATAAATATTCTCGTAATTTATGCAAAAGAAAAGCGAAAGGAACATTTTGAAATTTGTCAATTTTTTGTCGTAATAAAATATTTAAAATACAATAACAAAAAATGTTTTATATAAATATATATTTTTTTTAATTTCAAATTATGTGCATAAGTACAGCCATAATATAACAACTCTGCCAAATTTCAAGTGAATCCATTAAAAATTATAAAATAATTTACTTTTTAAAGTCTACTGTAGCCTAGCCTTAAAAGAAAATAACAATAATAATATAAAATTTAAAATCTGTTCAGTTATTTCAAATTTGAATAAGAAAGCCAGAAATTTTCACGCAGATAGAAATGAAAAAGAGTTTGTGAAAGTGTCACCTTTTTTCGTTTTTTGAGAGAAGGAAAATAAAATTTGATGTCACTTTTGAGTCACAGAAAATTGGAGAAAATTAACATTTGATGGAAAAAATATCTTAAAAATGAATAATGATTATTGTTTATTGAACAACTTATTATTTTTTTTAATTTACCATTTTAACCAGTATAATATATTTTATTTAAAGCAATATTTATGTAGATTGTATGAATTTCGTGATGATTTTGCTGAAGAAAATTTCTCATCATACTCAAAAAGATAAACTCGGATGGAAGGGAACACTTTTGTCCATCATTGTTTGCTTGAACCAAGCTTCTCGCAATGAATAACAAAGTCTACTGCAGCCTAGTCATAAAAGGAAATAACAATAATAACATAAAATTTAAAATCTGTTCGGTTATTTCAAATTTGAATAAGAAAACTAGAATATAATTTTACGTCGCTTTTGAGTCACGGAAAATTGGACAAAATTTTAACATTTGATTCTTAAGAAAAAAATCTTATAAATGAATAATGATTATTATTGAACAACTTTTTATTATTAATATTTATTTACCATGTTAACCAGTATAATATATTTTATTTAAAACAATACTTATGTAGATTGTATGACTTTCGTGATGATTTTGCTGAAGAAAATTTCTCATCATACTCAAAAAGATAAACTCGGATGGAAGGGAACACTTTTGTCCATCATTGTTTGCTTGAACCAAGCTTCTCGCAATGAATAACAAAGTCTACTGCAGCCTAGTCATAAAAAGAAATAAGAATAATATAAAATTTTAAATCTGTTCGGTTATTTCAAATTTGAATAAGAAAGCCAGAAAATTTCACGCAGATAGAAATGAAAATGAGTTTGTGAAAGTGTCATCATTTTTAATTTTTTGAGCGGGGAGAAATAAAATTTGATGTCACTTTTGAGTCACGGAAAATTGGACAAAATTTTAACATTTGATTCTTAAGAAAAAAATCTTATAAATGAATAATGATTATTGTTTATTGAACAAATTATTATTATTATTATTTATTTACCATGTTAACCTGTATATTTTATTTAAAGCAATACTTATGTAGATTGTATGAATTTCGTGATGATTTTGCTGAAGAAAGTTTCTCATCATACTCAAAAGGATAAACTCGGATGGAAGGGAACACTCTTCTAAATCATTGTTTGTGTGAATCAAGCTTTTCGCAATGAATAACAAAGAGCAACATTAGGTCACGGCTTGAAACCTTAGAACATTCGAGCATATGCTGCTTTTATTTGTTTTCAGTTCTTTTGTTTTAACAATACGACCTCGCACATATGACATGCTATAATCAAGCAGAGTTTAGTTACTTTGATGAACTGATAAAATTCAACGCAAAAAAATTGTATTTCCGAATAACTAAAAAAGTAATTTTGTAAAAATTACACGGGTTCACGAAGATTTAAAAAAACTGATTAAAGGAAAAAAAATAATAAGTTTTACTTAGCTTAGTAGTATATGAACGAATATATTTTTTAATATTCCATTTAGAAAGGAGAAAAAAAAAAGATAAATTTGCACAGCAGTTATTGCAAATTCGTAGAAAAATAAGCTAGTTTTAATAATTTCAGAAAAAAAACATGACAGCAATTGGAATATTGCGAAAAGGTTACGAAAAAGATATTTTTTACTACGTTGGAAAACGGGATTTTTAATTTATGATCAACATAATTCTTAAAATCAATGGTGTCACAAGAGTTTCAAAAAGATTTTCAAAATGGTGAAAAACTGATAGATTTTAGACTAAAATTTTAAATTTTTCTCACAACTAAAAACTACAATAACAATAAAATAAAAAATCCTTAAAAATATTAAAATGCGTGTGCACAAGTATTATAAACAAGATTTTTTTTTTTTTTTTTTTTTTTTTTTTTAGCTTAACTATTTCATATAATTGTATTAAAACTAAATGAGAATTTTTTTTTTTCCATACCTAAATTATAAATAAAATTGATCAGCACCAATAGATCGATCAATAACACATAATTTTAATCTAATAATAAGCTCTGAGATATTAAGATGCATCTTTGAGATATAAGTTAAACTAGCTGATCTGCTATAAAAGCAGGCGCTACTTACATCAAATGTACTATATGCGTGTACGTTCGGTCCCAAATGATGAGATGAATCACTGATTGCTTTCAAAACCAGAACTGGAATTCTGAACGGGTGAGACAGAACAAGAACCGAACCCGAAAATTTCATTTAAAGTCAACCAGAAACCGGACCCGAACACAACAAATTTTTCGCCGATCCAAACCAAGCAAAATATTTTTTTATGCCCCTGGACAGACTAGGGACATATTTCAAACAGAAATATCTAAGCCCAAAACATGGACGCCATTTGGGGAAGAAGTACCTACCCCCCCCCCCCCCCCTTCAAGGAATTTTATATTTTAGAGTGTGACAGTCATCAAAGATCAAACTCAAAATAAATTTTCAGAAATTGCACAAAAGCTAAAATAACTTGCCAGATTTCATTAAAACAGAAACTTGAACAGGACACTACGAGTAATTGGATTCTTTAGAAAAGGGTAGTAGAATTCATTATAAAATCAGACACAACTAAAAACTAAAATTTATAAAAAGGACAAACTAGTCGTTGGGGGCCACCGTAATACTTACCCATCATGGATATGCATAATATAAAATATTAAAATAAAAATGTGTAAACTATTTATTAAATGCATTGCAATTCGAATGAAATCGTGGCTTGATGACGTCATGAACTTTAAAGACTCGGTTACTGAATTGCTTGAAAGAAACATCCTTATAACTCCAAAAATAATAATCCTATTAACTAGCGGTTTATTGCATCTGATTAAGCGTCTCATTGCCAATTAAAATATATCTTTGAAGTGAAATTTGGATGAAATACAGGGTCATGAAAAATCGAAGAGTGTGGTAAATAGGATTCCAAATATCTCGGCAACTCATTATCCGATCGACTTCATTCTTTATGCAAAATTTATGTTTTTTTATTGTCTTTTATATTCATTTCTTAAAATAAACAATTTCGAAAATTTTTATATAGCTTTTATCAGAACGAATATTTCGAGAGTCCGAAAAAAATAGTTCCGGTTAATCAAGGTTACTGAAATTTAATAAATTTCTTCCTATTATGATATACGAAGTACATACCAAATTTCAAGTCTCTATCTCAATTTTTTCGGGAGATAGAGCGTTTACAAACACAGACGACGGGAAATTTTTTTTTCTAAAAATATGTTTTTCGGAATCTTCAGTGTCTGAATCGTGTAAATCCGTCAATTTTTTTTTTTTTTTTTTTTTTCGATTTTCAAAACGATTACAAGACTTACCCTATACTACGTATGATGGGTAAGTAAAAAGCATGCTTTCGACATAGACTGTGAAACACTTTTTAACACTAACAGAATATTGTTAATAAATTTCATTTTTTTTTTTTTTTTCATACAATGAAAGGAGAGGAGATCTCGAAATAATATATTTAAGAAACACATAATGCAGTCAAATTTCATTGCTGTCGATATCCAGTAATGTGTTCGAATTCTTTCGCGCAGTCCTATAAGTGGTCTACAGAATTTATACTCGCCACTTAATATGCTAAACATTAGTTACGTTTAAAGACACATACCACAGGTGAAAACGCACTTTTAGCAATTATCGATCATAGTTCGTCCTGTAACCGAATTTTTTGGGTGTCTCTGTAAATGAACGATAAATGCTATTAAACTCTACAATCTATAGAAACAGTGTTGCAGTCAATTTAAGTGATACATATCAATGACAATCTCATTGTGTTTGAATTATCGTAACAACATAACATGCATACGATTTTTTTCTGTACACCATAATGTAACGGAATTCCTTTGTGTGTCCCTGTAAACAAATTACAAATGCTACACACTTCATTTTCAACCACTCATCTCCATATATAAACAGGAGATCTGTCTTTTTATTACCCAACATGAATTCCACGGTCAGCGCGGTTGAATACAAGTGACGATAATTTCAGTTCGCATTCATGGCAAAACGCGCTGTTTATCGCATTGCGTTACATGATTAGACAGTCATTTATTAATTAAATAAATATAGCTTTAACCCTTTCAGGGGCAGAGTACTTTCAGTTCTAAAATGTTGAAATAAATGACTGGCATCGGAATTTACAAAATAATTTATTTGGAAATAAGAAAGAGGCTATATTTCCCATACATATTAAATGGAAAAGATTTTAGTAGAATTCTGGTGTCATTGTTTCATAAACATACCACTGCCCCTGAAAGGGTTAAAAATAAATGTACAATGTGAAATGGTTCAAATTAAACAATATAAATTGGCAAACAGCTGTTTCGGAACCCCTAAAGCTCTATCATCAGTGCCAATTCAAAAGATTAAAACCAATTTAAAATCCTCATTTCATCTTGGCGCGTGCGAAAGACGCAAGCAAATTGACATGGCTTAGGATAGGATTTTAAATCGGTTTTAATCTTTTGAATTGACACTGAAGATCGAGTTTTAGGGGTTCCGAAACATATGTTTGCCAATTTATATTATTTAATTTGTGCTATTTCACGTTGTACATTTATTTTTAATATAACGGCACAACGTTTAATCCACCTTTTTAAATATAGCTTAGTTAGAGAAGGATAAATTAGGATAATAGTAAATGAAAACACAGATATCTAACATGAACAAAGCGGGCTATTTTATCCCTTTGTCTTGCAAGCTTCTGACCGCCGACTCAGAACTCCTGTTATGTAATGGAGTTAAGTATTTTCAACAGGGAACATTCTAGAGTGAACTTCAATAACTTACAAAAATTACATAACAATCCGAATATATTTAAGCAAGTTAGAGTACAGACAGACAAACCGAATTCAAAAACACTTTTCAACTATGTTGGAAAGTGTTAAAAAGGGATTATTTTTGTGGAGAAAGTTCAGTTCTTTTAGACTGGCCATAAATTTAAACTTTTAAGCCATCAGATTACATCATCATATTTTTACTTTCGGGCAACTTCTCGAAGCTCTAATTTGCCTATTCAACAGATCGAGAAAAAAAAAGCATTTTCGAAATTCGCCCTCAGGCACAGTTGATTGAAAGTTGTAAGCCACTAATTTTACGATTTCTTACGTAAGTTTTTACTAAGTTTTTTTTTTAAGAGTTATCTTTAAGAACAAAAAACAAAAATTATGTTAAGTATTTAAACACATGTCGACGATATCAGGTAAATTCCCTATGTAGAATTGAGTAATCGTGGAAAAACCGGAAAAACAAGCCGGCAGATTTTGCATGTTTTTTAAAAAGAAGATAAATAAATGGAATCTATCTTTTCACGATGTGTTCGTCATTCCAATAAAGTTTTCGTCCGGGCCATAGAGGAAGGATTTATATTACATGTCTGGTCCGGGCCGGGTCTGAACCTGAAAATTTCGATCTGTGCAAACCTCTACTCTACAGTAACCAGTTATCTCGTACGTTTTTCGTGTCTTCCGAAGGAAAATAAGTTTGACCATAACCGTATATCTTTTTAAGTAACTTTGTTTATCACCAGAATAAGTTAAAATTATTATTTTAATGTTGAATAGTGTTTTTAATACGATTTATTTACAAGTCATTATTTGGTACTTTTCGGTTAGCCGGGCGCCAGTGAAATTTATATTGTATACATATATATACATATATATATACATACACACATTTATATATGCATGTATATATATATACATATATATACACATACATATATGTGTGTATGTATACATATATATGTATATATAGATATATACATTTCACTGGCGCCCGGCTAACCGAAAAGTACCCATTATTTTTACTAAGGAAACATTAATATGCTTATAAACTAATGTTTTAAAGACAAATATAGAACATTTAGTCATAAGTTATCTTTCTTAACTCTAAGCTCTCCTTACAATGCCCTTTAAGGATATACCGCGGGGGAGGGGGGGAGCTAGTTGGTCTCCCGGCTTTTGCGGGATTGTGTCACAGAAGCATATAAAATTTTAGAGTTGCGTAAAACTTCCATTAATCGAACAGATTCGAATGTAAGACCCGGGTTTGAATAAGGGATTTGTGTGTGTGTGCACAGTTGTGTCTAGTTTTAATGCCCCTATGAATTGGTTGGTTGGCTGGTTTAGGTATGTTGCGGCCATTTTTATTATGCAATAGATTCAACTGGCATTTATAACCCATTATTAATGAGTCATGATGATCAATGATGATGATTCGTGTTTATTTTATTTTTATTTATTTTTTTATTTTTTTTTTTTGGGGGGGGGGGGGGGGAGACGCAGACGGCAAAACAAATATGACAGAAAATAGTCTATTAGAGTGGTGGAATAAGACATGTACTAAACAAATATTGAAAATGACTACATGAAAAAAAGTATGGGATCAACAGTTAATCTGTTACATACTGCAGTAGCTTCATCAGCCTCTATAGAGCGAATGTTTTCTGCTTTTAAACCTGGTCCCCGTCCTGGTGCAGACAAATAATAGGGGCACCTAGGAATCGACAAAGCAGTTTAACTTCTTTTACTTAGATAAGATCTTCTACAAAAAATAATTTATTGGCTTTTAATTGATTTTTTGTATTAGTTATGGCACAGTTTTATTTTATTATGTATCTTAAATATATTTTTATTATTATTATTCTATTTGTATTAAATGATAAATTCGATAATATGCAGTTGCATTAAAACTTGTTTATATATAGATATGTTGAAGGCTTGACAAATGAGGTCGCCAGGTCGCCACTGGCGACCATATTGTTTTACCTGACGACCAAGTTATTTAATCTAGCGGCGTTTTTTTTTTCTTTTTTTTTTTTTTTTTTTTTTTTTACAAAAATTGACATAAGAAATGAACAGAAACGGTATTTTTTTTCCTTTTTCCATTATATTAAAAAATAAACTTAGAAACTATTTATTTCAAACAAAAATTAATATTTTTAATTTCGTAAAAATAAGTTCGTCAACTGCAAATTTTAAAATAATAAAATCAGAATAATTTAACTGACTTCGACAGGAAAACAGGCAAAAAATTGTTTTCTGTTGACTATTTTATAAATGAACCCCCCCCCCCCCCTCCTCATACATATTGTAACGCTTAATTGTCTGGACATTTGAAGCATTTGACAATCAGCATTTTCCAAACATGCCGGTTAATTCATCCTTTATAGTATTTTTTCTTTCTTTTTAAATTATGTTCTATTCTAAACTATGCTTCTTATTATTTTTTTCTCAATTAATCCATTAAAAACCTTTTTGTTTTTTGAAAATAAATGACGGGGGAGGAGGGTGGATATTTTTTTACTGGCGACTAGAACTTTTTGCTGGCTACCAGATTTTATGAAATTTGTAAAGCTCTGGATATGCTATTACAATAAAATAGTTTCATCGTAAGTAATAGCTTGAAATATATTGTTTTATATATTTTTAAAAATATAATTTCAATTATATTTATAAATGTAAGTTAATTAATAAGTAAAGTTCTTAAAGTCTTTAAAAAAAAATCATAAATCCAGATTTCAATACGAACATTTGAAAAAAAATAATAATAACGCACTCGGAAACAAATATGCAAGTATGTGTAATTTCACTACAAACAAAAGAGCGCAGCCATGTTCGTTTGAGAATGGAAAAAACGTACGTCAATCAGTCAAATTACCCACTGGTATATTACTTGAAAAAGAAAAGGAAAATACATCAGGTGAGACGAAGCATAGAGAAGCCGGAAAATTAGTTTTAAGAGAAAAGGGAGATGGATAGGAGAGGAGGCCAGATCATGCGATATGACGTCACGAGGATCGTTACCCTACACGTGAGGAAGTACGGTTATATATATTGTGATGTGCTGTAGTACAGAGCAATATTCTACAATGACTTATCGAAACTGCTAAAGGCTATCACAAAAGAAAAAAAAAAAAAAAAAAGAAAAGAAACAAAGAAAGAAAAATAGGGAGCAGATCAATATCGACTGCAAATATTTTCTTAATAGTTCTTAAGAGATTTATATTATTCTTTTTTTTTTCTTTCTATATGCACTATATATATATGCTGCATAGATTACGTTTTCAGGCTGTGGATTATACGAACAATTAACCATATAAAATATTTTAATGAGGCTATAATTAAATAGATAAAACAAGTGTTTTTAAATACGTGGCCGGGAAGGGGGGGGGGGGGGGCGACAGCACAGTGGTCAACAGCATATTTAAATTTCATATATGTTTTAAGTATGCGGAGAAAACCTTTGAAACCGACTCTTCATAGTTAAAAACTAATCGCAGAAAAGACATGAACATTTGCATTAAGGCTAACTCAAGGATGTACATTAGGGTGGGCGGAAAGAAACTTTTTTTTTTTTTTTTTTTTTTTTTTTTTTTTCGCTATACCGCGGAAAACTTGGCTTTAGGGTTGCTTAGTAAAATAAAATGAAAAAAAAAATTAATTACATTTTAATTTTAGCGGCAGAGCAGCTCAAATAAATTTATTGGAGAGCAATAGTTTTCTTTCTTTTTTTAAAGCTATAAAAGAAAAAAAAAAACGCTATAATGAAAAATCTTTAAAAGAAAGATATAAAAATACATTATAATAAGAAAAGAAGCAAAATTACTTCATTTGAGGTAGCGCAAAGCATTTAAAAAATCCTTAAATGAAAGCAATCAATCAAGTTGTATTCACTCAGTGAATGTTGGCCGGATTGTGGGCCGGGTCTTTTTTTCTGTTTTGATTCGCTTTTATCTAGGGTAGCTAAGTAAAATGCAAAAACAAAATAAATAAAATTTTACTTCTGGTGGTAGCGCAAAAAGCCTAAAATTTGAGAAAATTTGGCCGAAAACTCGCGTTTTTTTTTCTCGAATTTTAGGCTTTTTGCGCTACCACCAGAAGTAAAATTTTATTTATTTTGTTTTTGCATTTTACTTAGCTACCCTAGATACAAGTCTTTTTCGGTATAGCGAATCAAAAAAGAAAAAAAAGACCCGGCCAACATTCACCGAGCGAATACAACTTGATTGCGTTCATTTAAGGATTTTTTAAATGTTTTGCGCTACCTCAAATGAAGTAATTTTGCTTCTTTTCTTATTATAATGTATTTTTATATCTTTCTTTTAAAGATTTTTCACTATAGCGCTTTTTTATTTTATAGCTTTAAAAAAAGAAAGAAAACTATTGCTTTTCAATAAATTCATTTGCGTTGCGCTGCCGCAAAACTTAAAATTTAATATATTTTTTTATTTTTTTTTTTTTTATTTTACTAAGCAACCTTAAAGCCAAGTTTTCCGCGGTATAGCGAATCAAAAAAGTTTTCTTCGGTCCACCCTAATGTACATTTATTTTTTATTGTGTAAAATTTGGGGTAGAAGGTGGGGTACTAATACAAAATCTAAAGTTTGTCTTCATTTTAATGTGTAGATAGCCCTAAGAAAAATAATAAAATTTGTGGGAAAGATTTTAATTAAAGTCAAAATACGAATGAATTGGTATACGACTATCCAGAAAACACGCACCCCTTTCTTTCTATAAAACAGAAGAAAAAATGCATCATAGCAGCATTAGTTCTGAAGTGTAAAAAAAAAAAAAAAAAAAAAAAAAAAAAAAAAAAAAAAAACTTAACGCCACCAGCAACTTTGATTAATCTTTTTTATTAAGTTTTTAAAAATATAGGTAATATATATGTAGGTATTACACTAATAATTATAGAAACAAATACATTTTAGAAATTAATAATTAAATTCCAAATTGTTATAATTTTACCATCAGAATCTTTACCAATATGTCTAATAATCCTTTATTTTTCCGATAGTTTTCAAAATATTGTCTTTGATACATTTTTCAGACCATATTGAATTAGATGGAAATTTAATAAGTTGCAAATTAAAATTCCTCAATTTACAGTTAATCGAATTTTAGACAAGATCAGCTGATCTAAATTCGTGTATTTTGTGTAATTTCACAGTATCTTATTTAGAGCAACGTCGTGCCAAAATTATTCTTTCGTGTGCCAAAAGTGGCACGCGTGGCATAGGTTCGCCTTCCCTGTGATAAGTGGTTATAACGCAGTTAATTTTTCTATTCCTACAAACCTTTCCACAAAGAGAAAATAAATAATCCTCAAGATGACTTAGAATTCAGATTGCAAGCTGTTGTTAATTAGTGTGTTCGGTGCCATCACAGACGGTAATTCCACATTCAAAAGATTAAGATTGGCAAGTTAATAGACACGAATGAAGTTTAGTAATTAATTTTAATAACTAGTGTGTTAGTTTTGTAAGCCATACACTTTTGTCCGGGACATTCTACTTTAAAAATTGAAAATGTACACAGGGTGTGTCTCCCAAAAAGATTAAAACGCGCTTTAATTTTTTACCTGTTGGAGAAATGCAAGCAATGTAAATTGTCAAAATAAAGTAGGATTTAAAATTATGTTGATGAAATAGTCTTGACATTAACTTTCAAAAAGTTACAATTTACTTACCCATCATACGTAGTATAGGGTAAGCATTGTAATCGTTTTGAAGATCGAAAAAAAATTTGACGGATTTACACGTTTCAGACACTGGAGATTCCGAAAAACATACTTTTAGGGAAAAAAAAAAAAATGTCGTCCGTCTGTCTGTGTGTGTGTGTGTCTGTAAACGCTCTATCTCCTGAACAAAGTGAGATAAAGACTTGAAATTTGGTATGTACATAGTATGTAATAATGAGAAGAAGCTTATCAAATTTCAGTAACCTCGATTAACCGGAACTATTTTTTTCGGACTTTCGAAATATTCGTTTAGATAAAATGTATATAAAAATGTTCGGGACTGTTAATTTTAAGGAGTGAATATAAAAGACAATAAAAAAACATAAATTTTGCATAAAGAATGAAGTCGATCGGATAATGAGCTGCCGAGACATTTATAATAATATTTTCCACACTTTTCGATTTTTCATGACCCTGTATTTCATCCAAATTTCAATTCAAAGATATATTTTAATTGGAAATGAGACGCTTAATGCGACGCAGTAAACCGTAAGTTAATACAGTATCAATTTTGGACTTATAAGGGTGTTTCTCTTACGCAATTCAGTAATAGAGCCTTTAAAGTTTATGACCTCATCAAGTCAGGATTTTATTCGAATTGCAACGCATTTTATAAATAGTTTACACATGTTTTATTTTCATATTTTATATTATGCATATCCATGATGGGTAAGTATTACGGTGGCCCCCAACGACTATTTTAATTTTCATACGGGTCTGTTATTTTTAGAAATTTTTTCTCCGTGCTCTGACAAGTATAGTAAAAATTCCATTATTCTACGACGAAAACTCATCGAGTAAGTAATGATACTTTGAAATAATGAAATTTCAGAGCTTTTCAGCACTAAACATGTAGACGAATTTATAATGCAGGAAAGCTCCGAAATTTCATAACAATTGAAGTATCATAACTAGGTGAGTTTTGGTCGTTGAAGAATGGAATTTTTACTGATGTATTTTGTTGGAGTAGGGAGAAAAAATTTCTAAATATAACTTTATACAGGGGTGATTCTGAGTAAAAAAAAAAAAAATTTTTTGAAATTCACAATTAATTTTCTGAAAGGTTACAACAAGGTGAGGGGGAGGGGAATCCACTCCCGGCACTAACTATCTGGGTTTTTTCCCGCACCCCTTTGACGATATTTGCGTTTTTTCGCGATTTTTTAATGAAATTTGCAGTTTTTCCGCGATCTTTTGACGAAATTTGCCGTTTTTCCGCGATCTTTTGACAAAATGTGACTTTTACCGCGATCCTTTGACGAAATTTACCGTTTTTTCGCGATCCTTTGACAAAATTTGTCGTTTTTTGGCTAACTTTTGACGAAATTTGTCGTTTTTTCGCGATCTTTTGATGAAATTTACGTTTTTTCGGCGCTTTTTTGACGAAATTCACGTTTTTTCGTAATCCCTGGACGAAATTCGCGTTTTTTCGCGATCTTCTGACGAAATTTGCGTTTTTCCCGCGATCCTTTGACGAAATTGGCGATTTCTCTTCGAACGATTGACGAAATTGATTTTTTTTCGGCGACCGTTTGTCGAAAAACGCAATATATTTTATGTCCATATTTTCGGATTTATGACCGCTTTTTTTTTAATTATCGGAAATGACTGCCTTAATTTTTCGGAAAATTCGGAACAGAATCATCCCTGTTTATAGGACCCAAACATCGTATACATATTTTTAAAATGTAACTTTTTAACACTAAAATGGCGGGAAAATCTTACCTACTGGGACGGCGGGAAGAGGTCATTTTGACCCCTCGACGAAACTACTGAAATAACAACGATAAAACAATTTTAAATGCCATACCTCGGGAAAAAATATGTAATTTACGTGTATTTCATCATTTATATTTAATATTACTTGATAATTTATTGAATTTTTAAAGTACTGTAAATGTAACGCCTACAGCGCGATCAATTGGATCATACTACAACTACTCAAATAACTCATTAATTTGATATAAAAATTGATTGGTTTCACAAATTAAAACTAATGCTAACTAAAATAAAACACAATTTATAAATTCATATTTTTTTATCAATATTCCAAATATATATATATATATATATATATATATATATTCAATATTGTCCAATATTTCAAAAACTAACAAATCTAGAATGCTGATTTTTTTTTTTTTTTTTTTTTTTTTTTTTTAAATACTTGTTATCTATTTAGGAAAAGTCAAAAAAATTATTTCAACCAAACAAAAGTAATCAACGGATAAAAGTGCATAGGAAACTTTCACCTACAAATTAAAAACTCCTATATGTAGGACTTTTGGCCCACCCTGTATATATATATATATATATATATATATGCATATATATATATATATATATATATATATATATGAAATGTGGACAGGAAAAGTAAGCAAAACCGATTTTATCTTTTTAAAGATTGCTTTAAATAGACTACACCTAAACCTTGACTAAACATTTTCTTTTTTTTTTTTTTTCAAATGCGATTTTTTTTAAAAATTGTTATTTCAAATATATAAACTGATTTTTTTAAGTTGTGATTTTTAATTAAAAAAAAAATTCAATTACAATAATTGTGGTTTTAATTTATTTTTTTTTTTAATAATATTTTTACACAAATTTATGATTTTAATTTATTTTTTAAATACGTTTTTAATACTTCTTTTAATTACGATTTTAATATATTTTTTAATTATGATTTTGACTTTTAAATAATATTTTAATTTTTTTTTAAATATATATATTTTTTTCATATTAATTTAATATTTTTAAAAAGGATAATTTAATTTCTTAGTGTAATTTAATTTTTTTAATTAAAAAAAATTGTGATTTTAATAAAATATATAAGCTTTTTTTTTTTTTGCACCTTTGTATTTAAGCAGAGTTTTGATAATTTTATAAAAAATAATAACCATATAGATATATGTAACAATTAGGCAGGTATATGTAACAAAATTAGAAAAGTACTTAAGAAAAATTGTATTAAACTTTTAAACATATTAGTAAACGCATTGTGTGTCAAATTCTCACAATGAGTCAAGAACGTTTGAAACATGAATCTCTCACGATCGTGATACATATTGTTTTTTAAGCACCGCAAAAATAGCATAGCGTAAGCAATAGTATATCAGCGCCTAATTACCCCACGTTTATTTTCCGATATCTATTTGGATTATTTCCAAATTCTAATTATCTCTTAACGAATGGATCAGTCACGTGGTGGAAAAAAAAAACATTCGGATGAATAATTCCGTAATACAGCAGATCAACTTAAGTAACTTGATGTAGTTAAAGTGTCTTCTGTTACACAAAAAACATCCGTCGATTACGATAACTGACATGTGATCTAATGTAATAGCTTATTTTACGCAACACATATGATGTGCTGCAAAATATAGATGAGAGACATTTCTTATGGGGTATCAACAGGCGAAAATATCTGCATAAAATACACAGTTGGTGAATATAACGTCAGGAATATTAACAACAATCATTAGAGGGAAAAAATCAGAACAAATACAAGTAGAACTCGCTCTCTGAGGGTTGCGTACAATTATGTTATATTATACTGTTATAAAAAATTCCTTTACAATGCGTTAATTTGGTGTTAGTATCGATTATGGAAAATCATGAGTTTGTCACATAAGAAATCGACCTAGATTTATAAATTAAATAATATTCGGATTTGTTCCTTCTTTCGTACTAAATTTCAAGGTTCAAAGGTCAACTGGAAGTACCGTATAGGTTTTGAAAGTAAAATCTATAGGGTACTTCCGGTTGACCCAGAACCTTGAAATTTGGCACGTAGGAAGGTCTTTATTATATGTAAAGGAAAAAATCCGAAAATTGTTAATTTATAATTCTATGACGATTTACTTCGGGATTTCCAAAGCGAGACTATAATATGGAACCCTAAAAAACGATGCATTTAAATGAAAAAAAATATTGCTTATTGATCATAATCTAGTAAATTCACAAAGCAAATGTTAATTACATGGTGATACAATTAATTCTATGGAATACGTTGCTGTAAAATTGATCAAATTTAACAAATAAATTGTTAAATATTAATTGCATTATTATATTACATTTTTTTTAAGAATTATTTTTATGGCATAACCGAACACTTAACAAGACGAAGATGAATTTTTATTAACAATGTAGTCAAGTAACACACAGAAAATTGTAAATAATTTCACAATCATATTTCTAAGACATTTTGTTTCTATATTTTGTCCATGTTTTATTTTATTATTTTTCTTTTATCTTGTTTGAATTTTGTATATTACCTTTTTTTTTTTTTTTTTTTTTTTTTTTTTTTTTTGACATTTTTAACTAATGAAAAATGTTGGTAAAATAATACATATGCAAAAAATAACACTTTTTATTTTATTGATGCACCTAGAAACTAAAACACTAAAACATAATCCTCTTATTAAATGTTTTAATACATATATCAACAAGTCATCTCATGCATAGTTTTTATTTCTATGTAAGATTCTATACATTCTTTATTGATATCAACTTGTTATTTCTTCGTATGATTAAAAATAAAAGATTTGAGATTGAAAAGCACTTTATATTTCCATTTTGTATACAGATTATAAATTGACAATAAAATTGCCACATGACAAAGTAAATATTAAATTTTACTGCAAATATATGTTTTTATATTGATACACATTTGTTGCATAAATTATGATTTACACAGTGTTTCCGTTTTGTCATTATTTAAGGATGCAGCGCCCTGCCCTTTTTAAAAATAGTGAAATACACTCCTAGTTGAAAATAGAGATCTCTTGTACAAATCTTTTGCATTTTTCTACAAAATCTGGATCAAGTGGACACCACCTGTGCTATTTGATCTCCAAACACTATAAGCGAAACTACTTCGAAGCAATAACCTTTGAGTCTCGTGAATATCAACGAAAGAGGAAAACTGGCTGAGAATAAACACGTGGAACTTGGCCCTGGCGAGAATGACGTTCGAATTCGAACTGGAAACTTGCCGGCAATCCACGCGACCAAAAATAATACCACGTCGCAAATCAGACGGTTCTCGTCTTCCTTGAAAAGAATGGAGACACAAAGTCATTTTTATTCAGCGAAAGGTTGTCGATGATTTTTTTTTTTTCGGTCTTAGAAACTAAATAATTAGACAACATTTTTTTTTCTTCCGAAATAGCCGCTATTTTCCTACTTCTGATTTATCATTAAAAAGTAACACAATACAAAATGATTGAAAAAAATAAAAATAAAAATAAAGGGAAACGTTAAGGGGTGACTGATAATGTTTCCGTGTGTCCCGATTTACGCGTGTTACGTCCCGATTTTCAGGCGCTCAAAGATCCGTCCCGCGGAACCCCTGCGTGGGACGCCGAATGTCCCGATTTTTTAGGATGCATAAATTCTTTGAAATTTCTTTTAGTACCATGCTCTTCGTTAGTGTTTGTATCGAGTGGAACCTAATGCAGTAAAACAAGTGAAAACAGAACCTGTCTATAATGGAACATTTTTATGATTCCACCAAAAAGGAATAGCAATCCAATCTATCTGCTAAGACTACTGTTTTTACAGGTTTTACTGTACTTTGTTCAGCAAAACTTGTAAAAACGGTACTTATTCATAACGGAATCCTGTCAGAAGCGTGAAAACGTCACAGTCCCTGTGGAAGTAATACCATACAAATATAACTGCTCAATCGAAAACCTCTCAAAATGGAATTTTACTTAGGTCCGTGACGATTTCGCTTTCACAAATTTTAGTGACCTTCATTAGGAAGTACAAAGAGAATAATCGAAATCTGATTTTTAAAAAAAACTCATAAAAGGCAGCCTTCACTAAGCCTAGGCACACTGCGCCCGACCGAGAGTTAAATGAGTTTTTATCGAATTTTGAACTGCTGGACATTGTGCGAAAATTAGTAATTAAGCTATAGACTTTAAATATGGCGTGAACAGTAAATGAGAATAGCGTGAATGCATGAGACATGTATAAAGACAAATTTGTTGTTTCACCAGATGTCTTTCTTAACCCCTTGGGGACGAGCGACACGTATACGTGCCGCATACGATGCTCAGAATCCTCGATTATTCCCACCAGTAATTTTTTAATTGTATGCTTTGCCTTATTTAATCATAGCATTTATGCGATTCAATTAGGCGAAAAATTATGGTTGGGAAAACCGGTGGTAAAATATTAAAAATTCTGTAAAGGATGTTCGTCGCGAAGAGGTTAAGTAACATGGCTTTTAAGAAAATCTTTTGCTTGGTTTCCCCCTTAAAAATTTCACTTTAAAATTAAAATAATAAAAATTTTGCGAAAATGTTTGATTCGACAGATTTCTAAATTCAATTGAAATTTTTTTTAAAGATTTGCTTGTTTGTTTCAGAACCACCGTTGTTACCAAGCAGCTAAGCCGGTTTACTGTTTTTAAGCCGGCTTAGCTGCTTGGTAACAACGGTAGTTCTGACACAAACAAGCAAAGCTTTAAAAAAAAAAATTAATTGAATTTAGAAATCTGTCGAATCAAACATTTTCGCAAATTTTTTATTATTTTAATTTTAAAGTGGAATTTTTTAGGGGAAAACGAAGCAAAAGATTTTCTTAACGCAGTCAGAAAAAATGGGAATCAACATCTTGTTCTGATCTTCCTGGTAATCAAATGAATTTTATTTTTATGGAACTTGCTGTTAAAGTTTTCTTTTTAAGGGTGATATCTGTTTGGAAATTGGTTGTAAATTTTTTTTTTCTCAAAATCTATAAAAATGACCTTAATTTAATTATACTTGCAGGGTTAGGAGAAAAAATTTGAAAATTTTAGAAAACCAATTTTTACAAAGTTTTACGACATTTTTAGGACACTTGATATGTAACTTGGAGCGACTTAATTATTTTTCAAACTTGGCTTTTACTCTTTGTTGTCATTTTTTAATGTTGATTTACTGAGAGTATATTATAAGGGGGGGGGGGAGAATGCAAGCAAGCAAAATACAAAGCGATCATGCATTGTAAAAAATTACTGCAGTAAAATTACAGCAGCAGAGATTCCAGCCAAAATTCCATTAAAAACGAGCTTTGATCGAACAAACATGGGAAATTTACGGTATTTGACCATTTAGCTTGAAAATGTGTCGTTTCCCGTAAAATTACTCCATCAATTCACAGCAAAATACCCGTCATTTTTTTTTTTAGGTAGATTTCGTAAGAAATACTACCTATTTAATGCTTGGAAATTATTCCATAGAATACTTCTCACACCTTGCATTAATAATATTTCAATTTTTAATTGCTTAAAAGGCGTATAGCCAACAGAGTGAAAAAGTATCCAAGCCGGGACTCCAACTCGGGTCATCAGTATAGCGCACTGAAGTTCTACCAATGAACCACTTGGAACCCGGCTTGGATACTTTTTCACTCTGTTAGCTATACATGCCTTTTAAGCAATTAAAAATTTGAAATATTATTAATGCAAGGCGTGAGAAATATTCTATGGAAAAATTTCCAAGTATAAAATAGATTTATTCAATCATCGATGCTTTCTCTTTAGTTTCGTGTTTGGCCCAAGGTTGGTGGCTCACGCAAAAAAATATTCCATCTTGTGCTATGATTGTAGCCTTGCCAACATGTGATAGTGAGAAGTGCCAGGCTGGGTATCGTTATAAGTGGTTCATTGGTAGAACTTCGGTGCGCTATACTGATAACCCGGGTTCGAATCCCGGCTTGGATACTTTTTTCACTCTGTTGGCTTTACGCCTTTTAAGCAATTAAAAATTTGAAATATTAGAAATATTACCTATTACATTCTCCCCTAAGTTGGAATTCCTAAAAAAAAATTTGCAGATCAACATCGATCATGACTCCTACAACTCAAAAATCGAATCCGTTTAAAGTTATTATTACTTCTAGGAAAAGGGCCAAATATTTATGTATGACAGATTTCTGATTTCATTAAAAATGCCCCCAAGAGAGGGGGAATAGGGGTTTCAGAAGAAACAAAATTCATAACTTCGTCAATTCGAAAGATATCAAATCCGCTTAACTTTATCATAAATCTTCATATTATCTACAACTTTTATATTGACACGTTTTTTATACGACCAACTCTTACAGCAAAAAAAAATTAAAATTAAAATAAAAAATAAAAAATAAAAAAATCTCTGCTGGGATTTTATACTCAAATCAATCGAGTATGAGTGGGCAGCAATTACAGTAGGACCAGAATGTATAGATCATTAATACTTCGGCTTCCGTATGACCACTGAAAGTCAAATGTACTTTTCACCGATAGATCGACATTTATCCCACACCCACAGCAATAGAATGACAGCCGGCAGTCAGACAGTCCGGAAAGAAAGATTTGAAATGACCGCTGACAGTGCAAATATGCGTTATGGCAAAAAAGTACATGTGACCACAAACGGTCAGGCGGCAGCCAAAGTGGTAAACAGGCTACCTGGCATAGTATACATACATGCTGCTAATACTTATACTTCAGCAGTTACTTTAGAAAGATAATTTAACAAAATAAAAAATGATTTTTGAAAGTAAATGAATTTTTGTCTAGAGAAAGTTAGAAATCAATTTGCCTTAAAAAATTTTAAGAAAATTAGAACAATTTAAAAATTATATATATAATCATATTCTTTAGCAATGTTATGGCTAATATGATGATGAATCCTCTCATTTTATTTGTGGTATTTAGGCATTTGGGAGTTGAAAATTTTGTCTAAATTCCACAAATTTCATTTCATTCATTCAGTTTCATTTATTCAATTTTTAATTTAATTTCTTCTTCTTTTAAATAAGTTTTTGGTATCCATATTCAGTGTGTTGGGGAATACTTTCATTGTCAACTAATTATTCCATACCTAATCATTATTTCATAGTTTAAGTTGGTGTTATGGTAATGTTTGATTTATGGTTATATATATATATATATATATTATGACGCTTTAAAATGAAATTTTAGGAAAATTAGGATAACTCAACTCCTACCCCTACACCTACACCGGCATTTCCTTTTAACTGAAAATGCGACATAATTTTGAATTAAAAACAATATCCTGCTAGTCTTTATAGCATCAACACTGCAAATACTTTGAATAATTTCGATAACAGAATGAAAATAAACAGACAGGAAACAGAATAAGAAAGGGTAAATGTCACCACATACACATTTAGCAACACCTTGCTCCAGAAATGATTTGGCAAAACATCAAACCACTACAATGGCCAGGAATAAAAGAGAAGTGCCTAAAGTCTTTGCAGTGAAGTTCGTCAAAAATCAGACAAGAAATGCAAGGCACGACACGGGTAAATACCTTTCTGTTACCGGTGGTCGGGCTGCCAGTAAACTGGGGTCATGAGATCCGCTTCTCTTAAACGAAAAATAAAATAAAAAAGAACAGGCCACATTTTTACCTTTCAGCAGCCTTTGTTGCACAACGAAAATTCTAGAGTTATTTTCTCATCACGCCGTTTTAATAATACGGTGACCTCTCACATACGAACCTTTCGATTATACGCGCCTTACGAGTTACCAATCGTCCAGTTTCCGAATGGATAATCTGATTTGGGGGTATTTCTCAGCCGCAAAACACCGATTACGCCTAAACGAGACCTGGATACTGGTACAGTTTGGGAACCCCAGATTTTTAACTTACAATAAAAAATATGCATATTTTCAAATTGGTTTTTTTCTGTATGGAAGAATTACAATCCATCTTGGATATCTATATATGGCATACTAGTACAATTTGGGTCATCTATATGTAAAATTGTTATTATGCGAGCCTGTATTAAATATGGTTTATTTGGAATTTAGATGCCAAATTAGAGACCAATGCTAAACAGACACTGCAAATTACCTAGTTATTCAGACTAAAAAAAATTTCTACCATCTACCAGTGAAGCTCAAGGTGAGAATGTTTTGCTTCTTTTAATTTCATCTGAATTAAAAGAAGCAAATAAAACAGCATTTAGAAACAAAACAATTATTAAATATTGAATAACGGTACCGAATGACACAATATTTTGAAAATGGACTTACCACAATTTAATTCATCAGATCCGTCGCCACAATCGTTCTCTTCATCGCATTGCCATGCGATTGGTATGCATTTGCCAGACCGACATTTAAAATGATGAGATGAACATTGACCTATTAAAAAGAAACACTTATGAAACATCAATGTTAAACAATATTTAATGTGTGTAAAAAAACATAAAATAGCACCTGCATACAACTGTTTCAAGACTCCAAAAGTCGTTTTTTAGGAGCAAAAACACACAAGAACGAAAAATCATGCATCAGGCATAGATTATAATAAAACACAATCCAACACTAACAGGATATTATTAAGAAATTTCATTTTTTTTTTTTTTATAATGAAATATCTAAATAAGCAACTTGGAAAAAAAAAACACGCCATTCAGTAAAAATCCCTTTTCAGCATTTGCTGTTCATATCCGGTAATGCGTGAGAAATCTTTCGTATAGCCCTGTGTGCTATACGCAGGGCATATAATTAGAAATTATAACAGGGCATAGAAATTATACATATCACCTAATATACTTAAAATTAAATTAGTTTGTCACAGAGGAAAATGCACTTCCAGCAATTATCGATCTTAGTTAGTCCTTTAACCAAATTCTTTTGTGTGTCTCTGTAAATGAACGATAAATGTTTACGCAATCTATAATCGATAGAAAACTTGCAGTGCGTTTCAGTGATTTTGTTAGGTTCGCATCATTAAAATAAATGTACTGCAAATTTTTTTCCCCCATAGATCATAATGTAATGGAATAGTTTTGTGCGTCCCTGTAAACGAACTGAAAATGCTATTTATTCTATACACCTGAAAAAGGAAGTTGTAGTCCAATTCCGTTTTCACGTATCTCATTATGTTTGAAATATCGTAATGTAATCTTGTTATGTTTGAAATATCGTAATGTAAATAAAATGCACCACAAACGATTTTTCTACCATAGATCGTAATGTGACAGAATTCTTTTGAGTGTCCTTGTAAATGAACTATAAATGCTATTCTATACTAAACTTCAATGTCACATAAAAATTTCATGGCAATCCGAGTATAATATTTACGAGAGTTAGAGCATCGACACAGACAAACCGAATTCATAAACATTTTTCAAGTATGTTGGAAAGTGTTAAAAAAGGAGAGTGAAGCAGATGCGCTCAGTACATAGTAAAATCATGCTCGGATCGGGCTGTAGCCTGTACCAGACTCAAACCCAAAAATTTCATTTGAAGCCAACTGGAATCCCTAACTAATCATTTTGATTCCATTACTTGATAAATAGAATTTTATTAATTTAAATGAAATAGTAAAAATGAAAAGTTTATAGAAAATGGAAATAATTATTCATAAAATGTTAGTATCTTAATATATTCTTTAAATTATAGTTTAGTTATACAAAATGAATAAAAATTTCGTATAAATAGTTATACATTGCTCATTAATATACTACAGACGAAATTGCAAAGGACTGGAAAAAATTTCCAGTCTGATTTATATAGATTTTTACCTTTAGAAAGTACATTCTCTGTTATAAATAATGACTGCAGTAAAACTTAACACAGGCAGGGTTCGTACGCTTTTACCACAATTTAATAGAATTTTTTTTTATTAAAAAATGATTATAATTTAAATCTATTATTTATAAATCTATGATTTAAATCTATTATTTATAAATCTATCGGTCAGAAATTGTAGACGCTCGTTTAATTGTATGATTTGTAATACTTTTCTGCATTTAAATAAGGCGTATCTGTCTTCCGCCTAAAACAGAAAATTTTCATGCACTTCGTCGGAAAAAATACAATAGGGCGGAGTGGGGGTGATTATTGGTCACTTTTCATAAAGATCCATATAACTCAGTAAATAAATTGAATTGAAACAAAAATTTTATACTTGTAGAAAGAGAATCCAATCCCTAACAATCTTATTTAGTTTTATTTTTTTTAATTATATATAATATTAATAAAATTAAAAAATGTCTGACCAATAATCACCCCGGCAATGGGTGATTATTGGTCATTGTTTTATGATCAAATACCAACATTTTAAACACTCAAAAATTTAATAAATGATTAAATGAAACATTCTTGGAATAAATTTAATACTTTATATTGTTTGTAAATATAAACAGAGTGATGAAAAATGTTATAAAATAAAGAACATTACTAAAATGGTTGGAACTTCAAATATATTTCACAAAATAATACATTTATTTACAAAATACTTTTGTATTTAAGGTATGCAGCTTGCATTTCATCTTCCTCAATCTGAAATAGCCCTGTACCATAGAGTCTAACTGGTCCATAAAATACAAAGGAGTGCTTCACTGGCGCAAGATCCATTTTCTTTGGCCAGCAATAATATCTGCAGACTTACCCAAAAATTTGCTAGACAAAATATCATCCTGAATACTAATAACACGCCCGATGTATGGCATCTGTTCAAAGTAGACAGCATAGTACTTCTCTACACACATGGCTTTATGTATTTTCCTTAATTTATTTGTTGCTGAAATATCAGAATCTTTTTTTTTTTTTTTTTTTTTTTGCAGTCGCGGAATTTCTTCAGCTTCACCCGTTTCTACTTTTATATCTATATCCGTATCTTGTGTGCATTCCTGTGTTTTCTTTCTAGTCTCAGAGGATGATGCTACTGCATCTTCAGCTGTATTCTTGTTTAATGTGAATTCTTTTTTTATTCTTTTTCATCTTTTTCTTTTTCAACTTTTTTACACAACTTAGTGAAATCCTTGTTGGTGATAACTGCTGCATTTGTACTGTAAAAGATGTTCATTATCTAAATATACAAGTTAAATTTTCAAACTCACACCAATATCTCTTCAAGAAATGGATAAACAATGGTTCAGTTATTTCAAATGTAATTTGTGTAAGGAGTTGCTGAAAAAATCAAAACAATGTGGTTCACTCTTAAAGTGTTGCCACATGAACTTGAAAAAACTTTTGAATGCAGACGCTGCCATCTAAAACTGACAAATATTAAACATTTCTGCACTCTTTGTGAGTTTATAAGTAGTTTTTAAGCTAAAATTACATGACCAAGAATCACCCCATGTATATAGGGTGATGTTTAGCCCTCTATTTCCCTAATGTATGTACCCATACAGTGTTCATATACATACATACGTATTCTAGGCATATTTCTCTTTCTATATAACCCTTCTAGATCATCATGTAGCCAAATTTCATATTACAGGCACCTTATGGAAAAAAAAAAAGCATGATTTTGTAATCCCTAATTTTTAATTTTTGATTTTTTTTTTAAAGTTTTATACATATGTCTAGTTAAAATATTTTTTCTCATTAAATTATGCTTTGAACCAAAAAATCGTTTGTGTTACTGAATAACAATGAAATTGTCTAACATCCAGTATTTTTTTTCTTTTGATTTTATCATTAGTATTAATGAAAATTTAATTGACCAATAATCACCCCATGTTGCAAGTGACCAAGAATCACCCCGGTCTGCCCTACAATTCTAATAGACTGTATACCTGTTCAGACAGAAATTTGTGTAAACGGAATTTCTTTTTCGCTGGTTGCTTGTAATTATATTTTAGCAAGTTTTATTTTATGTTATCATTTTTTTGTGGAATTCTTCTCGTTTAAGGGTTAACAGTAATTTGGCGCCATAAGATTTATTTTTTTCCGGAAATTATTTAACCAGAAATGCAAAGTGTTTTAATATATACTAGATGGAACCCGTCAAAACTTGACGGAAAAAATACTATAACATTATCAGTAAAATAAGCTTCATTATTATTTAAGAAGGGGATGCGTATGAAACAGTCTTTCAAATATTTTATTTTAAAAGTTTTTTCCCCAGTCAAATACAGTACTATTTCCGATGCAAACTCCAAACAAACAATCCGTAAACAACTGTGTAATGCAAATCAGTTTGACATTACCGCCATATTCCCCTCGGCAAGAAAAAAATTTCATGAACCTATGAAGTATCATACAAATAGTATATTCCTACAATCATCTCATATTCAGTAAATAAAAGAACATAGTAAATAATGCACACATCTCCCCCCCCCCCCCACACACACACACTCCTGTTATTATGCAACCGAATGAGCTCATATACGCATGTGCATTGCATCTGCCCAAAAGCACCGTCGAAATTCGACGTTAAAAAAGTTTTAAAATGTTTAAATTAAAAGTTTTAAAATGTCCTCTTTAAATCATTGTTTGTTTCAAATCCATATCTTCTAAAACACATCCATTGTTTTAAGCTAATCAATTTTTATGTAAAGATGAAGATTTTTTTTACAGTAATAAATCAATCTGGACATGAGGGAGATTTTTAATGTTTTCAAATATAATTTATTTGTTTGGTTTTTTCGGTTCCTTCACATAATCAGGATGATTATCCCTTTTCCTTCAAAGTCGGGGATATTTTCCCTCTTATACAGTTGGCAAATGGATCTTTAAAAAAATACAATTCCTAGCATATTCTAATATCTGATGGAACTTGCACATAACGAATTCAACATATCAATTTTATGTTCAACATAAACAAAAAATAGTTTTCTTTTTTTTCCCGACAGATTTTTGTTTAGCGCCAAAATGCTCTATCTTATGGATAATATAATCTTATGATTTATCACTGTTTTATTATTATTATTATTATTATTATTATTCTCTTTTTATGATGGTTAGGGAAATCTATTTTCAACTGTGGCAACTTTCGCAGGGTCTATTTTACATTATAGAAGCAAACTGGTGGCCATTGATAAGACAGAATTAAAAAACTTTTCAAACTTGAAAATTATTTAAAAAGTCGTTAAATTTTGCGGCAGTTTTCAAATAAATTTCAATCGAAAGCTAATTTTTTTCTAATTGATGATGTAAGAATTGAAATTGTAAAATGTAATAAAAAATAGAAATTTGTAGTATTTAGAAGTGATGTAAGCGCGATGAAAGCTAAAGGGATAGCGCCGTTTGTTGTCGCAACCGTTGTGCATTTCTAAAAAATGCCACTGTATTTTGGCTTGCGTCAAAAAGTAGAAAACCTTTTTTTGACATCGAAAGAGAAGTTAACAGTGAAAGAAATAGGACGCTAATAAGGAACTGTTAAATGAACTTATAATAAACCTACCAAAATAATCCATCTATTTAAAGCAGTTTGGTAATTTTGTCAAATTTCCATCGAATTTCGACCGAGTACGCATGCGTCAAAAAAGGACCGGCCAATGAGGCGAGGGTCTATTCCTGTCTCCAAACGTATTTGGGATCAAGATCAAATCATGTTGTTTTGATGGCTTCTTTCACGTTGTGTTAAACCTAGGAAGATATTTATATAAAAAAACTGTGGAGTGTTTAGAAGGTATTTATTTTATTTATTGTTGTATTTATTGTAATTTGTATGAATACTTAGGTATCCATTTCGGATTTACTGTGTAACATGAATTTAGGTTCATTTAACGTTCGCGAAATCAAATCATTTTGTTTATATAGTACAGAAAATAATTATTCAATCGTAAATAAAAATATAGTAGAACATGTAATACAAAATTGGACCACTTATATTCCGTTTATGATCGGGTATGAATCTTATGGTGTTCTGATTGCTAATTAAAACTATTATGTAAATATAATGTCAAAAGACAGTACGCACGGTAGTAATATTTTTATTTTTATATGTTCAAAAAAAGCGAATCTGAGCGTCTGAATATAAATTATAAAATATTATTTCTGTATTTAGCAACTAAATATTTAATAAATATGCAGGAATGTGACTAGCTTTATGTGAATGTATAATATATATAAGTCTGAACTTTAGCATTATTTTTTAACAGAAATATATTATCTCTATTCGATTTAAAAGTTTTGTCATTACATAAGTGTGCTATTTTATTTGTAAAGTATGTATGCATTATATTGTTTGTATGTATACAAATCTTTAGAATGTTTTGATTTGCAAACTCTTAATATTTGAATAATAATGTTTACATTATATTTGTTTGTATGTATACAAACAAGTATATATACAAACAATGTATCATGTAACAATATTAATATTTACATTGTTTGTATGTATACAAATCTTGAATGTTTTAATTTATTACATTCATTTTTTACCAGTTTGCATGTCCGTTCATTGGCGATTCATAAGAAACTCATAATTTGTCACAAATTGGTGATTTTATTGATTTAGTGCTTTGCCCAGGAATGTGGAAAAAAAAACTATTTTTGACATCTGGTGAAATGAATGAGGTTATTTCCGTTTTTATTTTGTATATAAAAAATGTTATATGTAAAAAAATCCTGGTCATTAATCACATTGTTTTTTGTATATTTAAAGACGATTACTTATTCTTTGTAATTCTTTTTTTGTTGGGGGTTTTTGAGCAAAATAATATTACTTCATAACTAGAACCAGTTCCGCTTAATCATTAATATTTACTTAATCCTTTGACCGCTGAGCAAATGGGCAAATTTGTAATGTTTTTTCTGTTATTTTTTTTTTAAATGTCAAAAAAAGATAAATTTTCAAACTTGGTATAAAAAACTTAGGTATTTCTCTATTATCCCATCGTCCACTTTTCATAACAAAATACTATCGCCAAACTGTATGAATAAATGCCAAAAATGCAGTCCCATTTACTTGATGTCGGAAGCATTATACGTGTTTGTTATGTCGTCAAGTGGTTTTTAATTCAACATTTGCGCGTATTAATTACAACGTTCTACCGTTTATTTGGCGTTACAGTTTGGCGACAGTTTTTTGTTATGAAAAGTGGTCGATGAGATAATAGAGAAGTACCAAAACTTAATTACGTATATGAGTAGATTCCTTGACAGTATTAATCATTACTCAATATTTTAAAACTGCATCATATTTGTAGAATTATATTAATTTAAACAATGCTTCTATTGAAGTGTGAAGAAGCACATACTTCTATGAAGAACCATATATTTACATAATCGTTTTCATTAGCAATCGGAACACCATGAGATTCATCCCTGATAATAAACGGACTATAAGTGATCCAATTTTGTATTACGTGTTCTACGATATTTTTACGTACGTTTGAATAATTATTTTCTGTACTATATATACAAAATGATAGAGATCTAAAAACACAATTTCCATCGGATTGATTTCGCGAATGTTAAATGAGCCTAAATTCATTTTTAAACAGTAAATCCGAAATGGACACCTAAGTATTCATACAAATTATAATAAATAAAATAAATACCTTCTAAACACTCCACAGTGAGTTCTATATAAATACCTTCCTAGGTTTAATGCAATGTGCAAGAAAAAAACAAACAGGAGATGATCCCAAACACGTTTCTAGAGACAGTAATAGACCCTCACCTCATTGGCTGGTGATTTTTTTTACGCATGCGTATTGGGTCGAATATTGTTGAAAAATTATTTTGAAGAAAAAATCGGGAAATTCACAAAATGGTTTCGGGAAAAACTTCACCAAATGGTTTCAAAATTCTTTGATTGACAGCGGGAAAAAAATTTCATTTTACATTCAATCATCGCAATTGGCGAGTGTGACTATTAAGTTTAGCCAGTACTGGCAATAACATCAATTACCAATTTTTAGTATTACTCGCCGATTGGTGAGTGTTAATTTTGTCTTATATCACAAACTGTATTTACATATACTACTAGACATAATGATTATGAACCATGATTTTTCTATTATTGGGCAAGATTCATGTTTTTTCAGCAATTCTTTGGTGAAATTCGTGTTTTTTCAGCGATCCTTTGAAGAATTTCGCATTTTTCTCGTGATCCTTAACGAAATTCGCATTTTCCAGCGATTCTTTGATAAAATACATTTTATTCCGCAATTTTTAGACGAAATTTAGTAAAAAAGCGTGATCTTTTGGTGAACTTTCCTTTTTTGCGATTCTTTGACAAAATTTGCTTATCTTTCACGATCCTTTTGCATAATTAATGTTTTTTCTGTTGTCTTTTAACGAAAGTCATGTTTCCCCATGATCCTTTGATGAATTTAGTGTTTTTTCCTCAATCATTTGACGAAATCTATGATTTTTCCCCCCCCCGCGAAGATTGGTTAGATGTTTTTAGTCTGCAGGTGCCCTAAAAAGTCTGTGACGCCCGTTGCTGCATTGCACACATTCTTCCATGTGACATCGAACGAAGGAAATTCATCCTAAAGAATCATTGTTTCATTCTTGACATTTCTGGAAAGAAACAACGTTCAACTCATTGGCTGAATTGTAAAGGGCGAAATGTGTCAAACATTAGCGGAAAGAAAGTGCGCAATTTGTTCGTTCATGGATAAAATCATGAAATTCATTAATCGATAGTTGATAAATTGCGAAATTCTTCAATCGATAGCGGAAAAATCGCAAAATTCATTAATCGACAGTGGAAAAATCGCAAAATTGATCAACTGGTTTCGGGGGGGAAAGTTTTCGAATATCGTCGAATGGCTTCGAGAAAAAAAAATCACAATCCGTCAATTTCGAGGAAAAAATCGTGAAATTCGCCAAATGGTTTAGAAATTTGTCGAGCGACAGCAGAGAAAAAAATCTTTTTCCATTCAATCATCGCAATTGGTGAGTGTGACTATTATGTTTGACCAGTGGTGGCAATAAAGTCCATTGCCAAATTTTCAGCATTACTCGCTGGCAAGTGTTAATTTTGTCCTATACTTCAAAATCCTTTTGATCATATCATCAGTGTGCAGGACAATTTTTTTACAGGAGACCATTTGATGAATTTTGTGATTTTTCCATTATCGATTGACCAATTTTACTGCTATCGATTGTTGAATTTTATAATTTATCAACTATTGATTAGCCAATTTCATGATTTTTTCCATGAACATTTGACGAATTATGCAAAAAAATTAAGAATATCGTTAAATTGTCTTGGGTAAAATAAATTTAATATTATCAAATGCCTTCGAGAAAAAAGTTGCAAGTTGAAACACCTGTGACCTCTTTTTCATGTTATGCATCTCGGGTCTATCCCCCCACTCCCCCCCCCCCAAGTGGGACACTTTTCTAAATTTTGTAGACACCTCTCATGTGATATATCGCTGGAAAAGTCTTTGACTGCTTATTCATGTTATGCATCTCCGGGGTCCATCCCGCCACCCCTCCCCTCCCCCCTAAGGGAGGCACTTTTATAAATTTTGTTGACACCCCTCATGTCATATATTGTTGGAAAGGTCTGTGACTGCTTAATCATATTATGCATCTCCGATGTCCATCTCCCCACTTCCCCCCCCCAAAGGGTACTTTATAAATTTTGCACACAACCCTCATGTTATATATCATTGGAAAGGTCTGTGACTGCATAATCATATTATGCATCTCTGATGTCCATCTCCCCACTTCCCCCCCCCCCAATGGGTACTTTATAAATTTTGCACACAACCCTCATGTTATATATCATTGGAAAGGTCTGTGACCACTTAATCATATTATGCATCTCTAATGTCCATCTCCCCACTTTGCCCCCCACCCCCCCAAGGGATACTTTTCTAAATTTTGTTGACACCCCTCATGTCATATATTGTTGGAAAGGTCTGTGACTGCTTAATCATATTATGCATCTCCGATGTCCATCTCCCCACTTTGCCCCCCCCCCCCTCCCCAAGGGGTACTTTCTAAATTTTGCACACAACCTTCATGTTATATATCATTGGAAAGGCCTGTGACCACTTATATCATATTATGCATCTCCGATGCCCATCTCCCCACTTTGCCCCCCCCCAAGGGGTACTTTTCTAAACTTTTCACACACCCCTCATGTGATATATCAATGGAAAGGTCAGTGACCGCTTAATAATATTATGCTCCCCACTATGAAATTTGTCAAGTTAAAGCAACTATAAATTTTATTTTTATGGTACTATCAAGTTGTTTGCCGTCAAATTTTGACGGGTTCCATCTAGTTTCTATGAAATATTAGTCTTACATTGTTTATTCTAGCTAAAAATACAATCATTATTTCAAGTTTTTTTTTTTTTTCTACCATAACACTATTTTTAATAATTTTAAATTTCCTGAAATCCTTTACTTTTGTGATTTTTTTTTATTAAAAAAGGAAATATTCCAACCTATAGTTTAAAAAAAAAGTAATTGGTAACATGTAATCAAGATGAAGCAATCAATGACGGCTCCAATTCTAATCTTTATAATTAAGAATGGAAAAATCAGTTAAAATTACGTTATGTTGACACAATCATATACATTTTTCTCTTTAGTTTTATCCATGTTAAAATTCATTTCAAGCTAAGCATAACGTCATTTTCATCGGCGCAAACTTTTCACACGTACTTCATATACATTACTTTAATGCTTAAACACCATGTATACAAATAAATATATATTTTGTATTTAATTGTAATGATAAAATGGCATCAACAAAGTTATAATGCATAATGATAAAATAAACCCAATGGACAATATTCCCGTGACGTCACAATAAATAGGAATTTTTATTTGCTTATAAAACACGCGGATAAATATTTTTACCGAAATTTAACTTACAAATTAAAAAAATCGGCCTAAAAGCCACGTGCTTTTAATATTTTTTATTTCTCTTTTATCTTCTCGCAACCACAGAGTTTAGAGAATAAACTCTGTCTTGCAACAGTGGGCGTTATCCGAATTGCCGACTTTATGATGTCATTAGCAGAAGTAAAAGTTTAATTGAAAATTACGGCTAATTAATTAAATTTTCGAACAAACGAATGCACGATAACAAATCTGTGTCCAAATATCTTTCATTTAAAAAAAGAATGATGTCATTTGATGCAGTAGTTTGTTCTCACGGAAAGAAAAAGCTTAGCGTTTTAAATATATAGATATTTACACTTGGACACTTTTGGATTAACAACATAATATTCAATTTTTAAGATTTGTGTTTCAGGGTAAAATAGACACAAAGGTGGTGATGGTGTGTGTTTGTTTGGGGTGGGGGGTAGGGGGATTTCCAGTAGCTCCAGGCCCCATAAATGCTTAATCCGGCTCTCTCTATACAGCTCCAAAATTGTCCTTTAAATTTCGATATTGATTTCTAACGAATAATCATGTTTATAAAGAGTGCTTTAAATGACACAAAGGAAATTTTAAAACTAGCATGTTGCGGCCATCACAAAACTTTCTTCTATATTATGAATCAAATCGTCTGCGAACAAGATTAAATGGCAATCTATTCGTTCTTGAGATATAGCTAGGGCTGGGCGATATCTCAATTTCAATATCGTGGTACATCGTCAGCTAAATATCACGATATGACGATATATCGCGATATTAAAACTAAATATACAGAATAAGTAAAAGAATATTTTGAGAAGAAGAAAGAAAGAAAAAATGCCTGACGGCTTGGCCTACAGGCACAGGTAGATTTCAAAGACGCAGACCGCGGGGCGCCTGTTTGTTGGGAATTGCGAAAGAAATGACCTTTTTGTCATGATGCCGCAGTTGGGACCGCCCACAATCTTACTTGTTTCCAGACTTGTTTCCCAACTTTTTTGCAGGCGGAGCCGGCAGGGTTTTTTTTTTTTTTTTTTTGCTATAAGGGTTGGTCTTATGAAAAAAACTTGTCAATATAAAAGTTTTAGATAATATTAAGAATCATAATTAAGAAGTTATGGGGGTTTTTCTGTTTTCACAAAAAGCACTCCCCCTCCCGGTTCGATTTTGCCCATTAACGAGCTTGACCGAGATTTTATGTATCAGTTTGGAAGAAATTTGCGCTGTTATATGCGGACAGACAGACGGCCGGACCAGACGACGACAATAGGTGCTACGTATTTATATAATTACGAACGCACCTAAAAAACACGAAGAAAATTTAAAAAATGGATGGAAATATGAAAAATAATTAAAAAGTGAATAATCTGCATGTTCGATTATTTTTTTATCAGATAGTACATTAATATTTTACAACTAAAATTATGAAGAAATAAATACATATTATCTTTTTCTTGTTTGCCGCACCATCGCCTAAACTGTTTTTTAATATCTCATTTGTGAAGAAGGGGGGGGGGGGGTAAATCGCATATAAATAGGGAAGAAACATTTCAACATATTTTATTCGATTAAAATTAAAATTGCATGATATTCATTTCCACCGTTGCAAATAAAATATAATAATGGTTAATGGTTTTAAAATTTTAAATGCAAAATTACCACCAAATGATTTTTGGCAGTGACCAGTGGTCATATATACAGAGGCAATCAAATACCAAATACTCATATCTCTCTCTCTCTCTCTCTGTCACGCGAACGCGGTTTTTAAAATAAATTCTGGGGAGAAAAAAACTCGCGGTATAGAAGTAAAAATAGTTGCATTTTTAAAAATCCTTCTTTACCCTAGAATATGCATTAATAAATACTACTAAGGAATTAATATTTTTTTCATAAAATAATAATTATAAAAAACAAATAAAAACATGTCTGAATAATTCTTTGCTCATTTGTCTCATTAAATTAACTGTTGCAAATAAAATACTTCCTTTCTTTATCGCCCTAAATTTACGCATCATTCAATAACTTCGAATATTCATCCACACTGGTGCCACTGAATATCATAATGAAATGAAAGAATAGGCGATATCCCACGCATGCGCTCAGAGCTGGAGAAAATCACCCTTCGTCTTTTCAAAAACCTTATCAGCTGCGAGAATCCACACCGTTAGTATCATGGTTTAGGCTGTATCATGGTTTAGTATCATGGCTGTATCATGGTTAGGCTGTATCCGGTGTATCATGGTTTAGGCTGGGGGTTGGGTTGAGTTGGGTTGATTATTGACGGCCAATTATCTACACTAGGGATATAGGCCCGGGGGTAGTGCCCTTCGTGGGGGTCTTTCTAAGGGAACCTAATCCGTATTTACGCATGGATAAATCCACGGCTCGAAGAAAACCACGAAAACTCCGAACGATTAGGCCGACGGGCGCGATTGGGATCGAACCCAGCACCTCCCGTCTACCAGCTTCGAGAGCACAACCTCTCAGCCACTGGTGGGGCGTTTAGGCTGGGGGAGCTCACACCGTTCGTATTCATGAATACTCGAAGACGAGGAAGAGATTTTCATCGTGGAGAAGAGATATCGTGGTTTTCATGGTTTTCGTCAAATTTATGATATTTGCGATATACCGTTGGGTAGGATTTTTTGATATCGGTATCACGGTATGCATTTTATATCGGTTTTATCGATATATCGCCCAGCCCTAGATATAGCTATCGCGGAAATCGTGAAAAATGCAGCATAGCAGCGCCACCAGTTGGGCGATTCACACCAGAACCTAATCAGCAACAATTTATGTCAATGTTTCACAAAATATAAAGTTGCATGAAATTCCATGTATTAGTTCTTGAGATAGAGTGCCCACAAAATCTGTGTCGCAGACAGACAGACATTTTCTAAATACAGTCAACGTGTGCAAAATGTTCAGGACCTTCTAAAACGTATAAATCCATGGAAAACCGGAAGTCGAAAATTTTCCCGAATCCAATACTTCTTGTAAAGACAAGAAAGTAAAAAGAAAAAAAAATCACCGGTCGAAGTGGTGTTTTCTCTCAAGGTTGGAATTCGTTACATACATATTCCGTTTTGGTATGTTTACTAGGTGTAACAGTTTCCTATTAATGCTTACTGATATCGATAAATTAAAATTGACGATTCCTTTACCGACTCCATATTTTATAATGGCAAAGAGCAAGAATCACCAATTGTTTTCAAATGAATTAACTAAAATTTTAAACTGCTTTTAGCTTTAATCATTTTCTTTTCTATTTTTTCTCGGGTGACATTTTGATATTTGGTATTGAGAGACATCTTGGAATAAAAAATAAAAAAAATCAGAAACACTTGTTACCGAGTTATACAAAAGATACAGAGTGGAAAACTGAAAGAGATAAGTGGCTCTCTAGTTTTTACATGAATAGCGTTCTTTTTTATTTCAATACTTAAGGAAGTAGGATTTTATTACTTAAAATGAAATAGTCAAAAAGAAAAGTTTGCAAATAAATGTTTCAGTTAATTTAACAATAGAAAGCTTCTTAAAATAAAAATATTTCATAAAATATTTTTAATTTTAATAAATCTCTTAGTAATGTTTCTAAAAGCTATTTTATTAATAATTAAAATATTTCATTCACAACTTTTTTTTATAAATAATAATATCTAATAAGCTTTGAGAAAATCAAATATATTTCAAAAATATTTTTAATTTAACAAATCTCCTAGTAATGTTTCTAAAAGCTATTTTTTTATAATTAAAAATTTTCATTCACAACTATTTGCTACCTTTTATATATATATATATAAATAATAATATCCAATAAGCTTTGAGAAAATCAAATATATTTCAAAAATATTTTTAATTTAACAAATCTCTTAGTAATGTTTCTAAAAGCTATTTTTTTTTTTTTTTATAATTAAAAATTGTCATTCACAACTATTTGCTACCTTTTATATATATATATATATATATAAATAATAATATCCAATAAGCTTTGAGAAAATCAAATATATTTCAAAAATATTTTTAATTTAACAAATCTCTTAGTAATGTTTCTAAAAGCTATTTTTTTATAATTAAAAATTGTCATTTACAACTATTTGCTACCTTTTTTATATATATATATATATATATATATATATATATAATAATATCCAATAAGCTTTGAGAAAATCAAATATATTTCAAAAATATTTTTAATTTAATAAATATCTTAGTAATGTTTCTAAAAGCTATTTTTTTTTTTTTTTTTTTTTTTTTTTTTAAATGTTTCATTCACAACCATTTACCACTATAATAATATCCAATAAGCTTTAAAAAAGCCAAATATATTTCAAAAATATTTTTAATTTAATAAAAATATTAGTAATGTTTCTAAAAGCTATTTCTTTTAAAATTAAAATACAGTGGCTCCCAAAAGTATTAGTACACTTTAAAAATTTGTAGTAAAAAGGAAGTACCCTGGAATTGAATTCGAATATGAAGTAAAATATTTTTCCACGTCATCTCTGTCATTCTAAATAACACACATCTTTTTATTCTTCTATCTTTACAAGAAAGGTATTGGATTCATGAAAATTTTCGACTTCCGGTTTTCGACGGATTTATACGTTTTAGAAGGTCCTGAACACGATTTGACTGTTTTTAGAAAATGTCTGTCTGTGAGTCTGTCTGTCTGTATGTGACACAAATTTGTGGGCGCTCTATCTCAAGAACTAATGCTCGGAATTTAATAAAACTTTAGATTCAGTTAGTCCCTGATATAAATTGGTGCTGATTAGTTTTTGGTAAAAATCACCCAGCAGGTGGCGCTGCTATGCAGCATTTTTCGCGATTTCCGCAATAACTCTATCTCTAGAACTAATGCTCAGAATTTAATAAAACTTTAGATTCAGTTAGTCCCTGATATAAATTGGTGCTGATTAGTTTTGGGTAAAAATCGCCCGGCAGGTGGCGCTGCTATGCAGCATTTAGATCGTTTGTTCGTCCGATCCAAGGTAAGAAAAAGTCGTCCGTCAAAGTTAACACAACGTGATCAGAGATTTATAATTAGTAAAATTGTGAAAAATCCACGTTTAAGTGCTGTAAAAGTTGCTACAGAATTTAATGAAAATTTTTCTCTTTCAAGTTCACCTGAAACTGTTCGACGTGTGCTGAGATCAGCTGGATTAAATGGGCACGCTCGTCGAAAATTTTTGTTAGTGCGAAAAACTGAAAACTTATGCTTTCCTTCGAAAAATCAATGATAAATACGCATATATATATATACATATATATATATTCCAAACACTGTTATATCTGCCATATACGTCATTATAAACATATTATTTACGTCTTATATGTCGTATATGCTTCATATACACATGTCATATTATATACATCATATATGACTATAACTTGGCCACATACGTCAAGAAATGTTATATATATATATCATATATTATTATAATGTCATACATGGTTTATAATTTGGCGATAAATCTTGGTCGCTTGACGATTCATCCTTGGGGCCGCTATAACACGAAAGTACCAAATTTACAATATATTAATGAAAACAGAAACAAAGTTGAAGCCCACGTTTTTTGCTTTATAAGACGATTTCTCATCCTACGTCCATTTTTGAATTCGGCTTTTTTTCATATCTGATAATTTGCATCTATCCTTTTTGTAACTTTAACATTTTTGTAACGATTTTATGCATTTCTATTGCCTATTCAAATTAAAATTCTTCTAAAGTTACATAATTTCGTTAAAAACGCTTAAAAAAAAAATAAAGTGATGACGTCAAGAGGTTCATTCTCGACCGAAAGCAACAACCATTTTTCAAAATGGTTAATAAACCCGAATCGTATTGGAATAATGTCTTATTTGCTGATGAAAGCAAATTTAACATTTTTGGTTCCGAGGAGCGTATGATGGAGAAGAAAAATGAAGAACTTAATCCCAAGAACCAGGGCTGCGGAGTCGGAGTCAGGTCTATTTTTGGACAAAAGAGTCGGAGTCACTAAAAAACAGGCCGACTCAGACTCCAGCTTGTTTTTTAGACAGTTTGAATTGAAATTAAACCAATTCTATCTAACTTTAAATTTATAAACTGAAGTATTATTTTTATATTTGGACTATATATACAAGGAAACCCAGATTAAACAGGCCCAATGCCAATATACTGTCCAGTTTACAGTGTATATGAAAACTGCTTTTAATTGAAATCTCTAGTTTATAGTTTACATTAGTATGCAGTACTTTCTCTCGGTTTTTGGGGTTTGCAGAACCCGAGGTAATGCGAAAATTGGAAGTTTCTGCTCTTTTTGGAGTCCACAGAATCCAAAATATCATTGTAATAGAAAATTTTTCCCTTTTGTTTTCTTGTTTCCCTCAGATTCTTCATGTCTATAGGACCAGGAGTAATGCTGAAATTGTAGTAAATTGTCTCCCCTTTTTTTTGTGTGCAAAGGACCCCCCCCCCCCCCCCCCCCCACCACCACCAAAAAAAAAGTGAGATTATAATTTTTTTTTTTATGAGTCTGTAGTACTCAAAATAAAGTGAAATAGTGAAATTTCAGTTATTTTTCTCCTTTCGATATTCAGGTTTTGCAGACCCGAAATAAAGCCAAAATTATGAAGTTAATGCAGGAAATACAAAATTTTCCTCTTTATTTTTCTTACCTTACATCGGAATTTTTCAGGTCTGGAAGACACAATAACTGCAAAATTACAACATTTTATATTTTCTTTTCCAAGTCAGCGGGATCTGAAATAGTAAAATTTCCATTCTATTTACTTCTTTAAATTTCAATATTTGAATTTTTCGAGTCTGCAGGACCCAAAATTGTACGATTACTAATGCTGAAAATATTAAATTTCTGCCCCTTTTTTACGAAGCCGTGAGAACAGAATTAATGCTAAAATAGTAAAATTTTCATTTTTATTTTTCTTGCATTCCCCCCATAATTTTTCGGGTTCTGGAGACTCCCAAAAAGATGCTTAAATTGTAAAATTTTCGCCTCCTACTTTTTGGGTCTGCAGGAATAGATATAAAACCAAAATTAAGCATCCTTTCACCCATATTTTGGTGAAAAAAGGTGAAACTTTTTATACTAAAATACTGTCAGAAGTTTGTCGCTGCTAGTAAATGAGTCCTCGTCTTGACTACCTATTACAGCTTATACCCACAATTCATCCAAAAATATACACATCATAATATACTTCAAGGTCAAACAGGAATGTAACAGCAGGTTGCAGTGTTGCCAGTTGAGTTTTTTTAATTCTGATTGCTGCCATTTTTTTAAATAGCAATATTTTCTTTATTTAATGACAAATTTAATAAAGCGACTATTACTATTTCAAAACAAATGACAGCAATAAAGCAATCTGAATAATAGGAATCAACAGGCAATACTAGTACTTTAGACGTCCCGGAGTCGGAGTCGGTTCCTTTAAAATTTCAGGAGTCATAGTCGGGCATTTTCCCCACCGCCTCCGCAGCCCTGCCAAGAACTTAGTTAGAATATTTAAGCTTAGCGGTGAAGGTGTCCTTGTGTGTGGGTGCATGGCAGCAGCAGGACTAGGTAATTTGGTATTTATTGATGGCATAATGAATCACGCTCTTTATTTAAATATTTTAAAAGGCAATTTAAAATTACCACCCAAAATTTGGGAACTGTTTTTTTTTTTTTTTTTTTTTTTTTTTTTTTAAATCAAGATAACGATCCTAAACACGTTCGCCTCTGGTGTCTCTATAATTGTCCCCAAGTTCTGAAAACTAAACACCACCTGAATCGCCGGATTTAAATCCAATAGACCATATTTGTAGAGAACTGGAGATTAGAGTACGAAGACACGACATTAAAACGAAAAGCGAACTAAAAACAGTAATGATCGACAAATGGATGAACATTGAAGCAGAATTAACAAAAATACTAGTGAAATCTATTCCCAGACGTTTAAAAGCTGTTGTGGATGTTAAAGATATCCTACTAAGTACTAATTTAACGAAATATTACAATATTTATTAATATGTAGAGATATTTTTAAAGTGTACGAAGTTTTTTGTTATTTTTTCATTATTATTGATTTCTTCAAAATAATGTTTTACTATGTTTTTAAAGTATTTAATCTAGTATTGTTAAGAATAAGTTATAGATATTATTATTAAATACCCATTCTGAAATAGAAATTTTAATTAATGGATAGATCACTATTTCATTGAAATTTGAAAGTGTACGAACACTTTTGGGAGCCACTGTATTTCAATCACAACCCTTTATACCACTTTTCTATAAATAATATCCAATAAGCTTTGAGAAAATTAAATATATTTCATAAAATATTTTTAATTTTAATAAATATCTTGGTAATGCTTCTAAAAGCTATTTTTCCATAATTAAAATATTTCATTCACAACCATTTGCCACTTTTCTATAAATAATAATACCCAATAAGCTTTGAGAAAAATATTTCGATTTATATCAGCTGTAAAATTAAACGTTCTATGTTCAAAATTCTGTTTCACTGTAACTCCCCCCCCGGGTTGTAAAAAATCTGGATAAAATTGAAACAAAGCGGCTAAAATGTAAAAGTATTTAAAATCATACATAAAGTCCTTTAATAAAAACACTATTTCTCACTATTGAAAACAGTATTTAAGAATCAGATGTGAATGAATATTAACTCTTTTGAATAGCAACAATCTTTTCAAAATTTAATTTCAACGGGTTTTATCCTACACCTATACAGTAGAAGATCTTTATAACGCAATTCTATATAATGCAATTCTCTATATAACGCACAACTTCTGAGATGCAAACAATGAATTTTGCGGCTAAGAAGCGCCAGCAATCCACATTATAGAAATATTGCTACCCTCCAGAGGACCAAGTTTAAAACATCATCATCTCATCTCTATCTCCTTAATTCAAAATTTTTCTTTCTTTGTTTTTTTAATGAAAATATTACTACTATTAAATTAAAAATTTTTAGAAATATATTATATAAATAATGATTTTGTAGATGTATATTTGGATCATGTTTATAAGGTAATTTAACAATAGATTAAATTATGCAAACATTTATAATCTGCACAACTTTTGGTGCCAAGGAATGCAAAATAAAGATTATGGGTACTTCTCTATTATTCCGTCGACCACTTTTCATAAAAAACTATCGCCAAACTGTAAGATTAAACGCCAAAAATGCAGTCCCATTTACTTGATGTCAGAAGCATTATACGTGTTTGTTATGTCATCAAGTGGTTTTTAACCCTTTCCGGCACAGTGGTCCCACTCCGGGCACACCTAATTTTAATTCCAAACTTGCATACGGCACCAAGAATATTTCCATAAAATTTTGTTTCTACAATAAAAGCTTAAAATAAGGAGTTCATATTTTCTAAAAAAGTTGTTTGTAAATTCCGGTGTCAGTCATTAATATCTCATTTTACGAACAGAGTATGTCTGTGCCAGAAAGGGTTAATTCGACATTTGCGTGTATTTTTCATTATGTTTTACAAATTTATTAGTTATTTCATTATTTAAAACAACAATTGTGTCTTTAAATTCTTATATTTTATTTATTTTTATATTCCAATGGCAACGTTCTCCCGTTTATTTGGCGTTACAGTTTGGCGGCAGTTTTTTGTTATGAAAAGTGGTCGACAGGATAATATAGAAGTACCAGATTGTGGAATATAATCCAGACATATTTTGCTGTTTACAAGGTAGGTTTTAATAATGTAAATGAAATGATAAATATAACAGAAAATTCTATATAATGCAAAACCTTGCTAACATTTCCATTACACAGATTTCTACGTTGTATGTACTAAAATCTCCTCAAATATTGTACCCCTCCCTATTCCTCTTTCAACATGATCATTCTACGATTTAATCTCTTCATATGGACTTATCTGGAATAAGTTATGAAATCGCTTAGTAGCAGAAAAACTTTATAAAATACATCATTTTGTCAACAAAATGAATATAGATGTTCCCAAATATTATATCAGATAATTTAAAAATAAATAAATTTATATTAATTTACTAAATTAATCTATTTCAAAAAGTAAATAGTAGAATGTTTCTTTTGTATGTATGGTGATTTGTCATTGTTTAATTAAAATATAATCTTTAAAATATATAAAAATTGCATTTGTTGGCGCTATGTAATTATAGAGTTTCGAAACACCACCTTTGAGTCTAATTTAATACATTTTCTTTAATGTATTACATTTTTTTTTTCTTTTAGAGATATTGCCCTCTGGTGGTAACAAAGACTTATTTATTTGATATTATTTAATAGAAATTTATAAATTCTGTAGTAGAAAACATTTATGAATGAGTGTATTAAAAATAAATTAATGTACATTTAACGTGGATTAGTTGTAAAAAATCTTTTTTTTTTTTATAATAACAGAAGGATTTTTTTTTAAAGTGGTTAAAACAAACAAAAAAAAAAAAAAAAACCGGCTGGCTTTTTTTTTTTTTTTTTTTTGGCCTGGGTAAACACCGCCAACCCTGACATCCCCCCCCCCCCCCCCTCGTCCCATTCCCACCTTAATTTTATGGAGAATTAATGAATTTTTTTTATACATGTGTATACTGAATGCAGTATATAATGTTTAAATGAATTTTATCCACACTGTCCAAGGGTCGATGTAAGGTTTTTCCCTAAGGCCCATTTTGTGAAAATTTAAAGTTATTTTTGGGTAATTTATAATATTTTTATAAAAAAAACAATATTTTGTAACGAAAGATTAATTTTAGTTATTCAACTTTGTACCAAGCATTTATCAATAATAACTTCTTTTAAGTCTTTTTACTTTTTTGTGAACTTGTTTTTGTTTGCAAATTACACATTTTAAAACCTAACAAAATAAAAATAATTAATGAAGAGTATGTTTTTACGGAATGGAATTTTGTGAAGGGTTCTATTTTATTAAGAGGAATTTTGTGAAGAAGTTTGTTGTATTAAGAGAAATTTTGTGAAGGGGTCTGTTTTATTAAATGTATTTTTGTGAAAGGTAAATAATAAATAGCCCCCAAATTTTGCCTGGGTCGACTCCTACTGTGTATTTCTACCTAACAAAATGCTTTGTTTTGTGACTATTTTTTTTTCTTGGTTTAAGGAAGGGGGAAAGGAGGTCATCCAGTTGGATCGTCCATAGATATTAGCTGATGTTTATCATTCAATTAAATGACTTACGATAAAAGAACAGCACAAATCAAAATTTCACAATAAAAAGTCAATCTCCATAAAAATTTTGATTATTTCTGACTGTTAAAAATATCAAATATTCAAGGTTAGATATGGAAATATAATTTTTTTTTATGTTTATCATAAAAACAGACATACAAAAAATATCAAATGAAAAACGACAGTTATTGGCTTTCTTTCATTATATTATTTTATCTATACTGATAAATTACAATAAAAATCTCACAAGTGTTAATTAAATTAGGAAAAAAATTAATCAAATACTTGAAAAATGAAAAAAAAATACCAAATAATTTTCAATACTTTCGAAATTTGTCGATTTCGGTCAATCGATTTCGGTCGATTTCGAAATTTGTCGAGCGACCGCGGGGAAAAAATCTTTTTCCATTCAATCATCGCAACTGGCAAGTGTGACTATTAAGTTTGACCAGTGGTGGCAATAAAGTCAACCGCCAAATTTTCAGTATTACTCGCCGATTGGCGAGTGCTAATTTTGTCCTATAATGTGCTTCAGAATTGAATTTTCCTTTTTCTACAAATGTAGTGCATATTTAGTTGTAATCCATTGTTACTCAATTAAGACCTTTCCCTGATAGTTGCGTCTCTAAAATTAGCTGAAATCTCAAACTTTGCTATCATTTTATAAAAACAGCTTTTGATGGAAATGCTACTTGATTTATTCGTACTTTAATAAGAATAACTCTAAATGTTGTGCATTTAAGAATAGCTTCATAACTGTATCAAAAATTAGTCCATTTAGATTTCAGAAAAGCATATTAAAAAAAAAAAACAAGAAAATCATTATATTCAATTTATTTGACTAATTATCTAACAATACCTAGCCAATTAGTATTCCACATTCAGTCAACCGAATATTAGTTACATTCTTCATTTTTCAGATACTCCATGACCATGGATACAACAAACTATAAACCCAAAATTACTAATAATGCCCTTCAAACACCTGCACCTTAATTATGGCCACCCTGTATATGCATAAAAATAGATTTTATGATCTGCAGAGGAGGAGAAAATCTTCATTTTATTGATATTTATTTCTTGTTTTAAATACTCAATCTTAACAGCAAGCAATGTATAATTTACAGTATCATGTGCATAGTTCTACATCATTTTTAGCATTTGCTAGTACAGTTTCACTTATATAAGTATATACGTAAGTTTGAATTTAGCAATAATTTACGCAGTGAAAGACAATTTAATGCAAATATAATTAATATTTAATTAAAATAGATAATTACAATGATAAACAGCTTTTAAAAATTCATATCTATTCATATTCTTTTATAGTTTTAAATGCCATTAAACAGTTTTAAAAAAAAAAAAAATTAATGCTAATCTGACAGAATCTATTTTGTGTAAATTAATATATGTTCTCTTTATTTCTAATGGTCATTTTATATTAAAATAAGAAGGTAAAATCCAAAATGTTGCACCTTTTCATGAGAATTAGTGGCAATATTACAAGCCAAATTACTGCCATTCAATAAATACCTTTTTATTAGAAAAATAACTTAAAAGAAATGTCATATATTAAATTCATAGCATTTTATTTATTTTTTATTATTAGTGTTTAATGTTGATAACAATGCTCTAGTATCTATATATGTGACTGATATATTGATGGTTTCCAATTTAATATTTTTTTCCTATTTATCATGTTACCCTGATTTTTTTTTTTTTTTTTTTTTCCCGACAGCAATTAAAATTGCAATGTAATGTATATAAAAATAGTATAAATGAGTATACTATCATTATAAAATACCTGAAAAAAAATTATGCAGTTTTTAAAAAAAAAGGAAAAGTATATCAGGAATATGAAGTTTCAACTTGTTATTAAAATACATAAGAAATTTAAATGAAAACTTACAAAATTTGAATAAACATTTTAGCAATTATATTGCATTAAAAACTCAGATGAAACTTTATTCAACTTCAAAAGCTGAAATATGCATTTTATGAATTGCCATGATTGGAATATAAACATTTATTTTGAATTCACTAAAAATATTGATTTAAATATATTTAATCAGTGGTTTCCAACCTTTATTTTCTTTTAGCTAAGCCCTACATATGCATTTCAAAAATCATGATGCCTCATCCCTCCGTAACATGAATTCAGCATATTTGAATTACTTAAAAGGGGAATATTTAAAAAACAAATTCTTATTCGTACAGAGAGAAACTCTAAAAGAGTATTACTATTAACAATGACCAGTGATTTCACAATTTGTTAGATTACCAAACAGTTAAAATTCTGTCACAAATATGTTTATAACTTTTTTTTTATTATTAAAAGGCAAAACTGGGAAATTTCAATAATAGCCAGTAGTAGCAATTTCATTAGTGGTCACTTTTTAATTTTAAAGTGCCTAAACAATAAACTTAAAATTTCTATTAAGTGCTAATTTAAAATTAAATAACCCATATAAGTATGTTAATATTAACATATTGCAATCGGTAGCTTTTCAAATAATAATAATAATAAATAATAAAAAAGACAAAAATAAGCTGACAAGGAATGGGGTTACATGCCATATTTGATTTGACATTCAATAAATACATATTTTTTTATAACACAAAAATAATTTATAGGAAATATTATAACATTTTATCATTATTAGTCTTGATATCAATGTTTCCATGATTTGTATATGACTGATATTCATACTGACTGTTTTCAATCTCTCTTTTTTTTTTTTACTATTTTTTGCCTATGTAACAATTTTATTTTTAAAAATTTTATAATTGGAAATGAAATACAAATAAAAATATATGGCATAAATGAGTTTTTATTTTCAGAATACAGTGAAACTTCCATTTAACGAAGTCTCATCGTTACACATAAAAATTTCGTTATGAAGAAAATTCGTTAAATAGAAATCAACTTAAATTCATGAAATTTTTCCTTCAGATATGACAGACAGGTGTTGGATTCAGAAGCATTTAATTCAGTTTCAATTATGAAGCCGTCTTTTACAAAACTGTTGTGTACGGTCGATGAAATCACGTCACATTGCCAAGCTTTCATCAGCTCTGATACACAGGTTCTCAAACTAATGTTTTCACTACATTGTCTTTTTCGATAATGTACTTCAAGATTTTTAATTATTCCTTAGACTCATGGCTGAAGTTTAGAAGAAGTTGTATTGGCAGGAACACAAATAACTTATGTTCTTCGATTTGCATTTTGAAGCACATTCTTGTGGATGTACAAAGCAATTGTCTGTCAGCAATGGAAGGTCAGAATGGTAACTGTCTGACTCTAATTGATATTTTTTGCTTCAATGCATCTGACGCCATTGCGTCACTGCATCTTCTATATCATTGAATGTAAAAAGGGGATTTTGACTTCCCCCAACTGTCAGCGCTGGAATCTCGGTGTGGCAGAGTAATAATAAAAAGTGTTTTTCTTAGTGTGAAAAAAAAAAAAATTGTTTATTTAGTACCAAGCAGAAGGAAAATTATTTAAATGTGTTCATTTACTTACAATCCGTTAAATTAATTTCGCATATCCATCGCAACAGCAACCTCTTAGTTTGAATTCTGTACAAGTACAAAAGTGGAATAAACTTCGTTATATAGAATATATTTTTCGTAATATGGAGATTAATTTATATGCCAATGGTTTTCAAAGTCTGAGTTCTGCAGAAAATTTCGTTAAGTAGAAAACTTCGTTAAATAGGGACTTCGTTAAAAAGAAGTTCCACTGTATTTTAATATGTACAAAAATTTTACACTACTGTTTACTTGAGCATCCAATGGAAAAAACATTTAAAAATATATATATAAGTTCAATTTCATAACAATTTTAATTGACTTATAAATGCAAACCTTAAAAACACATTCCTTTGCTAAGTATCTGTGATTCAGTATAATTAAAATTATACTAATATTTTAAAATTTCAGAAGAAAAATGTATAAATTAAAAAAAAAAAGTACATTTAGAATTTGAAGTTTTAATTTGTTGTTAAAATAAGAAATTTAAAACAAAACCTACAATATTTTAATAAAAATTTAAGCAATTATATTAAATTAAAACTCTGATAAAATTTCAGTCAATTTAAACAGCTGATAAGACATTTTAATTTTTATATGAATTACCATGAATGGAGGGATATGCTAGATATGGTCATTGACTGCCCTACAAAAACACATTTTGGATGCATTAAAAACATTGATTTCAATAATTTCCATAATAAATTATCTACATTATGAATATTATTAAATAAGCTGAAAAGACAATTACTATGATAAACTATTTGAAAATCCATATATTGATATATATTATTTTACAGTTAAACACTATTATAAAAATTGAAAAACACATCTTTTCAAGATGCTTTAATTTAACATACAGGGTGTCAGAAAATCTTTCCTTTGATTACAAAATTACATCATATCTGCTAATATAAAATAGACGTGAAACTGTGCCAAAGTGTTGGAAAACTAATTATGTTTTTTTGTTGCAGGTTTCCGTAACAGGACTGTAGTGTAGCAGTATCCAGGACAGTCTAGCCTGCACATTCTGCAAAATCTAATGAGGTTATGTTTGGAGAAAGTGCAGGTCAAGCTGTCCTGGATATTGACACTGCTATACCACAGGCATGTCATGTAAACCTGCAATGAAAAAACATGGTTAGTTTTCCAACATTTTGACACCAGTTTCACGTGTCTATCTTGTATATAGTGGATGTGAATGAATTTTGTAACCAGAGAGGGAATGAATTTTGTAACTATACGAACAGTTGGCCAAAATTTCTAGAAATCTGTTTTTGGTAGAAAATTAATATTTTTATGTTAGCTGGGCGCCAGTGATAACTCGCTAAATCTTGTCTCAATTGGCATCATTTGAATTGCAACCTTTTACATAAGATTTTGTTATTTGTAACTAGTATATAACCCCCATCAAAAATGACAGATAGTTGATTTGTGCTGCATTTTCATAAGACTTCATACAAACAAACAGCATGAAGATTTTATTATTGAGAGGTATGTATTGTAGAAAAGTACATTTTAAAAATGACAAATGATTTTTACTAATACAAATGATGAGGATTTTTTTTTTTTACTCAATATTAAATTTTTGAAATAGTTCAACGATTGGACAAAACATTCAAATTAAATATTAAAAAATAATCCATGTGCGAAAGTTTTTGTTAAAAAGTGTTATCAATGAGTTTCTAAACAGCTTGACTCACCACATAGCTCATTTTTTGATTATATAAGCAAAATTAAATGGAAATTACTCGGTACTATTTATTCCTTATATTTTAAATACGTTTCATAAGAAAAAATCATTTTATTTACGATGAAAAAAAAATGTCATAATTTGTTTGTATTATCTGCTGGTAGATGGCGCCAAAATATTTAAAAAAGAAGCATAATATAATACTGGATCGATCACCGCAAAGCCTCCCTATGAAAGCTGTCACCGCTATTTCTGAAAAAAGTGTTTACAGAAAAAATTGATATAGATGTTTTATATGAAAATATGCTGAACAGACATGATTTGAGGCAGAAGAAATTATCGTTTAGTTAGCATATGTTTTTCATTAAGCTAACATGGCGTTTCATTACGCTCGAGTTCGCTATGGAAGTAGGTTCGCATCTCCGACTCGGTTCGCTCTGGTAGGATTACCTACAGTATATACTTTCCTACACTTGGATTTGTTGATAGATGACTGTTAAAATAGTTTTTGAAGGTTTTAAACAAAATTAAAATATTTAAAAGCTTTAATATGCTTTTACAAATATTTTAAGAACAGAATTGGATGTGAAGGTTTCAAAGAGTCGTTCATTTGAATTTGTGATGCTGAATGGCAACAGTGTTTGTTTGTTTATATCTGGGATTCCGATGTTTAATCTGGATTTTTAATTAAGAACTTAAAACATTATAATAGGATATGATATACATACATGTTTTATAGAAAAATCTGCTGAACAGATATGATTTCAAGTAGAAGATATTATCATTTAGCTGTCATATGTTAGCATAGGTTTTTCATTAAGCCTAACATGGTGTTTAACTACAGTCGATTCGCAGACCAGAGTGGTCGTGCCCGGAATGGTTACCGACACTTTCTTGCCTTTGGATTTTATTAGGATTATAATTTAGCTATTTTTAAGTAAGTTTTTTAAGTTATTATATTGCAATGTTAAAATATTGGCTAGTTGTTATTAGCTAATGTTAAAAGATTGGTGGGAAAAAAAGGGTTGGCGAGATTTTAAAAAATTTGGCAGTCATTGGCGCCCGGCTAACATAAAGTACCTTTTTTAGAAAATTAAAAAGCATATATCTTTCAAAAAAATTATCAACTTTAACATATGATTTTTTTTTTTTTTTTTTTTTTTTTTTTTTACTTTCGGGTTATAGCAGCCCCCACTGTTACGATTATGCAAAGATCATCACAAAGCTTATATATATGCATTATATATGTACACAATATATATATCACAGTTTCCCCCAGGTTTAAAAAAGGGCAGGGTGCTGCTGATGAGAAAAAGGGCACTTTTATATTCATAAGGGCCCTTTTTGGATTCTTGAGAGTACTGTTTGGATTCTTAAGGTAACTTTTTTTAATTGTTAAAGGTATTATTTTGGTTTTTAAAGCTACTTTTGATATTTAAAAATCAGGGTACTTGTTTCACGACAACATTGAGTCAATTTTTACTATAACGCAATTTTTTTAATGCCAGAAGGAGAAAGGGCACTTTGTTTATACTGAGGGGCAAAAAGGGTGCTAATTATTTTACTGGAGGGGCAAGAAGGGTGCTAATTATTTTTATGAAGGGCAGGAAGGGTGCTATTTTGTAAGCCAAGGGGTAGGCAGGGTGCAGCCCCCTTGTGAAACTGTCTGGGGGAAACTAATATATATATATACGCTCCAAATGCTCATATATGTCATTATATATATTATTTACATTTTATATACCTATATACATAATGTATGACTATAACTGGGTCATATGTGTCACGAAATGTTATATACATTATATATTTGTCATACATGCTTTATAATTTGGCGATAAATCTATCCTACTATCATAAGAAATATTAATAGTAATCCGTAAAATAAGCAATCTTTGCATCTATGAATAAAAATATACACAATAAATCTAGAAATTTAAATTATATTTTAGCATTTCTTTTTAAGTTGTTTTGATTAATCTGCAAGGTTTAAAGTAAATCTGCTGTGCTGCACTGTTTCTGCTACTGGGCAATTACAAATTAATTTAACATTTAATTTAACCTTCATAATTCCTAAACTACTTGACCGTTTGCTTTGCTACTTTATCAACTTCCCGTTCGGTATCCTAAAGTAAAATTTGCTGAAAAATCCAAATATGATCTCAAAATTAGGTGTTCACATTAAAAAATTCAGAGTTTGGTACAATTTCAATATAACAACGACTCCATAAGCTTATATTTTGTTAACATAAATTAAAAGAAGACAATTTCCAGCTGAATGGCTGGCTATTTCTGGGACAATTTGGCCATTAAAATGTACACAGTGTTCTTTTTTTAAGACTAATTGTACATGTAGTAAAAAACATTCTCGATTTGATTCTACAAACTAACATGTAGGATTTCTTATACTAAGAAGGCAAAAACAAAAAATTTTTAATATAAATATATTTTACAACAACTATTTTATATATAAATACAAATAATAAAAACATATCCTTTTTCCAAACATACTTTACTTTATTTAGAATAGTGGTCGTACCCATTATAAAATTTCAAAAAGGAAATTTATTAAAATATTTTTTTAAAAATAGGGGGGAAGGGGATGTTGCTATGCATATAATTTGAAGTTTTAACTTTTTTAAAAACCTAAGAAATTATAAATTATTTTATATTAAAACTAAGATGACATTTCTTTCGATTTTTAAAATCTAGAAATGCATATTATATGAATGATAAAGATTAGAATATCTTCTATTATAGTTATATATTTTTTACACTCTGAACGCAGACTTCAATATAAATTAAAATATTTTGAATAATTTTCATAATAAATTATCTACTTTATAACATTGTTTAAATATAATTTCATGATATTCATTTTCTTTCCTCAACATTATCAAATAAAATTATGTTTATTAATTTTACATAATTATTAAATTTTATATATGAATGCAATTAAAAAAATGACCCAATTGTTTTATATTAAAATTAAGATGTTTCATTCGATTTTTTAATCTAGAAATACATATTTATATGAATTGCCATGATTTGAATCTATAATTATATATTTTTAATACACTGAGCACAAATACACATACTAAAATATAATTAAAATATTTTGAATAATTTTCATGATAAATGATCCACTTTATAAACAATGTTTAATTATAATTTAAAATTTGCTTTCTTTCCTCCAATTAAATTATGTTTATTAATTTTACAAAATTATTATATTTTATATATAATATGAAGGTTTAAAAAAAGTGATGCAATATTATTATTATTTGCTTAAATTTAAATATTACAACTTTTGTAGGTAGAAAATTCTAATATAAGTATGTGTATATGTATTATATAACATAAGTACTAGTACAATATGTTTTCATTTTATTTCCTATATTAGATTAATATTAAAGTAGTAAGAAAGAGACTACAGAAAAGATGAAACGTGTAATACTCAATGTTTAACAATTTTGCATCAAACTAAATATTTAAGGTTTAATAATGCCTAGATAATATGTAAATATTAGATAGACTACATTATTTTATCTGATGATAAAGTGATTTTCATAAAAGGAAATAGCTTTTATAAAATAATCAAAACACTAGTGATTAATGTTTTTTTTTTTTTTTCCATTAAACAAATAATTTCATATGCAATAAATATACACCATAATCGAAAACTGATAATGATAATCGGCATATTATAAAATACATTATATAGAGCGATTTAAACACGTTTGTAAGAAGCTGCGTCACCTTTGAAGAAAAGATTATAAACGTAATTAAACAAACTTTATATTATTTAACCAGTTTGCACCTATACCTTAAATACATATTGTTTTATAATATATATCTAGCTAATTATAGTAGTATTTTAGTCTGACGACAAATAATTTTAGAAAAGGAAATTAACTTTTATGAAATAATCAAAATAATGTGTGATTAGTGATTTTTTTTTTTCATTAAACATATGATAATTTTACATGCAATAAATATACAACGACTAAATGAACAAATACTACAATACTATTCTGAAAATATACCACAATCGAAAAAGTACAAGGCATGATTACTAGATAATAATTACAGTGAGATTTAAACACGTTTGCAACAGATCCATCATCTTTGAAGAAAAGATAAGTAGTGTAATCATAAACAATACCGCAAAATAAGGCATTATATGCAGTATCAGATAATCAGGGTAAAGGTTTGTTTGTACACATGAAAGCGAAACCATTCGATTTGTAATGAGTCGTGGTAAATACATTTTACGATCAAATCAACGATCGTACCAGAATATCAACATCAAACTAGTGCAATAACATCATCAATAGGAATCAATATGGTATATCCAATTAAAATATGCAAAATATCAGGTTTAGCATATGTTATCCGCATCGTTCTGAAAAGCCGGCATTTTACAGCATCGTAAAGGGCGGAACCATGTGTCTGCCAAAAAATTTTCAGGATAGATTTTTCAAAAATGTAAGCTTAAGGTTGAACTTACCACTAATGACAGGGATGATTAGACACAAAACAAATAAAGAGACACAAATTTCATAAATGGTATTCCTAATGCGTGGTAGACCCATGACTTAAAAATTTTTTTGAGCGCCACAATCCTGCGGACACCTCACCACTTAGAGAAACTTATAGTAAAGAGAATCACTACGGCTCTCTGGCTGCCCACGCAATTTTCGTACGAATGACGTAAGCACGCGGCTTACACTGCCACATTTGAGGTAGCTGTTCTAAATTTCATGCATCCTCCCTACTGAAAGAACATGTAGTATTTAAAATAGAAATTATGCGCTGATATTTTTAAATATGAAACTACACATCTTAAACTTTATGACATATATTGTGGTTCTGATATTTTTGAAGATAATGTTACGAATTACACAACATTTTATAACAGGTAAAATTTGAATTCAGGTAGGACAGGTCACATAGCAAAGAAGTATCTGCCGAGCATCACGCCACTATGGAGGCTTATGATTGGTCCCAGGCTTCAATTTTGGGGGGTGAAATGAAGGTGTGTACTGTGAGTCTAGTCTGCATGTCATTCAAGCGTAGACCGGAGGGAAAGGCATTTTTGGGGGAAAAGAGGTAGTAGCATAGCAGACAGCGTTGAAAAGCGGCATATCAAACGTTCGATTTATGGGTCAAGAGCCCCTACACTCCAGTAATTTGATTGTTAAATCATTTTTTTCTCGGTCTGTGTAGTTTATCAATTTAATTTTTTCTGCTAAATTATTTTTTTAATTAATATTTGTTCAAATGCATATAAGGTGACTTTGTTATTATTGTTATTATTAGTAGTAGTAGTAGTTATGCCGAAATCAATGATTTTGGGGCACCCGAAAATTCGTAATTCTTTAGAAAAGTAAATAATTTAGAAATTGCATTTCTTCTTTTATCGCTATCTTTTTTTTTTTTTTTTTTCATCAATGCACCCTGTGACGAAAAAAGGTCGTATTTGAAAATTTTTAATTTTTACCGTTGTTTGTTTAAATATGCAAATTTTTTATGCGAGTGCTTGCCGCAATCTTTAACTAGGCAATTGGAACGTTGCAAAATCTTCAGGTGAGGAAAAACAGATTTTTGAAAAGATTAAATTTCAAGACAATTGTAAAAATGGCGTGAAAATAATAAATTGACGATTTATGAAAAAACGCCCATTCTTGATTTAAAAAAAAAAAAAAAAAAAAAAAAAGGAGGCAAATTTTGGTTGAAGCATTAATTAAAAAAATATATATAGTATAGTAAAATGAGCCTTTCGTCAGACGAATTTAATAGACGAAAATTAAAAACATCTAACACTTACAGGAAGTACGGCTCAAGACGACGCCGTTGTACGCCTAACCCTGGATATCGTCTTATAACAAAGTTTTGTCTAAGAAATCTATTTGATATAAGTTCTTAACATAAAAGAGGCATAGAAAAAAATTTCAGGCATCATAATTTTCGCAAAAAAAACAGTCACATCTCTTAATAAGCAACTTTTATATTAAAGGCTGTTGCCATATCTAAAATGGCTAATTTTCCGAAACTTTTAAACAGTCATTTTCATTTGTAAATACAAAAATATTGTATTCATATTTGTAAAAATATAAAATTTACACATTTTATTCAGATAGCTTGGCAGTTACAGAAATGCAGTCAAGAGGAAGCAATTGGCTGCTGTGGCCTGAAATTCAGATTAAAACACCCTTTTTACGGAGATTTCCCCGAAGTTTCTCTGCCTTTATCGAAAAATGGAAAACGCTATTCAATCATATTTGTTCTGAATAACTGCACTTGCAATTGTCTTGCATCCGAGATTAAAAATGACTTCATTGGTCTTTCAGAAATTACCTAATTTGAATTTAAATCAGCGTTTGTGTACATAATTGTCTAAATGGTCACTAAATTGTTGTTATTTTGTATTTCGAACATAACCTATGTAATCTATGTATGTAGTAAATATAGTATGTGAATAAAATCTATGCATGTAGTAATTATAACAGTAGAATAATATTGCTTCGGAAATATCGGCATGTTTTTCAGAAATTCAATCGGGTCGGGCAGTAGTAATTAAGTTTTTGTACCTGTCGGGCTCAGGCCGAACTTTTAGCTTCCATATAGTGATGGATTCGGGCTTTTATAATCATAGCTTTTATATTTTTTATCTTTTATACCGATTAGGGCTCGGTTCGAGATTTTAGCTTTACTCTTATATCGATTTGGACCAGTATTTTGTTTTTTACAGGCCGGACCTGTCCAGCATTTTTTTTTTCGTCGGGCTGGTCGTACTGAGGCAGAACTTTTAGCTTTTACACCGGGCCGGGTTTGGGCCGAATTTTCAGATTTTATACCGGGCCGGGTCGGGCTAATCACTTCTTTTACACGGACCGAGCCAGGCTCGGGCCGAACTTTTAGCTTTTATACCGGGCCAGGCCGAACTTTTAGCTGTTATACCGGGCCGGGCTGGGCTAATCACTTTTTTTGCACGGGCCGAGCCAGGTTCAAACCTAAATTTTAACTTTTATATCGGACCGGGCTGGGCCAATAATTCTTTTGTACGGATCGGGCCGGACCCGGGCCTGGAAATTCCGGCCCGTGCAGACTTCTGGTCTCCCCTACAGGTGGAGGACATAATTTCGAATTAGTAATTCATATTACAGGTTAATCACGTGAACGATGTTTTGCCAGAGTGCTGTGAATGATCGATTTTTCTTTTTAAATCTTACATGTACTCAAATCTTATCTAAAAATCTGAATAAAATGTTGGACACCTAGCTAGATGTTTAAGCAGACAAAAAGTTTAAATAGTTTGATTAACGAGTTTTATTTACTATTTTTTTTATTTGAAAACAAATCTGTCATCTTTTGTCTTCACAATTTTTTGAGAGACCGCTGAGGCGAATGCTAACAGTAGTTAATAAAGAAAACAGAATGTGAGAAGATTTAGATAATTGGTCATTTATTGTCGGTAGTAAGTAAAAAATAGAACAGAAAATGAAAACAAATGCTTCCGGTTCAGTCAGAAAAATAGGTTGATTTTATTTTATTTTAAGATACATACATCACATCCTATACCATAACTTATGGTATAGGATTGCATAATTTATCATGGAGGTGGTGGTCAAATATTTACGCTGGAAAGATCATTAAATGCTCAAAACTACTTACATATTATATGAATGAGCTGGCATACTCCATCATATTCGAAGTTTTTCACTCGCTTATAGAAAAACACTATTTTAAGACGATAATGTTTTCTGCTACAGGGCATTTGCGGAAAATAAATTGCAGATTTCAGAGTGAATCTAATTTTCTGATACGAGTCAGCACAATTATGAAGCTTTCTTTTTTTATATATATATTTAAGTATATATTGTTATAAAAAACGTCCTATAATTTCATCATCACATGGCCTGGAAATGAGTTCAGATTTAAATTTAATACAGAATGTATATATATTGCAATAGGGAAATAAAATCAATTGTTAAAGCTTGGAGCTTTATCAGAGTTGGAAACAGTTATTTATAGTATATAACATAATGAAATAGTTGAAAAATACATAAAAGAACTATGTAATTCGATACCAAGTCGTATAAATGTATTTAATTAATAAAAAGAGTTGAATAGTTGAATAATTAAATTCTGGGGAATTTTAATGAATACAAAAATGTTTAAATATGTATTTCGACCATATATTCTTCATTATATTTCATGGAAAAATATATTTTTATTTAATGAATTACCTCATAAGAGAATGTTATTTGATTTCGTTGAAAATTTTACAGAAACTAAGTGAATCGTTTTTTTCAAAAGTGTGCTTGTTTACTTATTTATTTATTTATTTATTTTTTATTATTATTATTATTTTTTAATTAATATATAAATGTATAATCTTGGATAGTGAATAATCATATATCTATATGTATTGCCAATCCGGAAAAAATGTTTTGTTATTGCAACATATTTGAAATATAATAGCTCAAAATTCGATTTTCTACTGTGCAGCTTTTTTAGGTGCGTGCGTAATAATATAAATATACGTAGCACCTATAATCAGCGTCTGGTCCGTCCGTCCGTCCGCATATAACAGCGCAAAAACTACCCAACCGAATGGTTTGAAATTTAATATATATAATCGTTGCAAAATTTTGTCGAGTCATTTCAAATTTTATAAAAATTGAATCAAAACTTAAAAAGTTATTAATAAAAGTTTTCTTTATTTTATTAAATCCTATCATACGTAATCTATATAACAAAAGCGCAAGTCATGTGACTGAGGAAAACAAATACGGGCTAACCACTTCTTTTTCCATATGCCAAGCGACCATTTTTATTCAAAATTATTTTTTCGAATAAAACTGCATAAAAGTTACATTTTTAGAAAGATTGTTCAAAAAAATTGTTTGTTTGAGAGATGAGTTACATTAAAAAATGTATAGATTCTGAGATAACTTCAGTGTAAATTAGGTTAACAGCCTAATATCTCAATCCATTAAATTAAATAAACACAAGAGATTCGTTGATCATGAGACATAGAAATATTAAACCATGGAGGTAATCATAAGCAAAGCAAGATCTCCATGGTGAATTTTGCAGCTTTGTCTGGTGTTCAAAAAAAAAAAAAAAAAAAAAAAAAAAAATCGCATCTGTAAGCGTGGCATGCGTAATAAGGGGGGGGGGAAAAGCATGCTCATTTCGCTCATAACAGACGATATAATTCATTTCACTGAAATAATAACGATGATTTTTGTATATTGTAAAACTAATTATAGTACGAACTATAGCCCATTTGTCACGTTTAACGTACAATTTACAACTTTCTTTTTTTAACTAGACTGTATTTATGAAAATGCATTTAAGGTGGTTTTTTTCTTATTATCCAAAATGGTTGAATTTTGAAAAATCCAATTTCTTAGTAAGGAAATAATTTAGAAATCTGGGGGCACTGGAGTGCCTCCGCCAAGTCGAAAAAGCACAGTTGTAAGCATCAGGAAGCAATTCAGGATACTTTTGAACCCCCCCCCCCCCTTATCTTTGCACTGGAGTTTTCCCAAAACATGAAACTTCGTTTATCTACAGTACTTTGACAAAGAGACCAGATGTTCAAATTTCATGTTTTTATCTTTTCTAGTTCAGAAGATATAAGAAATCAAAGTTTCGATTTTTTGACACTGACTCACTCACTCACCGATCATCAAAAAGCCGAGGTACAGTCGTGGAAAAAAAAAACTGCACACCCCCCACTAACTCTGCAACAAATTGTAGTAGAAGGAAGTGACTGGTACCAAACGATTGGCAATAAAGTCTACTTTTAAATTATATATCTAAAATTTGCCTAAGGGGCCATCTACATATTAAAACAAGCCTAAAATTTATTTTTTTTTTCAATGGCAACACCCACTTTTGACATGATATTTTAAATCTTCTGTTCAAACTATGCCTAGATACAAAATTTTAAGTCATTTGGATGATAAGTTTTCGAGTTATAAACATTCAAATTTTAGAGCCTCTAATGTTAAATTACATTTTCATATTTTTATTAATATCTCCTGATATTATAATTCTAATGTGTTAATTTTTTTTTGGTTATAATACTAAAAAGCCCAAACATAAATATGTCAAATTTGTAATTTTTATAATTTTATAATATGAATTATGAATTATGAAATTAATATTCGAAAAAATTATGACTTGCAACCTACAATTTTTTGATGGATTTATATTTATTATGTCCTGCTTTATGTGTATTCAAAATTTTAAATTTTTCTACCAAGTAGTTTTCAAATTACGCTTAAAAAACGGCAAGATGCTGCTTTAAGGGGCCGTCTATGATGTGCATTAAAGCATAGTTTGAACAGGGATGTGAGCGCTCCGACTCGAAATACCGATTGACACCACTAAATTTTAATAGTATTTGTTACCTTATTCAAGAACAAAATTTCTGAAATTCTATAGGTTGGAGAATACTATTAAAATTTAGTGGTAAGAATCGATATTCGGGTCGGAGCGCGCTCATCCCTGTTTGAGAAAATATTATACTCATAGGCTGGGATTAAAACAAGATTTTCTCAAATCTTGTTAAATTGTTTGCAATATTACACTAAATGGTTGTTAGATAAAGTATTACCGCGAAAGTATTTGTTACTTAAAAATGCTAATTTAAACTTTTATTAACTTTTGTATATCAATCAAAAATTGTAATCTTTACAAATATGTATGGATGTTCAGTTTTTATTCCATTAATAACGAACTTAAAATAATTAAACTTTTTCTTCTATAACTTTCGTATTTAGATCTATTCGATTAAACAGGCTAATTGAAAAAAAAAAAAAAATACAAGTTATTTTTATGGTTTTCTGATAGGCAAGATTATTTCCCAATCGCTAGCAGTGTGCAAAAAATCTAATAATAATAATAATAATAATAATAAATGGCAAACGGTAAGTTTTCTTGCCAAGATGCATTAATGAGTTAATTGTAAAATTTCAAATGAACTACCAGAATAGGTTTAATCATAGAATTATTAACCCTATTCCGAAGGAGAATAACGAATGTAAAGTTATTCAGATGTCTTTATAACATAGATTTAGTTTTAGGTCTTCAAATAAATCGGAATATAAATCCTGCGACACCCCCCCCCCCCCCTCGCTACTAAAAAAAAGCAATGCTGGATTTATTTTCAGACTAAAAAACAATTTATCTGCGTTTTTTTTTTTTTTACTTTGATTCCTTACGCTGCTTTATACTATTTTTTTAAATTCTACATTTTGTATTTGTCACTATTATTCACGTTTCTGACAATAAACTAAAAAAAAGGCGAGTTAAATAGATGCAAAATCTGAGAAACAGCATTATAAAAGCACCTGTAAAATTCCAATAACATTTATATATTCTAAAACTATTTTAATTACAAATAATCTTATGGTTTTTTAACCCCTTCGTGAAGTGCGTCTATTACAGAATTTTTAATAATTTACCACCGGTTTTTTAAAATAGAAATTTTCGTCTGATTGAATCGTGGAAATGCTAAGATATAGTAAGGCAAAGCTTACAATAAAAAATAACCGGTGGGAAAAATCGAGGATTCTGAGCATCTTATGCGTCACGTGTACGTGTCACTTGTCCCCAAGGAGTTAAAATCGGATAATTCAACAGTTGTAAACATTATTTTACCGCATATAACAATAACCAAAACTTATTAAGTGAGTAAAATAGTCATATCGGTAAAACATAATACATTAAAAGAAGTGACATTCTGCAGCATTTCAACAATCGAGAACTGAACTTCAATTTGGATACAGCCCCTTAAATATGCTCATTATAAAGTAATAAATTTCTCAGAAACTAATCGTAGGAATTTAATTAAATTTGGTATCTAGGCATAGTTTGAACTGCAGATTTCAAATATGTTGTCAAATTTGAGTCTTGCTATTGAAAAAAACAAAGTTTGGGTGTGTTTTTATATGTAGATGGCCCCCTAAGCCAATTTTATATACATCATTTAAAAGTAGACTTTATTTCCAATCGTTTGGTACCAGTCGCACTTCCTTCTACTATAATTTGTTGCAGAGTTAGTGGGGGGTGTTCAGTTTTTTTTTTTCCACGACTGTACATAAGGTACATCCTTTCCTAGAAACTTGAAATTTGGCATAAAAGTAGTGTTTAGGATACAAAAAAAAAAAAAAAAAAAAAAAAACGAAAATTCGAAAAAAAATGAAAAATTTAAAATACATCGATTTTGTAGTGTTAGAAACTTAAAAGTTGGCATAAAGGTGGTGTTTAGGATGTAAAAAAGAAAAATTCGGAAAACTCTAAAATAAAATTAAAAAATCGAAAAATTTGAAAAAATCCGAAAAATTGAAAATGATTCGATTTTGTAGTTCCAGAAATTTGAAATTTTGCATATAGGCAGCGTTTAGGATACAAAGAAAAAAAAAACTAAATATCCGGAAATTTCGAAAAATAAATCAAAAAATCGAAAATAGTTCGATTTGTTAGAATTTTCCGGATTTTTTAATTTTGTCTTTCTTTGTATCCTAAACACTACTTCTATGCGACATATCAAGCATAAAAACGACACATGTTGGAAGTATACACCCAAGCCTAATAAGGATTTATTTATGTGAAAGTGTAACAGAATATGAAGTTTGATTAAATTCCGTGCATTAGTATTTGAGATATAACTATCGCAGAAATCGTGAAAAATGCAGCATAGCAGCACCACCTGTTGGACGTTTTACACCAAAACGTAATCAGCGTTCATTTATATTAATATCAAGGTCTAACAGAATATGGAATTTGATGAAATTCTGTACATTAGTTCTTGAGATATAGCTCTCGTAAAAATCATGCAAAATGCAGCATAGCAGCGTCACCTGTTGGGCGTTTTACACCAAAAACTTATTAGCACCAATTTATATCAAGGCCTAACTGAATCTAAAGTTTTATTAATTCCGTGCAATAATTCTTGAGATAGAACGCCCAACAATTTTTTGTCACATACAGACACACACATAGAGACAGACAGACATTTTCTAAAAGCAGTCAAATCAGCAGCAAAATCTAAAAGCAGTTCAGAACCTTCTGAAACGTATAAATCCGTCAAAAATTGGAATTAGTTTTTTTTTTTTTTTTTTTTTTTACACAAATCCAATATTTTTTTCTTGTAAAGATAGAAGAAAGTAATAACATAGAGTCGAACTCTGTTAGTACAAGAAGCAAATGTGAAGATAATAAAAATCTTAAAAACACACTTAGCTTAATTACTACTTGCTCTAATTGTCTCAATGCTGCATTTAACTTAATATCATAAAATTAACATGAAATATTCAGTTAGTGTCATTTTCTTTAGAAAAAATCCATAGAAGTCAAAGCATCTAAGGAACTAGTAATTCCAAAGGACATGAACGAAGTATAGTAATGCTTAATTTTTAAAATAGGTGGATTTAACTTTGTGCCGTTATATTAAAAAATAAATGAAAAACGTAAAATAGCACAAAAAAATATATAAAATGACAAACAGCTGTTTCGGAGCTCCTAAATCTCCATCATCAGCGCCTAATTAAAAAGATTAAAAACCGATTCAAAAGCTCAAGCCATGTAAATATGCTTGCGTCTTCCGCACGCGCCCAAGATTGAATGGCGGTGAGTTTTCCAAAAACAACAGCGGAGTCAGGAAACACATGTGACGCAGAAGACCAATAGAATGTACTTTCATTACAATATCTGTATTACAAAAAAAGTTATGCAACTAATAGTAAGATCTATCTTAGATATATATATGTATAATGAAAGGATAAAAAGTTAAACCTTTTTTAAAATGCAAAATAAAAATTTTAAATTTAAAACCCCCAAAACATTTTTTCTAACTTTATAAATCCGTACTTAAAGAATGCGTGAATCTACATCTCTTACATATGTATATATATTATAATTGAATTAGTTTTTTCCGGTAGAAAATTGTCTGATAACTTGGAGTCTCATCGTTCATCAGATTTTCTTTATGGTAATTTTTGATTACCCCTTACCTAAACACTGACAAAGAATCACAGACATAAAACAGTTAACCAGGTTTTTTTTTTAAATCGGAGTTTCCCCCCCCCTTTCCCCCCACACCCTGTTTTGTGGGGGGGAGATGATTGTGGTCGCTCTCAAGAAATTCATTTTTATTATTCGTAGATTTTTGAATTAATCATTCAAGAGATTTACCATACATAAGTCTTGTTGTAGAATTACTAAGAGTTGCATCAATATTACTTGCGCATTATGTGAATCATTAATCTATTTAATATTTTTCCAAATGATAGGTAATCATCTGGACATTTCAAGGCCATTTACCAATATTTTAACCTGAATGATTTACAATTTATACGAGTTTTCTATACAAATTAGAGATCTTTAATGGTTAGATTGTATACCTATAATTTCATGAAATATTGCAAATTGATTTTTATAGTATTAATTGTTTGAGTCAGAAGTAACACTTATTTTTTCCCCTTTTTTGTATAATAATAAGTGAGCATGATTCCGTACCTATAATTTCATGAAATATTGCAGATTAAATTTTATAGTTTTGATTGTTTGAGTCAGAAGTAACTTTTTAGGGTAATTCCTCCCCACCTTTTTCCTTTCTTTCTTTCTTTTTTTGTCTTATGTATAATAATAGGTGAGCATCTTTACTATTTCTAGACAATTCTTCTGGAATTCATTGTATATTAGTAAGCATTTACATAGTGTGTTTTCATTATATTAATATTTTTTTATGCCAAAATTTAAATATCCCCTATTGAGCATTTTTAGACAATTCTTAATTATTATTTCAAATTTTAGAAAATTCCCGTACAGTAGTTATTTTAATATCAATTCAGTATGAAAAATGTATCTGTTTAAAATTACTTTAATTCGAAGAAGTAAACATAAGCTATTAGGAATTAAAAGTTAATTTTCATTTTATCTAATACTACTAGCAAAACCGGCGGCTTTGCACGCATGGTTGTTGAAATCTGCAAGGAACGTACTGAGGTCTTGAAATAATAAAAGGAAGAAAGGAGAGATAAGTACGTTATAAATAAACCATCTTTGTAAGATTTGCATCTGAGCTATTGAAAGAAAGGAGCATAGAAGAAAACTTTTTCTTCCTGTAAATACGAACTCTGGGCCATATTAACCATCATTTTCGTGTCTCTTATTGCACTGTTAAAATGAAAAGGACATGTGAAATAAATAGTTTGAAAATTGCAGTGACTATTACAGTGTTAATTTCTAGGAAAAAAGAGAAGTGATCAGTTGCATTATTGTATGCCGTTCATGTGCTTTGGAATTAAAAATGCTTTAGAGGCTTTGATTTTAGTACTGTTATTTTGTCTAAAGAAAAGACCCATCTATAAAAAATGACACTCACTAAATTAAAACTGAATATTTTATGTTAACTTTATGATATTAAATTAATTTTAGCATTAAAATAATTAGAGGAATTAACAGTAGCAATCAGTATAATAGTGTGTGTTTTTTTATTATCTTCACTAGCAAGCTACGTCCGCTGCGCTGGTCAATTTCTCTTACGGCACCTTTAATTAAATCAAACGAAATATTGACTTTGTGTTTTAAAACCGTATGGACCTTTACTTGGAATGTCCTTCTGCATTTCTGAAAACGATAAGAACGCCATTGTGTTATTATATTTTGCATCATTGTGCTTCGTTCATGTCCTTTAGAATTACTAGTTCTTTAAAGGCTTTGACTTCAGCACTGTGATTTTGGACCCGTTCAAAGAAAGACCCGTTCAAAGAAAATCACACCCATTAAGGTAAGATTGAGTATTTTATGTTAACTTAATGATATTAAATTAATTTTAGCATTCAGATAAATAATAAGACGAATTAATAGTAGTAATTAGTTTAATTATGTGTGTTTTTAAGATTTTTATTACCTTTACGGGTCTTACGAATGATGCAGGGTTGAATTCAGACATTTTTCTCCGGGAAAGGTTTCTGCGGCTCCGAAGGTGGGACATTATATAGAGTCCCGGGGATTGCAGTTTTTGACCATTAAAAATCATAAAATACCAAACATTCTGGGGGGGGGGATTTCAATGCTTCGGGGGGGGGGGGGATGTGCTCCCCACCCCTGAATTCAACACTGGAATAACATTAATAATACCAGAACTTTAATAATTCCCTGATTTCTAGTATTAACCAAGTTCAACTATAAACAGTAATTTAGAATTTTTTTAGAATGTTTTCCGTGTACTAATTTCACCCTTTTAAATTTCGATTTTTTTTGTAATTTTTTTATTTCTTCTAGAAACAGTTTTTAGCGAGCATTTGCCGAGATATAACTATCACGAAATCGTAAAAAACACAGCACAGCAACATCCTCTTTTGGGCGATATACACCCAAACCTAATCAACACCAATTTATGTTAAGGTCTAACTGAATATGAAGTTTGATTAAATTCCTCGCGTTAGTTCTTGAAATTATAGAGCGCACACAAAATTGGTGTCACAGACAGATAGACAGACACACAGATTCACCGACGGACATTTTCTGAAAACAGCCAAATCGTGTTCAGGACATTCTAAAACATACAAATACGTCGAAAACCGGAAGTTGAAAATTTTCACGAATCCGATACTTTTTTCTTGTATAGCTTAGAAGAAAGTAAAAAGTACATTAATATGTGAAATGCCAATGAAACTAGAGTTTCATGTCCGTTTGTTAGGTTCATAATTATATAAATACGTAGCATCTATAGTCGCTGTCTGGTCCGTCCGTCCCAGTGTTGAATCCAGGGGGTGACCCGGGGGGGGGGGGACATTCCCCCCGGAGCATTGAAATCCCCCCCGGAAGATTTTCTGATTTTAATTGATGAAAAGTGTAATTTGGGGGAGGAGCAACTTCACAAAACGAAGGCCTCGAATTTTAACTTGCTTATATACCTTTTTTCGGTTTGTCGCTCAGACGGCGGCGCTTAAGCGAATGCAGTTTTCGGTTTTTAAATCCGAAAAGGTTGAAAGGCCAACTTCACAGATCTTTATGGGAAAGTCCGGGTTGGATCCACTAGTACTAAGAAAAGTGCGTTACTGTTTGTTTGTTTAATATCCCTGTTTTATTTTATTGTTTTATTATTTTTTTCACTAGCACTAGTACATATTACGTTTTAAACTACAGTAAGTTTCATAGTTAAGCTACAGGAAGTAAATTCCTAAAGATTCATTAAAAATTAAAATTTATGCAAGCATGGGTGTCACTACAGTATGCAACTGTAAATCACGTTAATTAAGGCATTTTAGTGGACCGTTCTTTAATTCTCGATTGGCGACTAAATGACGCTATATTTGTCTTTAGTTTCACCGACTTAATTATACCATCAATTCCATTGCACAAATTAAAGCGGCGCCTTTTAAAAATTATAGAGTATAATCAGTCAAAATTATGTAACCTTGTAATTTATGGCGTCAGTAAGTTTTCGGGAAAATTGACTTTATTCTGCTGTTTCTAGACTAAATACTGCTTTGTGAAATGAGTTTTGCGGTTTATAATAAGCTTAATAAATGATGATAATTCATCTAGTCCTGAGACGAACGGATTAAATATACTTAGGCGATGAAAATTAAACACAGATAAATCTGGTAAAATCATCAAATAATGATAAATTAGCTGCGTGGAAAACCCGATATCTTGCATTTACTTTCATTACATCAGATCTTTCGATTTTTTTTTTTTTTTTTTTTTTTTTTTTTTTTTTTTTGTGGGAGGGGGGGGGGGGCAATTTTAATGTACTGTCAGCTAAGAAAAAAATAATGCAATTTAATCTCCAAATTACTGCCGAACATACAAAAACGAAAAAACTAACGGAAATAGCCATTCAGCTGCAAATTATTATCGTTATTTTTACTTTCTTCTATCTTTACTAGAAGAAAGTATTCGATTCGGGAAAATTTCCAGCTTCCGGTTTTCTTCAGATTTATACGTTTTAGAAGGTCCTGAACACAATTTGACTGTTTTTAGATAATGTTTGCCTGTGACACAAATTTTGTGAGCGCTCCATCACAAGAACTAATACACTGAATTTAATAAAACTTCAGATTCAGTTAGACCTTGACATAAAATTGTGCTGATTAGGTTTTGGTGTAAATCGCCCAACAGGTGAAGCTGCTATGATGCATTTTTTCACGATTTCCGCGATAGCTCTATCTTGAGAACTAGTGCACGGAATTTCACTAAACTTCATATTCTGTTAGATCTTGACATAAATATATTCTTATTAGGTTTGGGTGTACACCAACCAACAGGTGTCGCTCTGTTTTTTACGATTTCCGCGATAGCTATATCTCAAGAACGAATAGATTGTCATTTAATTTTGATTGCAGACAATTTTGTAATGGCCACAACATACAAGTTTTTTTAATTTGTTTTTTAATTATTTATTTATGTTTTAAATAAATATGCTTAGGGGATTCGTCTTTATACTGAAATTGAACCAAATAGTGAAATTTTAAATAGGTACACATAATTTTGACATCATATTTGGCTTTTTCGGTATACCAAATGGAAAATTATTCGGTCAGATACTTTGGGAATTGAGAAGGTTTGAGGTTTGGAACTGCTAATGTTAAATTCCTTTGTAATCGTTGCAAAACAGCTTGCAATGCGGGTAGTTTTCTAAGCATAACTCAAGAACTACATGGCAGAAGGAACTGCAATTTTGGATTCGCGTATTTGAAACTTCTAGAAATCATTTCCTTGTAAAAAAAAAATTCATAGTTCACAATTCATGTTTATTTTTTCGAAAATTATTTAAAAAAAAATATTTTTTGAAATAAATTTACAAAAAAATGTATTAAGTACCCTCAGAATTTTTTAACAGAAGCCGATTTCCGGAAGCTTTAAATATGCGAATCCAAAACTAGAGCTCCTTCCGCCATATAGTTCTTGAGTTAGGCTTAGAAAATTACCCGCATTGCAATCCGTTTTGGAACAAATGGGTTTAACATTATACGAGTTCCAAAATTTAAACCTTCATTAATTCCTAAACTACTTTATCAAATGACTTCCCATTTGATATCCCACACTGTTAAAAATCTACAGCAAACTGTTGCCATATTGCATCGCACACTGATGAGACGCGGTCATCCCGAGCCCTTGACTTTTTATGTCAGTCTTCGAGCTCGGGATCAAAGTCAAAATTTTATTTATTCGCAAATTGAAAAAAAAAAAAAAAAAAAAAAAAAAAGGCTATTTGAGAAGCAAATATGAATTCCGCGTTTCTTAAATTGGATTACAATACTTAAAAAAATCAGTTTGAAAAGGAATTTAATTGTTTTTGATGGGATATAAAGAGATATATTCTATCTGATTCTGAAGCTTTTGGACAGTCAGTAAGATAAAGAAGGCGTGGGATATTGCTTGTCTATCCTTGCTTTTTTGTTTGTTTGAAGTCCTTTTCCAGAATTACTGGAAAACAGAACTCACGTCTTTCTCTCATAGTTGTACAGTGATATTTTTAAAAGAATAGGAATTGTGACTTTTTTACAGATTTCTGTCAGTGGTTGGATATAAATAACAAACTTACTATTTTAAACGGATTTTCAGGGACATGAAAATAATGAAATGTTACCGTGAGAGAGTGTTAAGGATTAATACTTATTTCTGTGTAAGAAGAGATTTTTTAAATCGGAAAATTAATCTTCAAACAATTTAAAAATATTATTAACAATTTTCTACAGCGTACTTTCGGTATTGGGCTTAGGCTGTGATGAGATGACACAAATTTTTTCGGACTCGGGCGGGCTCGAATTTAAAACAGTCGGGCTCGAGGTCCGAAAAAAGAGCCTGAACTCATCTCTGTCCCACACCCCAAATCAATGGAAACCCATCATCAGTAATCGGACTGCCATTCACTAGCGGAATGTGTGGATGATGCTGTGGCACCTCCTCCTCCTCCCCGCTGATGCGCCAGAGGGCAGGCAGTTTCGTTATTTGTACCATCTAATCTATGATATAAACCAAAATAATTAATGCTAAGTTTGATGGCAAAAATGTGACGCCGCCTATTAATTTTGTGATAATGGTATCAGTAATGGGTTTCTTAAGTGACTTATTAATAACTAGCTGCGTAACAACTTGTTGTGTTGCATTTAAATTGCATGAGATCTTTCGATTGTTTGAGGGGTAAAAATTCTAGTTTTAATATACTATTCTAGCCCTAACAGTTTCTTGCCCTAACAATTCCAAATAAATCGTAATTTAGAAAGTTTTTAGAATATTTTCCGCTCTTTTCACCTTTTTAAATTTCGAATTTTTTAGAAACGCTTCTAAGAGAACATTAAAGGAATAACACCATGCAAAATTTCAAGTTTTTAGCCTCAACAGTATAGTATTACAGAAATCGCAATTTTATCTGTGCAAGCCCAAGCATTTACATCTTAAAAGTAACAGCCATGTCAAATTTCAGGTTTCTAGTCCAAACAGTTCCAAATAAGTCGTGAATTAGAATGTTTTTAGAACTTTTTTCTCTCATTTCACCCTTTTAAATTTCCAACTTTTTTGAAACATTTCATGGAAAGTATCAACATCTGAAAAGTAATCATCACACCAACTTTTCATGTTTCTTGCCCGACCAATATCACATAAATCGCAATTTTAGAACGTTTTTGCTCCTGCACCGCCCCCGTGGGAGTTGTTGGACCGACTTAAAATATAAGCCTATGTTGGAGCAGAGATGGTCACCGCACACCGGCATTTTACCACCATTATTTTTATATAGATTTCGTAAGAAATGCTACCTATTACATTCCCCCTAAGCTGGAATTCTGAAAAGTTTTTGCAGATATACACCGATCATGACTCTAGAACCCAAAACCACCCCCAGTTCAAAACCTTATCTTTCTATCTAACTATCTATCTATTTATATCACTTTTTATGGACATGATCACTTCCCAAATTCTGCACAAATCTCTTCCAAACTGATACATAAAATCAAGCCGTAAAAAATCTCGGTCAAGTTCGTTAATGGGCAAAATCGAACCAAAAGGGGGCAAATGGGTTTTTTTTTGTGAAAACAGAAAAACCCCATAACTTCTTAATTTTGAGACGTATCGAATCCGTTTAAAGTTATTATTAGTTCTAGGAAAAGGGCCAGAAATTTATGTATGACAGATTTTTGATTTAATTAAAAATGCCCCCAAGGGGGGTGGGGGGATAGTAGGGGTTTCAGAAGAAGAAAAAAATTAAGTTCGTCAATTCACAAGATATCAAATCCTATTGTAAATCTTCTTAATATTATCTACAACTTTTATACTGACAAGTTTTTTATAGGACCAACTCTTACAGCCAAAAAAAAAAAAAAAAATCTGCTGGCTTCGTCTACAGGCAGAGGTATATTTCGAAGTGGGGGTCCCAACTGCCGCATCATGGCAAATAGGTTTTTCTTCTGCAATTCCCAATAAACCGGCGCCCCACACGGTCTGAGTCTTCGAAATCTACCTGTGCCTGTAGGCCGAGTCGTCAGAGATTTTTACATCGGCTCGGTAGTTCCAGAGATTTACCAAACACACAAACGTTACTTTTTTTTATATATATTAGGTGATTATATTATAAAGGAGGATTATAGGAGCTTATAATATTAGATGAGTACAAATGATGGCCCCGATTTAAAAAAAAATCATATTTTCAAAACTACTGCACATATTGCAATAAGTGATACCTGAATTTAAAGAGAAATATACCAAATTCCTACTATTAGCTCACACTCTCTCTATACATATCTTGTTCAAATTTTCAATCGTTAATAAAATATTTTCTATTCATCCACTCAAGTTCAAATAAATTTTTTAAAACTTGTAGTGGATGACATTTTATGTTAATACAGTTTTTTCAAATATTAATTCATTCATTAATTAAATTAATTAATTTTAGTTTTATATGTGAGAAAAAAATTCCTCCCATTGTTTTCATAAATGAAATGAAAGATTTATCTCAAATGAGTGATGCCACAGAAATAAAATACCTCAACGATGATTATAAAAAAATGTTCAATAAAGATAACCAGGGACATGAATGCTGCACGGGTTTATCCTAATAATATTATAAATCTGATTGTGTGCAAATATTAGGCTGAAGCCAGCATCAAAATGGAGCATTTAATGATCCTGTATCTTTGCATATACGTTGATTATAACCCTCAGATGAACATAGGCTACTTTTTTTAAATTTTATTCAAATATTTTTCTTAATAATTCAAAATTTCGTTATTTTCATAGAGAATTAATGGACATTTCCCCATAAAACTTAACCATTTTACTTTATCGTTGCTAGGGCTTTGATCGTTGCCAATAAATAAAAACACGGAAAATAATTTTTCCTCAAAAATTAATTTTCAATTGAAAGATTTTCACGTGAAAAATGAAAATGAAAAAGAATTCAAAAGAAGATGAATTTCCGTGATATTTGAAACAAAAATATGGAGTATTTGTTATTATACATGAAGTATGAATAGGTTACATTAAAAAGATCTTTTTCTGTCAAAAAACTGCGTTATAATTAGAAAGAAAAGTGAACAATAATTATATTCGTAAAAATAGATTTCGCTTGGACCATGGAACTATGAAAAGGATCCTCCTCGGCTTGGACAAATATAACGTCATAAATAAAACATGTATTTTCAAATAATCGTAATAATACAAGGAGCATGAATATCAATATATAATGAAAGTAGATAGATAATGGACGTAATATTTAAGATGAAAAACTGAAATATTTTTATCGATACTGATTAATAATTAGCTTGAATACCAGTTACATACAAATGAGAGTTTTTCGCTAAAATTTACGTCCTGATTGCCAGAAAAAGAAAATTAGCAAGAATTATGGCATTAAAAAGAAATTTCTTTTAGGAAAATGTGACGTCATATTTGAAATAAAACGAGAATTTTCAAATGTGTTTTACAAGGAACGGGAATTAATTCCATACATTAATAATACAAGGATCAGTAAGTATAGAAAGTAGATTAGTTTCACAACATATTTAAAACGAAAAATTGAAATTTTTTTTTATCTATACCGATTATTAAGCATGAATATCAGTTACATACAGATGAGAGTTTTTTGCCAAAAACCACACCATGATTATTAGGAAAATAAAAATAAATACGAATCTATTATATTAAAATCTGACCGCATGTTTGTTTTTCGCAACTACTGTTTTCAGATTGCCGAACGCAATGCGATTTACTTAACACCGGTTATCATTCATCCGAGGATGTCATAAACTCTCAGAATTTAAAAAAAAAAAGATTTAAATTCCGAGATATTATTATTATTATTATTCTTTTTTTTTCTTTCTTTTTTTTTTTTTTTTTTTTTTTTTTTTTTTTGTAAATTTTAACGAAGTTTCTCTAAAATCGGCAACTAAATTATTCCATTTTTGTAGATAAAAAAAGAAGAAATAAAACAGATTAATATATTTTTTCTCATTAAAACTGAAAAAAAAAAGAATTCATTTTCAATTTGAATAGATGGTGAAAGAAAAAAAAATCTTGAATACAGTAAAATTTTTGAAAAATAAAAACGTATTTTCACATATTCAAACTTCATGAGTCAATTTATTCTGGAGAACAAAAATCGTCTGTGAACATATTTTCATTTAGAAATCAAGATTTTTTTTCAGTTTTAAAAATAAATAAAGGAGGCAAATTTAAGCTCCTTGCATTTAGGTTTACAATAATTGCTCCCTATTCACAATAATTGAATTTAATGAAAAAGAACATACTATTTCCATTATCTTTGAAGGATTGCTATTAAAACGTTTCACAAAGGCGTTAAAAGTAAAATGGTGTACCAGGTAAACTTGACAATGTTTTTACATAATTCACCGATTTCCACGATTTTGTTTGGCCCGCCTTTTTTCATTGGTTGCAGTTTCCTTTTAAGGGATTTTTTGTCACAAAATTTCACTTTTTTAAAACTTAGTTATGTCAAGGCCTCTATAAATTAGAAATACTGTATTGTCTCCTATGGAATGTGATAAAGAGTTAGTTAATTATTTACGTTTCTAATTATCGGGAATGAAATATTTTGCTTAATTAATGCATTTATTCTTCTTTTAATGATACGTGAACGAAGTCACGGGTAACAGCTAGTTTTATATATTTATGATTAAAAAGTAGGAATTGACTTAATTTTTTTTTTTATATATATTACTTGTTTCAGTTACAAATGCTCGTTGTGTGACCCTCTTGTTACACGGCATACGTCCAATCTGTAATCCAGTTCGTTCGAAACATTTTGTAGCATCACTCTGTCAATGGTTCTGAATGCATTCTTCAAGTTCTGGCAGTGTTTTCGGCATTGGTGTATAACTATATGAGTGTATGCTATATAAATAAACAATGTCTTTGACGTAACCCCACAAAAAGAAATCACATGGTGTTAGCTCTGGGGATCTTGGTGGCCATGTGATTAAGGGTAAATCACCATCACCCGCACGCACCGTCCACCGGTGTGATCGATGGTGGAAAAAATTTGGTATATTTCTCTATGAATTCCTGTATCACTTATTGTAATATGTGCAGTAGTTTCGAAAAGATGATTTTTTTAAATCGGGTCCACACTACAAAAAATAATTGTTGGTTATACAGTATAATACTGGCACCCCAGCTGCTAGTATTATACCGTAAAATTAACAGTAATAAACAGTAAAATAAGCAGTAATACACTACCGCGCATGCGCGGCAGTGTATTACTGTTTATTTTACTGTTTATTATTGTTAATTTTACGGTATAATACTGGCATATACTACCGCGCATGCATAAGCAGTGTATTACTGCTTATTTTACTAAACTTACTATTAAAAAACTAACTTACTATTATTAAAAAAAAAATCCCTGCTGGCACCGCCTACAGTCAGAGGTGTATTTCGAAGTGGGCGGTCCCAACTGCCGCATCATAGCAAATAGGTCTTTCTTCTGCAATTCACAATAAACAGGCCCTACCACTTTCTGAGTCTTCGAAATCTACCTGTGCATGTAGGCCGAGCTTATTACTGTTAATTTTACGGTATAATACTAGCAGCCGGGGTGATGCGCGGTAGTGTATTACTGCTTATTTTACTGTTTATTACTGTTAATTTTACGGTATAATACTAGCAGCTGGAATGCCAGTATCATACTGTAAAATCAACAATTATTTTTTGCAGTGCATCATTTGTACTCACCCTGTATATTGATAGATTATCTGTATATCAATAGATTGATAATACTAATTGTTCAATTTGTTTGGAAATGACTACTTGAACCATTTCCATAATTTTTTGAATTGCTATGCCACTGCTTCAATTTGGAAAAAAAAGAAAAGAGAAGAAAACCTTTTAGCGTTATTATGAATCGCATGATGAATATCATTTTATTGTTTTTATGACATACATAAAAGCGCAGTAAATGTCGATTCATTCTGTTTCGTCACTCGAATCATTATACTTTCAGAAAAAAAGAGAGAGAGGAAGGAGTTTATAGTTTGTGTGATAAAATTTCCGGGTCGAATTCTGTTTAATGAATGGTGCATATGTAACGAATGAAAGTAAAGCTTCCCGTTGTTTTCTTCGTTATGAAATGTTCGGATACAAACAATTCTTTTGTAATGAGAATTTTAAATTTCCGCAGCTTTTCCTGATATGAAAGGAAATGTTGAAGGTAATCAACGTTTTTTTCATCAACTAAATTATTAAATATAAAAGTAAAGATATTTGAAAAAAGACAAAAAAAAAACCGCCTTTGTAATTACTCACCTTAAAAATCACGCCTAATTTCATGAAAAGATGTCCGTTACAATAATGGGAACTTAGTTTGAGCCCCGATTATGGAAAATTCACCACGCTTAAATGAAAGTAAAGCTTCCGGTTGTTCTCTTCGTTATGAATTCAAACGTTCAGATTTAAACAATTGTTTGGTAATGAGAATTTTAAATTTCCGCATCTTTTCTTGATAATTAAAGAAAATGTTGAAGGTAATCAACGTTTTTTTCATCAACTAAATTATTAAATGTAAAAGTAAAAATAGTTTGTTTAAAAAAAAAACGCTTTTATAAGCATTCATCTTAAAAATCTCGCCTAATTTCATGATTACCATACGTGTTGTTCCAAAAGATGTCCGTTACAATGCGTGAATTTAGTGTGAGCCCCGATTAGGGAAAATTCACCACGCTTATATGAAAGTAAAGCTTCCCGTTGTTTTCTTCATTATCAGTTGAAACGTTCAGGTTCAAACAAATCTTTTGCAATGAGAATTTTAAACTTCTGCAGCTTTTTCTGATAATAAAGGAAATGTTGAAGGAAATCAACGTTTCTTTCATCAATTAAATTATTAAATCTCTATCTCTATAAAACAGTAGGTGTCTGTCTGCCTGCCCGCGGATTTCTCCGTAATTATAACACCTAGGACTCTAAAATTTTTGTCATGTGTAGATGTTGTCACCGGAAAGTATACCTCGGCGCCGGATTTTTAAATTTTAATTTAGATTTTTTTAATTATTAAAACGTGTATATGGAATTTTGAGTTCGAGGCTATTTCAAGCTCTCCGCATGGAATAGCTTCGGCAACGCCATCCGTGGCAACGAAGCAGCCAGCCAATGAGAGCAGGTCTGATTATGGCATGTTCCAGTATCTAGCGACGACACACGACAGTTTAGTTCGTAGCTTACGCGGCTGTTTAGGTACAAATTCCATTTTTTTTTTTTTTTTTTTTTTTTTTAAGATTTGTTTTAAAGAAAAGGAATATATTTTTGACTGATTGAGATTAAAGTAGGTTAGTTTTGATTGTATTCATTCTTTGTATGTTTAGTTGCCCCCGTATATTAAGTTTTAGGTAAGAATATAACTTGCATTTTACTGAATGGTTTCATAGCGTTCATCTGCTCATGTTCTGAAATGAAACAAACTGTTTTCAATAACAAATCTTAATGAATTAAATTAATCTTACACTTTACTATAAAATGTACAGTTCTACAATTTATCGCATGTTACAACGTTCTCGGGAACTAAAAATGTACTAAAAAACTCTTAACAGAAAGATTGTAAATTAACAAACTCATATATAAGATATAACTTTAAACTGATTTGCCTTATCAACTGTTGTCGAAATCAATGTAATGTAAATATTTCTTAAATATTATGATTTTGTTTAAGAATTGGAAACATTCAGTGAAGTGTAGATTGTATTTTTTCATCAAAACAATTTGATTTGTAAGTATGAGGTAAAAAAAAAAATCACCGTTTTCTCACATGATGAGTTTCATCAGAAAGTAAAACAATAAATAAATATGAATGATTTGCGGAGCTGTTTCAAAATAATTATAAATAATAAGTCTTTAAAAATGTAAAATCAATTTTATTTCTGGCCAAGTTTTTTTAAAAATAATTATAAACCATTTTAATTTGTAAGCATGTTGTAAAAAAATGACCATTTTGTGACAAATTTTGAGTTTTATAAGAATCGCCCAAGAACGGACATGGAATGTGGTATAAAATTTATGTTGTCATCACACTCTTTATAATTATTTTTGTTGAGGGTTTTTGGGCGATGTTATTGTATTTTTGATAGAAACAGCTCCGCAAATCATTCATATTTACTTAATGTTTTAACTTGCTGATAAAACTCATAATATGTGAGAAAACGGTGATTTTTTTTTTTTTTTTTACTTCATATTTACAAATTAAATTGTTTTGAGGAAAAAATACATCCTACACTGCACTGAATGTTTTAATATCTTAGCAAACTCATAACGTTTAAGAATTATTTACCTTATATTGATTTCGACAACAGTTGATGAGGCATATCAGTTTAAAGTTGTATCTTATATATGAGTTTGTTAATTCAATTATGTGAAATTTATGATTATTTATTTATTGTTATTTACAATTTTTCTTTCTGTTACTGTTATTAGACTACATTTTTAGTTCCCAAGAACGTTGTAATATGCGATAAATTGTAGAACTGTATTTTTTATAGTAAAGTGTAAGATTAATTTGATTCATTAAGATTTGTTATTGAAAACTGTTTCATTTAAGAACATGAGCTGATTTGTCTAGCGCTATGAAAACATTCAGTAAAGTGCAAAATATATTCTTACCAAACACATAATATATGGGGGCAACTACGCATACAAAGAATGAATACAATTGAAACTAACTTATGTGAACCTCAATTAGCTAAAAATATATACCTTTTCTTTAAAATAAAACTCAAACATAAACAAAACAATGAGCTAGCCGCTTTCAGCTGTGAACATGAACTGCCGTCGCTGGATCCTGGATCATCCCATATTCACACCTGCTCTCATTGGCTGTCTGCTTTGTTGCTGTGGATTGGCGGAGAGCATGGAATAGCCTCGAATCCAGAATTCCGTATGCATGTTTTAATTTAAAAAAAAAATCTAAATTGAAATTAAAAAATCAGTCCTAGGTGTTATAATTACGGTGCTTTCCTCAGGCAGGAAGACAGAATAGGTTTGTTTGTATAGAGGTTTGTGTGTGTGCTGTTTTTAATAAAGACAGTTGCATTTTTTCCGCGAACCTTTCAGTAAATCAGCATTTTTTCCACAATCCTTTGACGAATTTCGTATTTTTTCTGCGATCCTTTGATGAAATTCAAGTTTTTCCTGCAATCATTTGACGAAATTTGCTTTTTTTTGTGATCCTTTAACGATATTCGTGTTTTTTCTGCATCCTTTTGTCGAGATTCATGTTTTTTCAGTGATCCTACGACGTAATTAGCGGTTTTTTCAGCGATCCTTTGACGAAATTCACGTTTTTCCTCTGATCCTTGGGTGAAATTTGCGTCTTTCCCGCAATCCTTTGATGACATTTGCATTTTTCTGTGATCCTTTGATGAAATTTGCTTTTTTAATAATCCTTTCACAATATTCGTGTTTTCTCTGTTGCCTTTTGACGAGATTCATGTTTTTTTAGCGATCCTTTGACAAAAATCGTGTTTTTTCAGCGATTATTTGATGAAATTCGTGTTTTTCTCGCGAACCTTTGACAAAATTCGCGTTTGCCAGCGATTCTTTGATAAAATATGCTTTTTTCTATTATGATAGGGAAAAGCGGATTAGGATAGGTAGATAGGGAAACCCCGTTATCGGATCGGGACATTAGATGTAATTAAGAAACATTTGTATATTTGTAATAATTAGCGGAAATGGGATGTTTGTGTGTGTGTGTTGTTTTTAATAAAGACAGTTGCATTTTTTCTGCGACCCTTTCACGAAAGTTTTTTCTGCGAACCTTTCACAAAATCAGTATTTTTTCCACAATCCTTTGACGAATTTCGTACTTTTTCTGCAATCCTTTGACTAAATTCAAGTTTTTCCTGCAATCATTTGACGAAATTTGCTTTTTTTGTGATCCTTTAACGAAATTCGTGTTTTTTCCACATAATTTTGTCGAGATTCATGTTTTTTCAGTGATCCTACGACGTAATTCGTGTTTTTTTCAGCGATCCTTTGACGAAATTCACATTTTTCCTGTGATCCTTTGGCGAAATTTGCGTTTTCCCCGCGATCCTTTGATGAAATTCGCATTTTTCCTTGATCCTTTGATGAAATTTGCTTTTTTAATGATCCTTTGACAATATTCGTGTTTTCTCTGTTGCCTTTTGACGAGATTCATGTTTCTTTAGCGATCCTTTGACAAAATTGATGTTTTTTCAGCGATTATTTGATGAAATTCGTATTTTTCTCGCGAACCTTTGACAAAATTCGCGTTTGCCAGAGATTCTTTGATAAAATATTCTTTTTTCTATTATGATAGGGAAAAGCGGATTAGGATAGGTAGATAGGGAAACCCCATTATCGGATCGGGACATTAGATGTAATTAATAAACATTTGTATATTTGTAATAATTAGTGAAAATAGCGAGATAAAGGGGGTGGGGGGGAACGACTTTTTATTAAATATCGCATTTATTCTACATCAACTTCCTCTCACCACCAGGGGGTGCTTTGCTATCTCTGTTTCTATGGGCTGGATCACGACGGGGTATGCCTCATTCGACTCGACATCGATAACCTTAATGATTTCAGTTATGTTCGTATAGAACATATTGTGCCTCCTGGCGGTGGAAGGTGTAACTAAAGGATTTTGCAGCTAACTCGGGTTCTATGGGTCACATCACGACACGGTTTGGCTCATTCGACTCGACATCAATAGAGCTTACCGATTTTAGTTTTGAGTTTCACCACCTAGGGGCGCTTTCGTATCTCTGGTTCTATGGGCTGGATCATGACGGGGTATGCCTCATTTGACTCGACATCGATAACCTTAATGATTTCAGTTATGTTCGTATAGAGGATATTGTGCCCCCTGGTGGTGGAAGGTGTAACTAAAGGATTTTGCAGCTAACTCGGGTTCTATGGGTCACATCACGACACGGTTTGGCTCATTCGACACAACATCAATAGAGCTTACCTATTTTAGTTCTGAATTTCACGACCAAGGGGTGCTTTCCTATCTCTGTTTCACAATGGGGTATGGCTCTTTCCACTTGACATCGATAGAGCTGACTGATTTTAGTTCGGATTTTCACCACCAGGGGTGCTTTCCTATATCTGGTTCTATGGGCTGGATCACGACGGGGTATGGCTCATTCGACTCTACATAGATAGAGCTTATCGATTTTCACCACCAGGGGCGCTTTTCTAACTCAACTCTGGTTCTATGGGCTGGATCATGAAGGGGTATGGCTCTTTCGACTCGACTTACGGTAATATATGGGAGTGTGTATGGCACGCCCAGTGTTTGCTGTCTAAGGTAGTGGGGCCCCAACATTAGATTTGTTTAAAAATAAAAAAAATGTTCAACACTGATTTCAGGTACATTTAAGGTTGTTGGCACGGGCAACGCCGGGCGGGTAAGCTAGTATAAAAGTTAAAATAGTTTGTTTTAAAAAATACGCTTTTATAAGCATTCCTCTTAAAAATCATTCCTAATTTCTTGATTACCAAACCATTCGTATTGTACCCCAAAAGATGTGCGTTACAATACATGAATTTGGCGTGAGCCTCGATTATGGAAAATGCACCACGCTTATTTATGCTTAAACAATAACGTGAACTGGAGAATCTCTCTATTCTTAAAAGAAATAACAGACGCTGCTGTCGCTGCCGTATAATAGAATTTATTGTGACCGGAGCTCTTTCTCGACTTATAATAAAAAAACTATATATTGCATATAAAAATACGAAAACTGGCAGTTTTATAATTTTCAATGAATCGTAAATAACAAGACAGATTTTGATTAAAAAAAAAAAACACTGAATGTCTTAAATACTTTTTATGCACATCTCAATTGATTTCATAAATATGGATTAATGATTATGTGTCTCGGGCCGCACATAAAAGGTCACCCGGCCACATGCGGCCCGCAGGCCCGCAGGCCGCAAGTTGAGTAGGGCTGGTCTAAATCATTACTTTAAGCTCTTGCTCTCTGCATAGAGCGTGGGTTCGAATCCCGCTTCCGATAGAATGATTTCTGCAATGCCTTTGGCTTATAATTCATCTTAATTACTGTCATATTTTCAGGAAAATAAGCTATATGATTTGTATTAAGTTATATTATTTTCAATAAGTCAAAATAAATGTCCTATCCATTCAATTAATATTTTTAGTTAAACTTCTGCTAAAAAACAAGCATAATATGTTATAAATTACAAGTTTAAAATTATTTCACTTCATTAATTGAACATGTTGGACTGAGAGCAACACATATTGTCTTATATCTATAGAAATCGCGTATGTAATATAGCAATTCTCCAAATTTTCAATACTTAATTAATTTAAAAGCAACTAATTAAGCATTCAAGCATTTTTCTAATGAAACTTTCAAGTTGTTTACCGTCAAATCTTGACGAGTACCCTCTAGTACAGGGCGCGAAATTTCCGCTCGCCAGCTCGCCATTGGCGAGTAAATATTTAAGGTTGGCGAGTAAGTTTCGTCTTTTAAAATATTGTGCTTCAAATCAAACTATATACGCTCAGAATATCGTGCCTCAATCCAGCGACACGCAGAAGTGTTTTAAAATCAAGTGACGGCATTTGTCTTCTAAAAGTTGAAAAAATGCGGCGTCACCCACTTCCATTCCTCTCCTACGTAGGAACGAGTTACCCCCGTCTGCATTCGTCCCCACACTTTCGCACCGCGCAAGCGCAAAGGCGGCTTTTTTCGCTCCTGAGACCGAATCTGATCGCTCTTCACTCCTTCGCGAAGTGAATCAGGTTTCGCCACCGAAACACAGTAAAAATTATTCGTTTTCTTCCAAATTCTTTGTTTCTTTTGGTTTAGAGTTTTTCTTGGTTCTGCGGTAGTTGGCGGTAATTAAAGTGGCTTTTTAGTTTATTTTTTATTTATTGCCACGGAGAGAAGACAAAGCAATAATATAGAGTCCATTTTTACTAAATGTAATAAATACATCAAACGAAAAACGCGATAACGATGCGGTCACAAATGTTGAAAGTGAACACGTGTATCCTCAAGCAATTTTTCAATTTCTACATTCTTTTATGATTTCGGTTACCAGAAATTTCTTCACACTATATCAGTTAACATTTTTGAAAATTGCTCACATTTTTCATTAATGTAAAATATTCTGGGTTTAACAGATAGTTCCTTCTAATAATTGTCAATTTCAATTCAGTTTGTCAGAAATAGTTCATTTTCTGGGCAGGTGTGGTGGCCGACGTTACTGTCTGAATAGATGTAAAATAGTGGCGAGCAAAAATTTTAGTCTGGCGAGTACCATTTCAACTGAAATTTCATGCCCTGCTCTATATTATTATTTATTACACATTCATTTTCTATTAATACTATTCTGCCTATTACATGAGCATGACTCCTGTACTAGGCAATAGAGCGCTTTCATGGTTCCTGCCAGTGTTGAATTCTGACCCTTTTCTCCGGGGGGGAATTGCACTTTTCAACCATTAAAAATATAAAATATAAAACCTTCCGTTGGGAGGGGGACATTTCAATGCTCCGGGGGGGGATGTCCCCCCGGGCCACCCCCTGAATTCAACACTGGATCCTGCTCCTGGTGATGAGCAGTGGACAAGCTCTTGAGAAGTATTTTTTAATCTTGTTTAATCATTTGCACTCTTTGTTTTTATGGAGAGTTGTGTCTATTGCCTTATGGTCTGTTATCTATATTGCTGATGAATCGTGGTTTATTTATTTATTTATTCATTTATTTATTGGATCTCTTGTTCTTTTTTCCCTTTTTTTGATTTTTCGATATGTTATAAAGAGCTTAATATTGTTCATTTTAGGCATAATGATGACAATATTTGATGAAATAACATATCTTTACTGTGAATTATTCTTACGATAATCCTCTGAAGATTCCATAAGATGTTCATGGTATTTCCTATTTGATTTTTGATTTTATAATGTTTAATTTTTGTAGTATCCTTTTCCTTACTATTGATTTTTATAACATCTCTTCTTTGGATTTTCACACACGTGGTTTCATTTTAAACACACACACACACACACATATATATATATATATATAGAGAGAGAGAGGGGGGGGGGGAGATAACTTGAAATTATTTTAAAAAATTACCCGCGTGGTTTTCCCATTTCGTTCCATTTTTATTCAACCATTACAGATAATATTAAAACTTTGTTATCAACCAAATCGCATAAAACCAAAAGAAAAAACAGATAATAATAGATACTTTCCTGCTCATTATTGCTATCTGGCAATGAAATTTTCTCAAAATATAAACATGAGATTAAAATAAAAGAGTTTATAACTTGTGGGGGCATTCCTAAGATTAAATATGTTCGAGATTTTGTGTGTTTACTGATATAGAAAAGCTTCAGAGAGATATTGCGCTTTCAAATTGCAATAATGTTAAAGTGAAAAATCAAAAAATGATAAAGAAAATAGCTGCTTTCAGTTGAATTGCTTTTAACTGCATTTTTGTATATTTATACATGGAGCATTGTGCAGTGAACTGTAATCTCTTGCGAATTGAAATATTTTAAAGTTTAATGGACATATTATAAATGGGATACATAGTTGATATATTTTTAACACTTTCCAACATAGTTGAAAAGGGTTTATGAATTCAGTTTGTCTGTTTGTCTGCCGTCTTTCTGTCCGTGCTCTAAGTCGTGTAAATAGACTCGGACTGCCATTCTCGCGTGCGTGTCCTTTACTACCTTCCATCAGTTTTTACTGTAGCTATGACGGAATAAATATGACTAATGTTGTTTGCAAAAAATTGTATTCTTAATTTTTCTTTAGAAGTTTAAACCTACATCTAAAAAATATTAGAGATTGCTAAAAAATATTAGAAATTGTTAAAAAATATTCGACTGCAGTGCGAAATCCTTGCACGGTCCACTGGTTTTATTTATTTATTAAATTCCTACTATTAGCTCACACTCTCTCTATATATATCTTGTTCAAATTTTCAATCGTTAATAAAATATTTTCTATTCATCCACTCAAGTTCAAATAAATTTTTTAAAACTTGTAGTGGATGACATTTTATGTTAATACAGTTTTTTCAAATATTAATTCATTCATTAAATTTAATTAATTAATTTTAGTTTTAAATGGGAGAAAAAAATCCGTCCCATTGTTTTCATAAATGAAATGAAAGATTTATCTCAAATGAGTGATGCCACAGAAATAAAATACCGCAACGATGATTATAAAATAATGTTCAATAAAGATAACGTGGGACATTAATGCTGCACGGGTTTATTTTATATATTTATGATTAAAAAGTAGGAATTGACTTAATTTTTTTTTATTACTTGTTTATTGTGAAGTTTTAATTTCGTTATGTAATAATAAAAGGGAGTAAATGCTGAACTATTTATATTGTTTTAAGTGCAACTGCATTAATTTTGCGTACTCGGGCTGCGTGCGAGAAATATATTTAAAAAAAATCATGCTTGAAAATTATTTTAAAAACCATAAACAATCAGCCTTAAATGTTACCCTTAATACCCCTTGTTACCCTTTATGTACACACCTTAATATGTTACAGTATTATTTGATTAAGACTAACTATATACATCACATTCTCGTGCTACGTAATTGCCAAGTCACAAAATAATAATTAACTAAAGATGTAGAGACTAGGAGTGATTTGTGAATGAAAATTTCAGAGTTAATAAGATAGCTAAACTTGGCTTTATACGATCTCAGTACTTTTTACGGTAAATGAGTTACGAGACTTGGCTGCATTTTTTACAGGTGACTTTTTGATGAGATTTCACTTCTTTTTGTAAGTAATCCTCCTTTTCTTGATTTTGGGCTCTTTTTGGAGATCATCGACTGATTTTCGACGAAGTTACCTTAAAGGAATTTCAGGTAACTAGGCAAGCACTAAGTTATGGGAGGGGGGAGTCAAAAGTACTCTCAATTGCTTCCAGGAAAGGTGCTATCCATCTGAGATATTACTTGCAGCCTAGATACTTGATATTTAGCACAAAAGTACTGTTTAAGATAAAAAGAAAGCTAAAATTAAAATTTTAGGAAATTTTCAATACATCAAACTATATTTGATTTTTCGAAGGTTTTTTTTTTTTTTTTTTTTCGGATTTTTAAATTTTTTCTTATTTTGTATCCTAAACCCTACATTTCTGCCAACTGTCAAGCTGGTAGGACTACAAAATCGAATTATATTCAAACCTTCGACTTTTTATAAATTTATTGATTTTTCGATTTTACTTCTAAGTTTCCTGATTGTCATGCCAATATAGTAATTCTTTGATCCGTCTTCTTAGGATCATTTAGGTTCAATTTAAAGATAAATCAAGATAATCTTAGAGTCATCATGATTTTATTTAGAAAGGACTATCAAGCCATAACCAGCCAGGAATGTCGGGAGAAGAGGGGGAGCTGTGAAGATTTTTTTTGGTGCTAACATCATTTAACAATCCACATTTCATATGCAAATTAAATAGAGTATAACCTGTGAAAAAAAAAAAAAAAACATGTCTATAAAGGAACCACCCATAACGTAGCCGGTCTATAGCGGAACTTTTCTATACCGAAATTCGTAAACAAAAAGAAAAAACAGCATAATCCGGGGAAAAAATGTTGAAGGGGCGAGGCCAACGAGGTAAGCGCGTAACATCAGAATATTAAATTCTTCAAATTAAAATTAACTCTGGTCTTCAACATGCAGAAAGAAAAGGAATTGCTTACCTTTTCTAAGGTCTATCCAATTTATGAAATATCCACTGGTTTATATACTTCAACTATTTGAGAATTTATTATAAACACTTCTTGAATAATCCTGTTTTGCACCACCGCTGAAATAAGACTTGTAAAAAAAAAATTATATTAATGCACAATTCACATTGAATAAATAAGTTCACGTTTGGATTGATTTTAAAAATTATATTTTACATTACTTAAAATTTTAAAAGGTTTACATTTAGAATTATATTAATTATAGCATCAGGAAACATTTTTTCCTGTGACTTTACAGAATGAAGGATAGTAATACACTGACTCATTTTCACAAAGTTTGGAAAGTTACGAGTAAAGTTGCATCATTTCTTTGAAACAAATTGACGTTGAATAATTGTCCTTTTAAATGTTTTAGTTCTGTAATAAGTTTATAATAGCATAATCACAAATAACAAATTATAAACATATTTCACATTATTAGAAGAGAACGATTATAACGAGGTAATAAATCTCTATTGCTTGATAAACTTGAAACTTAAGAGTCATAAATTAGGTCACTTGTTTTAAGAGATGAGAGAAAAATTATCGTTGGGTTTTTATCTGCGTGCTTCATCATTTTCTTTATTTATTTATTTTACTTTGAGTGGAAAATATTAAGTGATTGAAATGAATGGATTAGTTTTCTACAATTTCCCCCTTAATCCGTTCATGGGGATTAACTAATATTTTCATTGAATTTCTGTGTTCGATGAATCGAGGCTTGGGTAAAGGTTTGGTAAGTGCATCAGCTATCATTTTTTCTGTTGGAAGATATCTTAACTCAATTATGCCTTCTTCGCTATATTGTTTAATGGCATTAAATTTGACGTCGATGTGCTTTGATCTTTTCGTGAATTTTTCTGATTCAACCATTTTTATGGTACTTTGATTGTCTTCATATAAAGTGATTGGTTTTTGCTGTGGAAAGCCTAGATCGTCAAGTAACTTCAATAACCAAATTATTTCTTGGCTAGCATGTGCTGCGGACACATATTCAGCCTCTGCTGAAGATAAGGCAATGCAACTTTGCCTTTTCGTCGTCCACTGAATTGGGTTGTTGCCCAACATATATAATATTCCCGATGTTGATCTGCGGGTTTTGGTATCACCTGCCCAATCGGCATCAGCGAATACCTTTAATATTGGTTCTTCATTAGTGTTAATTATTAATTTTAGTTCTTTAGTATGATATAGATATCTTATTATTCTTTTTACGGCTTGCCAGTCTTTTTCGCGAGGATTCTCATTTCTTCTGCTTAAAATGTTTACTGCTGCTGAAATGTCAGGTCTCGTTATGGTTGTTATATAAAGCAATGAACCAAGTGCCTGGCGATATTTAATATTATTTGGCATTAAATTATCATCATCATTTAATTTGTTATATCCTGGTTCCATTGGAGTTTTGCACGGTTTGGAGTTTTCAAGATTGAACTTTTTCGCTAAATTTTCAATCTTAATTTTTTGATCAAGAGAATAACCGTTAGGTAATTTCTGAATTTGAGTACCTAAATAGTTACTAATATTGCCTAGATCCTTTAATTCGTATTCTTGTTTTAGAGAATTTACGATTTCTTCTATTATTTCATCTTTGCTGGCGATGAGTATATCATCAACGTATATTATGATGTACGATGTATGATCTTTTTCTTTTCTAGTGAAAAGACATGTGTCTGCTGTACTTTGGATAAAGTTCAAGTTGTCTAGTGTTTCAGCGATTTTAATATGCCAAGCTCTGGCGGCCTGTTTGAGGCCATAGATTGCCTTTTTGAGCTTGCAAACTTTTTCAGGAAATTGTTCGTTTACATAGCCTTCAGGTTGATTTATATATATTTCTTCATTTAAGTTCCCATGAAGAAAAGCGGTGTCAATATCTACATGTCGCACATTCAAATTATTATAAGCTGCTGCTAAAAGAAGTGTTTTGATGGTACAATGTTGTGCTGCTGGTGAAAATGTTTCTTGATAATCTTCCCCATATTTTTGACTGAAACCTTTGGCAACAAAACGTGCTTTATATTTTTGTGTATTTCCTGAACTATCAATTTTTCGTTTGAAAATCCATCTACTTCCTATGATTCTTTTATTAAGAGGTGGATCGACTAGATCCCATGTATTATTTTTCATCAACGATTGTATTTCGTTTTCAGTGGCTTTAAGCCAGTTTTTCTTTTCTAGTGGATTGTTTATTTTGATAAGCTGTTTCCAATTTTCAGGTTCTGTTGTATCGCAATCATTTGCTAAAGCAATAAAATTGTCGGAAGTATATCTTTGAGGTGGTACTCCTCTGTTTTGTCTTTCAGATCTACGAGGTTGATGTGTTTCTGATTGTTTGGGCGCGTCAGGTGTACAGGGTGTGTCACCTATTTCTATTTCAATGTATTTTTTATCTTCAATTAATTGTTCGTGATCATTAATTTTCTCGTTTAAATTGTTCAGTTTTTCTTCCAGAAATTTTACAGATCTGGAAATTATTATTTCACCATTTTTAGTGAAAACGCGGTATCCCTTTGTATTATTATCATAGCCCATGAAGATACCCTCTTCTGCTGTGTCATCTAGTTTAGATCTTTTGTGTTTGTTTATGTAAGTGTATACTTTACAGCCAAATACACGTAAATAATAGAGATTTGGTTTTCTTTTGAACCAAATTTCATATGGCGTTTTATTTGTCAATTTAGTGGGGAGCCTATTTTGGAGGTGATTAGCAGTATTTATCGCTTCACCCCAGAACCTATGAGGTAAATTTGCTTGGGATAATAGGCTTCGTGTCATTTCAATTAAACTTCTGTTTTTTCTCTCAGCAATGCCATTCTGGCTGGGACAAAATGGAACTGTGTATTCATGTTTTATACCATGTTCCCTTAGAAAGGCTTCTGTTTTATTTCCTATGTATTCCCCACCGTTATCCGATCTAATCGCCGTCGGATATTTTCCTTGTCTGGTTTTGACCATTTGTACATAGTCTTTTATTTTTTCATAAACTTCATCTTTACTTTTTAATAAGTAAATAACTGTGAATCTAGAACTGTCATCTATGAATGTAAGGAAGTAATTTTTTCCTCCTATTGTGGGTGTTTTAAAGGGCCCACATAAATCAGTATGTACTAAATCTAATACTTTTGTTGTTTTATTTTCGATAGATTTAGAGTACGGTGCATTTGTTGACTTTGTTTTTATACAGGTTTCACAGTTTGTTTTATGATTACAGTTATTTATTTTTATCCCACTGGCCAAGTCATTTTTGACTAATTCTTTTATACTTTCATTATTTCTGTGGCCAAGGCGTTTATGCCAAATTTCGAGGCAATCTTTATTTCTGCAATCATGTGCAATGTTTATTTTATTTTGAGAACTTTCTTCTAGTGTTTCAACTTGATATAAGTTATGTTTCTTAAATGCTTCTAAGTATATATTTCCATTGCACGATAGTATGCATTTTTCATTTTCGAAAAATACTTTGTAGCCATGTTCTGTGGCTTTACTTACGGAAATTAAATTTGATTCCAATTGTGGAACAAATAACACATTTTTAAGTGTAATTCTATTTATACATCCATCAGATGTCTTTGTCATTATTTGTGTTTCGCCGGTTCCGTAAGAATTTAATGTATTCCCATTAGCAATTGTTACTGTAGTTTTTTCAGTATCGTTGAATTTTGTAAATATATCCCTATCGTTCGCTATATGCGAAGACGCTCCTGAGTCAATAAACCAGGTTTTATTAGCGGGATTTACAATTATGAATGCTGCATCTTTATGTTCACTTTTATTTATTTGTACCTGTTCATTTGTTTTTGATTCATTCATTTTATTTTTACTATCACCTTTTGTATTTTCAAAACACAACGATGTGTACTTTTTGTATTTGTATTGTGTTTTAGGTGTAGTGGTCTGTGTGTTTCTGTTCTTGAGATGCCAGCATTGTTTGTAAGTGTGATTTGATTGTTTACAGTAGGTACAATATTTGTTTTGCCCTTTATAATCTTGAGTGTATTTCTTTTGTGTTTTAAACACCTTTTGTGAGTTTTCAACTTGCTCACTATTTTCTACCCGTTTATTGAATTCATCAGTAAGTTTGCTTTTGATGAATTCGGGAGTTAATTCAATCTCATTTCGGGCTTCGAGAGCTGTTATTAGAGTATTATAACTCGCAGGTAACGAGCACAATAGAAGTGCAGATAAATGCGAGTCGGTTATGTTCTCTCCTATTGCGGAGAGCTTATCTTTTATTTCCAGTATATTAGTAATGTGTTTGTGCATGTTCCCATTTTCGGGAAGTTTTGCACTATACAATTTTCGTAACAAATACAATTTACTGGACAAATTGGCTCTCTCGTGAATGTTTTTTAAACTATCCCATGTCTGTTTTGCTGTTTCTAAATGTTTTACATGAACTATTTGCGTATCGTCTATACTCAGGTTTATTAAAGCGCGAGCTTTTGCATCCTTTTTTCTCCAATCTTCGTTAATTGGTGTAGGGGGTTCCTGAGTTACGAGTTCGTACAAATCTTCCTTAATTAACAACATATTAATTTTAAACTTCCATATAGAATAATTATTATTGTTTAATTTATCTACTATTTGCATTTCCTTTATTGTCGCCATCTCGGAGAACTTGTTTATACAGTTTTTAAAGTTTTATTAGTTTAAATAGTTTATTAAATTCAATTATGTTTTCTTGAATTTTTAATCTAGCGTAAGAGCTGAGTATTATTTTTATTAATTAGAGTAAATTATTAATCCTTAAGAATAAATTCTGAGTTCATATATTCATCAGGCTCATGATCACTGTTGAAGGGGCGAGGCCAACGAGGTAAGCGCGTAACATCAGAATATTAAATTCTTCAAATTAAAATTAACTCTGGTCTTCAACATGCAGAAAGAAAAGGAATTGCTTACCTTTTCTAAGGTCTATCCAATTTATGAAATATCCACTGGTTTATATACTTCAACTATTTGAGAATTTATTATAAACACTTCTTGAATAATCCTGTTTTGCACCACCGCTGAAATAAGACTTGTAAAAAAAAATTATATTAATGCACAATTCACATTGAATAAATAAGTTCACGTTTGGATTGATTTTAAAAATTATATTTTACATTACTTAAAATTTTAAAAGGTTTACATTTAGAATTATATTAATTATAGCATCAGGAAACATTTTTTCCTGTGACTTTACAGAATGAAGGATAGTAATACACTGACTCATTTTCACAAAGTTTGGAAAGTTACGAGTAAAGTTGCATCATTTCTTTGAAACAAATTGACGTTGAATAATTGTCCTTTTAAATGTTTTAGTTCTGTAATAAGTTTATAATAGCATAATCACAAATAACAAATTATAAACATATTTCACATTATTAGAAGAGAACGATTATAACGAGGTAATAAATCTCTATTGCTTGATAAACTTGAAACTTAAGAGTCATAAATTAGGTCACTTGTTTTAAGAGATGAGAGAAAAATTATCGTTGGGTTTTTATCTGCGTGCTTCATCATTTTCTTTATTTATTTATTTTACTTTGAGTGGAAAATATTAAGTGATTGAAATGAATGGATTAGTTTTCTACAAAAAAAACATAAAACAATTACGGGCGGTGTACTAGCTAATAGGACAATTATATTAAAACTCATGTTTCTAGAACTACAAAATCGAATTGTTTTCGATTTTTCACAGATATTTCTATTTTCCGATTTTATTTTCGAATTTAAAAATTTTTTAAAGTTTCTTTTTTTAATCGTAAATATTACCTTTACACTACATTTTAAGTCTCTAACAAGATCGAATTATTTTCAATTTTTTATTTTTTTCGAATTTTCCGGATTTTTTAATTTTTCCTTATTTTGTATCCCAAATACTATCTTTATTCCGAATTCCAAGTTTCTAGCGAAACAAAATCGGATTATTTTCAAATTTTTGATTTTTTTTCGATTTTTTTATTTTATTTTCGATTTTTATTGTGTTTTTAATATTTTTTTTCTGAATTCTAAACACTACCTTTACACCAAATTTTAAGTTTCTACGACTACAAGATCGTATTGTTTTTAATTTTCCATTTTGTTGGAATTTGTTGAATTTTCTGGATTTTATAATTTTTTCATTCTTTGTAGCCTAAACACTACCTTTATTTCAAATTTCAAGTTTCTAGGCTTACGGGATCCACCTAATCTTTTTGATGACGCGTGAGTGAGTGAGTGAGTGAGTGGCAAAAAATCGAAACTTTCAATTCATATATCGTTTGCACTAGAAAAGACAGAAATGTGAAATTTTAAATTTTGGTCTTATTTGCCATATACTTTATATAAACGAAGTTTCTGATTACACCAGCTCAAAGCTATGGGGAGATCAAAAGAGCCCTGAGTTGCTTCCAGAAAAGGATGCTTACGGCTGTGCTCTCTCGAGTTGGCGGAGGCACTGCCGAGCCTCCAGATACAAAATTAAAAATTCAGGAAAATTCCAACAAATCAATCTTTTTTCAATTTTTTTTTTCGATTTTTTCAAATTTTCGATTTTTTTTTTTTAATTTTCTCTATTTTTGAATTTTGTTTTTTCTATTCTAAGTACTACCTATATTCCAGATTTCAAGTTTCTAGTTCTACAAAATCGAATTATTTTCAAATTTTCGATGTTTTTCGATTTTTCTAATTTTTTATTTTTGGTTTTTATTGTGTTTTTAATTTTTCCTTTTTCTGAATTTCAAACACTACCTTTACGCCGAATTTTAAGTTTCTAAGGTTAAAAGATCGAATTATTTTCAGTTTTTCAATTTTTTTCGAATTTTTGATTTTTTTTTTCGAATTTTCTGGATTTTTTTCTTTTTTTGTATCCTAAATACTACCTTTATTCCAAATTTCAAGTTTCTAGCGCTATAAAAATCGAATTGTTTTCAAATTTTCGATGTTTTTCGATTTTTATTGTGTTTTTAATTTTTTCTTCTTCTGAATTCCAAACACTAGCTTTACGCCGAATTTTAAGTTTCTAAGGCTAAAAGATCAAATTATTTTTAATTTTGCAATTTTTTTCGATTTTTTGAAATTTTTTTCAAATTTTCTGTTTTTTTTTTTTTTTTCTTTTTCTGTATCCTAAATACTACCTTTATTCCAAATTTGAAGTTTCTAGCGCAACAAAATCGGATTGTCTTCAAATTTTCGTTTTTTTTTTCAATTTTTTTCGATTTTTTCAATTTTGCTTTCGATTTTTTTGGTGTTTTTGATGTTTTCTTTTTCTGGATGCTAAACACTACCTTCACACCAAATTTTAAGTTTCTAAGACTACAAGATCGTATTATTTTCAATTTTCAATTTTGATGGAATTTGTTGAATTTTCGAATGTTTTTTTTCCGAATTTTCCGGATTTTGTAATTTTTCCTTTCTTTGCATCCTAAACACTACCCTTTTTCCAAATGCCAAGTTTCTAGGGCTACGGGATCAACCTAATCTTTTTGATGACGCGTGAATGAGTGAGTGAGTGAGTGACAAAAAATCGAATGTTTGAGTTCATATATCGTCTGAACTAGAAAAGACAGAAACTTGTAATTTTAAATTTTGGTTCTGTGTGCCAAATACTCTAGAAAAACGAAGTTCCGGGTTTTTGGGAAACTCCAGCGCAGAGATATGTGGGGGGGGGGGGGGTCAAAAGTGCCCTAAGTTGCTTCCAGAAAAGGATGCTTACGGCTGTGCTCTCTCGACTTGCGGAGGCACTGCCGTGCTTCCAGATATTTTTGTAAATCATGAAGATAAATTAATATTTATTTATTTATTTATTTTGTAAACAAAAAAATATTCCTTGTTTACATTAAAATGTTGAACAACCGGTGTGGTACAATAAAGGCAAATAAATAAAATAAAATAAAATAAATAAATAATAAATAAATAAATAAATAAATAAATAATAAAAATAAATAAATAAATAATTAAATAAAAATAAATGTTTGGTACAATTTCTATTTGTAGACCATCCCCTAAGCAAAATTTAAGTATTGCTTTAATTTTTGTTTAGATTGATGTCTGAGCTAAAAGTATTTTGAGGAAATTAAAGTTGAAGACCACGTTTTTTACTTTCTTCTATCTATAATAGAAGAAAGTATTGTAATCGAAATTTTTTTCGACTTCCGGTTTTCGACGGATTTACACGTTTTAGGGGTCAGAGATTCCAAAAAACATGTTTTTACAAAATGTCTGTCTGTCCGTCTGCCCGTCTGTTCGTCTTCATTGTATCATCGAAAAGTGTATGAAGTTATGCTTCAAACTGAACCTAAATCTTTTTCTATGTTTTTGGCTATGGCAAGCAGATTCTATTAGAATTTGGGGATATTTCGACGAAAGGGGGCGCTGTGATCGATATTTTTGTTCCATTTTCACTATTGTACCATCGAAAAGTGTATGAAGTTATGCTTCAAATTAAACCTAATTTTTTTCTGTGTTTTTAACTATAGCAAGCAGATTCTATCAGAATTTGGGGATATTTCGACGAAAGGGGGCGCTGTGATCGATATTTTTGTTCCATTTTCACTATTGTACCATCGAAAAGTGTATGAAGTTATGCTTCAAATTGAACCTAATTTTTTTCCTATGCTTTTGGATATGGCAAGCAGGTTCCATTAGAATTTGGGGATATTTCGACGAAAGGGGGCGCTGTGATCGATATTTTTGTTCCATTTTCACTATTGTATTATCGAAAAGTGTATGAAGTTATGCAGATAATTGAACCATTTTTTTTTTCTGTTTTTGACTCTAGCCTGCAGGTCCAGGTTGAATTCGAGGATATTTCGACGAAAGGGGGCGTTGCGATCGAGATTTTTGTTCGATTTTCACTATTGTATCATCGAAAAGTGTATGATGTTATGCAGATAATTAAACCAAATTTTTTAAATATGTTTTTGGCTGTAGCCACCAGGTCCTACGTGAATGTGAGGATATTCCGCTGGAAGGGGACGCTGTGATAGCCATTTAAAGATTTCAAATTCAAAAAGATGTAAAAAAATTTAGAAATCCTAAAATTTTTTTCCGTTAAATGTTCGGCCTTGATCCGGAGAATCCGGAACAATTTTTGTTTTGTCTCTATCTTAAAAAATGGCGGAGATATAGCGGTTTGAAATTTTAGGGTCGTTGACATTTTCAAACAAGACAGCATAATTCATCCACAAACGGGTTTAATTTATGAGTTTTAGTTAACATGGTTTCGGCAAATTTTCTTTCATTGTTGTAACCATTGTTTCTCTTCTTATATGCTTAACACTATATATTTATATTCGCCAACGTCAAATTCTCGCCAAATTTGGCGGCAATTGGCGAAATGTCACCAAATTTGGCGACAAAAATAGGTTGCCCCAAATGAAGCCAACTTGGCTGTAGAAGACTAATTTGGCGATATTCTCATTCAAATTCAATGTTGACGAAAACTGGGAAAGGATCTTCTTTAATTGGGTTCCACGCATTTTAGCTTCGTGTTTTCCAGTAAAATTAGCTAAAATCGTAAAACCAAGGAATAGGGAGGCTAGCTGTTCCTGTCGGTACAGGGTAGAAGAACGTTTTGTAGTTTAGTATACATCAGTTGATCACATCCCGGTAACCCGATGATTCGCAAGCAGCTGACGTACAACAGAATGACGAAAAATATTGATTTTATTGGCGATGTGATGACGAAATTAGAAGTATTAACAGGATTGAGATAGAAGAAAGTTTTGGGATTGGCACATCCGACTAGTTGCTTTATAAGACGATTTCTCATCCGACGTCAATTTTTAAATTCGCCTTTTTTTCATATCTGATAATTTGCATCTAATCCTTTTTGTAACTTTAACATTTTTGTAACGATTTTATGCATTTCTATTGCCTATTCAAAGAAAAATTCTTCTAAATTTACAGAATTTCGTTAAAAAACGGTTAAAAGAGTAAAATGCGTACTGGTCCATTCTCGGCCGAAAGCAACAACCATTTTTCCAAAGGTTAAAAAAAAAAAAAATCTTAAAATAAATACCATAAAATTAAGAAATGCGCAAGGCTTTTCGGAAGAACTTTGTCTTCCTCCTCAGGCGCAAAGAAGACGTGCAACCATTTTGTCAGTCTTGCTCCTGCCATCAAAGAGGTTGTATACGTGTTCTTTGCGCCTAAAGAAGAAAGACAAAGTTCTTTCGAAAGGCCTTGCGCATTTCTCAGTTTCATGGTGTTACCAAGAAGGGTTTATTGGCCTTTGTTCTTTGTTTTGATGTATAAAATTTTCAGGACTAAATTTAAAAGAAATCTTTTACATTTATTAAATCTTAAAGATATTACATACACTGTTAAAAATTTGCTGCAAACTGTCCACTCAGTCAACCGTTTTTATAGAAAACGGTTACATAACCGTAATTTATCTCTATTTTGACCAATGAACGCTTCATATTGCGGTCAAGTAACCACTATCCATAACAACGTTTGAATGACTGGGCAGTTTTTGCTGCTGATTTATAACAGTGTATTTAAAGGCATGCATATGGTAACATACAATGAGCTAAAAACTGTTCTATCATTCAACCGTTTTTATAAATAACGGTAACATAACCGTAATTTATCTCCATTCTGACTAATGAAGCTTCATAATATGGTCAAGTAACCGTTATCCATGTAACAATGTTTGAATGACTAGGCAGTTTGCTGCTGATTTATAACAGTGTATTTAACGGAATGCATATGGTAACATACAATGTACTGAAAACTGTCCTATCATTCAACCCTTTTTATACACTGGCCTCCAAAAGTTAAGGTACAACCGGTTTTTTTTTTTGCGTCTAATTTGCAAATTAATGAATACAGAAACAACAAATTTGGAGGAAATGTGCGCTAAACTGTTATTTATTAAATGCGACATAGAAATTTACTTAAGTTAAACTTATAAATGAAATTGCAACAAAAAAACACTCATGGTGGAAAATTCCATTCTTGGAGAAATCAGTACATCGCAGTATTATGCAGTAAAATGTGACAGAAACATTAAAAAACTGGTTCTAATACGGAATATGTCCACCTCGGACTTGTATGCATTGTGTCTCAACCTGTCTTCAGGGATAGTCCCAAAGATGTTCTATCGGATTCAACTACAGAGAGTGAGCTGGCCATTCCATTCTCTCCCAATCGTGATCCTCAAGATAATCCTCAACAACTACAGCTCGGCGTGGTCTCGCATTATCATCCATTAGAATGAAACCATTGCCAATAGCACCGGCATATGGGCGCACATATGAATCAAGGATCTCATCCTGATATCTCGCAGGAGTCACAGTTCCTCCATGGAACACATGCAGGTCAGTGTGGCCTCCGAGTGAGACCCCTGCCCAAACCATGATTCCACCGTTTCTGTACCTGTGTGTTTGATTGATGGTATCGAGTGCATGGTTCACCCCAGATCAGAAGACGTCCTGAATCGCTCTCCAGTGTGAATCTGGACTCGTCTGTGAAGAGTACAGAAGCCCACTGTTGTCTGGTCTAGGAAACATGTTCTCTTGCCCAACATAAGCGGGCCCTTCTCTGTCGTCTGTTGAGGGGGACACACACAACTGGTCGCCTTGCATAGAGACCTGCAAGGCGACCAGTTGCGTGCATTGTGAAGACGTCTTCGCACCGTAGTAGCGGAGATTCTTCTCCCTGATGCTGCAAAGTGGTCTGCAATGAGTTGCGGCACAGTAGTGCGTCTTTTCCTTCGGGCCGAAAGAGCTAGAAACCGGTCTTCTGCAGGTGTTGTAACACGTGGTGGCCTGAAACATGTCTTCTGGACACAGAATCTTCGGATTCATACTAATCCCAGAGTCGTTGGACTACACTGCCAGACACATTCAGCCGTCTAGCAGTATCGGCTTGTGACAACCCAATTTCCATCCATCCCACCGCCCGCCACCTTAATGAATCGGGCAAACGACTTCTTCTAGACATTTCTAGACTCTACTGGCTGTTGTGAACAAAACTGACAACAATAGTTCGAATACAACAAAACTTACACGCGAAATTACGAAAGCTTCGTAATTGCATATTTTTCTCTCATTCACAAATACCTATTCTTTTCTATAAAATAAAAGTGGCAGCTGTAATTTTTGCGTAAGTTTTTTTAAAGCTTATTATTGTCATTCATATAAACTATGAAGTTTAATCTGACTGCCATTTTTCGTCTGGTGAGCTTCGAAAAACATGTTGTACCTTAACTTTTGGAGGCCAGTGGAAATAACGGTAACATAACCGTAATTTATGTGTATTCTGACCAATGAAACTTCATAATATGGTAAAGTAACCATTATCCATAACAACGTTTGAATGACTGGGCGATTTGCTGCTGATTAGTGTATTTAAAGGCATGCATATGTTAACATACAATGTGCTGAAAGCTGTGCAGTCATTCAACGGTTTTTATAGATAACTGTATCGTAACCGTAATTTATTTTTATTCTGACAAAATGAAAGCTTCATATTATGGTCAAGTAACCGTTATCCATAACAACGTTTGAATGACTGGGCATAATTTGCTGCTGATTAGTGTATTTAAAGGCATGCATATGTTAACATACAATGTGCTGAAAACTGTGCAGTCATTCAACGGTTTTTATAGATAACGGTATCGTAACCGTAATTTATCTTTATTCTGACTAAATGAACGTTTCATATTATGGTCAAGTAACCGTTATCCATAACAACGTTTGAATGACTGGGCAGTTTGCTACTGATTTATAACAGTATATTTAAAGGCCTGCTTATGTTAAAATACAATGTGTTGAAAACTATACAGTCTTTCAACCGTTTCTATAGATAACGCTAACATAACCATAATTCACCTCTATTCTGACCAATGAACGCTTCATATTATGGCCAAGTAACCGTTATCCATAAAGTGGTTGAATGACTAGACAGTTTGCTACAGACTTTTGACAGTGTACATTCCAAGAAAAAATAACGATCAAAAGGTATTCATAAATAAAAATATACAATTTTTTGCTGCAGGCTACCTTAACTGTCGAATTTCCATATCAGTGCCTTAAAACATTCAGACCTATCAATTAAATATGAACATTTTGATGGATTCTCAACATTAAAATGACATGTGATGAATCGGAATTAAATTACAGTCCTAGCACAGTTTTTAGACTGTGATTATACAGTATTTGCTATCATGCTTTGAAGGGCGTTTACAGATTAGTAAAACACAGGGGAATATTTTTGGGCCAGTGACAAACGTACAGCATTTTAATGAAGTTTACTATGCATATATTCAACTATAAAAATACGATGAGAAAGATATTTTTAAAAACAAAATATCATATTTACATTCATTTATTTAACTTAACTTGTTTCATGTATGCAAAGAGGAAATTTTGTAATCAGTTATTCACTCATACCTGACAGGCTTAGAATTATAGCAAGTGGGTAAGTGTGATTGAAGATCGCACAAAGGGTTTCGTTTATTATTCCTTTCAAAATACTTTATCCTTTCTTTAATAAATCCAAATAAATTTCATTTTCCAAAGAAAAAAAAAATCATGTTTTTAATATAAAAATTTACCGGTCTATTTTTCTCGCTTTTTCGAATATTTGAACCGGTCCGATAGAAGACGAAGCCCGCTTTTATACTCTGCCATAATAATATCTGTCATGTGGACTAAATATGATATTAAACAAAATCAATTTCAAAATTAAACATGTTGTATAGAGATCTTCAAAATGTTAAAATATGCCAATATTTCCGTAATCAGGTTTTTATCATGATTCAATACGTTCCTCAAACTCATATGACGTTATAATCACTTGCTGACGTCATATCTACTTGCTTTCTCTATTACTCATATTGATACTCTCTTTGTATTATTCTCAAACATTTGAAAAAGTCCGTTAAACTTCCAATATGACGTCAGATTAATTTTCTTTTTAATTCTCTAATGACATCATATTAACCTGCTTTCTGTACTTACACATACTCATACTCCTTGTATTATTGAGAAATTTTTGAAAATTTCCGTTTTATTACCAATATGACGTCATATTAATCATTTTTTTTTTTCAATTGGTGAAACTTTTTATTTCATTTTCATTTTTTACGAGGAAATCTTTCAATAAAAAATTAATGATTGTAGAAAGAATTTTACTGTGGATTTTTAATTGTTGGCAACTGTTATAACGAATGTTTAAATTTAATAGGAAAAGCTGTTAGATTTTTGGTTTTTTATCTCTCTATATTAAAATAATATGATTTTTTTTTAATTTTATGATTTTCAGCTTCATAGTAGGTATTCAGCTAATAAGTACACAAAATTCCAAGTCTGTAAGTTATATAGTTTCTGAGAACCGGCTCTGTGACGGACCGACAACGTAGCGGGACGAATAGGGTTTCGTGAGATGAACGAAACTCTAAAAATTATGTACACATGTTAATATTTTTAGAACTTAATTATAAATTAATACATTAATTTTAAGGCATTTCTCCGTTAGGTGGTAAATCGCCTAAACGTTTTTATAGTTGCAACTGTATACGAGTTACTACAACAGTAGAGTTAATGATGCGCAAATTACGTTCGCTAAATATAACAACTGTCTGTGAAACTGCAACGATGCAATATTTTAAACATTAAAAAGTAGAAAAAACCCAGAAAAAAAAAACACTTTTATCAATTAATAGTTTCATAGGTATTAATTAAGTTATGATTATGTGCTGAGAAAACAATTTAGAAATCCGAAATTAGAGAGTTTAAATAATGCTCTTTTTTTCTTTCATGCGCTGCATATCTTAAAAAAGGAACAGAGCCAAAATTATAATGTTTTACATAAATTCACTAGTTCGCGCTTCCTACCAAGAGTAAATCATAGCGGTGACTCAGGACGCATGCTAAATTAATGTATTGTAACGTAAATTTTTGGAACCACATGCATTGAATTCATGAAATTAGGCGTGATTTTTAAGATAAACATGGAATGCTTATCTTAAAAGTTATTAGTTTATAGTGTTTCTTTGAGAAAAATATCTTTTTTTCATATATATTATGCTGAATTTGAGTCCTTCGCGATACATCCAACCCGAACTCGAAATTTCTGCGTAAAGTCAACCCGATATCTGACCCGCAATCGACAAAAAAGAAAAAAAAAAAAAAGCCTTCGTCAACCCAAAACGATCCCTAAATATTCAAATCCAAACCTGAGCCGAAACCGAAGTGAAAGAAAATCAATCCTTATTTTATTGCAATTATGGAAAAGAGGTCTACAATTATATGTCTAATATCAATGTTATCGAGTAACAAACAAGTGGATTTTTCATTGCTAAACTGAGCGTTAAGCCGACAGAGTGAAAAATGTCCCAAGCCGGGAATTGAACCCGAGACCCCAGAATAGTGCTCTGAGGCTCTACCACTGAGCTACAAGGAACGATATCCCAACTCGGCATCTTTCACTGTTATATATATCGGACGTGCTGCAACCGCAGCACAAGATGGTAACTATTCACCCAAAGCACACAACCCTGTGGCAAACTTTTAGACGACCTGTTTTTACAACAAGTCCAGTATAGAACAACACATACTAGTAAATTTTCAATTAATTGTACTGGGTCCAACTAATTATTCTGGGATCCCTGGTTCGATTCCCGGCTTGGGACATTTTTCACTCGGTCGGCTTAACGCTCAGTTTAGCAATGAAACATCCACTTGTTTATTACTCAGAAGTTTCGGACGAATTTCACTCCAGTACGATTAATTGAAAATTAATTTGAAATTTGCTTGTATGTGTTGTTCTATGCTAGACTTGTTGTGAAAATAGGTCGTCTAAAAGTTTGCCACAGGGCTGTGTGCTGTGGATGGCAGTTTCCATCTTGTGCTGCGGTTGCAGCTTGTCCGACAAGAGTGAGAGTTGCCGAGCTGAGATATCGTTCCTTGTAACTCAGTGGTAAAGCCTCAGAGCGCAATTCTGGGGTCTCGTGTTCGATTCTCGGCTTGGGCCGTTTTTCACTTTGTCGGCTTAACGCTCAGTATAGCAACGAAAGATCCACTTGTTTGTTACTCAGTAGTTTCGGGCTAATTTCACTCCTGTACAAATAATTGAAAATTTATCAATGTTATCTTTTATCTTTTTTTTTTTTTTTTTTTATAAAATTGAATATATATACACTCCTTAATATTCAAATATGCAGTTTTATTTTATTTGTAAAATATTCAGGACTTTCTTTTGAAAAATAAGATCAATCCGAACCCGATCCGAAAGAATCAAAACCTAACCTGAAAATGTCTATTTAAAGTCAACCCGATCAGACTCTCCCCTATCCCCCATCAAAAAAAAAAAAAAAAAAAAAAACATTAACCCGACCCAACCTGACGCAGCATTCTGTTCTGAATTCATTGTATTTGAAATTGTCAACCACCACTTTAATATCTTTCACATTAGGGAGATTTAACTCTTGTGAATTGTAACGTGAGATATTGTTATACTGATACCCCAAGACTGTTTATTTTCTTTGAAACTTATTATACCAAAGGGTCCCTGCCCCCTGCCCGCCCACTGTGTCATGAATTTTACAATATTCCATCTAAAGTAATCAATGTACTTATTTTGTGATAATAATATTGCTAATTATCTTGAATGATTAATGTATTATTCTCATAAATATTTTATGAATTCTCGATAATTCTAATTGTGCAATTTATTTGAAAATGCTCTTTGTATATATTTTTCAATCGCTACGCCGCTGAAGCCGCCACTGAAAAAATAAGACAAACCTACTCCTGAAATTCTGTGGTTAATAGACGAATTTTGACGTAACAGACTTATTTATCAATTATTAAATATGAACATTTTGATGGATACTCAAAACTAAGATCTCATATGATGAATCGGAATTAAATTATAGCTCTGGCATAGATTTTATACTGTGATTGCGCAGTGTTTACTATCATATCTTCAAGGGCGTTCACAGGTTAAATAAGAAGATTATATAATTCTTCCTTTACGTATACTCAGGCATGACGTCACACCGTCTATTTATTGAAGTGGAAAATAACACGTGGAATAAATAGGTATTGCAATGTGCTTCTGTTGACAGAAGGACAGACCAAGTTTTACCCAAGTGGTAAATAAAATATTACTGAATGTTTTTGTCGTCGAATTTATAAGAAAAAAAAATAATTGCGAAAACAGGGTTGAAAATACACAACATAAATTGAGGGAAGGATCTATTTCTTTGGGTTAAAATTAATAATTAAGGGTCTGGAGAATTTAATGGCTTTTCATAATTTGGCGTCCACAAGGCTTACTTTCTAACAAATAAAAGTACCGAAGCTCTAATATTCTGCACAGAAATAACAACCGTATAACAGAGAACAACCGTACCCCTACTCTCTAGCATATTTATATTTCATACATTATTTGCAAAATTTAAAGCAATTTTATCTTCAGCAAACTAATTTTAAGTAGATTTCGTAAGAAATATACTATCTATTACATTCTCCCCTATGTTGGAATTTCTGAAATTTTTTTGCAGATCTACGCCGATCATGACTCCTAGAACCCAAAACCACCACCAAGTTCAAAACTTAGAATCTATCTATCTATCTATCTATATCACTATTTTATGGACGTGATAACTCTCATAATTCTGCAAAAATCTTTTCCAAACTGATACATTAAATCAAGGGGTATAAAATCTCGGTCAAGTTCGTTAATGAGCAAAATCGAGCCGGGAGTGGGGGAATGGGGGCAGAAAACCCCCATAACTTCTTAATTATGATACATGACGAATCAATTTAAAGTTATTATTACTTCTAGGAAAAGAGCCGAAAATTTATGTATGACAGATTTTTCATATCATTAAAAATGGCCTCAAGGGGGAGGGGGGGGGGGGGGGGTATGGGTTTAAGAAGAAAAAAATTCATTACTTCGTCCATTCACAAGATATCAAATTCGATTGAATATATTATAAATCGTCTTAATATTATCTACAACTTTTATATTGTCAAGTTTTTTATAGGACCAACTCTTACTGCAAAGGAAAAAATAAATAATAATAATAATAATAATAATAATAATAATAATAATAATAAATCTTTGCCGGCTTCAAACACAGGTAGATTTTGAAGTGGGCGGTCCAAACTGCCACTTTGTGGCAAAAAGGTAATTTTTTCTGCAATTTCCAATAAATATGCACTTCGAACCTGATTTTCGAAACCTGATTTCGAACCGAATTCTGCACCTTCGAAATCTGCCTGTGCCTGTAGTCTGAGCCATCAGGGATTTCTTAAAAATATATTTTGACTGCATCTATATCTCATCTTAATGTATAGAACGTGATTGCGAAAGCGTATGTGCAGTCCTCGATATCATTTCGCTACCCGCGGGATTTTGGCTCTGGCGAAAAATATATTGAGTACCACTCAGAGTTAGGTGATATATATCAATCTATATACTATATCTTGATATATATCCAATATTTATTTTCAAAATATCATGGTGTTTGATATTTTCGATATTTTCATATATTTGATGTTTATTTTCAAAATATGGTGTATTATACTTTTGATATTTTTAGTCAAAACAAGTGTATATGAATTTTTCAACTGTTATTGACTGTGTCTGAGTTGTTTTCGTATTCTAGGTAAGGGACTTTTGCTCCGGCAGTGACTTTTTTGGCCGATTTTTTCCCCCAGACTTTATACTTGAAGCTGAATTTTTAAATGTACATAGAACCATTAATTATATGGGGCACTATCTACTTAGAATAGTGTCATTGAAGGATAAACTGCCTAATTTAGATAATAAGTTGTTTACAGGCTTCGTTAGAAAAATAATATTTTCTGTTTTTGGTTTAATTCAGTTTAAACTGCACAACAGGATATAGGGAATGAAAAAGTAGACATTTATGTTTAAATTTTTCAATAAAAACAAATTGTTTTGTATTTAAAATTTTATTATACAAAACAAAGTTTTCTTGATCTTAGATACTAAATCATATATATATATATATATATATATATACTAGCTGTTACCCGTGACTTCGTTCACGCAACATTAAAATAAGAATAAATACATTAATTAAGCAAAATATTTTACTCCCAATAATTAAAAACGTTAATAATTAACTATTTATCACATTTCATAGGAGACAATACGGTATTTATTATTATAGGGACCTTGACATAACTCAGTCTTAAAAAAGTGAAATTTTGTGCCAAATAATCGCCAAAATGAAATTGCAACCAATGCAAAAAGGAGGGCCAAATAAAATCTTGGAAATAGATGAATTGTGTAAAAACAAATGTCAATTTTACCTGATAAACAATTTTACTTTTAACGCCTTTGTGAAACGTTTTAACAGCCATCTTTCAAAAAAAAAAAAAAAAAAACATTAATTAGAAATAGTATATGCTTTTTCTTTAAATTCAATTCTGCCTCCTTGGTTTAATATATAGTTGAAACAAATCTTGTTTTCTAAATGACAGTATATTGGCAGGCAATTTTTGTTCTCCAGAATAAATTGATTCATGAAGTTTGAATATGTGAAAATATGTTTGTATTTTTCGGATAATTTACTGAAATCAACATTTTGTTTTCACCATCTATTCGAAGTGAAAATAAATTCTGTTTTTCAGTTTTAATGAGAAAATGGTGTAAAAAATATACTGATCTGTTTTATTTCTCCTTTTTTATAGACAAATATGGAGTAAGTTACTTTCCGTTTTAAAAAAAATCTTCGTTAAAAAAAATGGCATTTAATTTAATTTTTTTAATTCTGAGAGTTTTTGTGACATCCTCGGATCAATTATAACCGGTATTCGCTAAACCGGTAGTAAACTAACCGGTAGTAAATAGCGTTGCGTTCGATAATCTAGGAGTAGTTGCGAAATACAAACACATGTCAGATTTTAATATAATAGATTCGTGTTCATTTTCCTTTTCTTAAAATTATGATGTGATTTTTAGCAGAAAACTCGGATACTCATGCATAACGAAATAACGGATACTCATGCTTAATAATCAGTATAGATAACAAAACATTTTATTTTTTCGTTATAAATATGGCGTGAAACTCATCTACTTTCTATACTTGTAAGGAATTGATTCACACTCATTTTAAAATATATTGGAAAATTCCCGTTTTATTTCAAATAGGACGTCTCCTTTTTCCCCAGAGAAATCCCTTTTTAATGACATAATTCTTGTTAATTTTATTTTCCAGGCAATTAATTTCAATTCTGGTATCGGGAAAATTATGTTACTTTAACGAAATAATATTAAATCTTTAGGTTTTATCAACAAAAATGGAACTATTAACATTCGTCATTTTTTTTAGGTAATCGAGTTATTTCTTTTAGTTTTAAGAATGAAAAATCACTATTTCTCGCGATCCATGACATCGTTTACGACATGGATAATTTTGCGGAGCATATTATTGACATTTGCTAACCATTTTCTTTTGAAACTTCTTTTTACTTTTTTTAAAATTTAAATAAAAAATACGGTATAGTTAGTTATATTAGCCGTGCGCAGACGGTAAAACGGCAAGTATTGTTACCATACAAAAGAAAAAAAAAAGAAAAAAGTGAAGAAAAAACCCAAGATCATTTTATTTCACCAATCAAAGCATATCCGCTTTATTTTCAATAAATGACGTCATATTCGCCTGTTTCCTATGGTTACGCATATTGAAACCTTGTATTATTATCAAAAACTAAAAAAAGTACTTTTTATTTCTAATAATATTATTTAATCTTCTTCTTAATTCTTTAATTTTTTTAATTTCATTTTCATTTTTCCCGTGAAAATTTTTCAATTGAAACTAAATTGTTGAGTAAAAATTAGTTTTTCGAGTTTTGAATTAGTTTTGGCAACGATAAAGTATTAGCAACGGTAAAGTAAATTTAACCATTTTAAAATGTTATACGAAAAAATGTCCATTTATTCTCAATGAAAATAACGAAATTTTGAATTATTAAGAAAAAATATTTGAATAAAATAAACAAAACCCAGCCTATGTTCATATGAGGGTTATAATCAGCCTATATGCAAAGATACAGGATCATTAATGATCCATTTTGACACTGGCTTCAGCCTAACATTTGCACACAATCAGATTTATAATATTATTACATAACAATTAAATAAACGTTACAACCACCAACAAAAACTGTGAAATTATGAATAAAATTAAAATAACTAATTAACAACATAACAGATCCCCCAACAAACTGAACATAGATACCAAAAACATAGAATTAAAAAAAAATGCAGAAATTGAATAACAGAAAGTGAATAATCGAAATTTGTGGAATTTAGACAGAATCTTTAGGTCCCAAATGCCTAAATTTCCACAAATAAAATATGTGGTTTCATCTTCATATTAGCCATAAAATAGCTAAAGAATATGAATTTGGGACAACCACACGCAGAATGTAGAGAAATACACAATGAAACAACATTTTCGTTCAAAATAAAACATGATGAAAAAGGAATATATATACACTGCTCAAAAAAATTAAAGGATATTTGAAGTTTTATATAAAATAAAGATATAAACGAAAATTTTTTTGCCGAAAATAGAAGAAGAGAATCACAAATGCAAATTTTTCTGGTTTTCAAACTGTGGAGTATGCAAATTTTGAGTTCGACGTCAAAAACGTCGCTTCAACAACAGCGAATGAAATTTGACTTTCAACTGGATAAAAGAGAATGAAGACAAGGATGATCGGCATTCAGTGATTGTTTTGTTTCGATGAGTACGATGTCTCAGCGAAGTCATTTGACAGATTCAGAAGCTTGGAGAATTGTTGGTAGGTTAGAAGGGGGCCAAACTCAAGCCGAAGTAGCGCAAGCCATTGGAGTGTCGCAAAGTGTCATTTCCAGGATCTGGAACCGTTTTTTGGAGAGTGGATGTGCAGGCCGAAGACAGGGCAAGGTCGTAGACGGGCAACAACGCCCAATGAAGATCGGTATTTAGCGTTAACAGCTCGGAGACACCGAAACATGAACGCTACTCTTCTCCAACAACACATTCGCTCGGCTACAGGCACCACGATTTCAACTCAGACTGTCCGAAACCGGCTCCATGCTGTAGGTCTGTATGCTCGCCGACCGATGGTATGTGTTAGATTAACATCAAGGCATCGTCGCGACCGCAGGGAGTGGGCAACCGAGCATGTCAACTGGAGGAGAAATGAATGGAGCAATATTCTGTTTTCTGACGAGTCCCGTTTTTCTGTGCATCCGGATAATAGGCGTATTTTCATCTGGAGGGACCGTGGCAGTAGGAATAATCCTGCGTTCGTGCACGAAAGTGTCAGATTTGGCGGTGGAGGAGTGTTGGTGTATGGTGGCATCTCCATTGACGGGCGCACTGACCTCTTACATCATTCGAGATGGAGCTCTGACCGGTCGCCGATATAGGGATGAGATCCTCAGACCTATTGTAGTCCCTTACGCTGCAGCAATCGGAGATAACTTCATTTTAATGGACGATAACTGCAGGCCACATCGTGCAAACCTGGTGGAGGATTTCCTTTTCGAGGAAGGAATCGTTCGAATGGAATGGCCAGCGTGTTCTCCAGACATGAATCCAATCGAGCACGTTTGGGACGCTCTAGGAAGACAAGTTTCTGGCCGCCAACAACCCCCACAAACTCTCCAAGAACTGGAAAGAGCTCTTCTGGAAGAGTGGGGCAGAATACCCCAACTCGTCATTAATAGCCTCATTGAGTCCATGCCTCAAAGGTGTTCAACGTTGCTGGCCGCCCGTGGAAACCATATCCCCTACTGAAAATGATTTTCTTTGAAGAAAACACCTTTTCTTATTCTTTTTTTCTCATATGCACAAATTGTGTTTTTTTCCTTTTGTACACAAATGCGCAATAAAATGCATTTTTTTCTGCCAAACATGTGTAAGTTATTCTCATATAACCTACTATGTCTGTCGACCATGTATCAATCAGCTAAAAAGTTTCCCAGATACAAAATCCACCTAAAACTGCAATATCCTTTAATTGTTTTGAGCAGTGTATATGTATATATATATTGTTATGAATTTTGTATATATCTGTAAATATTCCATTTGTTTAAATTTATTTTATTTTATTATTGTGAAAATTGCAGTATTATTAATGTATTTCCTATTGAGCATCATGTAACTCAATGCTAAAGGCCTCAGGTGGTTTGCAAGAAAAACAACCTTACAGCATCGGTTTTATAATGGATCTCTATTGAAAAATCGCCAAGGAATGGGTTTATCGCCAAGTTGGCGATGGTTTTGGCGACTTATTTTTGTCGCCAAATTTGGCGATATATCGCCAAATGTCGCCAAGTTGGCGACGGATTTGGCGACTTTTTGTGCAACCACCCCCCGTTATACCTGTACATTGGGATCCTTTCTCGCTTAGGTTCTCTATCGAAAGTTAAAGCACTTTCTGGTAATTTCTAGCATCTGAAGGCTCTGGAAAATTCTACAGTTATCTTTAAAGCCTATATAAGGGACCTCCACCAGTCCAGTTCAGTTAGTTGTCTGTCAACTGCGATTGAATTCATACGAGAGGCTTTGCATTGAGAACTGTGTTTCTCGGATCGATTTTGTCGTTGATACGTCGTATTGAACGCATTGTTTCTGTGTGAAATTTTGCTGTGCTTTTATTGGATTTGAAGATTACTGAATATCTTGTAATTTTCAGAAGATATTTGTGATCGTATTGCACTGTTTATAGTGAATAAAGCCTTTTTATTGTTCTTATATATTGGCATCAGTCCTTTCGAACCCCGAGCTCACAACATTTGGTGTCAGAAGTGGGATTGAATGCCGATTACCAGAGCAATGGAGGCGCAACTGACTAAATTATTGGAGAAATTAGGAGAGATGGATGAGAAAATGACTGCGAATCAGGCTGAAATGAAGAAGGAAATGTCAGCGATGGATGAGAAAATGACTGCAAACCAGGCTGAAATGAAGGAAATGTCGGAAGAAATGAAGAAGGAAATGTCAGCGATAGACGAGAAAATGACTGCCAACCTTGGCGACTTAAAAAATGAAATGAAGAAGGATATGTCAACCAACCTTGGAGAGTTGAAAGACTTAATAGAGGATAAAATAATATCTTTAAATGACAGAATTGACGGCGTGGAAAACAAAGTTGAAGGAAGATTTCAACAAATAGAAGGAAAAGTAGAAGAAATTCAAAGGACAGCCAATACCGTAGAAGAAAGAGTAGAAGAAAAAGTTCAAAAGATCGCCGAGACCGTTGAAGAAAGAGTAGAAGAAAAAGTTCAAAAGATCGCCAAGACCGTCGAAGAAAGGATTGAGAGTGTAGAAAAGGAGTTGGAAAATGTGAAGAAACAAAAGATAACTGCCGAAAACTATCCCGAAGATGTCAAGTATCAAGCTATGCTTCCTCGGGCCTCTATTAAACTCTCGACCTATGACGGAAAATCCTCATGGCCAGTTTTTAAGACACAATTTGGGATCGTAGCGGACGCCAATGGATGGGATTCCCAGACAAAGGCTTGCCAGTTAGCTGCTTCTCTACGAGCTGATGCTGCCGACGTCCTACAGACTTTGCCTGCAAATGAACCGCTGGATTTTGAAACTCTCGTCAGTGCCTTAGAATTGCGCTTTGGCGAGAAATGCATGAAGGAATATAGCAGACTCCAGCTCAAATCTCGACAGCAGAAATCCACTGAATCCCTGCAAGAGCTTGCTACGGATGTCGAGAGACTTTCCCATCTTGCTTATCCTGACTGTCCGACTGAAATTAGAGAAAGTTTAGCTCTGCAACATTTTATTGATGGTGTGCGTGACTCTGAGATCCAGAAAGCACTCTGGATTGCAGATCTCAGTGACTTAAAAGGGGCTTTAGTTTATGCCCTGAAATTCGAGGCAGCCCAGCAAGCTACAAGGAAAGATCGGCACTTTGTGCGAGTAGCCAACATGCCTGAGACGTCGGATAGAGCTGTAGAGAGTTTACAGCAGCAGATTAAGGACATGATGAGAAAGATGAACTCTTTGATGGACAAAAAACCTGGTAGAAAGATCAAGTGCTGGGAATGCGGTGGAGAAGGCCATATTCAAAGAAACTGCCTAAAACGACCCAGCACAGAAGGTAATAGCTCCCCACGAACGGCGGAGCAGGAAAACTAATTAATGGCCACCTCGCGGGGCGGAGGTTGCCAGATTTTGAGAAGCCCCATTATCAAGTGTGTCAAATTTCTGCAAGAAGTTGCGGCAAGAACGGAGTTTTTATAGTCGGGCGTGTGAATGATTTGCCCTGTAATATGATCATCGATACAGGAGCCAATGTTACCATCGTTCGGAAAGATCTAGCTCTGCGGCTAAAAGAAAAACTCCTCTGGACCCCGCCCCGTGTTATCCTTCAAACCGTGACCGGGGATAAGATTGACATACATGGAAGAATGAAATTGAAAATAAAGTTTGGGAACGCCGCTTACCATCATACAGTCTATGTGGCCGATATTTCAGACCCTTTCATACTCGGACTGGACTTTTTAAAAGAGCATGGATTTACACTGGACTTTAAGAATAATGAGTTACGCTCTGCTCAAGAAGATGTCACTATTTTCAAACTAGGAAATGAGTCTGAATCTATTCAACAGATCACAGCCATGGCAGATGTTATCATCCCTCCTCGGACCGAAATGATGATACCTGGATTAACTGAGAACGAAAGAAGTTTTCAGAGTGGCTTGGTTGGATATCCTGAGAAGAGCCCAAAAGGAGTGCTAATAGCATCAGCGCTGGTAGATCTGTCGAGAGATGTAATACCTGTGAGGATTGCGAACGTAAGTGAAAAGTCTAGAATTATCCAGAAAGGTGAAGTGCTTGCAACCTGTGCTCCAGTCACCTGTGTTTGCAAAGACCCGAGCTTGACGTTATCGGAGCCGCCTACAAGTTTAACACCTGTAATTGGACGAAATGAGAATTTATCTCCTGAGCAGAGACATGCCGCAGAAAGACTGTTCCAGGAATTTAAGGATGTGTTTTCACAAAACGAGAATGATATAGGTCGCACTTCTCTGACACGTCATAGAATTGATACTGCCGACCATCCACCGATTAAACAGCATCCAAGACGCTTGCCGTTCGCAAAACAAGAAGAGGTTTCTGAGCTCTTACGAGAGATGCAGGATAGTGACATCATCGAACCGTCATCAAGTCCGTGGGCCTCTCCCATCGTGTTGGTCCGAAAGAAAGATGGCTCCACAAGATTTTGTGTGGATTATCGTAAACTTAACGATATCACGAAGAAGGACAGCTATCCTCTACCAAGAATAGACGACACGCTAGATACTCTTTCAGGACATAAATGGTTTTCCACACTGGATTTGAAGAGTGGATATTGGCAGGTAGAGATCCATCCTGATGACAAAGAGAAGACCGCATTTACTACTGGACAAGGACTTTGGCAATTTAAAGTTATGCCGTTCGGGCTCTGCAATGCTCCAGCAACGTTCGAGCACCTCATGGAGACAGTGTTAAAAGGTCTGACTTTTGAAGCTTGTCTCATCTACCTAGATGACGTCATCATTGGTGGCCGCACGTTTGAAGAACATCTAGAGAATATTCGAAAAGTGTTAACAAAACTAAGAACGGCGAATTTAAAGCTGAACCCTTTGAAATGCAAGTTCTTCCAACGAGAAGTAAACTATTTAGGACACATCATCTCAGCTGAAGGTGTTCGAACAGATCCTGAAAAAGTGTCTGCAGTAAAGCACTGGAAACGTCCGGAAAATGTCCATCAGTTGCGAAGCTTTCTGGGACTATGCACTTATTACAGAAAGTTTGTACAGGGGTTCTCCAACATCGCAAGACCCTTGCATAGGCTCACTGAAAGCAAACAGAAGTTTCTATGGACACAAGAATGCGACAATTCATTCCAGCGGCTGAAAGAAGCTCTCACATCCTCTCCAGTCCTTACCTATCCAGACCCCGACAAACAATTCATTGTGGACACGGATGCCAGTCAGGAAAGTGTCGGCGCTGTACTTTCCCAAGAAATAGGTGGCCAAGAACGAGTCGTAGCATACTGGAGCAAATGTTTATCGAAACCAGAGCGGAATTATTGCGTCACTCGTAAGGAGTTATTAGCTATAGTGAAAGCCATAGAACACTTCCATCACTATCTCTATGGCAGGAAATTTCTCCTTCGTACTGACCACGCATCCCTAACATGGCTGATGAATTTTAAGAACCCAGAGGGCCAAGTAGCCAGATGGATACAACGACTCCAGGAATACGACTTTGACATCAGGCATCGCAAAGGCTCATCGCATGGAAACGCCGATGCCCTATCAAGAAGACCTTGTCCCGAGAGCTGTCGCTATTGTTCCAGAGCGGAGAGCAAGTATAATCCCGAATATGTCATACGCCAGACGAAGACTTCACTATTGACGCCACCAGATCCCTGGAGTGATGAGAAGATTCGAGAAGATCAAATGGCAGACTCTGAGATCAAACCAATCTTGGAGTTATTGGAATCTTCTAGCACGAAGCCCAGTTGGAAAGACATCTCGACTTACAGTCCTACGACGAAGCAATATTGGGCTCTTTGGAACTCTCTCCACGTCAGGAATGGTGTCCTGTTCCGAAAATTCGAATCGGAAGATGGGAAGACATCTCGGTGGCAGTTGGTACTTCCTCGATCTCGAATCCCAGAGGTCCTCGAAGAATTACATGGCAGTCCCACTGGTGGCCATTTTGGAGTCATGAAAACATTACACAGAGTCCGAGAGCGCTTCTTCTGGGGAAAAGCGAGAGCTGACGTCGAACGATGGTGCAAATCTTGCGATGCATGTGCAGCTCGAAAAGGACCAAAGAAACGTAGCCGAGGAAGACTACATCTCTACAATGTAGGAGCACCTTTCGAACGCATCGCCCTTGACATCCTAGGCCCTCTGCCAAGAAGTGCTGATGGCAACAAATACCTCCTTGTTGTCATGGACTACTTCACGAAATGGCCTGAAGTTTATGCCATCCCTGATCAAGAAGCTTCTATGGTTGCGGATGCCTTGGTACACCAGTGGATATCAAGGTATGGAGTCCCCCTTCAAATGCATTCTGACCAGGGGAGAAATTTCGTCTCTGCTGTGATTGAGGGTTTCTGTCAACTTCTCGGATTGGACAAAACTTGGACGACGCCTTTACATCCACAATCGGATGGCATGGTTGAGAGATTTAATCGTACCATCCTCAACAATCTCTCACTGCTAGTCTCAAGAAATCAACAAGACTGGGACCAAAAACTTCCCTTGTTTCTTCTCGCCTATCGCAGCGCCGTCCATGAAACAACCGGCTATTCCCCGTCTCAGATGCTTTTCGGTCGTGATCTTCGTCTACCTTGTGATCTGATTTTTTGTCGCCCTCCAGATGCGCCTTCATCGCCAGAGGGATACGTGCAGAATCTCCAGGCACGATTTGAAGACGTCCACAACTTGGCTCGAGAGCGGATCAATATACAGACGGAGAAGATGAAGACCAGGTACGACACGAAAGCCACGGGACATCAATTCAAAGAAGGTGACAAGATTTGGTTTTATAATCCGACTCGACGTAAAGGACTTTCTCCCAAACTGCAATCGCACTGGGACGGTCCTTATACAGTCCTAAACAGACTGAACTATGTCGTAGTTCGGATCCGAAAGTCACCAAGTTCGAAGCCTAGAGTCGTTCATTACGACAGGCTGGCTCCATACTATGGCCATAGTACTTAGTTCATTGATTGTAAATAGTGTAATGTAAATAATGTAAATTAGTATGACCATGGTCTTGTATATAAGTTAATGTAAAAATTTATTTTGCTTAGCATTATCATTATTAATGTTATTATTATTTAAATACTTGTATATTTTGTATAATTCAGCATTATGAATGTGTTTAATGGTTATTTTGCATGTTTGCTTTAAGTGTTTTGAATAGTATAGCATTCGTTGGCAACGGGTTTGCTTTCCGATCAAAGGTTGAACTGCCCGGGACGTGCAGTCCTTGAGAGGGGGGCAATGTTATGAATTTTGTATATATCTGTAAATATTCGATTTGTTTAAATTTATTTTATTTTATTATTGTGAAAATTGCAGTATTATTAATGTATTTCCATTGAGCATCATGTAACTCAATGCTAAAGGCCTCAGGTGGTTTGCAAGAAAAACAACCTTACAGCATCGGTTTTATAATGGATCTCTATTGGAAAATCACCAAGGAATGGGTTTATCGCCAAGTTGGCGATGGTTTTGGCGACTTATTTTTGTCGCCAAATTTGGCGATATATCGCCAAATGTCGCCAAGTTGGCGACGGATTTGGCGACTTTTTGTGCAACCACCCCCCCTTATACCTGTACATTGGGATCCTTTCTCGCTTAGGTTCTCTATCGAAAGTTAAAGCACTTTCTGGTAATTTCTAGCATCTGAAGGCTCTGGAAAATTCTACAGTTATCTTTAAAGCCTATATAAGGGACCTCCACCAGTCCAGTTCAGTTAGTTGTCTGTCAACTGCGATTGAATTCATACGAGAGGCTTTGCATTGAGAACTGTGTTTCTCGGATCGATTTTGTCGTTGATACGTCGTATTGAACGCATTGTTTCTGTGTGAAATTTTGCTGTGCTTTTATTGGATTTGAAGATTACTGAATATCTTGTAATTTTCAGAAGATATTTGTGATCGTATTGCACTGTTTATAGTGAATAAAGCCTTTTTATTGTTCTTATATATTGGCATCAGTCCTTTCGAACCCCGAGCTCACAACAATATGAACTCTTGGTGCCACTGGTATAAAGAGCGCATCAAAATTTAACTTTTTTTTGTTTTTTTACATTAAAAAAAATTATTTTTAGTTCAATAATAATGAAACATACATTTAATTTTTTCCCCCCATGTACGAAGTCTCTTTAAAGTAAAATTGCATTAGAATTACATAATCAACAATCAATCTTTCTAACAAGACAAATGTTAATGAAATCAACTAATGTGATTAAGTAATTCTTTGGAAAAACATCAGGAGAGGCGAGATAAATAAAAATAATTGATTGTAGATTAGTATAATATGTAAAAGTGTGTTTGCTTTAAGATTTACTTTTCCTTAATTAGTTCTGAGAAAACCCCAAAGTTCTGCGCAATTCATTTAATAAGTTCTTGTAAAAATAATGAAACGATTTGAAAAACATTTTCAAATCGTATCATTCCTTTACCATCCAGTATGACTAAGTTAAAATAATGAAGTGTAAAAGTAGTAATGATGGATTGCTTATTGTATAAAAAATAGAATAAATTATCTTTGTAAAGGTACGATCAATGTTACACTCGTCATCAGGACCTGCAACCTGAACAAGTGAAACCTGAAACAAGTGAGAGCCGGGCACGGCTCTCACTTGTTTTTTACTAACCTTAGTAATTTGGCTAATTATTATCAAAGCAAAACTATAGCCAAATGAAAATAAAGTTAGGGATAGATTCGCCATAAAATATGGATTCTTAGATCGTTCTTTAAACTCCCTAACGTAACTTCTTTCAATAAAAAGTTAAAATTTCAGTGCAAATTCACCTTGTTTAATAATTAAAATTCATAAAGATACAAATAAATGTAAGTATATTGCTTGCAGATGCGTAAAAACATACATAAAAACATTTAAAAGCACATTAAAGTCCTTTTAAAAATCAAAACGTTTTCAACCGATCTTACTCGGTCATCATCAATTCCCATCCTACCTTATATTTCACACCCTTGAAGTAAAGTGGTTTATTCCGGGCAAGCTAGAAAACGCGAAGAGACAACAACTCAACTTAGCTATTAGTTTTTCATTGATGATGACAGAGTAAGTTCGGTTGAAAACGTTTTGATTTTTAAAAGGACTTTAATGTGCTTTTAAATGTTTTTTGTATGTTTTTACGCACCTTCAAGCAATATATTTACATTTATTTGTAACTTCTTTCTCTTTTATAATATGTGTCCCAGTTTTTTAGCACTTTCCAACATAGTTAAAAAGTGTTTATTAATTCGGTTTGTCTCTCTGCCGCCTGTCCGTGCTCTAACTTGCGTAAATATACTCGGATTGTGTCATTGTGATGCAATTGATATACGTTATTTATGTTAACTATGGCGTGTTCGGTATAGAAAATGAAATGTGTAGCATGTATAGCTCATTTACAGGGACACTCAAAATAATTCCGTTACATTACGGTAAATGGAGAAAAATCATTTGCTGTGTATTTTTATGATGTTACACTATTGCAATCAGTTTGAAATTGATATACATCATTGAGGTGCACTACAAGATGCTTACTATAGGATAGGATGTGCATAGCATTCCTCGTCCATTTACAGGGAGAAAAAAAAATTAGGTTACAGTACTGACTATCAATAATAAAGGCTGGAAGTGCGATTTCAGTTGCTGTACGCGTTTTTAAATTTAACTCATTTTTTACATATTACTTGCTGTGTATAAATTCTGTACATCCTATACAGGGCTGCACAAAACATCTCGAATACATTTTCGTTTATTGGGTGGAATATGCTGAAGGGGAATTTTAAACTCTGCTATGCCTTTCCTAACTGAACTCAAATCTTTTATTCTACGTAGTATATGTACAATTCTATAGATCATATACAGGGCTGCACAAACGAATTCGGATATTTTTCCGACTATTAATGGTAATTGCTGACATTGGGTTTTCAAATGTGTTATGTGTAATCCATTTCCTTTAAATGGATGCGTGGTCATTCTGGCATAGCTGGAAACGAGCATGCTGATAAACTGGTGCGCGATGCAACGAAACTGTCACAGAACATCTTACAAAAATTCTACCCATTTCCACCGTCACATTTAAAGAAGATAACAACATCAGAATTAATAAGATCATGGCAAATATATTGGAATCTGGGAACAACGGGTCGCTTTACTCACGCCTTAATCCCAACAGTATCATTAGATTTTCAACTTCAAAATAGGTACTACTACTATACATCTTTGCTACAAACCATGGCCCGTTTCCTCAATATCTCAATAAATACGGCAAGCCATCATTATCTAGATGCCTCCTTACATTATATCCTAGATTGTGCCTTGACTGCACACCATCACATTAGAAAGCCATCACAAATGAATCTGTCGGCCTGGTTTGCCTATGTGCTCAAACAACCAAAACTGCTCCAAAAATAACATATTGTATGTTTCTGCTAAAATGCAATCAGTACATATTCATGCTGCCTCCCATTGGACTTAATGGAGGTTGAGGATGAAGTGGACTTCTATAATATGCATAAGGACCTTAAACGCTACATAAACTCTAACCATAACAATTTAGTTGATCTTAATGGCATCATGCAATGTTATTTAGTATTTTTAGCATAATTTAGCATTGTTTACTCTAGTATTATTATTCATTCACTAGATGGAACCCGTCAAAACTTGACGCAAAAAAATACTATAACAATATCAGCAAAATAAGCTTCTTTATTAATTATGAAGGGGCGCGTATAAAAGTCTTTCAAATATTTTATTTAATTTTTTTCCCCAGTCAAATACAATACTATTTCCGATGCAAACTCCAAACAAACAATCCGTAAATAACTGTGTAATGCAAATCAGTTTGACATTACCACCATATTCCCCACGGCAAGAAAAAAAATTCATGGACCTATGAAGTATATATACAAATACCATATTCCTACGTTCATATCATATTCAGTAAATAACAGAACATAGTAAATAAAGCACACATCTCCCCCCCCCCTGTGATAATGCAACCGAATAAGCTCCTATGCGCATGTGCATTGCATCTGCCCAAAAGCACCGTCGAAATTCGACGTTAAAAAAGTTTTAAAATGATTAAATTAAAAGTTTTAAAATGTACTCTTTAATCATTGTTCGTTTCAAATCCATATCTTCTAAAACGCATCCATTGTTTTAAGCTAATCAATTTTTATGCAAAGATTAAGAAGTTTTTTACAGTAATAAATCTATCTGCAGATGAGGGAGATTTTTAATGTTTTCAAGTGTAATTTATTTGTATGGTTTCTTCGGTTCCTTGACATAATCAGGGTGATTATCCCTTTTCCATCACAGTCGGGGATATTTTTCCTCTTATACAGTTGGCAAATGTAAAAAAATAAAAAAATGCAATTCCTAGCATATCCTGATATCTGATGGAACATATTCATCAACGAATTCAACATATCAATTTTATGTTCAACATAAACTAAAAATAGTCTTTTTTTTTTTTCCTGACAGATTTTTGTTTAGCGCCAAAATGTTCTATCTTATGGATAATCTAATCTTATGATTTATCACTTTTTTTAAAAAATTATTATTCACTTTTTATGAGGGTTAGGGAAATCTATTTTCAATTGTGGCAACTTTCCCAGGGGCTATTTTACATTATTGAAGTAAACTGGTGGTCATTGATAAGATAAAATTGAAAATTTTTTCATGCTTGAAAATTATTTAAAAAGTCGCTAAATTAATCGGCAGTTTTCAAATAAATTTCAATCGAAAGCTAATTTTTTTCTAATTGATGATGTAAGAATTCAAATTGTAAAATGTAGTAAAAAATAGAAATTAGTAGTATTTCGAAGTGATGTAAGCGCGATGAAAGCTAAAGCGATAGCGCCTTTGTTGTCACAACTGTTGTACATTTCTAAAAATTGCCACTGTATTTTGGCTGGCGTACAAAAGTGGAAAAACATTTTTTGACATCGAAAGTGAAATTCACAGTGAAAGAAATAGGACTTTGCGCTAATAAGGAACTGTTAAATGAACTTATAATAAATCTACCAAAATAATTCCTATGAAATATTAGTCTTACATTGTTTATTCTAGCTAAAAATACAATAATTATTTCAAGATTTTTTTCTAACATAACACTATTTTTAATAACTTTAAATTTCCTGAAATCCTTTACTTTTGTGATTTTTTTTTTGTTAAAAAAGGAAATCTTCTATCCTATAATTAAAAAAAAAAAGCAATTGGTAACATGTAATCAAGGTATGCAATCAAGATGAAGAAATCAATGCCGTTCCAATTCTAATCTTTATAATTATGAATGCAAAAATCAGTAAAATTATGTCATGTTAACACAATCATATACATTTTTCTCTTTAGTTTTATCAATGTTAAAATGCACTTCAAGCTAAGCATAACGTCATTTTCACCGGCACAAAATTTTCACACGTACTTCATATACCTTACATTAATGTTTAAACACCATGCACACAAATATAAATATATTTTGTATTTAATTGTAATGAAAAAATGGCATCAACAAAGTTATAATGCATAATGATAAAATAAACCCAATGGACAATATTCCCGTGACGTCACAATAAATATGAATTTTTATTCGCTTATAAAACACGCGGATAAGTATTTTTACCGAAATTTAACTTGCAAATTAACAAATTCGACCTTACAACCGCGTGCTTTTAATATTTATTATTTCTCTTTTATTCAACCACAGTGTTTAGAAAATAAACTCTGTGCTTCGGAACAGTAGGCGTTATCCGATTATGACGTCATTAGCAGACGTAAAAGTTTAATTGAAAATTACGGTTAATTAATTAAATTTTCGAACAAACGAATGCACGATAACAAATCTGTGTCCAAATATCTTTCATTTAAAAAAAGAATGATGTAATTTGATGCAGTAGTTTGTTCTCACGGATTGTCGAAAGAAATCGCTTAGCGTTTTAAATATATAGATTATTGTTCATTTAGCATTTATACAATATAATTATCTACTTCAGCACCATACGGTATTATTACAAGGTAGTATTATTGCTCAGTATCACGTAGTAGTATTTAGTACTGCTCAGCATGATTGGTAAATTGTATTTTCCGAATTTGTATTTACGGAATTTTGTATTTTTAAAATTTTATTTCAGTATTATATAGTATTGCTCAATATCACAAAGTATTATTTAGTATTGCTCAGTATAATAAGGAAATTGTTTTCGCAATTTTTGTATCATCAAAATTTGAATTTTTGGAATTTATGTTTCAGTACTACTTCTCTAATTTCAAGGTGGTATTTGATTTGTGTTAATTGTTTTCACTACATTGTACATATTCCTATATAATCAGTCATGTTATTCCCTATTATTCTTAGTAATAGTACACAGTACTTGTATTCTCAGATTTGTTTTCTGGCATTACCACTGTAAAAAATTTCCAACCCTTTTCCGTTTCGTAAAAGATAAATTTCCTTTACGATACGGAAAACAACCGATAAAATATTTTTTCCGAATCACAACAGAAAGTTTTCCTACAGTCATAAAAATAATCTTTTTATATCGTATTAGTTTCCGAGTGGATATAAAATAGCATTCACCGGACTTACTGCGCAGTCTCGCTTTCTGCTGACGTATGAAAGGCGTGGCGTCACGTGATTGATAACAGAACAGAATCGAGATTTTCGATGAAGAAGGTGTACGCCATGTTGTTAAATATTGGACAATTGTTCTACGTAGTTCTAACTTCGCAATGGTAAGTACTAAAATTTATGTGATTTTTAATATTTGGGATTTGATATGTCCATATATTTACAGTGCATGATTATCAAACCGAATAACATGTTTAAGGAGCTGCGTAGCCTGAAATAAAATGCATATTATCTTATTTCTCGCTCAGTTTATTTTTTATGAGAAAAATATCCCCAATCAAAAAAATATTTTGATGTGCCAGAAATTCCTAACTTAGATATTATCTTAATGAAAACTCAATTTTTGTAGACTGCTTTTTAAGTAGTTTTTAACTTATTCTAAATTCAGGTACTTGTTTATTTGTTTAATTCTGTAAGGCATCCAGTGTTGAATTCAGGAGATAGCCGGGGGAGGGGGGGGGGACATTCCTCTCTCCCGGAGCATTGAAATGGCCACCCCCTCTGAAGATTTCGGATTTTATGATTTAATGGTCAAAAAGTGCAATTCCCCTCCCCCCCCCCTCGGAACTCTATAATATGCCCCCAGAAGCCACAGAAATCCCTCTCGGAGAAAAATGCCTGAATTCAACACTAAAGATATCAATAACATACCTATGATCTTAAAATAAATTCATGAGATTTTTCTGTGTTCGATGCCATATCAGAATCATATATTGTCTTTTTTTTCAGGTACTACATTATTATAGAATCAATTTAACATTTTATTATTTGTAGTGTATTAAAATTCAATTAAAAAGGAATGTCCATTAAATTCTATAATGTTGATTAAAAAATTGAGAAATGTATGTCAGGGTGCTATAACGAAATTTATAATGGTATATGGTAAAATAAATTTCAGTAGTCTTTTAATATCAGACAATATTTTAGTTGTGAAAAACGTAAAGTAGAATATGCTTAATACCTTGAGGTTGATTTTACCTTATTCATGCTGTAAAAGCTTGCATACAGAAGCTTTCAACTGCCCCACCCTCTATATTCAAATTTAATTGATTAAATTTTATTTTTCTCACATTATTTTGAAAATAAAAAATGACTTTTAATCTTTTCTAATAATTTAAAATAAACATAAAAAAAGCAAACAGGGAATTTTTGTCAGTAGAGGTGCGGGGGGGTGGGATTTATTTTAAAAATATAAAGCTTCAATTCTTCATTAAAAAAAAAAAAAAAAAAAAAAAAAAAAAAGAAAAAGAAAACCTGTAATAGCTTTTGTTACATTTCTGTATTGTTTTTCATCCTAATTTATATAAAAATTATCTTGTATGTGGGTTTCTAACAAAAAAAAAAAAAATATCTAATTTGATTTTATTTCATATTTGTGCTTTCCTTTAACTAAATCTTGTCATGTATTTAAATGCACGTGTTAATACTGTTCAAATTTCAAGAAATAAAAAAATGTTCAAATGAGTCATAATGTCAACATATAAATCATAAATGTTCTGAAAATTCTGCTTTTTTTGGAGTTCACAGAACCCGAAATATCATTGTAATAGAATTTTTTTTAGCTCACAGGTTATCAAAGCCGGAACCCCCCCCCCCCCCCCCCCGCTTAATTTACATAAATAGGTTTTTCATGCAGAATTATCCGATTTTAAATTTTCAAATTTTATATATATGTTCATTCTGATAATCCGATTCCTTGATTAGTTTTGGGGGTTAAATTGCTAAGTATAAAATGGGGAGGGGGAACGGGGGCTGATCCCCACTTAATTTATATAAATGGGTTTTTCATGCAGAATTATCAGTTTTGTTTCAAATTTTATACATAGGTTCATTCTGATAAGGCGCTTCCCTGATCAGTTTTGGGGGTTCATTTGTTAAGTTTACATGAGGGAACTGGGGGCTAATCCCCCCCCCCTTAATTTAGATAATGTGTTTTTCATGCAGAAATATCCGATTTGTTTCAAATTTTGTATATAGGTTCATTCCAATAAGGCGCTTCTCTGATCAGCTTTGGGGGTTCAATGGTTAAATATAAAGGGGGAACAGGGGCGAATCCCCTCCCTAAATTAAATAAATGGGGTTTTCATGCAGAATTACACAATTTGCTTCAAATTTTGTATATAGCTTCATTGTGATAAGGCGTTTCCTTCATTAGTTTTGGGGGTTCATTGGTTAAGTATAAAGAGGGCAACGGTCATTAATCCCCCACCCCCTTAATTTAGGTAAATGGGTTTTTCATGCAGAATTATCCGATTTGTTTCAAATATTGTATATAGGTTCATTCTGATAAGGCGCTTCCCTGATTATCTTTGGGGGTTCATTGGTTAAGTATACAGGAGGGAACTGGGGGCTAATCCCCCCCCCCCCCGCCCCTTAATTTAGATAATGTGTTTTTCATGCAGAAATATCCGATGTGTTTCAAATTTTGTATATAGGTTCATTCCGATAAGGCGCTTCCCTGATCAGTTTTGGGGGTTCAATGGTTAAATATAAAAGAGGAACAGGGGCTAATCTCCCCCTAAATTAAATAAATGGGTTTTTCATGCAAAATTTCCCAATTTTCTTCATATTTTTTATAGAGCTACATTGTGATAAGGCGCTTCTTTTATTAGTTTTGGGGGTTCATTGGTTAAGTATAAAGAGGGGAACGGTGATTATTCCTCCCCCTTAATTTAGATAAATAAGTTTTTTATGCAGAATTATCCAATTTGCTTCAAATTTTGTATATAGGTTCATTGTGATAAGGCGCTTCCTCGGATCAGTTTTGGGGGTTCAATGGTTAAATATAAAGGGGGAACAGGGGCTAATCCCCCCCCCCTCTAAAATAAAGAAATGGTTTTTTCATGCAAAATTACCCAATTTGCTTCGTATTTTGTACATAAGTTCATTGTGATAAGTCGCTTCCCTGATTAGTTTTGGGAGTTCAATGGTAAAGTATAAACGAGGGGAACGGGGGCCAATCCTACCCTTAATTTAGATAAATGGGTTTTTCATGCAGAATTATCTAACTTGCTTCAAATTTTGTATGTAGGTACATTGGTGAAGTATAAAGGGGAGAACAGGGACTAATTCCCCCCTCCCCTCTCAATTGAGAAAAATGATTTTTTAAAGCAGAATTATCCAATTGTTTCAAATTTTTTTTTATAAAAGGTTCATTCTGATAAGGTGCTTCCTTGATTAGTTTTGGGGGTTCAATGGTAAAGTATAAAGGGAGCGAAATGGGACTAATCCCCCCTTAATTTATGTAATGGGTTTTTCATGCAGAATTATCCGATTTGCTTAAAATTTTGTATTAGGTTGTTTCTGATAAGGCGCTTCCCTGATCAGTTTTGGGGGTTCAATGGTTAAATATAAAGGGGGAACAGGGGCTAGTTCCCCTCAATTAAATAAGTGGGTTTTACATGCAAAATTACCCAATTTGCTTCATATTTTGTAGTTCATTGTGATAAGTCGTTTCCCTGATTAGTTTTGGGAGTTCAATGGTAAAGTATAAAGAGGGGAACGGTGATTAATCCCCCCCTTAATTTACATAAATGGGTTTTTCATGCAGAATTATCCGATTTGCTTAAAATTTTGTATATAGATTGTTTCTGATAAGACGCTTCCCTGATCAGTTTTGGGGGTTCAATGGTTAAATATATAGGCGGGACAAGGGCTAATCCCCCTAAATTAAATAAATGGGTTTTTCATGCAAAATTACCCAATTTCCTTCAAATTTTGTATATAACACATGGGCTGATAAGTTCCCGGTCTGGCACACAGATGACGTTGCAATTGCCGAACCGATGCTTTTTTTTTAGTAAAGACTAACCTTTAAAAGGTAGCAGAAAAGATGTCATGATGATTCGCCGTGTGGATAAAACGTTTTATTTGAACAACTTTGTTGATAAACAAAAAAAATGGATAAACAAGAATTTCAAGAATTGTATTTTGATAGGAAAAAACACCGTTCAAACAAAAGCTTGGCTTGATAAGCATTATCCGGACACTGCACCAGGTAAATCAAACATTATTGACTGGTTTGCTGAATTTAAACGTGGTCGTACGGACACCAGTGATGCACCACGCAAAAGAGGTGGTTACTCCGGAAAACATAAAAATAGTCCAAAAAATTGTTTTGGGGAACCGTAAAGTGAAGTTGCAGGCGATAGCTCAGACTCTGAAGATATCCAAGAAACGTGTAGGTTTTATTTTGAATGAGCATTTGTCTGTGAAAAAGCTGTTGTCAAAGTGGCTGCCGCGCGTGTTGACTTTTGACCAAAAACAACAACGAGTCAATGATTTAGAACACTGTTTGGAGCTTTTTCGTTATAAAATTATGTTATTTATTATTAAACTATTATTATTATTTATTTATTAAATTATTATTATTATTTATTTATTAATTAAATTATTATTATTATTTATTTATTTATTAAATTATTATTATTAAATTATTATTATTTATTATTAAAGTTATAAAGTCATAATGTTTTGTTAAAAAGTTGTGTTTTCTTTATTAGACCGGGAACTTATCAGCCCATGTGTTAGCTTCATTGTGATAAGGCGCTTCCTTCATTAGTTTTGGTTGTTCATTGGTTAAGTATAAAGAGGGGGACGGTGATTAATCCCCCCCCTTACTTTAGATAAATGACTTTTTTATTCAGAATTATCAGATTTGTTTCAATTTTTATATATAGGTTCGATATGATAAGGCGCTTCCCCGGATCAGTTTTGGGGGTTCATTGGTTAAATATAAAGGGGGGAACGTGGTCCAATCCCCCGTAATTTGGATAAATTAATTTTTTATGCTGAATTATACAATTTGCTTCAAATTTTGCATATAGGTTCATTGTGATAAGGCGCTTCCCTGATTAGTTTTGGGGGTCCAATTGCTAAGTATAAAAGGGGTGGAACGGGGGCTGATCCCCCCTTAATTTAGATAAATGTGTTTTTCATGCAGAATTATCCAATTTGCTTCAAATTTTGAATATTGGTTCATTCTGATAAGGCGCTTCCCTGATTAGTTTTGGTGGTTCATTGGTTAAGTATGAAGGAGGAATGGGGGCTAATCCCCCCTAACTTAGATAAATGGTTTTTTCATGCAGAATTATCGAATTTTCTTCAGATATTGTATGAGGTTCATTGTGATAAGGCTCTTTCCTGATTAGTTTTGAAGGTTCATCGGTTAAGTATAAAGGGGGGTAACTGGAGGCTAATCCCCCCTCCTTAATTTAGATAAATGGGTTTTTCATGCAGAATTATCCGATTTGCTTCAAATTTGGTATATAAGTTCATTCTGATTAGGCGCTTCCCTGAATAGCTTTGGGGGCTCTTTGGTTAAGTATAAAAGGGGGGAAAAGGGGTTAATGCTCCCCCTAATTTAGATAAATGGGTTTTTCGTGCAGAATTATCCGATTTTCTTCAAATTTGGTATATATTTTCATTGTGATAAGGCACTTCCCTGATTAATTTTGGGGGTTTATTGGTTAAGAATAAAGGGTGGAACGAGTGGCTAATCCACCTTAAGTTAGATCAATGGGTTTTTTATGCAAAATTATCTAGTTTGCTTCAAATTTTGTATATTGATTCATTGTGATAAGCGTTTCCCGCATTAGTTTTGGGGGTTCATTTGTTAAGTATAAAGGAGGGAACGGGGACGAATTCCCTCCCCTTAATTTAGATAAATGGGTTTTTCATGCAGAATTAACCGATTTGCTTCAAATTTTTTATATAGGTTTACTCTGATAAGATGCTTCCCTGATTCGTTTTTTTTTTTTTTTTTTTTTTTTTTTTTTTTTTTTTTTTTTGGGGGGGGGGGCTCATTTGGTTAAGTATAAAGGGGGAACAGGGACTAATTGTCCATTTTAATTTAGATAAATAGTTTTTTCATGCCGAATTATCCAATTTGATGCAAATGTTGTATACCGGTTTATTTTGATAAGGCGCTTCCCTGATTAGATTTGGACGTTTATTGGTTAAGTATAAAGGATGTAAATAGGGGAGCTAATGACCCCCCCCCCTTCTAATTTATATAAATGTGTTTTTTCTTTGAAATAAGAGTATAATATGCAAATAGTGTGAATAGCCTGTGAGCTCAATGCCATCAGTTTGACTGAGCACTTTTCTTTTTATTATTTTATTTCCAATTTAATATATATAAATTTTTTTAATTAATATACTTTTTAAAAAGTTAGTATCCAGCCGAATATTTGATAATCTGCTAAATCACTATTTGTTACATATCGTAAAATTATTGTTATGTTTTTCTACTATATTCCTGTGGCACCATTTTTTTTCTTTTAATGCTGATTGTGAAATCCCATAGTAACCTATGTAAATTTTAAAGAAATGATAAATTCCGTTATACAATTATCAAAATATAGCTTTCACCAGCAGGAAACAGATGTCCAATGCTGATAGAGTACATTTTAAAAAATTTCCTTAATTTTTAAATTTTTTAAAAATTTTATGAATTTTGAATTCTTTATTCAAAGGAAAATTTTCAAATATTTTGTTCTTAAAAATACTTATCGCTGAAGACGAAGTGTCCCCTTAATCATTCTTTGCTCTTGTGCTGTTTTTTATCTTTTTAAATATACATGGTCACTAGCAATTAGTACAATAAGAAAAATTAATATTATTACTGTTATTATTACAGGATAATACTGCAGTGATCAATGTCGCCTTACAGCTAGAACAGATCATCCTTGCCTAATAGAGAATGAGGATGTTAGAAAGGACGTCAAGGTGTTTTCGTATGTTGATGGTGTGACACTTTTTTCGGAGAAATGTTCAACTGAGTCAATCTCGTTGCTGTAGCATCCTACTGGGTGTTTAATTAAGACTGTTATCAGGCCGGAATCTAAACATTTTGATTTATAGTTTTGTTGAAAATAAATTTCATTTTTCAGTATAAATGTTTGTTTTATTTTTTCTGTCTTTTGTTGTTAGCCAGAAAAAATCGAGTAATTTATAAATTTTTTAAAAAATGGTATTTAGTCAATACCAATTTAATGTTTGTGTAAATTAAATGCACTTTATTTATTTTAATAAGTTTAAGTGAAAAAAAAAATAGCACATACATATTTGCTAAGACCGATTTTTTATTGAATTCACTCTTATTTTATAGATATTTTTTCTGAATTATTTGCAATTTTTAATATTCTGCTATTAAGTGATCTGCCATTGAGGAATAAAAGACTCACAAACATTTATTTCTTTGTTATTAATCATGATAAAAAAAAATTTGTAATCAATATACTTTTTAAAAAGTTAGTACTCAGCCGAATATTTGATAGTCTGCTAAATCTTTGTTACATTTTGTAAAATTATCACGTTTTTCTACTATATTCCTGTGGCATCATTTTTCCCCCTTTAATGCTGATTGTGAAATCCCATGGTAACCTACGGAAATTTTAAAGAGGTGATAAATTCCCTTATACAATTATCAAAATATAGCTTTCACCAGCAGGAAACAGATGTCCAATACTGGTAGTGTACATTTTTTAAAATTTCCTTAATTTTTAAATATTTTTTAAAGTATCTTTACTTTAATTTATTTTTAATATATATATATATATATTTATTTACTGGCAACTGGACTTCCCTGTAAGTAAGTACTTATATATTACGTATTTTTGCTTTTTTCATTTGTAAAGAGTTTATAAGTATTATTCACAAGTCCTTATTTTATTTCTTCAAAATAAAATGCAGGTTTTAAGTTATCAAATTGGCTTTTGATAAGTTTATTTAGCTGATTCACCAGATTGGTGTTATAACTTTTACTTCAATATAATCTTTTGTTAAAATATTGTATGCAAGTACATGATTTTGGAAAGAAATTTTTTTTAATTACTTTTTTTTACAGCATTTGGTAAATTTTGGTATCTTTTGAAATCTAAGCATAGTTTCATTGCCAATTTCTTCAACGTTATCTAATCAGTTATAATACAGAAAGTTCAGAAATCTTAAAATATTTAGATCAATAATTGAAATTATATTTCAGCACTATAATCTCAATTTAAATTAAATAATTGCTAAATAACACTTGTGTAGTCTAACAATTTTTAATCAGAGTTCATTGATTTAAATCAACTGGATTTCAATCCTGATTTATTTAAATACACATTTTTTTTTCAAATTTAGGTTAAGATATTTCATTATAAATATTATTTTTGACAACAATACATTGTAAATTTAAGGACTGGGGGAGACAACACTCAAAATCCTTGCTTTTTGAATTTTATTTAAATCAAATATCACACTTAAAAATAAAAATTCTAATTTAAAAATGGAGAATCTCAGCTAAGAAATGTTAAAAGATTAAAGCATAAATTTATTTGTTAAAAAAATATGTACAAATCTTATGTGAATTTTTTAATACAAAAACATGGGGAGTTTCTGCGAGGATTTGTAAAACGTTAGAATAAATAAATATAGGTCAATCAAAAGTATATTTATTGTTATTTATGTTGATATCTCATGACTTCATTGTGCACATGTAAATAACAAATGGTTCGATATTCCAATGTAATTTATTTATGGAAAGACTCGGAAAATAAAGATTCCATGGTTAGTAATACTCTGAAATGTTTATATATATTTTTTAATATAATTTTAATTACTTGTAAACTAATAAACAACTAAAGTTTTAAAATCTTTAAAAAATCAAACACCTGATTTAAAAGTATCTTTTATTTTAAATTTAAAAAAAATCAAACTTTAATTCACTGCAAACTCTGTAATTGCTTATAAAGAACTCATAAAGCTGGAAAATTGGTGTTTCTTTTCAAACATTTTAATAACAAAGAATAATTTTTTCAGATCCATTGAAATTTATACCCAGATAATCATAATTATCTTAAGTATTTTTAATATATGCTCCAACTTCATTAAATGAATTAGTGTATGTATTTCAGAGTAGTGTATATAATCTGGAATAGGTATATTTAAAGGAATACTGTATATAATCCAGATCTAGAATAGAATGCTTAAAATTTCATGTTTTTTTTTCTGAATAAAATTCTTACATTATCTTTTATATTTTAAGATTTTTAATCGAGAAATTTGGTCAAAACAAAAAGATTTAGCTTTTAGTAATGAAGAGTTTTTATATTCTTTTTATTTTATCAAAGGGGTAATTTAAGGTGGTATATATTTTATACAGAATAAGACAATAAAAAGTATATTGTTAAATTGCAGTTAGTGTAAATAAGTGATATATAACACAAGACAATTTGTTTACTTTATTTCATGTTTTCAAAAGTAAAAGAGAATTCACATTTTCAAATTATATCATTTTCTGTTGCTCCATTTTTTAACTATATTTTTAACTGTTTATATGATTAAAATATTTCAAATTAAACAAGTGAATGAGTTTCTCTATATATTTTTAATTTCAAATAAATTTAAATGAGCTTTTCTAATTATTAATTTTAATGATTTAGTAAAGGTTATTTTACTTTAAAACGCGTAATTTTAAAATTGTATTTTGAATTTAAAAAAAATAGCTGATTTAAATTTTAACAAAAAATGATTTTCATTTACTGAGCCTTTTTGTTATGTAATTTTCAGTTGAGCTTCAAGTTCAAAGTCTTGTACATTTTCAAATTGTATGGCTTCTGAAAATTGTTTATCATCAACGTATTTATTAGGGTTAGCTGAATTCTGTATATTCTTATAATTTACATGACTTCAAAAGTTTTTAGATTTACTTTATTATTACTATTATTTTATGGCGTTTTTAATTTAGACAGGAGAAAAAAATTACCTTTCACATAAAAGATAAAAAAATAAAGTTTCAATGCTGCTCTATATAAATTTTCAAAATTTATAAAATAGTTTCTGGATTTTTTTTTTTGTGTGTGTAATAGAGCAGAAAAGCACCCAAATTAGGTTATAATAGTTCGGTGCAGCAATGTTCCTAATTGGAAAGTGTCTCTGTGACACAAATTGGGTATAAAAAGTGACAAATTTGAAATATATGCGCAGGGTGTATTTGGGGACAAAAAAGAACATTTAATCTCCAAACTGTCACAGTAAAAAACAAAGTTATTCTTCTGGAAACTGTCTTTTTTAATTTAATGTTGAAAAAAATAAGCTTAGAGGGTCATATTCATGCCGAAATTGTAGCAAATTCAATAGATACATCTAATTGGGGCATCATGTTTTTTTTTTTTTTTTTTTTTTTTTTTTTTTTCAGTAAATGTTGCCCTATAACAAACTGGAATTCACTCAGTCAAGTAGTTTTGAAATTATGAAAATTTAAAGTTTGTAACTCCTAATCTGTAATCGTTGCAAATCAGACTGTAATGTGGGTAGTGTTTTAAGCATAACTTAAAAACTACTTAGCGGAATCAGCTGTGATTTTTGATTTGCATATTTGAAGTTTTTAGAAATCTATTTCTATTAAAATTAATTTTTTAATTAATTTAAAAATACATTTTTTTTATAAATTAAACCATAAAATAAACCATAATCTATAATTTTTTAACCAAAATAGATTTCGAAAAGCTTCAAATAAAATATACGAATATAAAATTATTACGTCAAGTATTGAATTATATAAAAAAAACTCCACCAGCTGTTTAACATTAGGAGTTCCAAACTTTAAACTTCATAATTCTTAAACATTTTGACCAAGTGACTTCCCTTTTGGTATCTTTGAGAAAAAGTGTACGTCACTATTGTGATTAAAAAATGTTTTGTATGTCCTTTGTTTTGGATATACAGCAATAGAAAGTCTTTCCAGTACCAATAAAACTTCAATGTTAGTTGCATACACTTCATACGCATGCAACACGTCATACACTTGTGCTACACCTAATGACATAAGTGTGGGTTTTAAATATCCAGTCCAAATTGAAAATATTTTGCTCCGTTTTTAATATCTTATTTAACAGTTTTTTGGCATCACCTAAATATTTAGTGCCTGGGGCAATTATCTCCCACACACACTTCACCACTGGCTACACCTATGTATATTCTGGCACTAATAAGCTGGCATCTCTGTACAGTCCACTTTGCTATGCAGAAAACAGATGAAAAGGTTTGTTTTGGACACTATTTGGATTTTCTTTTATATCGCTTAAAATATATTAAGTTTTTTTTTTTTTTTTTTTTTTTTTTCTTAGGAAACATATACACATATTCTAAAGAAAATAAAAGTATATTATGTATTTTATGAACATAAAATCCATTTCATTGTGTACTTTTTATTTATTTATACACTTTTCTTTTACGAGAATTACTTCTCCTTATTTATAAAGATACTTCTCTAGCATTCCTTGTATAAAATACTTATTTAAAAAAAAATGTAAATACTCATGAGCTAAACGTATCAGTATACTTGTAACAAATAAATAAAATTTCAGGCTGATTCTGTATTGTAAAGAAACTTTTGTTATAAAGAGTAGGACCAATAACAGATGAAAATATTGCTTTTGGACACTATTTTGATTTCCTTTTATCTCAGTTAAATATTATTAAAACTTTTTTGAATACATACATTACATTTTAAGTATTTTGTTATCATAAAATGCATTACATGTAATGCATTTTATGATAACAAATACTTAAAAATGTGTGTATGTATTCAAGAAAGTTCTTAATAATATTTAATTGAGATAAAAGGATATCAAAACAGTGTCCAAAAGCAATATTTTCATCTGTTAATGTTCCTACTCTGTAAAACAAAAGTTTCTTTACAATGCAGAAAATTTTCCGATCATAATGAAAAAAAATTCCGTAAAGCAAAGAAAAAGTTTCTATTCTACACAGGAATTTTTAATTTTTTCATGATTAGTTTACTGACTGATTCGGAAAAGTTTCCTTTTTAAAACGGAATACTTTCTGTCTATTCTACCGTTCTACCAAGACATTTCTTAGTGTGAATGGAAAGTTTTCCTTTTTAAAACGGAATACTTTCTGTCTATTCTACAGTTCTACCTAAACGTTTCTTTATGTGAATGGAAAGTTTTCCGTAAGACCCAGGAATTTATTCTGTGTCTAAAGATTAGTTTCTGAATCAAACAGGAAAAGTTTCCTGACGGAAAGAAAAAACTTTCGTTTTTTTTCGTTTTTTTTTCCGTGTTGGTTCGGAAAAGTTTCCTGTCCTATACGGGCAACTGGAAATCCTATTCCTACCGGAAACTTTTCCGAATTTTTTTTTACAGTGTATACTTAAATTGTGTTGACTGTTTACTGTAAATACCCCTACATAATTATTCAAGTGTTTTCCCATATAAGTCTTTTTATACACTCGATGCTACCATTCAAACTATGATTACTTTCTTGTTACTTTCTTTGTCAATATCGTATTTATTAATTGTTTATCGTTCAATACCTGAGTTATTAGTATTGTTTTGTATTTATAGATTTCTCTTATCTTTAATTATTATCTTGTAAAAGATCTACATCTCCTTACATTTATTTGCAATCACAATTGTTCCTTCAGCCCATTATTGTAGCTAACTTGGCTCGTCCAGTATATAATTGGATAGCCTTTGTGATCGACATTGTCATCTTTGACAGTTAATTTTCAATAGAGAAGGTTCCCTTCTCAGGTGGTCCTTCCGGGCATCGTTCCCTGGGCTGGGGCCTTGTGGAATAGTAAATAAACCTGCTGGGCGGGGCTAGTTGAGTTTAAGCCAAAAGGTAGGCCTCCCCGTCCGGTTTGGCCTTGACCTTATTTACATAGTCAGTATTCTGACATTATAGTATTCGGAATGTGTTGCAAAGTGTTTCAGAATTTATGCTCGACGCATGATTTTCCGTTCTTGTTGTAATTGTTTTTAGAGCAGTTATTAATCGAATTAATACCAAACAAATTGCATTTGAGCAATCGCAAATACTGCTCATTTGGAGAAACATATTGTTGCCCGAACTGTGTGCAAATTTACACTTGTATATGCAAGACATAACATTCAAAAACGCTTTAAGGGAACGATAAGCTTTTACATGAGCATATGAATCGAGCAAATATCTCTTTTTAACATTTTCAAACCTAGTTGAAAAGTGTTTATGACTTCGGTTTGTCTGGCCGTTGGCCATCTGGCCGTCTGTCCGTGCTCTAACTCCCGTAAATGGGCTCGAATTTTTATATGTTATTGTCGTTATCTATAGCATGTTCCCTATTTCAACTGAAGAGTGTAGCACTTATATTTTTTTTACAGGGACACTCAAAAGAATTCCGTTACATGACGGTCTATGGGGAAAAATCGTTTGCTGTTTATTTAAATAATGTTTCACTATTTTAAACGTATTGAAATTTATATATATCACTAAGGTGCATTACAAGAGGCTTACTACAGAATAGTGTGTGTATAGCAGTCGTCGTTCATTGACAGGGACACACAAAAGAATTCTCTACTGTCTGTTAACAATAATTCCTGGAAGTGCGTTTTAAGTTGCTGAACGCGATTTTAAATTTAACTCACTTTTTGTGTATTACTTGGTGTGTATAAATTCTGTATTTCATATACAGGGCAGCACAAAAGTTCGCAAACACATTTCCGTTTATGGACAGAAACTCCAGAAGGAGAATTTTAAACTGTGCTACGCGTTTCCTAACTAAACTAAAATTTAGCATCCTATATAGTATATATACAAATCTATAGATCATATACAGGGCTGAATAAAAGTATTCGGATATTTTTCCGAATATTGTATATGTTGGAAATATATGTTGGAAATTCCTGAAATTACGCTTTGAAATATGTTATGCGTTTTCGAAATTGTTTACTTAGATGTTGTCTTTCAACTTATTAAACAGTAATGAGCAGTAAAATTATTTTGGAAGCGTTGGAAAGTATTACATAATCTATGCTTGACGCATGATTTTTCGATCTTTTTTAACACTTTCCAACCTAGTTGAAAAGTGTTTATGACTTCGGTTTGTCTGCCGTCTAGCCGTGCTCTAACACGCGTAAATATACTCGGATTGCCCTGAAATTTTTGTATGTTATTGTCGTTTACTATAGCATGTTCCCTATTTCAACTGAAGTGTGTAGCACTTATAGTTTTTTTTTTACAGGGACAGTCAAAAGTATTCCGTTACATTACGGTCAATGGGAAAAAATCGTTTCAAGTGCATTTTGATGATGCTATGTCATTTAAAACATGATGAAATTGATATATAATTATGAAGCGCATTAAAAATTGTTTTTTGTAGAATATGGAGTGCAAAGCTTTTATTATTCATTTACAGGGTCAAACAAAAGAATTCTGTTACACATTGTTCTATGGGGAAAAATCGTTTGCAGTGTAATTTAGTGATATTTCACTATTTCAAACATAAAAAAAATATATATGCATTACCGAGGTGCACTATAAATTGCTCTCTTGACAGTGTGGTGTGCATTGTGTTGATTTACAGGGACATACAAAAGATATCGGTTACAGTACATCTGCGATATTTACAGTCTATGTGTGATAAGTGCGTTTTCAACTTTGGTTTGCGTTTTTAAATTTAACTAAGTTTTGTCATAGTACGTGTGTGTTTATAAACTTGGTTGATCGTATACAGGGCTACACAAGGGAATCCGTAAGTATTATAGACTATGGGAGTGAATTGCTTAAAGATAATTTTTAATTGTGTTACGCATTTTCCTGCTGAACTATATTTAGTAGACTAATAGAAGTTTGTGGAATATAAATAAATGCATGTACAGGGCTACGCAAAGAAAAAGATGCATTGTTGTTTACGGTTGGTAATTGCTGCGAGTGAGTTTTAAGATGCCTTTTAGCGTAATATGTGGTGTGTACAAAAGTCTTCAGATAATATACAGGGCTGTACAAAAGATTTCGAGTGCATTTCCATCGATTGGCAAAAATTGCTAAATGTGAACATTCTAACTGAACTAAATTTTATCATACTATATATCCAAATCTATTGTAGATATACAGGGCTGCACAAAATAATTCGACTACTTTTTTGGCACTGAAGGGTAATTTCGAAAATTGTATTTTTCAATGTGTTATATGTTTTCTAAACTGTTTACTTACATATCTTCTTTCACTTTATTAAATGGCGAAAAGATTTGTTACAGTATTCTGGCTGTGTTGGAAAGTGTTTCATAATCTATGCTTGACGCATGATTTTTTTGTTCTTGTTTTGTTTTTTTTGTTCTTGTGTTGTTTCTGTGTTTTTATACTTCTTAATAGTAAGTAAAGAAAATAACATTTCATAATGTACAGGTTGTCCCAGGCCCTGATTATCCGAAAGGCACGTGAAGCACATGCTTCCCCTCTAAAATTTAAAAGGGCTCCCAAAAGGACTGTGAAGACGGCTCTCTAATTACCATATTTTAAATAAATTAATAAATATTTTAATAAATTTAAATTAAAACATATTTTTATAAATAAACAATTATAAATATGTTTTAATTTAAATTTATAAATTTAAAATATGTTACTAAGTTTTTAAATCATGGTGAATCGTTTTTAAATATGGTGAACCGTGTGTTGAATATTGCAACCTTGTAAGATAATGTGTATAAATTTTTTACTAACAAAAATATAAGAACTATTCTAACTACTCCTTATATCATTCGTTTAGATATAATGCTTTGCATTTCAAAATAATATATAAAGACACGTGATTAGATTTTTGTTTAACACTGATTTTAGTTATATTGAAGTTTTGTATCATGGGACATAACGAGTTAGCTATAAGTAATATTATTTTTACAAAACTTGTATGTACTGGGTGCTTACAATATTTATTATTAGTGTTAAAATGTTACAAATTTGGGGAATTTATCTTAGACTTCGATTTAAAATCGGGCTTTACCATATTTTTGAACGAAAATTACATAGTAAATGTATCAGAAAAATAAGAATTTGATGAAATTTATAAATAATATTTTTATCAAAGTTTAAGTAAGTTGTGACAAGACTTTTATATTTAAGTGATTGGTGTAAAGTATATTCAAGCTATGACAAAAGAGATGAGGTGGTGGATACTAGACAAGTTCAAACAAGTAAAGCAAGATAAGCGAACGATGACTCACCCAAATAGACGTGCCACACAAAAACAAGTTTGGACAAGTCAACCAAGATAAGCGAGTGATGACTCATCTAAATAGACGTACTGCATAAAAACAAGACTGGACAAGTTTAGACAAACACATGATGACGTCATTCAACAAGTTTAAACAACCAAACAATGAGCCAGCAGCAAACGGTTGTTAGCAAGGTAGAGAGAAGCAAGAATGACTGAGCGAGTGTAAGTTGGATTTAAAGTTTATTCTTATCACACACCTGAAGACTACTAACGCCTCTAACGGCGATTGCAGCGCCCCCTAGCAAAGATAAGGGAGAAACGTTAGTTGCGTGAAGACTAACACCCAAAGTGGACGTGTTTTTCGGTAAGTGTTAATTTCTGTTTTGTTTCTGAAAGGTGTTTTGTGGGAAAGGTAATCGAGTTGTGTATAGTAATTAAACTTAAAAGTTGGCAAATAATTTAAAGTCGAACTCAAGTTAGATTAAATGTCTATGTTTTTCTGCGCATATGCAGATACAGAGTATATAGTTGATATGCACCAGTTGGTTACAAGGATAAACAGTTAGATTATAGTCTCTCAATAGTTAAAATTAAAAAGTTAATTTTGATTTACTTAAAGATTTTTAAACTTTTTGTAAACTTTAAATTTTTTAAAACTATATTTTTTTAACTTTAAAAACTTTTAGTAAACTTTATTTTTATTAAAAATAACTTATTCAACCCTCTGTTATTAAGTGAACCTAACATGTCAAATTTATTCACTTTAAACATAAATCCTAAGTTTATCAATAAGTCAATTTAATCTTTCGAAAAATATAATTAATTAAAAAACTATGCATCGTGTTGTACTCATTTTGTAGTACTTTAAGCAGTAAACCCTTCAATTAAATTAAAAATTCAGATGATTTCCTTTATCGAATATCTTAAATCGTCTATAAATACTGAAATATCATGGCTTGCTCAGTTAAACCTACCCTAAATAATAAAACCGAAAAATAATTTTTGTTGTGGGCTCGAATTCAAGTTAAAACTTTTAATTATCTCTTAATTCTATTACCCACCGATAGAGGGCGATACAAAAAACTATTATTTCATTTTAAAAGGTTCACATCTAAATTCTACTTAAACTCTAAGTCATTTCAAATTTTAACTCGTGACTTTTAAAACATTTGATTGTTTTACACAATAATGTGATCGTTTGCTTTTTGAATGCTAATTAAGTTTATTGTTTTTAAGTGTATCATTAAGAAATAACTTGAATATTAAATCAATTTAACCTTAAAAAAGAAACACAATATATTCAATCAGTTGTTATCAGTGCCTTTGTGATGTAATTACCGACGCATTCAGCTGTTAAGTGAAAGGATAATAATTTGATTCCATTCAAATACGACTTTTCCTTTTATTTTTCTATGTTCTTTTTCTTATGTAGGGGGAAATTTCAAAAAGTAGCCAAAGTTGTAGTTTATATTTCTCAAATATCTTAAATCTCAACTAAACTTCGTGCTTAAAAACCTACCCTAAACTATGATTTTATGACTTGATCAGTAAATATGTTATCAGTGACGTCATGTGTGGGAGAAAAACCCATCTGAAATTCCTATGTCATTCCTATGTGTATATTGTAACATCATGTCTTATCTTGTGAGTGATTAAAAGTAACACATTTTCAATCAATTCTCATGTAGTTTAAGTAACATATAATAAATACCTCGAGTTTATTTCACCAAAAATAAAATTTCTTTTAAAAGTAATGAAATTTTTCATGTTTTATATAATTTCAACAAATTTATTCACACTTTGTCTAAGACATTCAAAATGTTTAATAGTTGCTTATTTATTTTTTAAATAAGTTTTATTTTAAAAATGGAAAAAAATTTACAAAGTTTTATTTTTTAAATGAGTGAGGTTAAAAAATTTCACTATTAAATTCCACTAAGTTGAATTTTTTTCAGGTATACTATTTCCACTGCTTTGAAAATGTTGTGTTGTTTTAAAAAAACTTTAACAATGTGTTAAGTCTGATTTTTAAAGTTATTAATTTTCCTTAGTTGAAAATATTATATAAGTGTAAAGTTATTATTTTTCTTAGTTTGAAATATTGTCTAAGTGTAAAGTTTACTTAAACTTAATTATTTTCTTTTGTCAATGTATCGAAATGTTTATTTGTTGCTTATTTTATAAAATGTATAACCAACTAGATATTTTTAAGTGGGTTAATTTCGTTAGGTCGAATTTTCTAAAATTTACAACCAACTAGATATTTTTCAAAGAAACTCTAACAATGTGTTAAGTCTAATTCTTCTTAAATTAAAATATTGTCTAAGTGTAAAGTTATTATTTTTCTACCTTCCATGTCTCGATGTAAAGGTGATAATCCTAAGTTTCCAATTTGCGGGCGAAAAGACATTAAAATATTTAAATGTTCTAGTAAAATGTGTGATATCTGAAATTTGGTAGTTCAAACAGCTTCCGGATAAAAATCGTCTACACGGGTTAAACATAGCAATCATTTTTTCAACATACAAATCCACACATGTAAAGATGAGTCACTCATGCAAGCTGATAACAAGTTTAGGCAGGAAAATCGGCTTGCATTAGTCATTTTTTTTTACTCTTCGTTATCATGTTAATAGGAAGTGATCTTAGGATCTCATAGTTATGATAAGACAAACCACGTGATGTTAACAACAAAGTGTTATTCACAACAAAATTAAATTCTATTTCCTTAAAATAATTGTAATGGAAAGGATATCGTGACTATCTTGAAAAAACTTTAGGTAAGTCAATTTTAATTGTAAAACTTTTATATTATGTGAAATCTTTTTTTTAAATGTCAACACACTCCTGTTTTCTCTGACACATTCAAAATACACAACATTAGTTTAAAAGTCACACAGTGTATGCTAAAGAAAACACTTTTTTCGCAATCAAACTATTTATTAATCAATTAAAATAATACAAATCAAATAAGCCTGTCATATTGAGCTGTAATCAATTCTAATTTCAAAAATTTTCATAATGTCCAATTAAACACTCGTTCTGTGAAATCTTCAAAGCCGTTGTACAACTTTAAAAAGGCATTCTCAGCATGTACATGTATGTTTTGGTCTGTTAATTCTAGTTCATATATTTTGCATATCATTTTGTCTTTTAATTCACTATAAGTTCGAACTAATCTATAAGCTTCACTATAAGTTCAAATAACAAATCTTTTAAACAGGGGGATTTCGCAATGTTAGGTAAAACTTTATGAAAAGTATCACAATGTTGTAAAAAATCCGATTCACACTTAAATATTTCACAACACTTTGCGCATGAATATTGTTTACGAATCTTATGGGTCTTCTTGTGTATTAATAAGTCAGACATTCTTGAAAATATCTCGTTGCAATCACTACACTTGTATTTGGGCAATTTGTGAATCTTTTGATGATTACGTAAATCACTCTTTTGTGAAAAAACTTCAGCACACACCTCACAGCAAAAAGATTTTTCCTTTAGATGACTTTTCATATGAAACACTAAGTTAACTTTTCGAGGAAATGCTGTGTTACACATCTTACGCACATGGGTTAACTTCTGTTTCTTTAGTCCTGATGAGGTGAGTTTCACTTCATAATTCGAAACGAGTCCTTCTTTGGATAAAAGTGTAGAATCCATCTCTTGATTATTTAACTCTGGTGATGAGTGTTGACACTCCAAGTTGGTTACATCACCAACATAAGAATTCATAACTCGTTCCACAATAACTTAAATGAAAAATACAACCTATTACAACGATATCAGGTCACAGTAGAATGTTATGAACTCGTTTCATTGAAATTTATATAATGATAGAGGGCGCTCGTGTAAAAATACTAACTTTTTATTGGTTTAAAAATATTGACATTTTATTGGTTTAAAAATACGTCACACGATTATTTCATCCTATAATGTTATAAGTTCAATAACCACTTAATTCTTGCACAATGATTTAGAAAGTCTTACCTATCAGAAGTTCGTACATATGTAAGTAAAAATCCTTATTACTCTCGTATCTATTGCTTTTATAAATAATATTTTATTTATCAAACCACTTAATTTCTAAATGATGTATTCTAAAACGCTTTTTATGTCTTATGTATGTAAAGTCTACTAAAAGAGGGGGAAAAAAGACGGGGTGTGAAGTATTTGTAAAATTGAAAAACGTTAATTTATAAAAACTAGATTCCATTCCCTTTTTTTAAAATGTTGGTTGTATAAAGTCAAATCTATTGAAAATTTATTTTAATCGTATAACTCTAAACAAAATACCCGCTCTCTTTAATAAGTTAAATAGTCACTAAAAATTGTTCATTTAAAAGGAAAAAATCTTTAAAATTCTCTTATTGTATGATTTTATAAATAATATTTTGCACGTCAAATCACTTCTTAACTAAATGTAATAATCTAAAATGTCTTATGTAATGATCTAAAATGTCTTATGTGTTGTGGATGGTTGGTTATTTGTTAAAACCGATTATCTACACTTGGGATATAGGTCACTCTAGGGGTCATTCTAAGGGCTCCTAACTCGTATTGACAAGGTTCGAAGAAAACTCCGAACGGTTTGGTCGACGAGCGCGAGAGAAGTTTAAACCCAAACGTCTAGTAGCTTTAAAACCAGAACCTCTCAGTCACTGGTCTTATGTGTTGTGTTTATATAAATAATATTTTTCTTCTTTAATCACTTAACTCCAAAATGAAATGTTTCTAAGACACTTTGTCATGTCTTAAGTGAAACATATTTAACTAAAGAAGGATGTAGTATTTGTGACATAAGTTATTCTACAGTACCCTTTTAAGAAAAAAAAAGCTATATTACAAGTCAATTAAAAAAAAATTATATAATTAAAAAGTATATATATATTGTTTAAGTATCCTAAAAACGATTATTTAAGTTAGTCCACAAATTTGTAAACTTAAAAAACGGAAGTAATGTAACACAAAGAAGTATGACAAATTTTTCCCCCATAAAGGATTAGTCTCAATGACTTGAATTAATTTTTTCCCCTAAAAATGACACATTACTTTTAGTATACAAGTTTGTGAAACGGCTTTTATAAGAAAATATTACGCTGAATACAATATTAAACCTTGTAATTTAATTCAATAACAAAAATGCGTGGGTGTATAGCTTATATTTACATTTTTGAAAATCACTTTGCTTTCGTTTTTAAAATGTATAAACACGTTATTTTTGGTAACAAAACTCTATTTCGAATATAATGTTGTACAAGAAAGAATTAGGCATACTATCTTCGTCAATCTCTATAAATAAAATTTCGTATAGAAAGTAAAAATTTTCCCTCTAAATTATTATTTCGAATATGGAAGTGATCTGTTGACAGAGTGTTGTAAGAGAAATGTGCTTGTAAATTAAACAAACAGATGTAATAGCATTCATATTAAACCAAAACTCGCGAATTACTCAATAACTAAAGACAATTTCCTGCAGTTCATTAAAACTATGATAAAGATATCTCAACGCAGGTCTGAAGTAACCATCTCTCGCATTTAAAGAGATAACAACACACACACATCCTTGGTGACCTAAGATAAGACATGTGTGATACAGAAATTGCAGGTTCTAATGTCACTAAAAATTAAAATAATACGTAAAACACTACAAAAAAAAATATAAAAAATAATTTGAAACGCTTTAAATAAATTAAATTAAAAAAAATGAAAACACTTTAAATAAAAAATAAAACAAAATTTCACCCTCTACAAAGAACAAAATCTATATGTCTAATCATGCACCTTCTTTATCTCTCTCATCTTAATTACTTCCAGTCTCACAAACCACCTGTCCTGTTCCAACAAGCTCCCAAACATGTTCCTAAAACATGTTTACTGCTTCCTGAAAACCCTTTTTGGAAAAAGCATGTCTAATCCCGTTTCCGATCTTATTTCCTGTCGCGTTTCCAGTCTAAAAATAAATTTCACGTTAAACTTTTATAAAGTAAAACAAAGTCAGAAAGATTTCCATTTTTATATTAGGTGTTAGTTAGCAAATAAAATTTTTATTTCAGGTGAGGGAAAAAAAAAATCGAACATTTTGCTAATATTACTTTCAAACTAAATTCATTCTGATAGCAGGATTCCTACAACTCAACTCCACTCGACTAGAAGGATTAAAACCAACAAAGAAAATTAAGCCCCCCACAAAATAAGCCCTCCCCCTCTCTCCCTTATCGCATTCACTTCCTGTCACATTTCCGGTTAAACTTCCTATCTACACTTCCTGTTCACTTCCTGTCTCAACATGCCTGTTATCCCCACCTGCTACATCCGGTGTCCACACCTGCGACTTCCGGTGACCTTCACAGAGCACAGAACTTCCTGTGTCCACACCTGCTACTTCCGGCTCCGGCTCCATTAGCATTTAGCCTGCTGGACTGAAACATACATTCCTCTACTACTGAGAAATATAAATGTCATCAATATGGTATTAACTAATCATTCAGCATCCTGATGTGCCTGCTAGAAACCACCCGGGAAATTGAGCATACAACTATATGTACTAAATATATCTGAAGTATATACCGGGAACATAAAAAAAAGCTGTGTTAATGAAATATATGTAACCTCAGCTAATATGTTACTCCGGTAATAATATTAGTATCATTGGTAAGTTTTCATGAATGAAGAATTAAGAATGATTTTGCCAAATGAAAGCCCCCCCCCCCCAAATGATACCGTGCTCCCTCTAGATTCAGAGACTAACTGGGCCCTGGGTTGTCCATAAATTATTGCCAGGGCTTCCGTGCCTCATAACTTTTTATTTAAGAACATGACGAAAACTATTATTACATATTCGTAAAGTATATAATTCAAGGAGATTTTTAATGACCTAAACGAAATTACGTATAACATAAAGTTGCATTTCGAAACGTTATTAATCAAATAACGATTATAATCAAATAATAATTAATATTAAAATTTTATCAAATTTATCAAGAAGTTATTAATGAATTATGAAATATCTATCTATCTAATATTGTGCTCATTTAAAATTACGGCTTAAAAAATTATGCAATTTATGATGATATTTGGAAAAAAAAAAGTTTAGATATGCTATTCTAATCACCCAAAATTCTCATACTGATACTGTCATACTTGAAATAGATTGATTATGTGAATAAACAGAAAAGGAAAGAAAAAGAAAAAATCCGGTCCTCTATATTGGGTTGTCATTTTGTCACAAATCGTCGCTCTGTTTCGCTTCTTCAAAGACATGCGTCTTAAACGTAATATTTCACAGTCGAGTGATTTAATAACTCAATGTAACAATTTAAGGGCACGGACCATGACCTTGCTTTTTGTTTCTTGCAATGTTTCTTGCAGCATCGCATTATAAAACAATTGATGCACCTTACAATGGAACATAGTCATCAATTTCGCGAACATTAGATTGGAATATACGTCAATCGGAAATGTTTTTATAGGACTGTAATAAAATGGACAAAAAGAAAGAACGAAAATTCACTCGTCAAACATAGATTATGCTGCCCTTTCCAACATATTCAGTATATTGTAACAAAACTTCACAGTTTAATAAGGTGAAAGATGATGTCAAAGTCAAACCAGGTGGGGAGGCCTACCTTTCGGCTTAAGCTCAACTAGCCCCGCCCATGTCAAAGTCAACAATTTGGAAAACGCATAGCACATGTGAAAACCCAATTTTGGGAATTACCACCAACAGTCTGAAAAATATTTTAAAAATTTTGCGTAGCCCTGTACAGGATCTACAGATTTGTAGATAAGCTTACATAGTATACTAAATTTTTTTTCAGCTAGGAAACGCATAGCACAGTTGAAAATGACCCTTCAAGAATTTCCGCCAATAAACGGGTCTTTTGTGCGCCCCGGGTCTTTTGTGCAGCCCTGTATATGGTCTAAAAAATTATACACACCAAGTAATATGCCAAAAATTAGTTTAATTAAAACACGCGTACCACAACTGCAAACGCATTTCCAAAAATTATCGTTCATAAAACATTGCATTGTAACTGGATTTTTGAGAATTTATAATTATATGTGCCGTTCATCCCTGCAAATGCGGCACACATTATTCTATAGTAAGCTTCTTGTAGTGCATATCGGCGATATAAATTTCAGTATGTTCGAAGTAGTATAATTTTATTAAAACTAGGGCATTCAACCCGGGCTTCCCGGAATAGAGAATATATGTGAAAATTTTTTTAGTAAAACTCTAATAGATTTTTTACTATTAATATTATTTTTAATTGTCCCCTAATAACACCAAAGAGCATTTTTATATGAAGTAAGTCAATTATATATTCAAATTAAATTTTGAAATTTATTGAAAGCGGTAATTTTGTATTGGCCTCGGGAAAGAAGTTAACAGCCAAATATATCTCTAAAATACAGCAAAATCTCTCCGTATATACAGTAGTTTATTATTATTCTGATACTTTCAGCGGTTTTAAGCGCTTATTTCAATTACATGTCTGTTAAATTTGTGTTTTATTTATAATTTAATGAAGTTTTAATTTCGTTATTGAATATGAGCTGGAAACAAATGCTGAACTTTTTTTACTGTTTAAAGTGCAAACGGGTTAATATTTTGTAATCGTCTGCAAACGATATAGATTTTTAAAAGAAATCACGCTTGAAATTTTATTTAAATGCTATAACAAATAAGTCAATTAAGATACAGTTTTCCAAGAAATTGCCTTTGAAAGTAGACTTTTTTCTCCTATATAACAGTGTAAAAATTGAAATTGTGCAATGCTTAGAAATTAAAAAAATTGCAGTAGCAAAAATTGCAAAACCAAACTTCATCGTCAAGTGTTGCCATTCGCAAAATGACGTCAGCGTTACGCACGGACACGTTTGTCCTGTATAATATAGATACACAGCAAACGATTTTCCTCATAGATAGTAATGTAAAGGAATTCTTTCGAGTGTCCCTGTAAACGCACTATAGGTGCTACTCACTTCATTTTCAATACCGAACATGCCATAATAAACCTCAATAATTCCGAGTGTACTTACGTGAGTTAGAGCACGGAGAGACAGGCGGCAGATATACAGACAGGCATAATTCATAAACACTTTTCAACTATGTTAGAAAGTATAAAAAACAACTTTTTTCTATAGATAAATTGGAGGATAATTCTGGACGAATAAGATACTTCAGAAGAAAATTTTTGATAGTGAAATATATGCAGTGCTGAAAGAAAAAAAAATAATGCAAATATCTCCTACTAATCTTCTTTCAATATGATGATGACTTAAAAAAATATATTTTTTACTACAACGTATTTAAACTTATTAGAAACAACATATTAACAACGTATTTAAACTTATTAGAAATTTTTGGCATTTTTAAGGAAACCTATTAAATAAGTATCAAAGTAAAAATAGTTTTTTTGAAAAACTCTTTTATAAGCATTAAAAATAGGTGTTCACCCGTTAATGTCTGTACATATATTTATTCATACACTTTACCAATTTCATACAGACATTACTTATAAAAAAGTATGGTCAAAAATTTTCATTAAAAATGTCCTTCATTTAAAAAATTAAAAACAGTCTCTAATAAAAACTTCCACCACCTAACAAAAGCGCTTTCACCCCCTGCCAGGGCATCATCAGTTGTGTTCTCTATCCAACTTCCTTTCCTTTATATAGATGACTGGTGGCTGTTTATAAGCATTCAATGTTTTTCTTGAAAATCACGCCTAGCTATATGACTGCAATTCATGATTACTGCAAAAAACATCTGTTTTACAAAATGTCAATTTGGCGTGGGTATCGAACCCCATTATGGAAAAGTAAAACGCTTTTTTCTATTTATATATACTTGGTAGAAGGCGCGAGCTAGTGAATTTATATTTAAAACTTATAATTTTGCTCTGTTCCTTTTTTAAGATATAACAACAGGAAAGAAAAGAAAAGTTTTATTTAAACTATATTTTTAGGATTTCTAAATTGATTTCTCAACGTATAATCATAATGTAATTAATATGAAACTGTTGATTGACTAAAGCATATTTACTTAAAAGTAGGTATATTACACTCTTTTTTTATTTATGTTTTCTACTGTTTAGAGTTTAAAATATTTCGTTGTTGCGTTCTTTGCGCATAATTAAATACATTGTTGCTGTAACTGATATACAATTGTAACCATAAAGAATATTTGACGATTTATCGCCGGTAGCGGGCTAACGGAAAAAGGCCTTAAAATTAATTGATTAATTTCAAATTAAGTTTTAAAAATACACTGGACTCCAAAAGTTAAGGTACAGCCAGTCTTTTGTGTCTAATTTGAGAACTAATGAACATAAAAACATGAAATTTAGAAGAATTATGCTTTAAACAGTTATTTATCGAATTTTACATAATTTTAACACCAAGCATGATTTACAAAGAAATAATTACATTTTTCGTAAAAATCCATTGTTTGATAAAAAAAATGGCTGTTTTTTGTGAAAAAAAAATTTAAATAAACGGATTTTTATAAGGTATGTGTCCGGCCCTACTTGTAATGCATTTGTGACATCGACTTTCCATACTGTCAAGTTAAGTTGTCGGACACTGGGATGGGAAACAACGGACATACATGGAGAAACGCTTGTTCCAGCTCATTTAACGATCTCGGAGGAGGACTTGCGGCCAGCCGCCTATTTGACGAGATAATCCCAAAGATACTCTATCGGATTAAGGCCCGAAGATTGAACTGGCCGTTCCATTAGCTCCAAATCTTGATCCTCAAAATATTCATCAACGACTCTAGCGCACTACGATCGGGCATTACCATCGATTAAAATTTATTTATCACCAATAGCATCAGCATACTGTGTGACAGATAACGAAGCAAGGATCTCGTTCCGATATTTCACAGCAGTCGAGGTTCTTACATGGCACACGAATTTACTCTGACCACCAGACAGACTCCAGGTCAAACCATTGTTCCACCTCCTCTATAACTGTGTCTTTCAACAATGTTACGTAGGTAGAATGCTATAGGAGAAAATTAGCAGTCTTCACTCACCACTTGGCGATTAAAGTTGTAAAAGTGGCGATCAAAAAATTGTCATCGATCTCCACCCCTGCGCGGTCACTTTCCAGTTACACATTCAATTGCACTCCGTGAGCGACTGACGAATTTCGCGTTTTTTCCCCGCAAACATGTGAAGAATTTTGCAATTCCCCCCTCCCCTAATTGATCGACTAATAGCGCGATTTTTTTTGCCTCCGACTGACGATTTTCGCGATAATTTCACGTGACCGACAGGCGGATTGCGTAGGTTTTTTCCGTGATCGATGGACGCATTGCGTGATTTTTTTTTCCATGATCAAGTGACGAGTTTCACCTCGCGAACGACGGGAGAATTTCGTGATTTTTTTTTTCTTACGATCATCTGACAAATTTCGCAATTTCTTCACGGAACCCGATTGATGAATTTCGTGATTTTTTTTCTGCAATCAATGGGCAATTTGCATTATAGAATCGTATAGAATTATGCCCCGTTTTTCTATAAGCTTGTTTAATCTAAAGCTATAGAAATATGTGTAGAAATTCAATAGAAATGTCTATAGAAGTTCAATAGAAATATCTATAGAAAAAAATATAGAGCTTCTATAAAAATATATATAGAATCCAGGTAGTCAGCCTCCCAAGTACGAACCCCGCTCGATGCTGCTTGACTTCAGTGATCGGACAAAGAACCAATACTTTCAGTATGATACAACCAGTAACAGTTCCAAAACTCTTATTACACTATTTAAACTTTATTTCTTTTGTGATTTGCATTCCCAATCATATATAGTATTGTAAAAATATTTAAAAATCTAATGAATTATTTGTTAAAACTGAAACAATTGTTTAAATATTTATACTTGAGATTAAAATATTTGAATAAAAATTACAATACTATTAAAGTGAATAAAGTTTTTTAAATTAGATGGATGGTTTTATAAATTTAACAACAAATTAATAAATTATTATAGAATTAACCAACAAATTAAGGAATTATAAGGAAATTAATTAATCATGATTTAATTCAGTAGTTAGACTGATATATTATTACCTTGACAATTGAATCACAAGGTATTAGAATTGAATTAAATTATGTATATATATATATATTAATCATATTAAATCTATGGAGTACATAGATCTATGAAGTATATATTAAATCTATGGAGTATATATTAAACTGATGTATTACAAAATTGTGTATTATTTTTTTAATTTTAATGTATAGTTATAAATAAATTTATTTATAACTATACATTAAAATTAAAAAGGAACAGCTTTGGGATTAGCTTGCTGTCCGCCATCTTGTTTTTTAAATTAAAACATATTCGTTTTGTTTCTTATTTCCAAAATAATTTTCGTCCATATTTACTTATTATAAACACGTTATTTAATTTTATTGGCTAATTTATTTATATTTAATCATAAAAGTTAAAATGTTTTGATTTAACTTGATTATGTCAGAAACAAAACAAATGTTTTGATTTATCGCCCGCTGTCAGCCATCTCATTTTTAAAATCAAAACATTTTAACTTTTATTATTAAATATAAATAAATTAGTCAATAAACTTAAATAACGTGTTTATAATAAGTAAATATGGATGAAAATTATTTTGGAAATGAGAAACAAAATAAATATGTTTTGATTTAAAAAAACAAGACAGCAGACAACAGGCTAATCCCAAAGTTTAGCCAATCTATAGAATCATTAGTCCATAGAACTTACTATGGACGTACTATAAGGTTTATAGTACTCTATAGAAAAACTGCTCTACAGAAAAAAAAATCTGCAGAACTTCTATAGAAACATTTTCTTTAGAAAAAGTATTCTATAGAATGGCTATTCTATAGAACTTGTAAATAATTCTATAGAGTTTTATACAGCTCTATGAACTATTTTCGTAAGGGAGGACTCGTCTGAATAGTACGGAGGCCCATTGTTGTCTATTCTAGCTAATGTTAATGTGCGTTCTTGGTCAACATAACGGGCAGTTCTGTGTTGTTGATTAAGAGGGTTACACACAACGGGTCGTCTTGCATAGAGTCCTTAATTGTGAAGATGTATGCGCACCATAGATATTGTCATACCTGTTGTCTTACGTTGATCTGAAATGAGCTGAGCCACAGTAGTGTTCCTCCTCCTTCAGGTCAAAAGAGCTAGAATGAGATATTGTGCAGAGGCTGTAACCCATGAGCGGTCTGGAACAAGTCTTCTTGATACTGATTTTTCCTATTCAAATTAATCCCAGAGTCTTTGGATCATACTACGAGACACATTAAGACATCTAACAGCATCAATTTGTGAGAACCCCATTTCCACCCATCCGTTTGTCCGCCATCTTAACGAAGCAGGTAAACGAGATCTCCTACATAAGGACAACACTATCTTAGGACCAACAATTGAAGATCAACAAGCATAAAAAAAATTCCATACAAATTGCAAAACTGGGATTTTCGCAGTTTTCCCCGACTACCATATAAGTGTCCAGTTCTTTAAAAAAAAAAAAAAATAGAGATGGGTATAATTGTTGCATAAGGTTTTATTGAAGTTACTTAAGATCATTCATATAAACTAATATATTTTTTACCTTTATTTTCATTCTTATAATATTGAGCGTCCAAAAACTGTTTGTACCTCAACTTTTGGATGCCAGTGTATTTAAAATATTGTACTGTCAACTGAAATACACCTATGAACATATTTTTTAAAAAAATTATCATATCAAGAAGTGAGTTAAAAAATCGATTACAAAATTCCATCTGTACATATAAAAAACAATTAAATAAAATAATGTAATAATGTATTTGAATTTTCAATTTCAGCTTGTGAAGGATCTACATATGAAGAGATAATCAAATAATAGAAAGAAAAAAAAAAGAAAAAAAAAATTTTGTAGTCTACTTCAACAAGATATTTAGTTTTCTAATTATGATAATATCTGTAATCTTTTGAAATGATCTCATAAAAAAGAATATACGGTGATGGTGAATGATGACCATTTAAGGAGAAATATTTCTTTACATTTTAACAAGAATTTAAAATTTTCAGGAAATCGGATCCTTTATACGGTATTTAGAGAGTGGATAGACGGATAACGTACACTCTAAAGAAATCCCGTCAATAAACTTAGAAAGTACAGGTAGCATGTTGCCGGAACACACCTGTGACTAGAAGAGATTTTTAGATTTTTCCTTTGCAGGGGTCGATACAGGTTATTTTTCTTGGGGCCCATTTTGTGAAAAGTAAGACTTATTTTTGTGAAATTTATCATATTTTTGTGAAATTTATCATATTTTTGTGAAATTTATTATATTTTTGCGAAAAATAACATTTTGTTACAAAAGATGAAATCCAGCTGTTCAAATTCAAACCAAGCTTTTAATAATAATAACTTCTTTAAGCTCTTCTGCTAAAGTTTTCCTTTCTGGTGAATTTGTTTTCTTTGCAAATTACTAATTTTAAAACCTAACAAAATAAAAACAATTAATAGAGAGTATGTTTTTATAGAATTGAATTTTGTAAAGGACCTATTTTATCAAGAGGAATTTTATGAAGGGCCTGTTTTATTAAGAGGAATTTTGTGAAGGACAGTGATGGAAGAATGGCGCACCATTTGGGCGATTGCCACCACGAAATTTTAATAGTATTCTCTGGTTTAAAATATCTCAGAAATTCCGTCCGTACATAACAGGAAGAACACTATATAAATTTAGTGGTGCTAATTGATTTTATGGTGCGCCATTGTTCCATTACTGGAAGGGGCCCTAAATAAGACACAAAAATTTTTTTGATCGACTCCTGTTTTGATTGTAGAATTTCAGGAAATTTTAAGTTAAGGCTCTGGCATTGTTCGTATTTTGAGGAGAAAAGGACATCCTTTGAAAAATTAGTTTCTAATACGAAACAATACTACGCAGCACAGTTGCTGGAACACCCCTGTAATTTGACGAAAATACAGCTTAAGATTGGGGGATATAAGATATTCTTTATGCCAAATTAGTGCATTTTCTGCATTTTGGGGGAAAAATGGGCAAATCAAAGTGGAAAGTTTCGTGTTTTAATGAAATATAATCAACGGAAAAGTTCGTTCTATTCCCAGATTTTTTTAGAGCGTATTATCCGAGTTAAAATGTTGTTATAAACTACAATACATGCAGGAACTAAGTCATGTGCAAAAACAGGGAGCAATTCTAGGAAATTTCTCTATAACCAGATGGTTGATGTTGACAACTCTAACCCGGTTATTCACCGTCAACCTCAACTGCGAGTTAACGGCTTAAGTCTCTGTTGAATCTGAAATCCGATTCACTGTTAACTCAACTTACCGAAGTGGGAGGAAGAAACGAAACTACAGTCGAGTAACTCAACCTACAAGGGGTTAAGTCAATTGCGTATGTCCAGTTGAAGGAAATATGGCGGTCATTTTACCTGGTGTCCAGAAATTAAGGGACAGTGACTGATTTCAGACGTTTCGTCGAATATCTACTGAAACTCGTGAAGAAATGACCGAAATGCCCTTGAACTTTGAGGATGTAAAGAACATGTTTGACTTAATGTTTTTCAGCGAAGATTTTGTCGCGAGATCAATTAGAAGGGGGGGAGGGGATAATAATCTACCCTATATATATAAAATCCTAATGAAACGAATTTGTGAAACGATTTTATGAAACGAATTTTTGAAACGATTTTATGAAACGACTGATTAAACGACTGATTATGTTTCAGGGCTATTTTTAATAAAATATTAAACGCTTGATTGTGAAATTAATACCAACTGTCCATAAAAATCCGCGGATGTCAAAACTGCTAATAGAATTTTGAAATTGGAATTAGTTTTTGAGATATTATTTTTTTTCTAATTTTAATGACATTTCTGTAATGATGGCAACTAATTACTCAGTTTTTTGTGACAAAAAAGGGAAAAAAATTTAAAAGGATCCCGATAGGGATTATTGATTTCTTTTTATTCGTCATTTTCAAATTGAAATTGAATTTATCTTTTATTTCAATCGATAATGAAGACAAGATTGCGATTAAATTAGGTTTTTCAGGAAAATTTGAAAAAAAATCACATTTCTATTGTCAGGATTCAATCGTCTGTCAGCATTTAATTTAATTTATAAATTGAAAATATTTTGAATAAATTCGTCCAAATCACGTCATTTATGTAAACGCAAAAGAAAGGGGGGGGGGCAAAGGAATTTATTTAATATAAAGAAGACATTTATCTATTTTTACGTACAAAAAGAGGTAAATTGAAAGACAATTATAAATAAATTGTATATATACATTTAAATGTATAAACAAGTATAAAAGTTCGGTGCTTTTCCAGTGGGTATGGGGCCTTGACGAAACAGAGAAAATAGCCTTGGCAGAAAAGGAAATTTGGCAACATACTTTCTGTCAACCTATTCACTTTGTCATTTCGTATACAGAAGCATTTTTTCAATATTTATACAATTTTTTTAGCGTAAAATGTCATTTATCCTATTTTATATATAATCAGGTACTTACGTATTATCCGTGCCAGTTTTAAGCCAACTGCGCCAGGCATGGAGCCAATGTTACTAATTATAGTAACCCTTATATATTTTTTTCTTGCTACATGGTACATGCCTGGGAATAATCTATAATATTATTTTATCTTATTTACTATGCTATTTACCATTTATTAATTTTATTAAAATAATGTTATTTACTATTTTTAACAATGTTATAAATTTAATAAACATATATTACATTTTATTTATTTTATATTAATTACCATTTTTAACAATGTTATTTGATAATATTACATTGATAATATTACTGCGTTTGAAAACATGATTGGCAACGATAAACAAGATTGGTACTTGGCAACCATTTTTGGTGATCAATCTCCTGGCACGGATAATACGTAAGTACCTATAATCAGAAGTAATTTGTATAGAAAAAACAATAATAATATACGTATAATTAAAATACGCATATAAGCAAAAAATCGTCGAATTTGTTTCCGTGGCTGTTTATGTCATTTGGCACCAAATCTCACTTTCTGAGGCCCGAATTGCGCCAAGCTTTTTAAAAAGCGTCAAGACCCCTATAATAGAAAAGCACCAAAAGTTCATTGGGTTTGTTTTCATAACTTTTGGCAACAAATCTATGTCTATTAACGAATCTATCCTTTTTTGAAGCTCGAATTACGCCAAACCTAAAAGCAAAGGATCCTATACTGGAAAAGTACCCGATTTTCTTATGGACAGTATTCAAGTGACATAACATGGTGTAAAATTATCGCGGATAGCAAATTTGTTTAAATATCTCATCAATTGATGCCGAATAAATGCAGGTATGTATGCACAAAATATTTAATTAATTTTGCATGATAAATAATTATTAGAAAATTCGTATATACATATTAATTAAAATAAATAATTTACATATTTAAAATAACATGAAAATATGCATGATGGTGCACTAAAATAGAGAGAAAATTAAAACCTGTTACTGAAAATGTCTATAACATAGTACTTTTCAATACCGTAGTTCTTAATGTTATTCACAAGCAGATGGAATTTTTCTCATCCTTAAATGCAAAGGAAGAATAGAATACAGATCGTTGTTATAAAAGTCCGAGAGGTAGCCACAATTTAAACCTAACCATTTTATACAAGCTGGTTTTCAAGTTGTAGTTGATTTTGCTTATCAATCCCGAAAACAGTCGTCAGTTGTTGTAACAGCTGTGTATGAGGCCATGATAATCAAAAAATGCCCCATTAAAACGTTAAAAGCATGGCAACCCAATTACAGATTTACCAATATTTTTAAAACAAAGCACGCTGTCATGTTTTTATTTTCCTCGAAGTCTGAGCGAAGTCGTAGCTCGCAGGGGGTAGGCCCCCTAGTTTTAATAATAAAATAATATTTTCGATCACCCAAGTAACATAAAATGCTAAAAATGGTCTGTCACTGTAGCAAATGACTATGTAGGTCCTGTTCAACATTTGTGTGCATTTGTGTAAGCATATCACGTACATTCGTGAAGATGTTAACGTTTCTGTGAAAAATTGAAAAGTTTTTTTTAATAGCATGCAGAGTTTTCAGCCGAGTTCAACACCGCTTTTCAAAAACTTGACAACAAATTGAAGAAATAGTATACTGTAATTAAAATATTAATATATTGAATATTTGATGAGATATTGGTATTTGTACGAAATAAATTTTAACTACGCTTGCGCGAATTACAGCAAAGATTTTATAGTCAATACTATAGGGCAACTCATACCAGTGAAATATCGTGAAAACTCAAAAAGTTACAGCAATAATTGATACATTGAGGAGGAAATTCCATAGGATTATATGGGATTTCCTTCTCAATTCGGGCGCTAGCCACCATTTTTGTAATAATAAATACACGTTTCATAATTTTGTTCCATCAACAGATAAGATGTCGGCTGCTATCAAGGATGTTTTGTTCCCGATTAGCGGAAAAGGGGATGTAAAATTGAAGTTTGGTCAGAGAATTTTTACCCTTTGTAATGTCATGTACTCTGATCAACTTCGTAGAAACATAATTTCAGGACCACAGTTGGACCTTAACGGTCTGTCCTTCCTCGGAGGTCAGAAGGAAATGAAGGTCTGTCAGGGGGACTTTCATATTTTTAGTACTTTCTTAAAAGGTCGCATTTACAAACTTTACCCTAAAATTCTTAACTCCAAACATAAATCTGTTAAATTTAATGTTTCTTTGGTAAATAAGCAGGGTAAGATGACATTTCGGCATAAATGTTTTGGGCATATCAGTCAATGGGTTCCAGCACATACCAGTCAAAGAAATGGGATTAATGGGTTACCGGGATTAAAAAGTAAATGACACTGTCTGCGAACCTTGCAAACTGGGCAAATCAAGAAGCATCTCACATAAATACACGGAAAACATACGCTGAAACCCTCCATTAAAACTGCTATATGCAGATGTATAAGGACCATCTGAAACCACTGGCAGAAATGGTGAAATGTTCTTTCTTTCCTTAATTGATGATTTCTCTCACCGAGTATCGGTACATCCATTACGACTAAAGTCAGAAACGTTTGATATCGTAAGAAAACATAACAAGGGCAAAAACTTATTTGAACCGTAAAGTTAAGAGTTTTTGCACCGACAATGACGGAGAATTCCATAATCACCATTTCAAGGATTACTTTGATGACAAGGGGATCAGGCATGAATTTATAAACGTGTATACTCCACAAATGAATGGCGTTGCTGAGAGATTTATGTCCACTGCAGTAAACGGAATAAGAACATTACTTATCGAAAGTAATTTTGATCCATGTTTTTGGCCAGAAGCATTAAAATATTTTGCTCATACTTGGAATAGAGTATGTCCCAAGCTGCTAACTAAAACCCCATTTGAGCTATATGGCGGACGGAAGCCTTCAGTTGGACACCTTCGTCCATTCGGAACCGTGGCCTATGCTAACGTGCCAAGCCAAAAACGGTCTAAATTTGAACCGAAGGCTAGGCGCAGATTTTTAGTGGGCTACGCTTTCAGGACAAAAGTATATAGAATCTGGCTTCCGGAAACCACTGAAATTTTGGAAACTGCAAATGTCACTTTTGATGAATATCAGTGTGGTATGGGACGCAGTGAAGACCGAGGATTTCACCCTCTTCTCACCACGGTCAGAAGAGGATTGTGAGAAAGTTGCAGAAGTTGATACTGTGGTCATCCCGGATCCTTCTAACGTTAACCTTTATTTTACTCACAACCCCAAGAACGGTGATGGAGAGGATGTAGAATCGGAGTCTAGTGAAGACTCAAAATTATCCACTATTTCCTCATTACGAGAAGTTAGTTGGAGGAGAAAACCTGTTTGCAAGGAAGATCGGCAAACGAAATGACATCTACTATTTCGAAACAGTTAAAAGTCAACGCCTCAGATCTCTTAACGAGGTGGAAAAGTACTGTGCAGAAAATAAAATTGCTTTCAAACCGGAATTTTTTTATTTCTCGGGGTCAAATATCTATGACGGGATCATACTTATTCCATCACCATACAATACATCTGAATCTGAATTTGACTCTGATGATGACTCAATAAATTCAAGCATAACTGAGGAGCCAACAGCATGACTAGACGGCCCAGAAGAAGAAACCACCTAAAACTTTCAAACAGGCATGTAAGTCTAAGCAAAGTCATGTCTGGTGAAAAGCAATGGAGCAGGAAATCAGGACGATGTATGATCGGATGGTTTGGCATTTGACCGAATTACCGATCCACGCCACCCCAGTAGGTTGCCCAGTAGGACGCCAAGGTTGCCGGTGGCTTTACACCACCAAACGGGATGAATTTGAACGGATCGCCAGGCACAAGGCTCGCCTTGTTGCCCAAGGATTCAAACAAATCAAGGGCGAGTCATATGACGAGACTTTTAGCCCGGTCGTGAATTTTGCCGTTATCCGATTCTTCTTTTCCCTTCTGGTGTCGTGTAGCGGGTGGTTGCACACACAGTGCGACGTAACCTGCGCATACCTGTATGCAACACTGAAGGAGGACGTGTATATGCTTCAACCGCACGGCTTTGCTATCCCTGGTAGTAGGCACCTGTATTGCAAACTAGACAGAGCATTGTACGGACTCCACCAAAGCGGACGTGAGTGGTTCTATGAAATCCATGAGGTTTTGTTAAATTTGGGGTTCAAGAAACTAGAATCTTGCAATTGTGTCTACAGTTTCGGAACCAGCGTTGTTCTCTTGCTATATGTAGATGATATCGTAATTTTTGGCAAGACACAACCTAAGATCGACCATGTCTTAGCTTTTTTAGCACTTTCCAACCTAGTTGAAAAATGCTTATGACTTCGGTTTGTCTGCCGTCTGCCGTCTGTCCGTGCTCTAACTCCCGTAAATATGCTCGGATTGCTCTGCAATTTTTATATGTTATTGTCGTTATCTATAGCATGTTCCCTATTTCAACGGAAGTGTGTAGCACTGATAGTTTTTTTGCAGGGACACTCAAAAGAATTCCGTTACATTGCGGTCTAAGGGGAAAAATCATTTTCGGTTTATTTTAAAAATGTTTCACTATTTTAAACGCATTGAAATTTATATATATCACTAAGGTGCATTAGAAGAAGCTTAATATGGAATAGGGTGTGCATAGCACTTATAGTTACTTTACAGGGACAGTCAAAAGAATTCCGTTACATTACGTCTATGGAGAAAATCGTCTGCGGTTTATTTAAATAATGTTTCATTATTTTAAACGCATTGAAATTTATATATATTACTAAGGTGCATTACAAGAGGCTTACTACGGAATAGTGTGTGTATAGCAGTCATCGTTCATTTACAGGGACACACAAAAGAATTCTCTACTGTCTGTTAACAATAATTCCTGGATGTGCGTTTTAAGTTACTGAACGCGATTTTAATTTTAACTCGCTTTTTGTCTATTACGTGGTGTGTATAAATTCTGTAGATCTATACAGGGCAGCACAAAAGTTCGCGAACACATTTCCGTTTACTGACAGAAACTCCAGAAGGTTAATTTTAAACTCTGCTACGCGTTTCCTAACTAAACTAAAATTTAGCATCCTATGTAGTATATATACAAATCTATAGATCCTATACAGGGCTGAATAAAAGTATTTGGATATTTTTCCGAATATTGTATCTGTTGGAAATTCCTGAAATTATGTTTTTAAATATGTTATGCGCTTTCCAAATTGTTTACTTAGATGTTATCTTTTAGCTTATTAAACGGTATGTTTGTAAAATTATTTTGGAAGCGTTGGAAAGTGCTACATAATCTATGCTGGAAGCATGATTTTTCGTTCTTGTTTAAATCTAAATTTGATATAAAAGTTTTAGGCAACTCCAGAAAATTCTTAGGAGTAGAATTTGAAGAAACCAATTCAGGTCTCGTCATGCATCAATCTACTTACATAGATTAAATTTGCAATAAATACAGTAATTTTAAAATCCCTTTTCCATCACTTCCCATCAGTAAACGCACGGTGTATTTCCGTAATGACTGTCCAGTCTCCAGTCACGACATAGAAGTAATGTCTAAATTGCCGCACAGAAGTGTTCTGGGATGTATCTCATTTATTGCAAATCGCACACATTCTGACCTGAGCTACGCAGTCAACATCTTAAGCCAATTTCTTTCAAACCCCGGTATTTCACACTGGGATGGTTTAATCAGACTAACTGGTTATCTCAAGTCCACTCGTCATTATCAACTAAAACTATCATGCAAGACTAATAAATTAGTAGTATACTCTGATGCAAAATTCGCGGCTAACCGAGACGACAGAACCCAGAAAGCGAATCAACTACTACCCGGTATTTCACACTGGAATGGTTTAATAAGACTACTCGGTTATCTCAGGTCCACTCGTCATTATCAGCTAAAACTATCATGCAAGACTAATAAATTAGTAGTATACTCTGATGCAAAATTCGTGGCTAACCGAGACGACAGAACGACAGAACCTCGATCGGCGGCCAAACCGTTATGCTTGACGAAGCTCCCGTTGACTGGCGCACTTTTAAAGAAAAGTGCGTTAGATTATAGACTATGGAGTCTTAGTGCGTTAGTTTATCGACTATGGAGTCTTAGTGTGTTAGTTTATCGACTATGCGTCGCAATGACTGATGCCGTCCAGAACTTGGTTTGGTTCGATCGGATACGTCTCGAATGTAGTCAAGAAGGGTTGTTTCCAGCATCAAGTGACAAAGCGGTAATGCGGGTGGATAACCAATCAGCAATAGATTTTGTCAAATCCCCGGATGAAAACTATAAATCTAAGCACATAGATGTCAAATTGTTTTTTATCCGTGATTTGTACAACAAAGAAGAATTCATTTTATACCATGTGCGTAGCCAGGCCAACTTGGCAGATGTCTTTACCAAACCTCTGACTCACTGTGTTCTTTTAAATTTCATCAAATTGGTTTTTAATATATAAATCGTCTTTTGCATATTGCGTACCTTTTATCATATGAAATGTTGGCAAATGAACTGGTATCTGTATTGTACTTTTTAAACCTGCTCTTTTTATACATATTGTGAATTATGGTGTTTATATAACTAATGTTGCACATTGTTTTAATAGTTTAAACTGTGTAGTACATTGTTTTACACGTCATTTATTTTAATGCGATGCACTGTCATATTTTTATAAGTTTTTAGCCAACAAAATTGTTATCCCATGACCATGTCGTTTTCAAAATTCTTTAAAAGTATCTGCATTTTTAGTTAAACTTATGTCTATTTTAAGTCTTCGGCCGAAGCATATTTTTATTAAATTTATTTTTCAGTATGTATATTTAAAATTACAGTTTATTCAGATTCCCTTGTTCTAATATGTTCTTTTCTTATTATAGGCATTTAGAAAACTAAAAGTTGAATGAACGACTTCTGACAATAGAAGGATATGAAAGGAGCGTAGATGTGGCAGCAAATGTTTTTGATATGAAAGAAGTAGCTTCAAAGTTTAAATGACAAGCCTTCTTTAAAGCATTTCTTTTGTTTTTTTATTAAATAAAGAGAAACTTTTTGCACTTTTTGATTTTCAGTTGCCGTGCAAATGGCACGCATGGTCAAGGAGCACTTCTTTTTGTGTAAACTTTTTCAAATTGAAAAAATTGTATTAATATTTAAAAGTGTATTTTTCTAATGTATCGAGTATGATGAGAATTGTGAGGGTGTTAAAAATTTAAAGTTGAAATTGTCACTCTTCTCATACGCATTAGGCCGATAATTTTTCTCTGCAACATTTAAATTGGTAGACATTCTTGAGATTTTCTAGTTTTCTAACTTTTTCAAATTTTTATTTTTTTTAACTTTTCTGGTTAAACATTTAAATTTCTACTAACTCGTTAAATTTGTTAATTAACATTGTTTTAAATGAAAAGAAATTTTTTGGGAGACAACATTTTTTTAATATATCCATTACAATAGATGGGATTTATTTTGTGTTTTTAGATGAAATTTTTTTAGCCTTCGCTACTGTTGACTAAATGTTCAGTATTTCTGTGAGTCCCCATACTTGTTTGACAGAGGACTCTTAATTCATTTTTCTGCGAGGCAATGACAAGGGGGGGGGGGGGCATTTGATGAGAATAAAACAAGTAATTGACAGTGTCATCGCCTCTTAAACCTATTCATTTCACCTAAAAGCTTAGCATAACTCATTCAAACCATAGTCACTCATATCTTTATTAACTATGCATAAAAAATCTATAAAAACAACACTTATTTACGTTATCACAGCATATAAACGACTTTAAACGCCGTTATATTATGTTAATTTATTTACCTTAAAACATTATTCATCTTTTTAGTTAAAGTCCTTTCCTTATGTTCAAATCGTTAATTATTGGCATTCCGCCATCTTTAATTTTCCCGGTGAACTCAGCCATCCTACACACTAGGGCTGGGCGATATCTCAATTTCAATATCGTGGTATAGCGTCAGCTAAATATCGCGATATGACGATATATCGTGATATTAAAACTAAATATACAGAATAAATAAAAGAATATTTTGAGAAGAAGAAAGAAAGAAAAAAATTCCCTGATGGCTCGGCCTACAGGCACAGGTAGATTTCAAAGACGCAGACCGGGGTCGCCTGTTTGTTGGGAATTGCAGAAGAAATGACCTTTTTGCCATGATGCCGCAGTTGGGACTGCCACACAATCTTGTTTACCAACTTGTTTGCAGGCGAAGCCGGCAGGGATGTTTTTTTTGTTTGTTTTGTTTTTTTGCTATAAGGGTTGGTCTTATAAAAAAACTTGTAAATATAAAAGTTTTAGATAATATTAAGAATCACAATTAAGAAGTTATGGGGTTTTTTCTGTTTTCACAAAAAGCCCCCCCCCCCCCTTTCCTGGTTCAATTTTGACCATTAACGAGCTTGACCAAGATTTTATGCCCCTTGATTTTATGTATGAGTTTGGAAGATATTCGTGCAGAATTATTGCAGTTATCATGTCCTTAAAAAAGTGACATAGATAGATAGATAGATAAAGTTTTGAACTGGGGGTGGTTTTGGGAGTCATCATCGGCGTAGATCTGCAAAAATGTTTCAAAAATACCAAGTTAGGGGAGAATGGAATAGGTAGCATTTCTTACGAAATCTACCTAAAAATCAGTTTTACTCGTATTTCCACAATAGGGCTGGCTTTAGACGAAAGCGAATTAGGGAGACCGTTTGAGTCGCTAAAATCAAACTTGAAAATTTTGGTTAAAACTTAAATATATTTAAAAGATATCATTCGTAGCAATGAATAAAAATTTCGTCTTCAAGTGACCCGGGCTAGTAAAACCGCATCTGACACCAAACATGGAAATTTTAAATACTTCCATATTCCATTATTAAAACAATTGCTATATATAACATCTTTTAAAGAGCATTACTTGCATAAAAAAATCTATAAATAATATAAAATAACGTTTACTAAATTATTCGCCAATTTGCGCTTTATGAAATTTTAGCTTCTTGTGAAATCTCTAACAAAGTAATGAGACTGATTATTTACAACAATTCAAACAAAAATTTTCGGTTTGCTCGTTGTAATTATTGGTTTGCTTCACACCCTCCTCGACTCAATTTATAATATAATACATTTAACAGCATATATTACATTAAAACAATCAGAAATTTCCTGTACTGATATATTAAAAATCCCAAATAACTGAAATAAACACTTCAGAGAAACATTATCTATCATGTAAAATATTTCAACAGAAATTGTTTACTTTAACATTACAGTCAGTGAGAAATTCCGGGGTGATACTGAGTCCCTAGAGTCTCCACATTTTCGGTTAACTAATGTCCCGAAAGTGCAAATCTCACCCCCTCCCCCTCACACACACGCTGAATACCATAATGCCATGGACGCCGACGTAACACAGGGGGGTGTAAGATATTGAAACAGTTGTGTGCTAGTCCTCAACATGCAATACAGAAATTTAACAAATAAAAAATATAATTTTTTTTTTTTTTTTTTTTACAGCTCTTTTTCGTCAGATGAGATAATTTTTCAACACATAAACTCAAACAAAATAAAAAAATAATAATAAAAACTTTGTTCCATGAGAGTTATAGCGGACAGATCCCCAGTGACCAAAATTTTATAGTTCTTTCTTCTGTCAGTGCGTAATTAATCATGCTACTTGGGGATAAGTAAATTATATATTTTTTTCAACATAAAAAAATACAGATTTAAATTTCAAAATTCAGGGAGCGGCAATTGTCCTCCCTTGCAGGCGCCCATGATAACCCCCCCCCCCTCCCGACACACATAGCTACCCGCCATCCCGAACCTTTGAAATACCTCCCAGAGAAAATTATCGGAATTCAAGACCGGTTAGAGTATTAAATGGTCATCAAGCACATTTTTTCATGATAATGGAAACAAGTTGGAAAATTGTACGTCAAACGTGACAAATGAGGGGCGTTCGTACTATAGCTAGTTATATAAATATTCCGATCTTGATGATTTTTAATTCTGTGAAATGAATTACATCGTCTGCAGATTCATTTCTGTTATAAAATAAGTATCTCGATCGCTTGACAATTAAACTTCGGAAACTCCTATAACAAGAAAGCACCTATTTAAAAAAAAAAAAAAATCAAATTTCTTAATAAATATTTTTATTAATATCTGCTAAAGTTTTGATTCGATTTTCATAAAATTTGAAATGTCTCGACAAAATTCTGTAAAGATAATATATCTTAAATTTCAAACTATTCGTTTGGGTAGTTTTTGCGTTGTTATATGCGGACAGATGGACAGACAGACGGCCGGACCAGACGACGACAATAGGTGCTACGTATTTATATAATTACGAACGCACCTAAAAAACATGAAGAAAATTTAAAAAATGGATGGAAATATGAAAAATAATTAAAAAATGAATAATCTGCATGTTCGATTATTTTTTTATCAGATAGTACATTAATATTTTACAACTAAAATTATGAAGAAATAAATATATATTATCTTTTTCTTGTTTGCCGCGCCATCACCTAAACTGTTTTTTAATATCTTATTTGTGAAGAAGGGGGGGTGGGGATCGCATAAAAATAGGGAAGAAACATTTCAACATATTTTATTCTATTAAAATTAAAATTGCATGATATTCATTTCCACCGTTGCAAATAAAATATAATAATGCTTAGTGGTTTTAAAATTTTAAATGCAAAATTACCACCAAATGATTTTAGGCAGTGACCAGCGGTCATGTATACAGAAGCAATCAAATACCAAATACTCATATCTGTCACGCAAACGCGATTTTTAAAATAAATTCTGGGGAGAAAAAAATTTGCAGTATAGAAGTAAAAATAGTTGCATTTTTAAAAATCCTTCTTATCCTTAAAAATCCTTTGCATTAATAAATACTACTAAGGAATTAATATTTTTTTCATAAAACAATAATTATAAAAAACAAATAAAAACATGTCTGAATTATTCTTTGCTCATTTGTCTCATTAAACCAACTGTTGCAAATAAAATACTTCCTTTCTTTATCTCCCTAATTCACACATCATTCAACAACTTCGAATATTCATCCACACCGGTGCCACTGAATATCATAAAGAAATGAATGAATATGTGATATCCCACGCATGCGCTCAGAGTTTAACCTTGCGCCGTCTATAGCATAAAAACGATATTTCATCCACTGTTAGTGGTCGCTGGAGAAAATCACCCTTCCTCTTTTCAAAAACCTTTTCAGCTGCGAGAATTCACTCCGTTAGTATTCATGAATACGGTGTATCATGGTTTAGGCTCGGGGAACTCACATCGTTCGTATTCATGAATACTCGAAGACGAGGAAGAGCTTTTAATATCGTGGTTTTCATAGTTTTCGTCAAATTTATGATATTAGCGATATACCGTTGGGTAGGATTTTTTGATATCGGTATCACGATATGCATTTTATATCGGTTTTATCAATATATCGCCCAGCCCTACTACACACACCAAAACACACCCAGTAATGACAATAGCCCATGCTGAAATATTTTCATCCCCACCAGATGGCAACAGTATACTTTATTCGATTAATCCGATTTACATCGTATCATCGTTTGCATCGATTCCGATGCCGCACGTTGATTGGCCCAACAGGTGGGCGTTGCTCAGTAGCTCGTGTTGGGATCGCATAAATAAGCAGCATCAGACGCCATCATTACACGTCTTGTTCTCCTGATAATGGGAAGATATCAAGGAAGCCTGGGCTTGGCTGGACCAAGTCCTGGATGTTTAATAGTACTATTTTAAACTTATACAATCCGATTTTATTTATGAAAGGATGGATGTGGGTCTTTATTTTATCTGTTTTTATTACACAGTCATATCTGCTTATATTTGCTCTGTTGAACGTCGAAACTCTTGTAATCATCAACGAAACTTTTTTGTTGTTTACGCTGTCAACTATACGATACGAAGTTCATGCAAGTTCCTTTGCATATATTCAAGCATACATGTAAGTTCCTTTGCATATATTATTGTCATGTCTACTAGAATCTAATAAACGTCAGTCTTCTCTACCAAAACTGTATTTTTCCTTTGCCTCCGAATATTTAAACTTACGATACTGAACTCTGAAACATTCAAGTACTTATACTTTTGGTTAATGAACACAACCAGCAAAACCTTCCAACAACTGTGCATCTTCTGTTTACATATTTTTCAGATCTGCAACTTAAACTATTTAGCTCAAACCTTCTTTAACTTTAACAAGACTCACAGACAGACATTATCAAAAAACAGTCAAATCGTGTTCAGGATCTTCTAAAACGTATAAATTCGTCGAAAACCGAAAGTCGAAAATTTTCATGAATCCAATACTTTCTTCTTGTAAAGATAGAAGAAAGTAAATAAGAAAGAAACTTTATTCATAGTTTTTTTTTTCTTTATTATTATTTATTATTTAATCCTACAGTTCCCATTCGTTCCTGAGGTTTCTACAGACAAAGAAACACTTTTCGGAATCGCGATTAACTCGGAAGAAGTTATATTATATTTTCGCATGGAACTAGGAATGATTACGTGAATGAATATGTTTGTTCGTTCTTCCATGTATTTTCGTAAACCTTAGGAAAGATTAAAAGCTATATAATATAGACTAAGGAACATTTGTCTTTTTTACAGTGAAGTATTGAGTTTGAAACAATAATTAAGTTGTTAGTTGCGATAGTCTATCATTTAAAACAGCTTTACTTCGTCGGATTTTGAACGACCTATTTATGGGGACTTTTTTTATACGGGAAATAATTATGCATTTTGCAATTAACTTTGCGAATTAATTCCTCTTTTTCTTCCCGACAAATGTCATAAAGCATTACTGTATTGATGATATCTTTCTCATTTGAAAGGGTAAATAACTTGTTTCAGATTGGCACAACAAAATAATAATAATAATATATATAAAAGTTATTAGTTGATTATGATGTTCGTTCTCGTTAAAAGTTTAAATACCTGTAGTGATTCAAACAAAGAAGAATGGTGGAGTGATTTTTACTTTCTTCTATCTTTACAAGAAGAAAGTATTGGATTCATGTACATTTTCGACTTCCGGTTTTCGATGGATTTATACGTTTTAGAAGATCCTTAACACGATTTGACTTCTTTTAGAAAATGCCTGTCTGTCCGTGTGTCTGTCTGTCTTTATGTGACGAAAATTTTGTGGGTGTTCTATCTCAAGAACTAATGCACGGAATTTGATAAAACTTTAGATTCAGTTAGACCTTGATATAAATTGGTGCTGATTAGTTTTTAGCTCACAGGCTATCAAAGCCAGAGAGCTGATGTGCCCGCCGGTCCTGTATGTACGTATGTATGTACGTAACGCGATAATTCTTGCTAGAAATAGCCGTTTTGCTTCAAATTTTGTTTATAGGTTCATTGTGATAAGGCGCTTCCCTGATTGGTTTTGTGGGTTCATTGGTTAAGTATAAAGGGGGGGGGGGGTAACGGGGGCCTATAACCCCTTTAATTTAGATAAAAGGATTTTTCCTGCAGAATTATCTGATTTTCTTCAAATTTTGTATCTATGTTCATTGTAATAAGGCGCTTCTCTGATTAGTTTTGGGGATTCATTGGTTAATTATAAGGGGGGAACGGTGGGAAGATTCCCCCCTTAATATATTGCTGATTTCTTTATTTTTCGAGGGGCTTACTTCAAATTCTTTGAAATAAGAGTATAATATACAATTAGTGTGAATAGCCTGTGAGCTCCATGTCCTCAGTTTAACAGGGCAGTTTTCTTTTTATTGGTGTAAATTGCCCGACAGGTGGTGCTGCTATGCTATATTTTTCACGGTGGCTATATCTCAAGAATTAATGCACAGAATTTCATCAAACTTCAGATTCTGTTAGACCTTGACATAAGTTGTTGTTGATTATGTTTTGGTGTAAATTTCCCAACAGGTGGCTCTGCTATGCTACTTTTTTCATGATTTCCGCAATAGCTCTATCTCAAGAACTAATGCACGGATTTTCATCCAACTTCGAATTCAGTTAGGCGTTGACACAAATTGTTGCTGAATAGGTGTTCTTATTCAGAAACTATGTAATCGAATGGCGTTTGCCGTTTTTCGGTAAAGACAGAAGAAATATCAGAAAGTACTGTCAAAGTTGACGTTTTGAACCGAATCTCCGGATACAACAGCGCGAAAAAGGAGAAAAACGTGTCGTCAAATGACAACAATCGCCTACAACTCGATATGTAATTTATTTATCAAAAAATGGAAAGCATCATTCAATTCCAAATCGTTTCGATAGTCAGGCCTGCAATTCTATGCCTTTATGTTTAAAAATGAGTCAGAAAAAATGGGTTAGAAAGTTTCGCGTTCTTGAGCAGGGAATTTGAGAACAGCCTTAAGAGTAAGTTTTACCAAAAAAAAAAAAAAAAAAAAAAAAAAACAATTATTATATTTTTGTATTTTGTGAACCCTTAAAACGTTTTCTAGATAATGCCCTCAAAACTGTTTTTCCCTACCCAATATTTAAGTCCTGACAACCAGTGTAACGGACCGATATGATGGCCGACAAAAGGAATGGTCGAAAAATTTTAAAGTCCTTTTTCTTGAAACAAGTTTTTTTTAATGTTCTATCAAAGTAAATAGCAGCAGTTTTTAATTCTTTAATTTTAAAGTGCCAAAAGTTGCATCAGTCAATGAACATGTCAAGATGTCTTTTCAAGTTTCTGTATAAAAATAAGAGTGGTGCGCTCAGGCGTAAATAGTGGTTATCGTATGCATATAAATGCAAAATCAGTTAACACTGTACGAGGTATATAGTTAGACTAGCCCTATGTGCCAGTCAAAAACTTTCTTCTATCTCATACAGGTTTCACATACACCACCAATTTATATCAAGGTGTAACTGAATCTGAAGTTTCATGAAAATCATATGTGCATTAGTTCTTGAGATATAGCTATCATAAAAATCATGTAAAAAGCAGAATAACTTCGCCACTTGTTAGGCTATTTACACGAAACCGTAATCAGCGTTTGTGTCAAGGCCTAACAGCTAACAGAACCTGAAGTTTGATGAAATTCTGTGCATTAGTTCTGAAGATATAGCTATCGAGAAAATCGTGAAAAAGTAGCATAGCAGCGCCACCTGTAGGGTGATTTACACCAACTAAACAGCGCCAATTTATATCAAGGTTTAACTGAATCTAAAGTTTTATTAAATTCCGTACATTAGTTCTTGACATAGAGCGCCCACAAAATTTTTGTCACATTCAGACAGAGTCACAGACACACAGACAGACACTTTCCAAAAACAGTCAAATCGTGTTCAGGACCTTCTAAAACGTATAAATCCATCAAAAACCGGAAGTCAAAAATTTTCATGAATCTAATACTTTCTTCTTGTAAAGGTAGAAGAAAGTGAAAATAAGTTGAAAAGCGTTGGTCCAAGAACCGAAACCTGAAGAATGCCTGAAATGATAAATTGGAGTATAGGTAAGGTGTTATTAATGCGGACTTAAAATGTACGATCGACAAGGTAAGAAAGAGTGTTGGGAGATTTGATAGATGTTTTCCATGGTTTCGGAAAATAGAAGAATTTTAGGATAAATGTTTGAGAGCACTGTTAGTAATATTATCATACCCAGGGACTTCGCGGTTTTTGGATTTTTAATGATATTATTTATAACAACTGGTAGAATTTCAGGAAGAGGATGAAGAGGGGGAGTGAGGAAATTATTAACTGTATCAATAACAAGAGAGAGCTGGGCTGGGCTGGGCTGGTAAGTTGAGCGAGGTTAGGGGTGCTTCTATAAGAACTGAAAGAGAAATGTACCACAAAGAATATATTCCTTAAATAGTGGTACGACTAGGATATAAAAATAGTCGCCTGTAATGCGATTTCTGTTATTGCATCTTGAATGGAAAATAATTAATATTAGGTAAGTTGAGCGAGGTTAGGGGTGCTTCTGTAAGAACTGAAAGAGAAATGTACCACAAAGAATATATTCCTTAAATAGTGGTACGACTAGAATATAAAAATAGTCGCCTGTAATGCGATTTCTGTTATTGCATCTTGAATGAAAAATAATTAACATTATGTTCATACTTAGTTAATTTTAACAGAATGCAAACTGCGAGCGCTCATTTATTTGAGTGTTTGTATTATTCCTTTGCGAAAATAATGACTCTATCGTATAGGTAGGAGGGAAAATTGTTAAAATGGCAAGCTTCTTTAAGTAGCTCTCAGATAAAATTCCAAGTTGTCATAATGTTAGTATCAGCAGTTTTACTTATAATATCTAATAATCTTTCCTTTTCGATTGTTTCCAAATCTTGTCATTGTTAGATTTTTTTTTAATCCCATATTGAATTAGACTTAAACTTTACAAGAAGCAATTAAAATTTTTCAATTTCTAATCAATCGAATTTAAATCCGATCAGCTCATATAAATTCGTGTATTTTGTGTAATCTCATTGTAATTAAAGCCTCAATAAACGCCGTGCCAAAATTATTCTTTTGCTTGCCAAGCAATTAAAATTCCCCAGTTTCTAATCGATCGAATTTAGACTAGATCAACTCAAGCAAATTCATGTATTTTGTGTAATCTCATTGCATCTTTATTTAGAGCCTGTATCCAAATTATTATTTTGCTTGCCAAAAGTGCAATTATTCTTTCGCTTCACAAGCAATTAAAATTCTTCAATTTCTAATCAATACCTTGATTTAGATCTTCAATCAAAATTATTTTTTCGTTTGCCAAAAGTGCAATTATTCTTTCGCTTACCAAGCAATTAAAATTCTTTAATTTCTAATCAATCGAATTTAGATAAGATCAGCTTATGTAAATTCATATTTACTTTCTAATAATCTCATTGTATGTTGATTTAGAGCCTCAACCAAAATTATTATTTCGCTTGCCAAAAATGCAATTATTCTTTCGCTTGCCAAAAATGCAAATATTCTTTCGTTTGCCAAGCAATTGAAGTTCTTGACTTTCTAATCATTATCTTGATTTAGAGCCTCAATCAAAATTATTCTTTCGCTAGTCAAGCAATTAAAATTATTCAATTTCTAATCGATATCCTGATTTAGAGCCTCAATGAAAATTATTCTTTCGCTTGCAAAAAGTGCAATTATTCTTTCTGCAATTTAAAATTTTTCAATTTCTAATCAATCGAATTTAGACAAGATCATCTCATGTAAATTTGTATATTTTGTATAATTTCATTGTATCTTGATTTTTAGAGCCCCAATCAGTAAAATTATAATAGTAAAATATTGTAGTAAAATTATTCTTTCGCTTGCTAAAAGGGGCACACGTGCCATGGGTTCGTCGTCCCTAGTATAGGGGATAGTTGCACGGAATTTGCTTGTAAGTAGCATCCGAAGATATTTTATCCCATAGGAAATCATTGAAGCGCGTCCAGAAATTTCCATGCTTCTGACCATTTAAGAAAATAGGTCTTACTTCAGTCGATCTTTAAATGCCTCATATTATGAGGGACAAAACGAGGTTATTATCCACAAATATATATATATATATTTTTTTTTTTCAAAACATTTACATAACTTGCTAAATGGGTATCCATTTAGAAATTTGAAATAAAATAAAAGAGGTTCATTCACTTTCTTTCGCCAAAATCAGATGATACGCTTCAGTTCACCCTGAAGAAAGCTTTTACAAATATACCACCATGGAAGTTGAATGGATTTTAAAATTAAAAAAAAGCTTGTTGTTTCTGAAAATGCAAGACCTTTCTGCTTTTCTTTCTTCACCCTTATGTCGCATAAAGTCTTGTATGGGTTCACTAAAAAATGTATTTTTAGTGCCAGAAAACGCTGAAAATTCAAAGTATCTTAACTGAGTAAGTTGACTAAATCATTTTTTTTTCTGTTTTACTTGGTAGGGCATAGATAAAACTTTTTTAAATACTTATAAAAATCTCATAAGAACCAGGGACCTTATAAAAAATTAAATTTCGTAACTTTTAAACAATAACGTTGGACATAAAGGACTTTTCATATGACGAAGAATAGTATTTGAAACATTTTTGCAATTGAAAGCCTGTCTCTAAAACTAACGGTTTAGGGATTAGCTATTGGTCAACGATAAGAAGGGGAACCCTGTATAATATGCGTGTATGTAAGATGTATGTATTATAACATCCCAGCCTGAGTGTATGCAAGATATATTTATATTAACGTGACAGGCTGAATGCATCTAAGAAGTTTGTATTATAACGTCCTAGCCTGAGTGTATGTAAGATATATGCATTATAACGTCACAGCCTGAGTGCTGAACGGGTAGCAATTCAACGGCAGAGACAGCTATAGTAAATTTAAAGAGGAAATTTTATTTACAATTTAACAATAACAATAAAATAATTTTGGTTAATTGTATAAATTATTGGGATCGTATTCATTTATTGACAGATATTGTAGAAGAATACTTCAGGTTAACAAGTCTTATAGCTCTTTCCACAGAGCAACTGCGTAATGAGTTCGTAGGAGAATGTTCCAGATAGGATGCTCGCATGAGTTCCACTTATTACAGGATTTTATTTCTTAAGCTTTAGAAATATTTCTCATTAGATGATTTATTTAATGGTGATAACGAGGGTGGTATCGTCGATCACTGATCAGAGTTCATCCCAAATCAAAGTGAGGATCTTCTAATAGATTCACTTATTCGGTATGGACGCACACCTTGACTTGAAAGAGTTAAATAGCCTGAACTGTCTTTTCCTAATACAGCTAACTAAGAGTCGCAAATTATCTCGAAGATAAAGTTCCACTAAATAATATTAGCTAATAATGAAACATGGACAGATGAAACAAAGAATAAGAGATTAATTTGTCTCACGAAACAAATTGCTAACAACTCGGTGAACCAAAAATCTTCAAAGTCCTACCTGGACTTAATACGTTCTACAGCATATGGGGCTGCAACGAACTTCTCACGTACTTCGAACGTACTTCCCATAGGATTATATGGGATTTCCTCCTCAATTTTTCAATTATTGCTGTAACTTTTTGAGTTTTCACGATATTTCACTGGTCTTTTTATATGAGTTGCCCTATAGTATCGACTATCAAATCATGACAAAAAACCTTTGCTGTAATTCGCGCATGCGCAGTTAAAATTTATTTCATACAAATACCCATATTTCATCAAATATTCAATATATTAATATTTTAATTACAGTATACTATTTCTACAATTTGTTGTCAAGTTTTTGATAAGCGGTGTTGAATTCGGCTGAAAACTCTGCATGCTATAAAAAAAAAAAAAAACTTTTGAATTTTTCACAGAAACGTTGACATTTTCACGAATATACGTGCTATACTTACACAAATGTACAACAATGTTCAACAGGACCTACATAGTCATTTACTACAGTGACAGACCATTTTTAGCATTTTTTGTTATTTGGATGATCGAAGATATTATTTTATTATTAAAATTATTATTGACCCCCACCCCTAATTGTCCTCGCGGCAAAATCTTCACTGAAAAACATGAAGTCAACCATGTTCTTTACATCCTCAAAGTTCAAGGGCATTCCGAGCATTTCCTCATGAGTTTCAGTAAGACATTCGACGAAACGTCTGAAATAGTTCACTGCCCCTTAACTTCTGGACACCAGTTATTATATTTTCCTAGATTAGGATACATCTGTCTTTTTTTCTTTCTTTTTTTTTTTAGTTCGTTTTTCAGTGATGCTTTTTTGGAGTGTTTTCCAACCATATTTCGAATGTAGATGTTGTTTCATTTGAAAGTTGCGAAAAGAAAGTACTTTTTCCGGACCTGAAAGTTACTCATTTAACTCTATTACAGATCACATCTTCAGTCTGATTGTACATGGTAATTCCAGTACGAATATCATACACATGTTGCACTTTTTCTCCACTTAATACCGAGCATTTAACTTTAACAAAGCCCAAGGAAGACTATTGTTTTCAACTAATCCGCGTGGTATGCACTGATACATGGAACGCAGGCACACAGTGATACAGTGTCTAACTGTGTTGCATTACGATTATAATTATTCTATAATTAATAATATCAGGGCATCGAACCTGGACTTTGCGGGTTATAGAACATAGGTGAAAATTATATATTTTTAAATTAAAACCCAAATAGATTTTTTACATTTAATGTATACATACATCTTTTTTTATTGTCCACTAACAACAATAAAGAGCATTTTTAAATGCAAAATATAAATTATGTATCCAAATAAAGTTTTGAAATGTATTAAAACCAATACTTTCGTATTCCGCATGCCAGAGATTAATAGCAGAAGACATCGCCAAAGATTTATAATTTTCTATTTATTTATTTACTGATGAAGTCTTAATTTCCGAATATTAACCGGAAACAAACGCTGAACTATATATTGTTTCAAGTGAAATGATTTAATCTTCCGTTAATGAGACTGCATGTGATATAGATTTTTAAAACATTCATGCTTGTAAATTATTTTAAAAACCGTAGTAGAAATACACTACTGAAAAGTTAAAAATCGCATGTTTTTATCCACCTCCCAGCGAAATCGACTATGCATTTAGTTTGCATAACCTATTTAATATATATCCGCGCATAACTTATGAACAGATGTTCCTACTTTCAAGTTTGTTTGGATAGGGGTGGGGAGGTGTTATTCTACTGGTGGTCTCGTTTCAACATCATCAGTATCTAACAATAATATGTTTCTCTGTCTATCTGTTTTGTCTGTTATGGCAATCATAATTTTTTTTTTCATAATTTATATACGCCAATGAATATTTTCTATTTTATAAACCTCCGATGTAATAATTTAGAATACATACTTACATATATACTACTTACATACACACACACACACACACACACATATATATATATATATATATATATATATATATATATATATATATATATTACATATACACTTACATATATACTACATGTTTACATGGACGCCCACAGAACAAAATCAAAGTGGCGGCAAGATTTTAGAACGAATGTGCCTGTAGTCCGTTGCCAAGGCCGCGACTTTTTTCTTTTAGTGGAAAATTTAAACATGAAATAAACTAAACTAGGATTTTGTTCTCAGAATCCCACGCTCAAGATAATTTTTAACATATCACCATAATAAACAAGCAATATAGAAGTGTAATAAATAGCACACATTAAAAATTAAAAAGAAATTTCTACTGGCTTTTTTCAAAATGAAGAATTTAAAGAGCTTTTTTTTTTTTTCTTCATCAGGAAGCTTCACCCCCTGAATTTCCCGTTTAAGATCGTTTTTAAACACATGAATGTATAACGAATATCAGAACTGAAATATGTTTTCCACTGGGGCGATAGAGGCCCCTCTAACGAAAAATTCTTCCTTTTCTCTTACAAGGAAGGTCTCCTTAAAGCGCATACTCAGAATATATTTTTTAAAATGCTAATGAAACTACTCATATACGAAATAAAGGATCAGTCAAATTTAACTGCGAAATCTCAGTAGAAAATCTGTAAAAAAATAAAATACATTCGATTATTTGACTCAAAAAGACGCGATTTGGCTAGCAACACCAAATGCAAGTGATTTTAATGCATTTGAAATTTTCTGGTTCAATGAGTGTTTCAATGCGCAGTATTTTATGAATTTAAACTTAAACGATTCAATAGTTTATTATTTTTTCTATAAGCTTATGTAATATATACAAGTTGCGTGTTGCTGAAGTTATTTAATTTTACACGATTTCACTAGCGGATAAGTTTTAAGTGTATTTTAACAGTAACTGCCTGATTAAGAACTCTCTCATGATACATTTCGATATTGAATAAGCTGCTGTTTCCATGGTAACAATACTTTTAGCTTATTGTCTCTTCAGAATCGGACCTCAATTTAAAGTTTGAAATATTTTTAACCAATTTAAATTTTGTTCTAAACCTTTAAATACGAGCCTTAATTTTCTTTATATATACATATAAATGTATATGGCAAATCCGTTGTTGCAAAAGTGCATTTATTTAAGTTAAACATATTTAAACTACTTCACTCTGAAGAATAGAAATAATTTTCCTGAAACAGTACTCATCATAAAAACGTTTATTATTATTATTATTATTATTATTATTATTATTATTATTATTATATTATTCATTGTATTGCCAATCTGCGATAAATCGCCAAATACACGAAATTTTCATAATTTTTTTACGGACGTTATATCCAGGTTCCAGAGCAATTTCTTTTATAAACGTCCTCATGAGAGGAATATTCTGTATTTTTTTTTTTAAATTTTCTGAGTATGCGCTTATAGAGACCTTCCATGTTAGTGTTTAATTATTTTAAATCAGATGAGTATAACATATACAGGGTGTCCGAAAGTCTGGAAACGGTCAAATAACTCGAGAAATATACATCAGATTGAAAAACGGAAAAATACTTGTTTAATATTTTAGAAAAATAGCAACTTTGATATCCCTAAATAGATTTTTCAAAACTATTGAACATGCATTTTTCCGTTTTTCAATACGATGTATATTTCTCGAGTTATTCGAGAAATATACATCTCCAGACATTGCAATGGTAACGATTCTCACAGCATTGCACTCAATTACAGCGCCATCTACAATGTTTCGAAGAAAATGTTCAATACAAAAGTTACGTATTTTCCCCCGTAGAATCCGAATCTGCAATAAAAAATGGGGATCATCATTTAAGATTTCAAAGTTGCCCCCCTTCCCCCCCAAGGGGGTCAAAGTTGAGGCGACAACTTTCATACCCTAAATAGATTTTTCAAAAATATTGAACATGCATTTTGCCGTTTTTCAATCCGATGTATATTTCTCGAGTGATTTGACCGTTTCCAGACTTTTCGGACATCCTGTATATATATATATATATATATATATATATTATCATGATAGAGAAAAAAATCTAGTTAATTAAATTTAAAAACTCCAGGAAGGGGCTATTGCCTTCCTTGCGAGCGTCCATGCATATTTATATTTAGAACATTACATTTCAAATTAAGGAAAGAGCACACGGCAATGAGCATTTCAAAAATTTCCTTGTTGCTCAATAAAAAAAACAGAGAGAACTGTTTTTTTTTTTTTTTTTTTTTTTCAGTCGAATGTTGATAATTATTACCACTGGCGCATTTATAGTTTCTTGTCTATCTATCATCTTGACGAATTTCAAACAACATCACTGTAGGAAAGTGGCATCAAAGAAATTTTTTCAAGGACCTTCTTTTGTTGCTATGGTTTCTTGGTCTATTTTATTTCTATGTAGAATAATGTATTGAGAAATAGATTCGATATTTTAAAAATCCTTGGCGTAAGATGCCGGAATGAGCTGAGATTGACTTATAAAAAGTAAAGAATCAATTCATGTCATTTTTCACATGCAAGTAATCATTCAAACATAAAAGACGTGTTTTCCGGGAAGAAAGATCAGCAGTTGTGTAATGTTCATAAAATTAAAATAAAATTTTATTATTTAAACATATAAGTAGTAAATAATTGGGGGTTATTATGCAAATAAGAAGAAGTTAAACACAAAATAAGCGCAAAAATAATTTCTTTTAAGAAATACGCTTTCATAAAGTGTATTTAAAAGTTCGGTATGTGAAACAAAGGTGGCCATTCGTTCAATTCATTATGTTTTGAGGATTTTTTATAATTTTCTGGTTGGGCGTTTGTGGCTGAATTTTTGTTTGTAAAATTTTACACTTATCTCTAACACATATGAAGTATACTTTACTTTGTAAAATAAAATTTAATTACTTTTATAACACAATTACAAAATTGTAATTGCGGGTCCTTTTTGGAGCATAGAGTGTTCCAAAGGTGGCCCAGGTATTGAAAATGTGAAAACAATACTCGGCAAACTATTTTGCTTACTATTATGCTCTGTTGACCCTTTCTTTCTTTTGTCATCTTTCGAGTTTTTCTTCTTAATCTTTTTATCTTATGACACGAAAAGACCTTGCAGCACTTTTTGTGCACGGTAGTTCAGGGATTTTCTTCTGGGAGTTACTGACTTCTTTTGAGTAATCTTGTGTGTTTAACAATGAATGGTAATAAGTTTTTTCAGATATTTATGTAGAAATTTTAAAAATCACCCTTACGACACTGATTTCTACATTTGTTTTCTAAGGTAGCCACCTTGGGAACATGCGTATGGTCGTTATTTGCACAACGTAAAAGTATTAATTTGATAAATTTCTTAGAATTGAAGTAAATGTGGTTAAAGAGAAAGAAATAAGCTTTCAGAAAACTTATCATAACACAAAGTTCTAAGAATTTAAACACGTGTATATTAAAATATCTTCTTACCTGGAAATTAGAACGACCACTCCTCAAAATTGAAATCACTGCATAAAATGTCGGAGGATCCAGGTGATCTCTTTAAATTCATCCACGTGCACTGCAGATACATGATTCACAATTCAGTCGTACCATTTTGTGATTAAAAATTAAATTAATTCTATTTTTGAGGGGGTGGGCTACCTTAGGAACACTGGCCACACTGCAAAAAAAAGTGTTGATTTTACAGTATAATACTAGCATTCCAGCTGCCAGTATTATACCGTAAAATTAACAGTAATAAACAGTAAAATAAGCAGTAATACGCTACGCGCATGCGTGGCAGCGTTTTAGTGCTTATGCACCTTTGGTGCAGTGCATCTTTTGTTCACCCACCTTAGAAAAAAAATAGTTTTACTAAAAATCTGGAGCTTTAAACAAAAATCGTAAAAATGCGAGGCACTGATAAAAATATGCCAAATAATTTGGAATTTTAATCACATTCCTAATATATTTTATTTTACTTTTTTATGAATTTTATGAATTTTCTTTCTTGTGATTTTCATCATGTGTCTTACTTTCCTTGTATTGTTTTCACCGTCTCACACTTTTACGATTTTTGTTTTGACCTCGAGATTTTTGATAATATATTCTACTTTTAAGTACAGTAAAAACTTTTTTTTTTACAGACTAGGGGGCTCTGCCCCCTACGAGCTGCGCTCGCCAACCCCCGTTCTGACACCGCGTGATTTAAAAACACTCTGATTTGATAATCTCTAAAACGATTACGGAAGATTGTATTATAATTGAACAACCAGTGGCGATCTGCTGTAACAGGGTTTCCATTCATTTTCCTTTCACTGACAGATTTTAAGGTCGCTGTTGAAACAGATTACAACTGTAACTGTCACCAAAATATATGATTTAACGCCAAACGTGCATAATCGTGGCGTCGCGTCACTTTCAGTTGACATCAGATGCGTTACGTTACACGAGTTAGTTTTTTCATCGGGGAATTTTTAATTCAACGCTTATTTGTCTTTTGATACTTCTCCATTA